>CM027120.1:50011497-50611497 GCA_015476505.1 Urochloa ruziziensis
GAGCGGCTCCGACGAGCGCGGGCTCGGCGAATCTGGCTCCAGCAAGCGCGGCCTCGGCGGATCCAGCTCCGGCGGGCGAGGCCGCCAGAACCTCCTCGAGGACGGCGCCGTCGCGCCGCTCTCGATCCAGGGACGCCGCCGCCGCCCACTCTCTCCTCTCAATCTAGCGCCGCCCGTTCCTCTTCATCACTTGCTGATTGAGGTGAGTGTGTTTTTATTGCTAGGTTGAGCCATTGTTAGCTGCCAATAATGCAAGAGTAGAAGAGTTGGGCAATTTTGCATTGAAGGTGTTTGATGAAATGTCTGTTAGCACCTAAAAATCTTATACTGTATGACAACTGATAGTTCATAATATCAAATATCAATGGACAAAATGCTCAATAGCCACATTCGTTTCTGCTACTGCTAGTATCTATCAGTTGTGTGTGAATCTACTAATTTGACATAAAAAAATGACTAAAACAGCATGCTTGCTAGTTGCTACTTGCTACAAATTTGACGCAAAGCCACACACACAAATATGTATTGGAATAGTTGGCCTTCTAGTGTTGCTTACTTTGCTGAATACATAAATACTAACTGGTACATATAAACTTAACAGATTGCTTGTGTATTCCAAGTTTTTAGTAAAGTTACTAAAGTTCCTCCTGATCCTGAATACTGAGCAATGCCGTCTTTTAGAAAAAGAACATGGACTCAGAACTATCTCTGCAATTGTATTGCTGATTCCCTGTTAGCCACATATATACTAAGATACTCCAGTCATCATCATGTCTGATTGATTGATTCTCTGCCAGGTCCTAGCATGTTTTGTTAGTTCAGCATTTGCTTGTCGGTGAAAAGGATGTAAGGCTTGTGGTTGATCTTGAAAAGAGCATCATCTAGCAGGAAACTCTGTTTTCCTTCTATGCAATTTCATAAACAACATGAAAGAGATAAATCATGTGTTCTTGTTCATTGCATGACTCACTACGGGAAACTGGGCGTTTGCCGTGTGCCAGGGGCACACGGCAAAGCCTGAAAGGCACACGGTGAAGTTGTTTGCCGTGTGCAAAAGGCTTTGCCGTGTGCAAAATGGCACACGGCAAACCCTACGACGGCGAAGCCTTCTTTGCCGTGTGCCAGATCACGGGCACACGGCAAAGCCCCGATCTGGCACACGGCAAAGAGCGACACACGGTAAAGTTTTGATCCCGAAAAAAACGCAAAATAAAATAACAAAACATTTTATTTTAATGGGGGAAGGACCCCATCGGCCATTTTAAACGAAAAATAAAGTCGCAAGTCGCGCATTTTTCGCGGAAAAATCGCGCGCTACGCGGCCAGTGGGGTTCGAACCCGCGCCCTCCCCTTCGCGCGTAGCCTCCTCTACCACTGCACCACTCGAGTCTTTGCGTCCATATCCCATTTTGATTCCCCTCATATTAAACTTTTCCGAGTGTAAATTGTTTATTTGAGGCCCTAAATGACTTCAAATAAAAAAGCTGTGAACTACAAAGTTTCATAACTTTTCAAGATCTACAACTTTCGTTTCGGTCAAAAGTTCATCCGAGGTCGTTTATAGAATTTGAATTTCAAAATCGTCAACTCTTTGCCGTGTGCCCAGATCCAGGGCACACGGCAAACATTTTCAAAATTGTTTGCCGTGTGCCCTGGATCTGGGCACACGGCAAAGAGTTGTTTGCCGTGTGCCCTGGATATGGGCACACGGCAAACATTTTCTGCCTAAACAAAAAAAATTAAAAATATCAAACGGATTAAAAAAATAACCAAATTTGGTTATGAACCAGTCTAAGGTGTATGTAGACTATACAAAATGAGTTTTGTTGTAAAACAAAATTTCAATTGTCACGTTGCTTCAAATCACAACATCTCTTTCACAACTCTTAGGATCTTCTCCCGAGAAGCTTCGGTTTGTAAAGAGGCAATGCGCCAACTGGCTCGAAACCTTCTACATTTTTTACCATAGCCTCTATGTATGAAAACATGACATCACGCCAAAATTTATAATTTTTTGACCTTTTTTGTATTTTATAAAATTTTTAAACGAACCAAGCCCAAATTCGGGCACACGGTAAGCAAACAATATATTCAAAATTTGATTCCATCTAATGGACATGGCATCATATTAGTCTTAAGAATCCGAATAACATTTTTCCAAACATTACATTACATTATTCGAAACACTTACAGTTCACATTTGCCGTATCGGCAAAACTGAAAATAATGATATAAAATAATTAAATATAGCAAACAGACCGAAAAACATGCACAAAACTAACATGGAATAATACATGGACAAAGAAGTTAGCAAAAAAATTTTGGAGGCAAAATTCAAATTTTTTTCAGCCTGTTTGCCGTCTGCCTGCATGTGGCACACGACAAACAAGCCTGTTTGCCGTGTGCCACGTGTCAGGCACACGGCAAACAGGCTTGTTTGCCGTGTGCCCGCGAGGTGGCACACGGCAAAGCCCTTGCCACACGGCAAACACGGGATTTCCCGTAGTGACTGGAAAAAACAGGTACTTCCTAAGCTTTGATTGGATCTCTGACTTTCGTTTTGCAACGCTCAAGGAGTGTATGAAAACTGAATGACTGACTTTATTTTGCAGGGGATGCTTTATATGATATGGAGCAAAAAGTGAATGTTACTAGCGGACAACTTTCTAATTGGAATTCTGTGATTTGTGACAATTGTAAGTTGGATCTCCTCTGCCTTCTCACTAAGATCAAAGTGGGCTAGTATATGTGCATAGTACTCTGATTTTTGTGGAGTTTAGTTGCCGTTGATGACAAGAATAACCACAAGTTTAGTTTATTGTAGTGAGAATTGTGCATTGTAAACTATAGCCTATCTTTTTTTCTGCTGTTGATGTGATAATGAACAATGCCACCATGTTCCCTTCTGTTATTCTGACCAATTGAACAAACAGCATCTCTCACTGAATTCAGCAAGTAAAACTACTAAGCAGATGCTGCATCTCTCACTGAATTAGTATGAATTATAGATTGGACTACTGCCATATCTGGTGATTGGATTGAACATCTTTCTGTACAGGATGAACCATCTTTACTTCTTGAGCTACTGGATGAAAGAGACTACTTTATTACTTATCTTTTTTACTTAAGTTCCTTGTTTGTATCATTGAGGTGGCTGCTAGATATTCATGTGTAAACAGACATTTAGCCATTTGTGTGTAAATATTCATGTGTAAACAGACAATGTGGATTTGATTGTAATCATCTCCTTCAAATGTTTGTATGTATGTGTAATGAAACAATGACTAATATATGTACTGAACTGTGGAAAAATTGATGAGTGAAACCCATTTGTAATGCTAGAATTATTGTGCTCTCAAAATAATACCAGATTTTTTTTAATCTTAAAATCCACATCACAGCCGGTTTTAATTAAAAACCGGTTGTGATGGCTCCCACATCACAGCCGGTTTGTGGCATCACAACCGGTTTTTGACATAAAAACCGGCTGTGATGGCCCTCTCATCACAGCCGGTTTTTGGTAAAAACCGGCTATGATGACCCCTCATCACAGCCGGTTTTTGAAACCCGGCTGTGATTGGGGGGACTATCACAGCCGCTTTATCACAGCCGCCCCCAAAACCGGCTGTGATAACCCTTTAGAACCGGCTGTAATGCCCACTTCTGTAGTAGTGGATCCCTTTTGCTCGCCATCGTCAATGCTATACCGTCAGTCAACTCACAGTAGCAGCACTTGCTGCGCCGCGTCCGAGAGGACACCCGGTCGCGCACCACTTCCATCATGGTGCAAAAGCGTGCTCTGGCCGCGTCACTAGAGCCAGGCTCGAGCACGTGGTGCAATTCGGTTGGCAAGCGTCACACGAGGTACATTTCGCTGCTTACATTATTGGGCCTCGTGACCTTGGCACACATACGATACGAGCTAGGCCGGCTTATTAGCCCCCGCCGGTGCCGGCGTGAAACGGGGACGCCACATGAGTGGACGAACATCCGATACGAGCTTGCTTCGAACCCGCTCTCGCCATTTTTCCTTATAGTTTTCATCCAGTTTTAGGTGTTGAGCCTTCGGATTTCGTTGTCGGGCTGACTGCTAGCCCAATAAAGTAGGGAATATGCAAATTAGGTTCATTCTTCTCCTTAAAACCTTTCTTTTAAGCGAACCGAACCACACAAGTCACCGGTTCACGGTTTTCCGGTCAAACCAGTGGCCCGGTCCGATTTTCTTCTATGCCTTCTTGGCATTGGTCCGCTCTGACAGTTTCCGCTCTACGCAACTGGACCAACGCCATGTTCCGGTGTGCCAGCATCGCCCGGCAGCCACCACCATCTTCGCATGGAGTGGAGTGGCGCCAATGCCTTGCCAGCCTTGATGCGCAAGTAGTTGCTCCCACATGCATGCCCGAACGCCATGGCCACAGAATCATCGACCATATCCACGATGGGATGGTGATGCCCGCCAGATCCTGCTGCGACGGTGACAGTGCCGACACTAGCATTTTGGCCTTGCATGAGACGGAGGCAGACACCTTGGATCCAGCAGATTCCTTGTACCGAAATATGCTCTTGTGGATTTATCCATTTTTTAATAATGGCTACCATGTTTAGGATATCAAATGCGTTAGCCAGGTGGAGGCTGGGAGAAGTACGGCCTGCCCACAAACGGTTCGTGAATCGTGTTTCAATTCCCAAAGCGGTTCAAGATAGCCTGCAGTCGGCATCTAGTTTAAGGGTTGAACCGAACAACTCCCAAAGCGGTTCAAGATAGTCACAAAAGGGAGGAGAGGGAGCAAGAGGAAGAAGGGTCTGGCCAGGGTTGATACGACGGAATTGCAGCAGGTGTCTCGCCGCTCACCCTCCAACTGCCTCGCCATCGACACCACACCCCTCATGCTCGCTCTTCCCTGCCACCACCAGCACCATGGCCGGCACAGCCGTGATGCCGCTGCCGCCATCATGCTCGCTCCGCCCCGCTTCCGACAAAAACCACCACGGCCAGACCCTATCTTGGGTGCTTAAAGGTACTGCCTTTGTTACCGCCGTCTCATATCTCAGGATGGATGACTCTAATTAATCTAGTGCAGATAATATAGGATACTTATATCCAGTGCATACACAATTGGAATAATTAATTATTGTAGCTTCTTATCCGATATATATTCCACAACATCAAGTAAACTACAATACATTTATTTCTAGCTTATAATGCTTCTTCAAACCCCACACCAGTGCAGATGTATAAATAGCAAACAACCTTGAAACACCACATGTTGCAACGCATTGCTAAGGGTATTCATCAAGTGTATGGAGATATACTAGGGCTCTAAATGACATCAATTTTAGCGTTCGTCTTCCAAGGTCCCCCAAAATAGATATAAGTGCCCTAGTTGTCGCTGCTGACACCACTTTTCACATTATAGAAATTGGTATTACCAGCTATCAAGCCCACTCCATTTGGTGATTTCAGATGGTTGGATGAATCAACCACTTGGATTGTTCTAATGTAGCTGGCCTTGCCGAACCCTTCCTCAGGGAAGTATCCACTGCCCATTGGCGTAGTCATTGAGGGAGAGTACACCTCCCCACCCCACTCCACAACCGTGGCACTTGTTGCCAAGCCGGTGAAAATGAACGATGGCCAGTAGCCCAAATTTGTGCCTCCCACTTGCAACCACCAGTTGTGTGTATTTGGGTCCTACAAAACAATAATTTACTGGAAATTAAACATACAAGATTATGATCAGGAGATATAGTTTATATGTTTTTTATACGCACTCTGATTTAACTTTGTTACTCTCCTTTCATGCAATTTGAAATATTTTATTGCAAAAGCAGTTGATTGATAAGATTATTCTGAACCTATGCTGTGCAGTGTTTGCATACAAATCTGTAAAGTGCATAGGGACAGCTGCAACTCGGTGTGTACATGTGTCTGAATTCACAAACAAGCATTCTGACTGTGTTTTACCTTCCAAACCAAAATATCAAGTTCATATTGGGTGCCACCATAGGTGGAGACAGGGAAGAGGCTGCCACCAATGGCGAACCGTGTGTCTGTCTGGACGAATCCTGAGCACACCAGATTGTAACATCCTGTTCTGTTATATGCATCACGTTACAATATTCCACATCAACAGAATTAGTACCTTGTTGCCGTTCCTCACCATAATATAATAGGTGCCCAATATCGTTAATAATGAAATTAGAAAGGAATGCGATGATGTTTATCTTACAGTCCAGTAGATGAATAGTCTAGTACTGTCATCCCCATACATAGCAGGGTAAACCTGATACATTGTAGAGATCTCAGAGCCATTGGCCACAATGTAAGAGAATACATACAATGGTTCACATCATAAAGTGCTTACTTTGCAAACAAGTGCACCATCACAAAATGCTTACTTTGCAAACAAGTTTGCCTTAAGAACAAGTGTGCCTTAAGAAAAGTGCACATGGAATCCTACTCTCCAGTAAAAAAAATATTAAATAATGCGAGGGCTTGTAGATTAAAAGAAAACAACACACTATGGGTCTTATCGTTAATAATATTTGTAGATAACATGGACTTGTATAACGACAAGAGATGTCTACACCTTACACCTATCTTTTTTTTAGGTTACTATACATCTTGTAAACGATTTTAATTCGTGAAAATGATACTGTATGCGGCACATCAAGAAAGAAAAAAGTTTTTCCTAAATGGAGAAGCGGCTACTTATGTAAAAGGTTTTACCATCGTACTCGCATATATCTTCTAGTCCTCCTTTCAGCTGGAAGGACTAGAACTTATAAGTGTGTTAGAATGTATGGAAATACTATGGAAGCTGAAATATACATGTACAAAGCTGTGTTTAATCCCCCACCCCCTAAAATCTCACCTGCCATCCTGCTTCAATGGTATTGAGATCATTATTACCATAGGACCCCGCTGTGATCCAGAGCTGGGCCAGGCTGAAGTCACCCCACTGAGGCATTGGTTGCCACACGTTGATCGTCATCTTGGTTCCAAAGTACTCATTATCCCCTTTTGCATATGCTACACCATACTGCTCATTGGGAGAGCAAAAAAATGTTAACGGAGCAATTTGATAATTAATAATAATTAAAAAGTCAAGAGGATGATTAGTGTGCTAGTATGAAGGCCATTCTTGAATGACATATGTTTTGTACCTCATGCCCAGTTGTCACAGCATTCAATGGATCATCGATAGACACGAGCCTTGAAATGCTCCTAGACATCTTCTTGCCATACATTCTAATAGAGCTGGCCCTCATGACATCCTCCTCCATGGTCCTCCGAATTGGTATGGTGCCCTCAGGGCACTCGCCGTTTCGATGCCATGTTTGGGCGATTAATGCAATGTTGGATTCATCATGCAGGCAACTTGGGTGCATAGAAGGCTGCATCTGAAACGTGACGATGGAGCACCATTGGGTGTTGTGATGTTGTCATGAACTCATGATTTTGGCAGGGGGTAATGGTGCTGTAGAGAGAAACCTGGATTATATGGATCTTCAGCAGAGGATGATCGAAAGCAGGCTGTCTGGATATGTTGACATTGACACAGTCTATGATATCTCCATCTGGGCTCTGTTAATTTTTCATAATCAGTAGTTTTTTTTACGGAAATTCATAATCAGTAGTTGCAACAAGGTATGAAAAGAGAGAAGATTAGCATCAAACTAGAAAACTATAGACGTATACAAAATACTTAGATGTTCACTGTAGAAGAAAATAAATGACATCTGCCTTTATTTGTTGGTTGGCATGTCGACTTAGCTTGAGCGTTTAAGATTGTCTAGTCTATAGAGAAGTTTCCTTTATTTATTCAGCTATGATCACGTACGTACATACTGTCTCTCAAATTGTTCCATGTTTTCCAAAGACAAAGCTTACTCAGAAAAGCATCTTCTGAACAATATCTTGATCTCATTCAGTCTATATCTCAGCAACTTAATTATTTTGCTGACCAAATCTTTACCTATTAAGCAGTTAATGTTTTTGCTTTAATTGTTTGATTCAATCTGTCATTAGTCATTGACAAGTGGACTTAATTTTTTAATTTGTTGTTTTCCGGTGCAGAAACTCTAATCTGTTTCTTTCCCATTTGGCGGCTCCTCCGCCCGTCCCCCCTCTCTCTGCCTCCATACACTGTCCGCATCCAACCATAGCGTCGCCGTCCGCCTCCCTGCAATATTCTCATCCAGGCTTTACCGTGGCGCTCATGCAGTCTCCCCCAGTATGGCAGCCACGATGGCAGTCAGTTCTGGTGCGCGGCGTTGGCGGCGGTGCAATGTGGATAACTACACACCTATAGGTCGGCCCAAAGTGCTTTGTTTTTGTCAATCTCTCAGTAGGTCCTATCCCAATAGGATTTTGAAGAAACATAAGAGTTTGAAACGAATTTTGTAGGGAAGAAAGTGATTGAATTGGACTTTGTAAGTAGGGAAGAGATTGGTGTATTTATTCAACGCACACAAAAGATATCCCGATATTTGTGGCCCAGCACCATGAAAAAAACAAGATAGAAACGAACATTGTTGGCGTGGAGTTCGTCGGGAAGGTGGTGCCCACACCCGCGACCCGCTCGGTGGCAATGGCCGATTCGAGCTTCCGTCCTCCTCTTGGGGGCCAATAGCACAGGTGAGGACGCGAGGGCATCACAATCACATCACCACATACGAGCGGGCTGCGACAGAGTCGCTCAGTGTCGTAATTGCTTGGTTCTCGCCTACCTGGTCGAGAGTCGAGACTACAGTGGCGGCACTCTGCGAGTCCTCAGCGGGGATTGGAGAAGGAGACAACGTGACATTGACAGGGAGAGATTTAAAGCTCCGGGGCAGCTGGCTCCTAAGCTCACCCGTTTTAGTAATTTCAGGTGAGACACAATGCAATGTTCAATCCACAATTCTCTCCTGCACTTCTAATTATTCCGTGGCCACTATACTAGCTTCTTGGTAACTTGAAACGAACATCTATGTCATTATCACCTCAGATGGTATTTTAGATATTGATATGTTAAAAGTTTGCTGGATAAGCTTGTTAGCTCTCATGCGCTTTCGCCCATAGCAATGCACAGGCATATTTGCTAGCTATATATGTTTAGGTCTGATAACAAAAACTGAGGGTCCTTAGTCTCCATCTTGGGTCAATATGTCTTAGGCATAACATATAGGATAAAATTATATTTGATTTGGAGACTGAAGGGCCAGGCCGCCAGCTATGGAGTACCTGAATGCTTGGGACAGGATACTTGTTGATCTGCTTGAGGAGGCTCTACACCTCCAACCGGTGCTGTGCCGACCTCCAGACAGACTCCGCCACTACCGGTCTAGCACCCTCCGAGAACAGAAATGTGAGAACAACCAGGAGTGCGACCAAGAATACTCGCGTGGTTGCTGCCATTGAGCACCGTATGTGTCAAGTTCCAGAGCAAGGGTTCACAACCTTTGGCTGCTGCTCTCTCTCGTTGTAACTTGTGCGTTGGCCTTTTATAGGGCTGGAGAAGGCCACGTCTGCCTCAGGCTTACACATGCTCTGTGGGTGTGAAATTACTGAGGAAACCAACCATCCCATAAGTAAACCAAGAAGTCATAAAAAATGTGTAACGCATCGTTATCTCTGTGTGAATGGTGAGAAGGAGTCTTTAGCAATAAATGCTTGGAAAATTTACAGTTTAACTTTGCGCTATGTTTCTTGGAGTAAACCAACCATTTCATGAGTAAACCAAAAAATTACCAAAGGTGTGTAACCTAACATGACGTGCGTGCAAATGGTGTCGCGAATAAGTCCACTGTAGAAACTAAGAATCTATCAATTCCGCTATACACTTCCAACTATCGAGTAAACCAACCATCTCATTAGTAATCCAATATGCAATAAAAATTTAGTAAACCTAGCTCTAAAGCTAGGAAACTATTGATTTTAATTACTATCTGCTATTTGTCATAGACTAAACCAACCTTCTTGAGAGTAGACAAAGAAATAATCAAAGGTGCGTAACCTAACATGACTTGCACATAAATGCTGTCGAGAACAAGTCCATAGAGAAATACTAAGACACTATCAACTCCAATACTATGTGTCATGGAGTAAACCAAGATAGTACACAAATAAATTTACCAAAGGTGCATAACCCAACATGACATCCGTGTAAATGGTGTCAAAAATAAGTTTGTAGGAAAACATCAAGACACTATCGACGCTAGTATACACCTCCGGCTATTAAGTAAACCAAAACCATCTCATGAGTGTTACCAAGAAGTCATAGAAAATGCATAATGCATCATTATATGTGAGGAAATGGTGTTGAGAAGGAGCCTTTAGCAATAAATGCCTGGAAAATTATCAATTTAACTTTGTACTATGTCTATTGCAGGAAACCAATCATCTCATCAGTGAACCAAGAAATTACCAAAGGCGTGTAACCCAATATGACGTGTGCCTAAATGGTGTTGAGAATAAGTCCATTGTAAAAACACTATGAAACTGTTGAATCCGCTATACACTTCCAGGTATTGAGTAAACCAACCAACTCGCTAGCAAACCAAGAAGTAACCAAAAGTGAGATACCCAACATTACCTGGACATAAATGGTGTTGAGAGGAAGTACCTAGCTATAAAAGCTTTAAAACTATTGACTTTGCTCTTCGCTATTTGTCATGGAGTAAACTACCCATCTCGTGATTAAACAAAGAAATAATCAAAGGTGCGTAATCCAATATGACATGCGCATAAATGATCTCAAGAAGAAAAATACTAAGACACTCTCGACTCTAATATACATTTATGGCTATTGAGTAAACCAACCATCTCGTGACTAAATCAAGAACTAATAAAAAATGCATAACCCATATTATCTTTCAGTAAATGGTGTTGAGAAGGAGTCTCGAGCAATAAATGCCTAGAAAATTATCAATTCAACTTTGCACTATGTGTCATGGAGTAAACCAACCACCTTGTTAGTACACAAAGAAATTACCAAAGTTGCATAACCCAAGAAGACATGTGTGTAAATGGTGTCGAGAGTAAGTCCATTGAAAAACACCAAGACACTATCGACTCCACCATACACTCCTGGCAATTGAGTATACCAAGAAGTCATTAAAAATGCTTAAGCCATCATTATTTGTGAGTAAATGGTGTTGAGAAGGAGTCTCTAGCAACAAATGTGTGAAAAATAATCTACTCAACTTTGGGCTATGTGTCATGGAGTAAACCAACCATCTTATGAGTAAATCAAGAACTAACTATTTAAAAAAATCAAGAAATAACCAAAGTTGTCTAACCCAACACGATGTGCGCGTAATTGGTGTGGACAATGAGTCCATTATAAAAACAATAAGAAACTATCAACTCCAATATGCACTTCCTACTATAGAGTAAACCAACCATCTCGTGATTAAACCAAAAAGTCATAAAAAATGAGTAAATCAGCATCACCTAGACATAAATGGTTTGAGAGGAAGTCCATAGCTATAAAAGCTTGGAAAATTATTGATTTTAGCTTGCGTTATGTGTCATCAAGTAAACACACCATCTTGCTAGTAAACAAAGAATTACCAAAGGTGCATAACCCAACATGTCACGCATGTAAATGGTGGTGAGAACAAGTCCATAGAAAAATAAATAAGACACTATTGACTCTAGTATACAGTTCCAGCTACCGAGTAAACCAACCACCTCTTGAGTAAACCATGGAGTCCTAAAAAATGCGTAACCCATCATTATCGGTCAGTAAATGGTGTTGAGAAGGAGTCTTTAGCAATAAATGTACGAAACATTATCAATTCATCTTTGTGCTATGTGTTTTGGAGTGAACCAATCATCTCGTGAGTAAACCAAGAAATTACCAAAGTATGTAACCCAACATGATGTGCACATAACGGGTGTCAATAATAAGTCTATTGTATTCCACCAAAAAAAAATAGAATAAGTCTATTGTAAAACCACTAAGAAAGTATCAATTCCGCTATACACTTCCGGCTATTGAGTAAATTAACCAACTCGTTTACAAAACAAGAAGTAATAAAAGGTTAGTAACGCAACATCACTTGGGCCTAAATGGTGTTGAGAGGAAGTCCCTAGCTATAAAAGCTTAAGAAATTATTGAATTTACTCTTCGCTATTTGTTATGGAGTAAACCACCCTTCTCATGAGTAAACAGAGAAATAATAAAAGGTGTGTAACCCAACATGACATGCGCATAAATGGTGTCAATAAGAAAAATACTAAGACACTATCGACTAAAATATACACTTATGGCTATTGAGTAAACCAACCATCTCGTGACTAAATCAAGAACTAATAAAAAATACCTAACCCATGTTATCTTTCAGTAAATGGTGTTGAGAAGGAGTCTCGATAAATGCCTAGAAAATTATCAATTCAACTTTGCACTATGTGTCATGGAGTAAACCAACCATCTCGTGAGTAAACCAAAAAGTCATAAAAAAACTAAGTAAACCAGCATCACCTGGACATAAATGGTTTTGAGAGGAAGTCCATAGCTATAAAAGCTTGGAAAATTATCGATTTTAGCTTGCGCTAAGTGTCATCAAGTAAACACACCATCAAGCTAGTAAACAAAAAAATACCAAAGGTGCGTAACCCAACATGTCACGCATGTAAATGGTGTTGAGAACAAGTCCATAGAAAAATAAATAAGACACTATCGACTCCAGTATACAGTTCCAGCTACTGAGTAAACCAACCACCTCTTGAGTAAACCATGGAGTCCTAAAAAATGCGTAACCCATCATTATCGGTCAGTAAATGGTGTTGAGAAGGAGTCTTTAGCAATAAATGTACGAAACATTATCAATTCATCTTTGCGCTATGTGTCTTGGAGTGAACCAATCATCTCTTGAGTAAACCAAGAAATTACCAAAGTCTGTAATGCAACATGATGTGCACATAACGGGTGTCAATTATAAGTCTATTGTATTCCCCCCAAAAAATAGAATAAGTCTATTGTAAAACCACTAAGAAAGTATCAATTCCGCTATACACTTCCGGCTATTGAGTAAACCAACCAGCTCGTTTACAAACCAAGAAGTAATAAAAGGTTAGTAACCCAACATCACATGGGCCTAAATGGTGTTGAGAGGAAGTCCCTAGCTATAAAAGCTTAAGAAATTATTGATTTTACTCTTCGCTATTTGTTATGGAGTAAACCACCCTTCTCGTGAGTAAACAAAGGAATAATAAAAGGTGTGTAACCCGACATGAGAATCGCATAAATGGTGTCAAGAAGAAAAATACTAAGACACTATCGACTCAAATATACACTTATGGCTATTGAGTAAACCAAACATCTCGTGACTGAATCAAAAAGTAATAAAAATTTACAACCCATCATTATCTTTCAGTAAATGGTGTTGAGAAGGAGTCTCTAGAAATAAATGCCTGGAAAACTATCAATTCGGCTTTGCACTATGTGCCATGGAGTAAACAAACCATCTCATTTGTACACAAAGTAATTACCAAAGGTACGTAACCCAACATGACATGCGCATAGATGGTATCAAGAACAAGTCCATAGAAAAACACCAAGACACTATCGACTTCGTATACAGTTTTGGCTATTGAGTAAACCAACCATCTCTTGAGTAAACCAAAACGTCATAAAAATGTATAATGCATCATTATTTGTGAGCAAATGGTGTTGAGAAGGAGTCATTAGCAATAAATCCCTAAAAATTATCAATTTAACTTTGCACTATATTTCCTGGAGTAAACCAACCATCTCATGAGTAAACCAAGAAATTACCACATATGCGCATAAATGGTGTCGAGAATATGTCCATTGTAGAAACACTAAGAAACTATTATCTGTGCTATACACTTTCAGCTATTGAGTAAACCAACCATCCCATTAGTAAACCAAGACGCAATAAAAAGTGACTAACCCAGTATCACCTGGACATAAATTGTGTTGAGAGAAAGTCCCTAGCTGTAAAAGCTTGGAAAATTATTGATTTTATTCTTAGCTATTTGTCATGGACTAAACCAACCTTCTCATGAGTAAGCAATAAAATAATCAAAGGTGCATATAACCCAACATGACTTGCGCTTTAGTACTGATTGCTGCAGCCGGTAATTCTTTCCTGGCACTAAATGCAAAGCCATTTAATATCAGTTGGATCGGACCCGGTGTATGATTTATGTAGGCACTGTTCAGTCTTGATGAAGAGAGATTTAGATTTTACATTTTCCAGTTGCATTTCAACCCCGATGCACCAGAAGATCGAGTCCCTGTGATGAAGACATTATTAAGTCCTGATAACTCCAAAATTGATTAAGGAGCAAGGTTACTTAAGACTGACTGCTAGAAAATCTTGCTCTGTGTTTTTGGTAGTAGACTCTTGTACACTACTACCCTACCTTTGTATCCTCCTAGGGCTCATTTCTCAGGTGCCAGTATATATGTCAACTAGTAATGAGCGCGCGCCCATGCGCGCAATTAAACTCAAAAGTTTCACGATGATGCAAGTAGGCTACATGGAACGGAGGATACATATAATTTCATAATCATCATATTGGTGTTGTCATCTTATACTGAGTGTTAATACATTGGGGACATGATTTATTGGTGAAATAATTATGGAAGATAGGTAAATGATACAGAATAAAGCAAACATAGAGTTCCACTATTGATTGATGATAGGAAATTAGTTGTCTCACATTTACACTGCTAATAAATGATTTTTTTTCATTGAGGAAATAATTATACAGTAGGTTATAGAGAGTTACATAATTATACATATGGTAGGTTTGTAGAAGTAGGATTAATTTTCCTAGATCTGAGCTCTGCCATTGCTTTGTAGTCATTGGACCCTTCGCTGTTTTTCGATAATGGCCAATGTCATAGAAGTCGATGTTGCGATGTATTTGGGTGAGAGAATGGCCTAGCTTGTCCGGTGGTTCTGTTGGAGGAACACTGCCATTGTAAGTAACTTTGATGTTCTTTAAATCAGCACAAGATAGCATGCACATAACTATATGAATTTCGAATCTAATAAGTAAACATTACAACTATATACCTTGACATTATTTGCATATTGGGAAAAGAAGAAAATTCAGACTAAGATAGATTCACAGTCTCGACCAAAGTCCAAACTAACACAGCGTGAAAACAAAACTGATGGAAGGCAGTATGGAATGTTCCTGTACAGACTTCTATTGCAAAATTCACTATTATTTGGCTATGTGTTGTCTGGTGTTTGTCATTCCTTGTAAATAAAGTGGCTATATGACTAAGAGGAAATAGCATATAACCAAGCAGGCACTAAACCAAATAATAAAAGTATTAATAAAGTTTAGAGAAACATGTTAACTCAAATGCCAAATGGTAGGAGGGATACACGCATATAATCTAATTTGAATAATATGATTTGTTTATCTATTGCTAATTAAGGAAATCTATGGTTGCATGTTCATCTGATTTAATTAGCAACAAATTGAGCCAATGTTCTAGGTCATTTGTTCTACACCATTAATTATATATATCTTGACAATTTATATTTATGTCCAGTAAACTACTGAAAAAAGAACAAACATGTCCGACCTCTTATCATTTAGGACATCTCTACTTGGAGGAGGAATGGGCTGATTGGGTAAATGCAGTGGGATTGGGACAGATGTTGTAATCTCAGTGACTTAAAACAAAAGATAGCAAGGAATAGCATCTGATTATTCACAGTAACAACTATAGATGGTAAGTATTGGTATAAAAGAATGTCAATAAAGTAAATTATCACCAAGAAAATTCAGACTTGTATCAGGTTGCGACAAAAATTACTTCTAAGTATGTACAAAGTTTAACCAACTTTCTGTCAGAAGTAGGACAAAGCTTCAAGTTTATTTATAGGTCAAGTAGGAGACCTGAAAACTTCTGAAATCTCTTGAAGTATGCAGCCATTTCATAACTGGAAAAAAAAGAACACATGGAAGGCACAACCTTTAGCCCATAATGCATTTCAAACTAAACTACAAATAGAACATGAAATTTAGTCCATCAAAGTAATACATGCACAGTAAAATACAGTTTTCCATGTCTCGTTTTGTAGCATCTATAGGTGAAATAATTTGTTACCTGTGCTCACACATACTTAGAAGCAGAGACACTGAATTGACATACTCCACGCATTAGAAGCAGAGCCGCTGTAATAAATATACCACTGTAAGATAAAGTAGCATCTATAGGTGGCAGGAGCCTTGGGCAGAAGCACCCATACTCCACGTATTACAAGCAGCGCATATAACTCTGTATTTTCTCTAGATATTTGGAGGAAAAAGAGAACAATAAAGTACTACGGTTCAGGTCTGATTATAATTATCTTATGGCGGCAGATTAATTTGCAATTTACGATGTAATTAACACAAGACCTCTAAGCTGAAATCATGTATTTGTATGCCTTTTCTTAAGTTGTCTATTCCAAGGATCACTGCCTACAGCATGTCTTCAACCACTTGTGGTTATCAATGCAAAATCGAAAGAGAGCAAGCATGAGCAACAAATCCGAGAAGACCGTGAGGAACTTACATCGAGAGATTATGTTTGATGGGGTCATCCTGACGAAGGAGTAAAGCGTTGTAGTGAGGGCAGATCCATCGAAGCCGTAGAGCTGAGCGCTGTCATGCCTTGCGCACACGGGCAAACTTGGTCCTGTTTATGTGACCCTAAATCCCAAAACCAAAACCCTAACCACCATGAATAGGAGAGCTGCAAATCGAATGAGAGAATAGAGGAGCATCAAGTCGTGGAATCACAAGCAAGAGAGCCAGAGAGGAGAAAACCTAAGCCGACACTCGGGCAGCACGACGGCAAGAGGAACAAGCGCAGGACCACGGCTGTGCAGAGGGGAGAAGTTTTTTTTTCTTACGGGAGTAAAAGCGCCGCATGCCGCTGCCTGATTCTTGGGGAAGGTGGCGTTTTTTTCATCTGGAGGCGGCGGCGGCGTCTACGAGCGGAGGCGACGGCGATGGTGATGAGCGGTAGCAGAGGAAGAGGGCGTTTCTTTTTTTTATGAGAACGGGGCGGCTTTTTTTTTTCCCTTCTGAAGGCCAAACGGCACCTCCCGACGTTTCAGGAGAGATCTAGTGACGGTGATTTTTTTTTTTGGCTGAGCAAATAGCAGGAGCCGTCAAATCTAAATCCTACGGTGAAAAAAAAATTGGTGACGTGGAGCAGCTGGCCGGCTGAGGATTCCAGCCGGTTTAATGTCGATAGATGACCCAAACAATGCCCACCTCATGAATCGCCGGCATGTATGGTCAAGTTACTGATGCGCTAGGAAGAATGATATATCGTTGCAATACATGAATTAATCATAGAATATAATCAGCGTGCCGATGATAAATTTGAAGAATAATCCATGCAGCTCGAGGATCTTACACCTTGAATCAGGTTTCCCATATGGCATTATAACATAGTTAATTGGGAGACTCGCACGGTGTTCACCAAACAATTTGGAGGAGAGCAGCATCTCTAGTCAAACAAAATGTTTGGGACATTTATTATTTCTTTTGCAGCATTTACCAGTTTAGTCATTCTATATCTCAATCAGAACAAAGTCAGAGGACTAATTGAAACATTTCTAGAAAATTTTATTTGTTTAAAAACCGTGCACCACTCTAGCTTGTAAGAATTTCGCTAATTAAGGTCTGCCATATTATGTGATAAGTGCACTCACAAGTTTGACACACGTTCATCTACGTTACAATGTAATATTGGATTGTGTGATCACAAAGAAACACTTTGGTTGTCTATGGATCTTGCAGCACATATATTAATCTTACACCTCCTTCCATCACATAAATTCATGCATATATGTTGTTATCTTTATCCAATTTTTATTTTGTATATTTTTCATCCAAATTTGTAGTTTTTAACTTTGGTTGTACCTCCATATGTGTTTGATAGGTGTCTAATTGAACTATTTGTTTGAGCTATTCCATATGTTTATACTACTTTTTCCTTACATGTATATGGTTTATGTGGTGTCAAATTATTCATGTATACCTTACATTAGTATTTTTTTTATATTGGTAAATGTATACCTATACTAATCACTGACTCTCTAGAAAATCATACGCTAATCAAAGAAAAAGAAAAGAAAAATTCGAGCCGTCCATCTATTATGGAGCTGAACTTCGATGGATGAGAATAAGAGAAAATAATTTGCTCAAAATTACCCACCATGCCATTGGTTAGTTCATACCAAATTAGTCACCAAGGTTGCAGAGTTCCAACCGGGCTCAACCAAACCAAAGGAGAGAATCAGTGCAACTAATCCTCCGGCTAAGGCAATGGCGGTACGACGACCTATGTTAACAGCCCCTCAAAGCCTCAACTCTAGCAACCGGGATGCTTATCTTCGAGATCTCACATGGCGGCAGCGAGTCGACGATTTCCCGTGGGGGGTGAGGACGACAACACTGTGACCGGAATCTCGAGTTCTCAGAGTCTGACAGCTAACATCGTGAAGCCGTGAACCCGGCATATACATCGATGTGGATGGGCTGATGACCTACGCTTCCTGCACGAACAGGCTAGATACTCATAACCAACATAGCTAACCCTGGAAACTATATATGATTCTGATAACCCGTACAAGCTACCTTGATCCTGTACGTGCACTAGAATTCTCGTCTATTCCTCAAAATTTACTGGATAGCTAATATCTATTTTCATTGTTTTTGTCACTATGTCTTTGTTTTTCTCCATTATATCTTCCGGCAGTAGTCCAATCACTCTTACGTGCCATATGTTGTCTCCTTTGTTCATCTGCACAAGTTGCCCCACAAACTCTGTCTACAGTTCAGATGATACCAATGATTTTGCAGGCCGTTTGCACAATGAAATAAAATTAATTATCTGGTGCCCTTAGTGCTCATCAGCAACGTGGAGCCCTTTTCTATTACGGGAGACTCATCAAATCTCCAGTGAAGTAGTATCCAAATTATAATCAATTAAATTCCATTCACCAGAAACATAAGCATGCATTAGGATAAGCCTGGTCTTCCTGAGGACACTACTGTGATTCCCTTGCTAGAAGCTCCAAGAGGGCAAAGTGTCTTTATAGGTTGTCCATAGGAGCGACGTCTGACCATGGTTGTTTCAGCAAATCTTCTGGTCTCATAGGTGTGTTTTTTTCCTTTCTGTTGTGCAAATAAAAAAAATGTATGCCACCTTCTATACATTATGTTTCAATTATACAATACAAAAATCTATTGGACCATTTTTTTTAGAAAAAAAGGAAAAAAATCTCATGTAGCAAATCTTCTGGTCCGCACATAGCCATGTTTTTACAATATTTCAGCTCTAGAGCTGATCACAAGTAATAGGGAAATGTCTACACAAATCAAAGGAAATAATCAAAAGCAAAGTCTATTGTTGCTTCTCCATCCATTCTTGCTAATGATATCCAAAGCGATGACCTCCAATGCTTTGCTCGCTGAACGGACAGTTTCCCTTAATTCCTCTTGTTGTAATAGAGCCCAGAACCGCAACCAATATGCTCCCCTAAAAACAGCTTGCATAAAAGAGGTAATTCTTTTTTTGTCAAAGACTGAGTCATTACGTGTACATCAAATAGCCCACAAAAGTGTTGCAACCCCCACAAAAATCAATAATCTTACTTTCTTTCTTATGCCTATTAAGCAATTTCCAAGCACATGAGCTATTGACCTAGGCGGGGTTAACCCAGTAGCTATATGAACAATCCTCCAGATATTCTTAGCATGCTGGCAGTCAAAAAAGAGATGTTTAATTGTTTCATTGCAATCACAGAAACAACATTTTTGACTTCCAGACCAATTTCTCTTTGCTAGATTGTCCTTTGTCAAAATCACACCTCGTTGGAGGTACCAAAGGAAAATTTTTATTTTTAGAGGAACCTTTAGCTTCCATATGAATTTGTTATTGAAAGGGATACCCTGGTTAATTAGATATTGATACATAAATCGTACTGTAAAAAATCCATGCCTATGTAAATCCCAGGTAAAAATGTCTCTTCCATTACAAATTGGTAAGATGCAATTTTAGCCACTAAGTTATGCCAAGCTATAAGTTTATCCCCAAGTAGGGCTCTTCGGAAAGAGATATTCAGTGGCTGGTGTTTATATTAAAATTTTGTGCTACTCAATTACATGTAATGATCTGCGAGTGAACATAACACCTGTGTTTTCTCATAGGATATGATGTTCGATTTTGGGGGTGTGTGTTCAAATGACGAAGCTAGGCTGTTCATTTTAGATGCCTGATCTCTATTTTTAATCTTATATCTTCCTTTGGTATAGTTCTGCCATATTGTAAATAGTGATTAATCAACCTACATATAATTTCTACCCGCAAAAAACCTACATATAATTTATGAGACAAGAGGCATCTAGACTACTTCTCATCGGCATTTATGTTATGGACCAGAAGTTTTTAATCTTTTGTCCTTAAATTTGCAGGAATTGCTTTAAAAAAAGCTCAGGTTCGGTCATTAGTTTTGTTTAATACTATCCAGCACTGGCTTTCGCTGTAAACCATATCTATGGAGGAAGGGTGATTGATATTTCATATTGATAGATTCACACCTTATTAATTATTTCAACGGATGTATATGACAGGCAAAAACAATAACATGAAATGAGCCCTCGTGACTAAATATACACTTATGGCTATTGAGTAAACCAACTATCTCATGACTAAATCAAAAAGTAATAAAAAATATGCAATCCATCATTATCTTTTAGTAAATGGTGTTGAGAAGGAGTCTCTAGAAATAAATGCCTGAAAAACTATCAATTCAACTTTGCACTATGTGTCATGGAGTAAACCAACCATCTCGTCTGTACACAAAGTAATTACCAAAGGTACATAACCCAACATGACATGCGCATAAATGGTGTCAAGAACAAGTCCATAGAAAAACACCAAGACACTGTTGACTCCGTATACACTTATGGCTATTGAGTAAACCAACCATCTCGTGATTAAATCAAAAAGTAATAAAAAATGTTTAACCCATCATTATCTTTAACTGGTGTTGAGAAGGAGTCTCTAGAAATAAATGTCTGGAAAACTATCAATTCAATTTTGCACAATGTGTCATGGAGTAAACCAACCATCTCGTTTGTACACAAAGTAATTACCAAAGGTACGTAACCCAACATGACATACGCATAAATGGTGTCAAGAACAAGTCCATAGAAAAACACTAAGACACTATCGACTCCGTATGCACTTTTGGATATTGAGTGAACCAAACCATCTCATGGGTAAACCAAAAAGTCATAAAAATGCAAAATGCATCATTATCTGTAAACCAATCATCTCATGAGTAAACCAAGAAATTACCAAAGATGTGTAACCCAATATGACATGCGCATAAATGGTGTCGAGAATATGTCCATTGTTGAAACACTAAGAAACTATCGTCTCTACAGCTATTGAGTAAACCAACCATCTCAATAGTAAACCAAGACGCAATAAAAAGTGAGTAACCCAGTATCACCTGGACATAAATTGTGTTGAGAGAAAGTCCCTAGCTGTAAAAGCTTGGAAAATTATTGATTTTATTCTTAGCTATTTGTCATGGACTAAACCAAACTTCTCGTGAGTAAACAAAACAATAATCAAAGGTGCATAACACAACATGACTTGCGCTTTAGTACCGATTGCTGCAGCCGGTAATTCTTGCCTGGTACTAAATGCAAGACCATTTAATATCAGTTGGATCTGACCCGGTGTATGATCTATATATGTAGGCACTGTTCAGTCTAGATGAAGAGAGATTTAGAATTTACATTTTGCAGTTGCATTTCAACCCCGATGCACCAGAAGATCGAGTCCCTGTGTTGAAGACACTGTTAAGTCCTGATGACTCCAAAATTGATTTAGGAGCAAGGTTACTTAAGATTGACTGCTGGAAAATCTTGCTCTGTGTTTTTGCTAGTAGACTGTTTGTACACTACTACCCTACCTTTGTATCCTCCTAGGGCTCCTTTCTCTGGTGCCAGTATATATGTCGGGACTCAAACAATGCCCACGTCATGAATCGCCGGCATGTATACTACAAAACTTAGATATTGTAACACATTCATCAATGTGTTACAAAAAAAATCATTGTAACACAAAAGATTGCGTTACACAAAGACATTGAAACACATTGCATTTCTTTTGTAAAATTGTGTTACAAACAACCGTTATAGTAACACAAAGTTAGTGTTACTGATAAAATGTTACAACGATATAGCATATTGTAACAGATAGAAAATAATGTTACAAGTAAAATGTTACAAAAATTATATTTATCGTTGAATGATTCATTCACAAATTTCTATATATCTTGTCTACGTCTCTCTATAGTGCCACAATGATAAATACATATAAAACGACTGCGGACGCAGGTGAGGGTTCCCTTAGGTGCCAAGGGGTCTAAAGATCGAACCATGCCGAAGGTCATATTTTTTTTGGCTAATATTCATTCACGTAATTTTTAAAAATAATGTGGTCAAGTTGAGTTCGAGCAAGGGAGCTTTTGTGGTTAACAATGTCTGAGACAAATGAGTTATGACATAAATTTTATTATATTTTTAGTAACAATTTTATTTTTAAATTTATCAATTTAATCAAATATTTGAGTCCACGTGCACAGCAAGTAGTCAATCGCACACCCCTTCCATATGGCTCCTTGGTGGGCCCAATGTTCTATTAATGGTTGCGCCTAGGGCTAGACGCTGAGTTCAAAACCCGCAAGCTGGTTCGGTTCAAACGTAGCTCGACTTGACTCGACTCGATAGATCTTTTAACGAGTCAAGCTGCAGTTTTTGTGTTTGGTTAACGAGCCAACTAGCGAGCTGCTCATGGGCAAAAAGGTTAAAGGACCAAGCCCACAAATATAAGAAGCTAAGCTGAGCCGAGAAGCCTATATGGCTCAACTACTCATTAGTTGTGGCATGTATTGTGCATGTTCCATAGCTGGTGAAATCTCTACAATCTAGAGCCCGTGCATTCCGGGCTCGTGGAGAATATCCACGTCAACCCGTTAACCCAAACCTTCTGATCCACTGAGCTTGCAATTATGGTCGTCTGATGCGGGTCGGTTCGGGTCTCCACCCGCTTTGGACCCGAAAGCTCGGGAACTTTCTCGCCGTATCAACAGCCCCCAGCGTTCTCTTCTGCCTGTTCACACGTCACACCCGTGGCCCCTCCGCCTCTCCCTCCATCCGTCATCGCGCCGCCGCCGGCCGCATTCGCCGCCTTCTTTCTCGCTGTCCTGGCATTGATACAATGTAACAGGACAACATTAGCAGATGGACAAGCGCATCTTTCGCCACCTTCGCGCTGCTCAATCCACCCTCACCTCGATTTGCCGCCGCCCCTCACCACCGGTCCTCTCCTTGACTCCCTCCACGCAAGACAGCCGCAGGTGAGTTGCCGCTGGCTCCTCTCCCCCTTGCTGCTCGCCTTCCTGCTCCTCCTCTCCAGTCTCCACCATATCTCCCTTTCTACTACAGGCTCCGACTCTCCCGGCTCCCGCGTCATCGTCTCCCTCTCCATTGTTGACGGTAACGGCAGCTACTCCGTGGTGTGATTTCTGTACAGACATTGGAGATAAGCTATACCTGTTGGCCGTCGTCGATCACCTGCTCGGTGAAATGCAGCACCCACCACTGCTCACTCTGAAAATTGGCAAACAAACATGCACATCGTTTTCGTGCACTTAATTGCTGTACCAGCATTGATGCTGGAAGGAAAGAACTAGAAGGCCTCCGGAGAGGGATTCCACTCATGGCTAGCTCATGCTGCACATGGCCAGTGAAACAGGTGAAGCTTTTTCTACAAATAAGCCAAGCAAACAGGTGAAGCTTTTTCTACAATTGGTGATCCCACCGTTTCGCCGGTTTTCTTAGCATTCAGTCCACTTGATCAATGTAGTGAACTGATGCATGTAGTCTATGTAGTTAGAGTCAAACATGCTGTTCTCTGAAGTCACACACAAAGCATCTGATTTGGATTTTCCCATTTTGTGATAACCGGAGCTTGATCCACCCTCAGGCTACTGCAGCAAGATTACCTACTACGAACCTGAAGTGAAGGAAGAGGCGCACAGGCCAAATCGAAGTGGGTTCCCCGCACGACTGCATTTGTCCCAGCTTTGCTCGCCACTGGTGCTGTCGACGCCGAACCCAATCGTAGGGAAACTGCCATAGCAATCTTGCTATGCGGAGCAGGGCTTGCAGAAACACTCGATTGGCGGAGTCAATGAACAATGAGGCGATGAAGCCAGCGGTGCCGGTGCCGGTGCCCCTTCCGTCAGCTAAGCATGGATTCGTGGTAGCAGTATTTTTTAGGCGACGGAAAGGACGCAAGCAGAGCCCCTGTTGTTGTCCTTGGCAGAGTAAGGGAGATAGAGAAAAGAGCAACAGCAGCAAGAGGAGTGGATGGTCAAGCTCCACGTCGTGAACTCAAAATACACGTGCCTGTGAAATCCTAGCCTGTAACAACTATGCTCGGTGACTTCTTTTCTATGTTCGGTGTAACAACTACGCGGTCCTTTGAAAAGGGCAAAGAGGTAGAGCCTTCTTTATGCTCAAGGACCCATACTGAATTACTGATCACCATCCCCCACATTTCCAAAACCCAATGGAATTTTCTGTCTAAACTAAGTGCTGATCCTATGACAAGTTTCTTCTTCAGAATCTTTAATTCTAAATTTCAATTCAAAATATCTTGCTGACCAATGTAAGTGAATTGCACGCATAGATAGAAAAAATAGCTGTCAAATCTCAGTTACTTCATTAATAAAGAGTAATTTGAGCAATTACTGCTAAAGCTGAATATAAAAGGTAGACACACAAGTTATTTTCCCGCAGCCTGCTTATTAAAGTAGTAAAGTTCATTGTGTGAATATGCAAACAGATATTTGATTAACTACTTCGGGATTGCCAGTTTTTCTAACCACATAGTTTATAAAGATATCATTGTTAGACTTGCTTGAATCGCCTGCCTACAACCATTATGTGACCTTTTGCACCTAAAAAATAAAATCAGTAAACATAGCTTTTCTTCTAAATAGAGTGCCTTGTAACTCAACATGGCAATGTGTATAATGCTTATTGTCTATCCGTAGCTCATCCATCAGGCAGTAAACATTGTGTTGCCCCTCATGTTCTATTTTATTATTTTATCATAGTTATTCTATCAACAATATTTTTACAAAAATAATAATGGTACATATACTCTGCAACAACTTCAACAAGATCACGGGTCCTATGGGCGCGCCAAAGGCGCGCCAAATTTCTAGTTTAGAGGTTTAGAACTTTACAGTTGCTATATTTCATCTTTTTTTATGTGTCAATGTGATAATATTAAATTTAATTATATTTGGCTCACGAGCCATACAAGCTGGCTTGAGCCATTAACAAGGCTAGCCGATCTAGTGTTTTTGCTCATTTTGTTAACGGACGAGCCAGACTGGCTCAACGTCCCGTCGTAGTTGCGAGTTGACTCGTCATTCTAACGAGCCAGACCGAGCCAAACTGGCTCGCTATCCGGTCGTGGTTGCGTTTTTCACTTCCACCATGTCTATGCAAGGTTAGGCACGCGTACATTACAATTCTCAATTAGGTAATGGTTGTTGAGAGTATACCTAAACTTTAGTTTGGGCTCAACTTTAGCTATAGTCCTACGAGTTTTTTTTTTTTTAGTGATCCCACCTCTAACTGACTAATGACTTTGTTTCATTATTAGTTGCCCCGTATGTTAACATGAAAAAAAAATGATTCACCAAATAAGCACTTACCTATATTTTTTAAAGAATTTTCATTCTAGATGATATTATAATAGTTTTTAGAACTTACTTATATTTCTATCTTCTTATTATAATTATTTAAAATTTGAATTATATCTTAACTGGTAAAATTGAGGTGCTTGTCTCCCCGTATTTCTTTTTAAAAAATTGCAACGCGCGCACGTTCCTCACGAAAAAACCTTACTCACGCTAATCTCGCATACTCCTACGATCCGACTCACAATTCACAACCGCCCTCCTCAAATCAGAAAACAGATCGATGCAAATCCGGATCAGATCATCCCTCTTCCCTCGTGCACACATACAATGTGCATCCGGCGGCGGCAGTGACATCGGGAAAAGCTCCTCCTCGGCATCTTCGACGATAGCCTCGGTTACGAGATCCGTGCATCCAGGGCCTCCCTCTCCTGCGACCATTACTCCCCAGCGGTATCTTGCATCGCGGTGACCTAATCTTTGCTGATCTTGACCACCATGAGTGGCCTTTGTTCACATCATCTTTGGGGCTCTAGTGGAGCCACAAGGAATGGGGTCTCCCCGCCTGTCCGCCTCCCTGTGGAGGACATCATCTTTCTTGTCAATGTCGATCTCCTGCCAGTCCAGGTAAAGTCCGCCCGCTATGGCGTCCTCTGTCTCCACCTCCTGTATGTCGCCTCACTCGCAGCAGCGGATTGGGTTAGGGGACGTTCGTCCTGTGGTGAAGTCAGGTATGCGCCACTGCTCATCTTTCTCAACAAGCTCATATGATTTTTATTCCTCAGGTTTAATCAGGCTTTGCTGCATAAATGTTTCATGTGATTACCTGTTGGCAATCGCTAGGGACCTAGGACTACTTTAGCGATGTGTAGAACTATAGATGTCTGACCATCCAATAGTGACAAACAGTTGTGATAATCAACCGATCATTAATTTATATTCCCTTTTCTAAAAAAAAAAACCGATCATTATACAGGACTGCGTTGCATCTGTTTGGATCTTTGCAGAAAATTGCAATCCAAATGCGCCAGGGTGATTTTCCACTGAAGATCCTTAGTTTGTTTATAAAATTGGTCAATATATAGGACTGAGTATATTATACGTCTAAGATCAAATTTTATACTGCCAAGATTTTGTGTTGCTCCCACAGATATAGTGTACGTGTTGCTTTATCTTTGCACTGCACTAATCATTAAATTGCTCACTTCTGTATGATTTACAACAACCACGTTTTCCACAAACTATACTTATATAATAAGTTAAACCTGTCCTACATTGCATCTGCAAGCTCCATCATTTGTGAAACCACTTCGATGGGCAAGAATTTTACTTTGGTTAACCCTGTTCTGTACTGCAAGCTTGGTGATACTTCTCTTTTATTATTTATGAATTAAAATGGTTACTACCAAGTACCAATTGTGTCTTCAGTTATTTTCTATCTTTTCTCTCTGCACACAACAGTTATTGTCTATCTCTATCCTTGACAGTATGCTTCTCTTGCAATGATACTGAAGTAATCTTCATTGTGGATAACAGATTTGACTAAAAACATTAGAGCCTCATGACATCTTTCAAGTGCCTCTCAGGAAAAATTTAATTCGAATTTTGTCGGCCAGACTTCACCTGACATATGGTAAATATGACTATCACTATGTTATATTTTATCTGGTGTCTTATGGAGATTGGCGAACTCTGCAGACTGCATATATATTTCTTTTGTGGGCGAACTCTGCATATATGAACAAATGAAAACAACTTCCTCAGTGATACATTAGACTCCCTCCGGTTTGGTAAAGAAAGTCGTTTTGGACAAGATTTAAGTCAAACATTAGGAATATAAATCTCGAATAACGTTTAAGTCGTTGAGTTTGAAAATGTGAAAACTACATGAATAGATTTGTCTTGCAAAATACTTTTATAAAAGTATACATATGTTAGTTTTTAATAAATATTTTTATAAAAATAAGAAGTCAAAGTTATACTTTGGAGACCATGTCGTTATCCTAAACGACTTCCTTTGCTAAACCGGAGGGAGTATTAAGTTTGGCATAGTTCCAAATTTCTTTTGTGCTAACTTCAAGAATAATTCTATTTATGCTAGTTGGTGCACTTGATTGCACCCGCGGCTTTCCCCCAAGGTACTGGCTCATATCTATAGATACATTGTAGTTTCAAATAATTCATGAAAAGTTGCCAGCTTGCCTAGCTGATGTCTGGAATTGAGGTTAGTGATCATTGTCACCATCAAATGACATGCATTTACTCATGCCTGCTGATATTTGTAGTTTATATGCTTATGCTTCTACTTATAGACAATTCCTTTTTTTACTTGCTCATTTCTGAATATTTATATTACAATTAGCTTAATTTCTCTATGCAATTTGAAATTATTCCTATTAAAGAAATATTTCTGAATGCAGGTAGAAAAGATGTATTCTTATATTTGGATGGGATTCAAGACTGGATCAAGAAACAATGAATTTTAGGATTTCTAGATACTATCCAATAGTAAAGACTTTGTACTCCGTGTTACTATGTACATTTGCTAGACATGATCTATACTGTCACATGTATGTGTACTATGTTTGTTTCCTTTCAACAATCAATGCGTGCCTTCTTGTGATTATTGAAAATTATGATTTGTGTGATTGCGCAATGTGTATTCTTACTCGAAAAAAAAATCATGTCAACATTACTTACCATACGCAATGTGTCAATTATTTTTTTTTGAAAATACTGAATGTGTTACAATAAGTAAAATATATGCTACCAACTATATGTTCCTTTGTTGGAAGTGTTCTGTCACAATGAGAAAGTGTTACTAAAGTAAATAAATATGTTACAAAAGATAATTGTGTAACACATGATAAATGTTCTAATAAATCACTAGTTGTGTTACAGAGTAGTAACACTTTTTTGGATATAGTGAAACACAAATCTTTTGTTCCAGTAGACCAGACTATAGTAACATCGCAAATAAGAACACTTACAAGTTGTGTTACTAGATCTCCTAGTAACACATTTATTGAGCTATAGTAACACAAACTGGCGTTACTAAAACCGTGTTTTGCAGGTCAAGTTACTGACGCGCTAGGAAGAATGATATATCGTTGCAATTCATGAATTAATCATACAATATACTCAGAGTGCCAATGATAAATTTGAAGAATCCATGCAGCTCAAGGATCTTACACCTTGAATCAGGCTTCCCATATGTCATTATAACATAGTTAATTGGGAGATTCGCACGGTGTTCACCAAACAATTTGGAGGAGAGCAGCATCTCTAGCCAAACACTTACTATTTCTTTTGCAGCATTTACCAGTTTAGTCATTCTATATCTCAATCAGAACAAAGTCAGAGGACTAATTCAAACATTTCTAGAAAATTTCATTTGTTTAAAAACCGTGCACCACTCTAGCTTGTAATAAGTTGACTAATTAAGGTCTGACATATTATGTGATAAGTGCAATCACAAGTTTGACACACGTTCATCTACATTACAATGTAATACTGGACCGTGGGATCACTTTGGTTGTCTATAGATCTTGCATCACATATATTAATCATGAGAAAATTCCCTGTACGCCATCAAAAATTATACTCATTGCTCCTATGCCATCAAAAAATACATCGTTCCCTCATTGCCATCGTTTGTAATTTTTCGTTCCCTCGGTGCCACTACCGTCACTTTCCATCTAACGTCGTTACCGCTACTTTTTTTTTTAATCTGTTCCCGAGTGCTAGAGCCATCGAGGTCCCACTCTTGCTCGTCGCCGGCGTTATCACCACCACCCTCAACTCGTGAAACAAATGAAATGGGATCCCCCTGACCTGCGGCGGCGACAGCCAGTTGGCCTCCAAAAGCCGCGTAGAGCCGCCGCTAGAGGCTCTCAGGCCACGCTCAGTCACTCCGGCGGGAGCGGCGATGCCCAGCTCGACTCCCACTGGGGCGAGAGGCGACGCCAGCACAACCCGTCCTGGTGAGAGCAGCGGCACCCGGCTCCAATCCCACCTGCATCATGCTCCGCCCAGTGCCGACTCCAACTCAAAGGCACTAGGGGCGACGACCGAGGGCCCATACCCGAAGGGGCCCACGAGCCTAAGCATGTGTACTATACGTATTACTGTATGGGCCATTACTCAAACAAAATCAACAGTATGGTAAAATCAACAGGCCTTCCACTTAGATGACACCACCGATCATGCAAAAATGAATCGAGTTCCATCTGCCGCAGAAACCAAGCAACGCCATGCCGCTCGCTGAATTCGCGAGTCACGCCTGCTGCCCGTCCTCCTGTCTTGCCGATTTTTGCATCTGATCCCCCACAAAAATTAGCAAATCAATCTACAGTAATCCGCCTTCACCCGCCGTTTGTGCAAGTTAATCGGCAGACAGCAAAGAATTCTTGGTGAGTAGTTTTGGCTTAGCAGATTACTTGACGTCTTATTTTTCTAGGGTTTTACCCTTCTAGTTTTAATCCAATGTTTATTTCCCCTTGCAAATTAGGTCCTAGGATCATACAATCTTGCATAAGAAGCACTTGTCGGGTTCTAGAAGGAAAAAAAAAGAAAGTTTGAAGATAAATTTATGGAATCGCAAAAGGGTGCTATACACAAGTTTTTTCAACCTTCAAGTAATGCCGATGCTAATGCAAGTTATTATTTGAGGTGATCATACTAGTTCTATTTTTTTCACTCTTACTAGTTTGTATACTATTGGCATTATCATAAATAAATACTCATTGGAAAGCTAAACACATCTCGAACAATCAAGAGCTTGATGAATCCCAGATCTGCTATGATTTGATCGCAACACAAAAGGAAAAAGAGTCTAAACTGAATGTTCAACAAACATTTAAGCATAACAAACAAAGTAAAAATTCATAAAAATTCAACAAATCGCCAATTGTCACGAAATAATTGAATAAAATAACTGTAGGTTCTGTTGCATAAAGAAAAATTGAAGTTCCTTTGCAAAGGTGCTATCATTCAATAAGTAAAAACATGAACTCAATTAAAATACTATGATGCTCCATTATGCACAATTGATACTCGTGATGCTCATGGAGGCCCTATTAACTCCATAAGGCACATGCTTATTGGTAACATGTTAAGCATGTTTTACATTTTTGGTTCGTGACAGGGGCCATGGACCATGGCAGCAGGGGCGACGTCGCTGTCGAAGGTCACGGCCGGTGCATCGGCTGTGAGGATGTCGGAGAGGTAGAGGCGGCGGGCGCCGTGGAAGGTGAAAGACAGCCGCCGCGGTGCTGGTGTCGTACGCGTGCACGGTCGGCATGCCGGTGCTGTCGTCATCGACGTTCACGCACGGGATATCGGCGGTTGTAGCTGGCCATGCTGATGCACATCCGTCGGTCACACTGCAAGCTGCATCTCTTGTCTCCCCAAGGAAATGGAAGCGAGCGAGTGTGCCGATCCATGTCCAGGTCCATCCATGGCAGCCATGCTGACGGGGAGGGCCCTATTAACTCAATAACTCCATAAGGCACATGGCTCTTTACGCCAGAGAGGTGGTACGTGGGGCCGCAGAACCACGCGGGCGGTGGCTTCTGCAAAGACACGGGGTGCCACGGGTGGTGGCAATGTTCAGGCGCGAGGGTGCTTGTCACCGCTGGCCAGTCCATTCTCACCACCGCACCTGCACACCATCGGTTCCGGGAGGTCTGGGATGGGTGCCTATGATAGGTTGTGTGCCGGCCTAAGGCAAGTCGCAATGCGTGCGCACCGCCGGAACTGATGGGGCTGCAAATTAAGCTCAAGGGAGGTATCTTGGACGAAAGCTCTACTCGATCTTGTATCGGTCGACGACGTTGGTGATTTTGTGCATCGCTCTCCTTTCTGAAAGCGTCGTTGAAAGGATCTTGTTGTCTTCTTCTCCAGGTAACAACCTTCGAGCTACTTGGACAATCCTAGCAGTGATGGCATCTTGATGTCGCTTACCTCCTGGGGGCGTTGCCCATGGAGTTGTTGAGCCACGCGGTGCTGCGATCAAGATTGCTTATTTTGTCACAATGTATGGCGTTTGTTCAAGCTTGAGGTTGAAGTCAAGATTGACTTAGTGCGGTTACTATGATAGGGGCTTCAAGCTATGGTTAATCGTCTCTTGCAGAATTTCTTTCATCAACTGTTTCTAAGTAGACAAAGAGGTGAAGGACTGTTGTTGCGCGAGGACAATTCAAGTTTAAAGCAAAGACATGGAAGAAGATCGAAACTTAGTCTTTGTTTTCTTATTTAGTCTTTAGCTTTCTTTCTTGTGTGTTTCAAGTGTCTCTAGGTTGAGGCTTGGAGCCTATGTACTCATGTATCGTTTGACGGCTATATGTGGCCAGATTTGTTTTTTGTAGTCGTAGATTTTCACATCTGAATGTTGAAGACCAGATATATTTACCTTAATCTAAAAAATATCAAAGATTGAGAACTTGAAAGAGGAAAGTACCACCGACGGAAGTCCATTAGTCAAATAAATGCTAGATTACTGCAATGCCTTTTTCTTATTTAATTTAATTTTTAATTAAAACATTGAGTATTTTTAAGTACTGTGGGTACTTTACAAGCATGATATGCTTTAAAGGTACCTAGAGGTACCTACCTAAAACTACCTAGTTTTTATTTAAAAATATTAAATTAAATAGGAAAAGGGTTTTATGGTAATCTCGCGTGTGTGTCGAAACATCGGGACTCCACTCCTGTTCGCCATCAGCCATCCTCAATCGTCAACTCAATCGACAATCCTCAATCGTCAACTCACACCCGGTCGTGCACCATTGCCGTCACGGAACGGAAGAGCTCCAGCCGCGTCGTTGGCGCGGCGGTCATAGGTGATGCCGGTGGGCACCGGGACAGGGTCCTGCATGGGCTGGCTGCAGCGAGATAGGGCACATCAAGTGGTGACGCGAGCCACCCATGTCCATGTCAGTAGTTCGTTATCAGAATTTAGAAACAACAAAAGAGCACTAACTGACACACACACTCACACACTCTCGTAGCATAGTCGTCCGTGCCTCAGAGGCATGTATGTACACGTAAAGATCCTCATCGCGCCACGCCCATTGTTGTGTACCGGCGGGAATATATGCGAGATGACGCCGGTGACGCCATGGTCGACGCCGTTCTCCTCGTTGTGATGCCAGACGATGCGGTGGTCGCTGACGAGACGAGTACGTACAGCCTCGGCGTGCTGAGCTGCCTGATGGCCACGTTCGGGAGCAGGCTGCGCCTCCGCCGCCGCTCCTGCTCCTTCAACAGCTCCACGGCCACTGCGTTGACATTCTCGCATAGAAAAATATCCAGACCGGAAATCGAACAGGGCAAGCGATGGTTCAATGTTTGGTTCAATGATTCAACCACTCGTTATATATTGTGCATAATTCAATTATTCGCATGGGACAAACAAACCAGATGGCTAGCTGAGGGAGCTTTCAGGCTTGGTTCGAAACCCCGCTCTCGCCACTTTTCCTTATAGTTTTTGTCCAATTTTACATGTTGGGCCTTCAGACTTCGTTGTTGAACTGACTGCTAGCCCGGTCTTTTAGGCGAACCGAACCACTCAAGTCACTGGTTCACAGGTTTTTCTGGTTAGACTAGTAGTTTGGTCCGGTTTTTTCTTCTATGCCTTTTTGGCATTGGTCCACTCTAACAGTCTCTGCCCTGCGCAACAGGACCGACTCCATGTTCCGGTGCACCAGCATCGCCCGACAGCCTTCACCGTATCTACGTGGAGTGGAGTGGCGTCATTGCCTTTCCAGCCTTGATGCACAAGTCGTTGCTCCCACACGCATGCCCGAACGCCATGGTTATAAACTCATCGATCATCTCCGCGATGCCCTCGGTGGTGATGCCCGACAGATCCCGCCGCGACGGTGACAGTGCCGACACTAACATTTTGGCCTTGCATGAGATGGCGGCAGAGACACCGGATCCAGCAGATTCCTCCTAATGAAATATGCTCTTCTGGATTTATCCATTTTTCAACAATGGCTACCATGTTTAGGATATCAAATGCGTTAGTTAGCTAGGTGGAGGCCGGGACAAGTACGGCCTGCCCACAAACGGTTCATGACTCGTATTCCAATTCCAGTGTGTTGAGTAGCAGTTAGCATCTAGTTTGAGGGTTGAATCAAACAACTCCCAAAGCGGTTCAAGATAGCCGCTCAAAAGGAGGAGAGGGAGCAACAGGAACAAGGGTCTGGCCGGGGTGGATACGATGGATTTGCAGCAGCTGCCTCACCGCTCAGCCTCCAGCTGCCTCGCCACCGCCACCACACCCCTCATGTTCGCTCTTCCCTGCCACCATCACCACCACGGCCGACGGCTCAATGCCGAGCGCCGGCCGTGGCCACCTTCAAGCAGCAACGGCCCAAGCAACAGTAGAGGAAGGAGAAGAGAAAGAACATAAAATGGTGATCAAATGGTCAATGACGGTGTTACGTACCCAAAATTACCCATATACCCTTTCTCAATTACAAACAAATCATTTCTATTAGTTGTGGGTCCCACCATTCCTGGTACCTGATCCCACCAAATTGGTACTTCTTGGTACCTATCTTGGGTACTTAAAGGTATCGCCTTTGTTTCCACGGTCTAATTTCTAAGGATGGATGACTCTCATTAATCCAAATCATTCTAAAATTTCTCTATTCAAATAACAGGATACTTATAAGCAGTGCATACACAATTCGAATAATTAATTATTATAGCTTCTTATCTGATATATATTCCATAACATCACGTAAAGTACAATACATTTATTTCCAGCTTATAACGCTTCTTGAAACCCCACACCAGTGCAGATGTATAAATAGCAAACAACCCTTGAAACGCCAAATGTTGCAACGCATTGCTAAGGGTATTATTCAAGTGTATGGAGATATACTCGGGCTCTAAATGACATCAATTTCGGAGTTCGTCTTCCCAGGTCCCCCAAAAAAGATATAAGTGCCCCAACTGTCGCTGCTGACACCACTTTTCACATTATAGAAATTGGGATTACCAGCTATCAAGCCCACACCATTTGGTGATTTCAGTTGGTTGGATGAATCAACGACTTGGATTGTTCTAATGTAGCTGGCCTTGCCGAACCCTTCCTCAGGGAAGTGTCCACTGCCCATTGGCGTAGTCATTGATGGAGAGTACACCTCCCCACCCCACTCCACAGATGAGGCGCTTGTTGCCAAGCGGGTGAAAATGGACGATGGCCAGTAGCCCACATTTGTGCCTCCCACTTGCAACCACCAGTTGTGTGTATTTGGGTCCTGCAAAGCAGTAGTTTACTGGAAATTAAACATAAAGATTATGATCAGGGGATATAGTATGTGTTCCTTATCCGCAGCCTGATTTGTTACTCTGTTTTTATGCAAATGAGAATGCATACCTTTACCTTTTTTGAATAAAAGAATGCATACCTTTTTAGTAATTCGGCAAATATATATAGCTAGTATACAGGGAGTACGATGTTGTTGGTTATGCACGGGGATTACAAGACATATCATTGCAGATGTTCCAGATTTGAAATATTTTCTTGCCGAAACAGATGATTAAGATTATTGTTTACTTAATTAACTGTGCAGCGTTTGCATACAAATCTGTAAAGTGCATAGGGACAGCTGCAACTAGGTGTGTACATTTGTGTGAATTTACAAACAAGCATTCTAATTGTGTTTTACCTTCCAAACCAAAATATCAAGTTCGTATTGGGTGCCACCATAGGTGGAGACAGGGGAGAGGCTGCCACCAATGGTGAACCGCGTGTCTGTTTGGACGAATCCTGAGCACCCCAGATTGTAACATCCTGTTCTGTTATATGCATCACGCTACAATATTCCACATCAACAGAATTAATTAGTACTTTGTTGCCATTCCCCACCGTGATAGGATAGGTGCCCAATGTTGTTTATAATGAAAATAGAAAGGAATGCGATGATGTTTATCTTACAGTCCAGTAGATGAATAGTCTGGTACTACCATCCCCATACATAGCTGGATAAACCTGATACATTGTAGAGAGCACAGAAAATGGTGCACCATATCAAAATGCTTAATTTGCAAATTAAACAACTGCGCCATAAGAAAAGCGCACATGAAATCCTAGCTATGTGCCAGTAAAAAATATTAAATAATGCGAGGCCTTGTAGATTAAAAGACAACAACCTACTATGGGTCTTGTCGTCAATAATATTTGTAGATAACATGGACTTGTATAACGACAAGAGATGTCGTCTACACCTTACATCGATGTTTTTTAAAAAAACACAAAGTTACTATACATCTTTTAAATGCCCTTAATTCGCAATAAAAATGATGCTCTATGGGGGCACATCAAGAAAGAAAAAAGTTTTGCCTAGATGGAGAAGCTACTCATGTAAAAGGTTTTACTATCGTACTCGCATCTATGTTCTAGTCCTTTCAGCTGAAAGGACTAGAACTTATATGCCTGTTAGAATGTATGGACATAACATGGAAGCTGAAATATACATGTATGAATTTGGGTTTAATCACCCCCCCCCCCCCCCCCCACCCCACCCCACCCCTCTTTTAGATCTCACCTGCCATCCTACTTCAATGGTATTGAGGTCCTGGTTACCATAGGACCCTGCTGAGATCCAGAGTTGGGCCAGGCTGAAGTCACCACTCTGAGGCGTTGGTTGCCACACATTGATCGTCATCTTGGTTCCAAAGTACTCATTATCCCCTGTTCCATATGCTACTCCATACTGCTCATTGCGAGAGCAAAAAATGTTAACAGAGCAATTTGAAAATTAATAATAATTAATAACTCAAGAGGATGATTAGTGTGCTAGTATGAAGGCCGATCTTGAATGAGATTAGTTTTGTACCTCGTGGCCAGTTGTCACATCATTCAATGGATTATCCATAGAAACAAGCTTTGAAATTCTTCTCCAATCTGGCATCTTCTTGCCGTACATTCTAACAGAGCTGGCCCTCATGACATCCTCCTCCTTGGTCCTTCGGATTGGTATGGTGTCCTCAGGGCACTCGCCATTTTGATGCCATGTTTGTGTGATTGACCCAATGTTGGATTCATCATACACCTGGCCACTTGGTTGTATAGAAGGCCGCATCTGAAAAGTGACGATGGAGCACAGTTGAGTGATGTCATCAACTCATGATTTTGGCAGGGGGTAATGGTGCTTCAGAGAGAAACCTGGATTATATGGTTCTTCAGGAGAGGATGATCGAAAGCAGGCTGTTTGGAGATGTGCACACAGTCTATGATATCTCCATCTGGGCTCTGTTAATTTTTCATAATCAGTATAGTTGCAACAAGGTATGAAAAAAGAGAAGATTATGATCAAATTAGCAAACTATATAGGCGTATACGAAATACTTAGATGTGAAATGTAGAAGAAAATAAATGACATCCATCATTGTTGATTGGCATGTGCACTTAGCTTGAGCGTATAGGATTGTCTCTTAGTGTAAAGAGAATTTTCCTTTATTTATTCAGCTATGATCACGTACGTACGTACGTACTGTCTCTCAAATTATTGTTCCATGTTTTTTAATGACAAAGTTATTACTCAGAAAAGCATCTTCTGAACAATATCTTGATCTCATTGATTGAGTCTGTATCTCAGCAACTTATTTTTGCTGACCGAGTCATATAAATTTCGTTTTGATAACAAAAACTGAGGGCAATATTGTCATCTCCTAAGTCTCCATCTTAGGTCTCTATGTCCTAGGCATAACATAGGATAAAATTAGATTGGATTTGGAAACTAAAGGGCCAGCTATGCAGTACCTGAATGCTTTTGACAGGAGGCTTGTTAATCCGCTTGAGGAGGCTCTGCACCTCCCGCCGTTGCTGTGCCGACCTCCAGCCAGACTCCGCCGCCGCCGCCCTAGCATCACCCTCCGAGAACAGAAATGCGAGAGCGACGAGGTGTGCGACCAAGAAAGCTCGCGTGGTCTCCGCCATTTAGCGGTATGTGTCAAGTACCAGAGCAAGGTTTCACTAACTTTTGCTGTCTCGTTGTGCATGCAGTGTAATGTCCTGGTCCTGGATGGCCTTTTTGTAGGGCTGGAGAGGGTCGGGCCTGCCTCAGACCTACATGTTAGGTGGGCGCGAACTTATCTATATAACTTATATATTATATATAGGAAAAAGTCCAAATTACTTCCCTCAAGTATAAGCAAAGTCCGAATAACCCCTAAGTATATTTTGGTTCAGTTTACCCCCTAAACTATGACATTTGGTTCAAATTACCCCCTAATACGATTTGTCTTTTTTATTTCTCCATGCATAAGTGGAATCTTGAGTTCAAAATTTACAGAATGGTAGTTGACATCACAATGTATGTCAGAAAAATATATTATAATTTTATTATTATTATTTTTTACATAATTTTATATCGCAATGATTAATTTGTTACCGAATATCCTACCATATGAAAATAATGATAAAAAATTGATGACATATTTTTTTAAATATGTGTTATGATGTATATTATCATCTCACAAAATTTGAAATCAAAATTACACTTGTATATGGAGAAACAAAAAAAGAAAAATTGTATTAAGGGATAAGTTGAACCAAATGCCATAGTTTAGGGGGTAAACTGAACCAAAACATACTTTAGGGGGTTATCCGGACTTTGTTTATACTTGAGGGGAGTAATTTGGACTTTTTCCTTATATATATAGATGTACATCACTAAGAGTTATTAACTCTATTTCTCTCAACATGTAAGCTATCCACATCATATAAGAACCTACTATATCAGACGCCATGTCACCATCATGTATTCCATTGATTTTCTGTGACTAATAGCATCTACGCATCCAACTTATTAGTCTTTGCAAGTACCACGCTAGAAAATTCCCACGGTAGGAATACACGGATCAATCATTAAAGAACTGCTATCTCAACAAAATGAACATGTTTTCAAGTATAATGTCATTTGCAGAAGAATGTTGCCATACAATCATCTGTTTACTTTCAAATTTTAACTTAAATTTTTTTAAAAAAAAATTCCTGCAGCAACGCACAGGGTATCACCTAGTACTCTACGAAGAAATGGAAATTGTTAGATATGGATTTGTGCCTTCAAATCCGTGAGGTAATGGTATTTATTATACTGCAAAAAACTTAGCGGTGTTTAGTTATTTTTCAGAAAAAAATCACCCATCACATCGGATGTTTGGACACATGCATGGGGTATTAAACGTAGACAAAACAATAACTAATTAAACGGATGGAGTGTAATTCGGGCGACGAATCTAATGAGTCTATTTAATCTAAGATTTGCAACAGTTAGCCTACACTAAACATCCACTAATTGTAGATTTATTACCATAATTGGATTCGTCTCACCGTTTATTGGCGAGTTCTGTATTTAGTTTTATTATTAATCTATGTTTAATCCTCTTAAATGGTAAGATTCTTTTCGATTGGACACGGCAAAATTTTTCCCCCTAGAACTAAACACCCCCTTAATGTACTCCTCCGTAGCAATCCATTAAGATTTCAGCACATCATGCAAAGTCTCCTTTGAGCCTCGCCTTGTATATATTGTGAACTCGCTTTCTTGAATGAACGAATGGCGAGTTCCTGCCTTTCACGTTAGAAAAAGAAAAGGACAGTGACTCAAATTGACGCACGCGTGCTGTATGCTAGCTATGACATGTCGGGGCGCAGCTAATCTGCGGCCGGCCGCATGGCGCGCGCCGTGCGGCCGCGTACCGCGACAAAAAACGGCGTCCTTTACCCATGCACGTGTGCTGCGCGCTCCGCCCACCCGCTGCAGCAAGCGGCGCCCCCCACCCTTGCATGCGCGCGCAGCAGCAGCGCCCCACCCACCCCTGCATATATGCACGCGCGCCCCGAGCCCTCGGCATGCTGCGCGCCACAGCCTGGCTACATGCATGTAGGCTACAAAGATGGCAGGCAGGCGGGCCCTATAAGAAACATTTTGAGAAAAAATATTTGAAAAAAAAATTGTACAGAACAAAAATTTTGTCATAGAAACATTTCATGAACAAAAATTTTGCAACAAAAATCTTGAGCGAGCAAACTTTTGTTTGCTTGTTTGTGACAAAATTCTTTAGAATTTTTTGCAACAAAATTTTGTCAACAATTTTTTGCTTGAACAAAATTCTTCAGCGCCAAAATTTTTGTAACAAAATTTTATCAGCAAACTTTTGCTTGCGACAAAAATATTTAGTGCCAAAATTTTTGCAACGTTTGCGACAAAAATCTTCAACGCCAAAACTTTTACAACAAAATTTTGTTCAACTAACTTTACTTAGATCCCATCGACGTGGAGGGAGTCGGTCAGCGTAACAGAGAAGTCCCCGCGTGGGGAAACGAGCGCACGGGCGAGCCGGTGCGCTCGCCCCCAGCTTTGGGATCGCGGACATGTCCATCGTTTGCTTAGAAGCAACTAACTGCGCCGTTCGTAAGAGCCAATATAATATTCCTGAATAATATTTCCATTCATACCTACTTATGCACGTCTCAAAATTAAAAATATTGATGTACTAGCTAGCTATTATCCAGTAATTTTTAATATTTAATAATCTTCTAACTTGCAAACCACTGCGGGTGCATGCATCGGTTGAAACCACATGCACAAATTGATTTACAGTACATGCACCTTAAGACAACCGCATGGAAAAATTATCTCGCGGGTCGTTGCTTACCGCGCCTATCCAAATAGACGAATTCCACGGGCACATGCACACAACTGGATGTAAAACCGCATGTTCACATGGTTTTGGACCATCCTTTTCCGATTGGATGTAGACTTTGCACTCATGCATTAGATGTAGACTTTGCACCACGGTTTCGATAGGATGACATACCTGGTTAGTACGTACTACATAATAAAGAATCATGATCTAGTGGCAAATAAAATACTGCAATAGTATTGACTTGCAATGATTTATCTGTCGCAGTCGATTTCGCTGGCATTTTATAGCCTTTATTTGCGCCATTGGACAAGTAATCAACCACCGGCTAAGATTATCAGTGTGCCCGGTCGTTAGATATAAATGTGCTAGTGGAGTAAGGACTTACGTGTACTCAAACTCAATATTTGATGCAAGCAGAGAATTGAATAATTGCCACTACATTTGATTAGCTGCTCATTTGATGTAGACTTTAATTAAGTACGTGCTGATGAATTTGTTTCGTCATAGAATAAATGTTATCTTGTAGTGTAAGTGCCGATCGGTTTCGTGCTAACAAATAATCATCTTCCAGAGCTGACGTGTCAATTAATTTTTAGTTGTTATTAATGTATATGCTCTCCCGGCCGGATAAGAGCTGCAGCGTCATGTCTCTGACGGATATCCGGCAAGACCACGGCACTAGTGTTGTTTAAGACGGCAACACTACGGTCCGTTTCCTTTTGGCTTGCGCATGGGTTCAACCTACGGGGCGGTTGTATTGTATATATATATTCATTGTAGTTTGTTGTATAGTTCGTTGTAACAACTCCCGGCCCTGTTCTTAACCCGGTACATATACTACAGATTGTGTCATTATTGCGTGGATTCTTTCTTTGTTCAACGCTCTCACAAGAAATTAAGCCAATTGGTCTGGTGCTGATTGTACGCAGACGACGTACCTGGAGTCCTGGACAAGTCATCGAGTGAAATACTACACATTTTCGAATGTTCATAACGTCAGACGGCAGATGTACCTGGACACGCATGTGTCATCCAAATGATTGGAAATTTTGACTTGAGATTGGAGATGCTATCCAATGATGTTGGGCATAAACAAACATACACATGAGATAGAATGATCTCATCGCGGCATAAAGCATGAAAAAAAAAATCCTGGGCCACTCGGAAACAGCACACAGGCCGAAAGCAAAGCCGACGGGTTGAAGTTCACTAGGGCCCTATTTAGTTGGGTGTAAAATAGTGAAAGGATGAAAAGTTTATGCATTGCACTACCAGAAATCCGGTCTTTGCCGTGTGTCAAGCTCTTTGCCGAGTGTTTTTTTTTGGGACACACGGCAAAGATTTTGAACCCCAAAAACACTCGGCAAAGAAAAAACACTCGACAAAGAGCAAAAAAAAAACACTCGGCAAAGAAAAACACACAGGAAAGAGTTCTTTGCCGTGTGTTTTTTCAAAAACACTCGGCAAAGAAAATTTTCAAAACACATTTTGAAGCCCTAAACGAAGTCAAATTAAAAGTGATCAACTACAAAGTTGTATAACTTCTAAAGGTCTACAACTTTTACTTGGATCATTTGTTTATATAACAAAGTAGTACTAAAAGTGTTTTCAAATCATACACCTCTCATATAGTTTCTTAAAACTAGAAGAGAGATGTATAAGATTTATGAACAATCTTACTATCGGTATGTTGTATGAACTTTTGACCAAGATGAAAGTTGTTCAGATCAAAAAGTTATGAAACTTTGTAGTTCACAACTTTTTTATTTGAAATCATCTTGTCAACGAAAAACTAAGTTTGTATTTCTCAAATTTGAAATTCAAATTTTGTAAACAACCTTGGATGAACTTTTGACCAAAATGAAAGTTGTCTAGATCGACAAGTTATGAAACTTTGTAGTTGACCACCTTTTTGTTTGAAGTCATCTTGTCAACGAAAACTAAGTTTGAATTTTGCAAATTTGAAAATTCAAATTTTATAAACGACCTCAGATGAACTTTTGACCAAAATAAAAGTTGTAGATCTTGAAAAGTTATGAAACTTTGTAGTTCACAACCTTTTTATTTGAAGTCATTTAGGGCCTCAAATAAGCAATTTACACTCGGAAAACATTAATATGAGGGGATTCAGAATGCGATATGGACACAAAGGCTCTAGTGGTGCAGTGGTAGAGAAGGACAAACGTGTGGGGGGAGGTCACGGGTTCGAATCCCACTAGCCGCAGGACAAACGCGTGTGGGGAGGTCGCATGTTCGAATCCCACCGGTCGCGTAGCGCACGATTTATTCGCATGTCGCCGATGGGGCCTTCTGCGTTCACACCAATGGGGGGACCTTCTCCATTTAAATAAAATGTTTTACTATTTTATTTTGGATTTTTTGGGATAAAAAATTTACCTGTGTCGTTCTTTGCCGTGTGCCTGATCCTGCCTTTGTTGTGTGCCTCGTGATCTGACACATGGCAAAGAGCCTTTGCCGACTAATCTTTGTTTTGTGCGCTTTGCCGTGTGTATTTTGGGGCAGGAAATCCGGTAGTGTCGGGTCACATGCCTAGAGAGAAGAAATTAAGTGATACGGTTCTTTAGGTGAAAACATTTTGCAAAATGGATGGAAGCCTAGATTTTCTTTTGCCTTCCGGTAAGGTAGCCTAGCATACATGTGCAGAAAGAGCACTAGCTGCAAGAAGAAGTTTAGTAAATTCGCCTGCTGCCAGCTGGGACACGCAGTGATGTGGCGAGTGCTGAGGGTGGACCCCGCTAGTATTTAAGCCATTGCGGCCTATTCAACCAATAGTTGCATGCTCACGCGTCTGCGCTGGCGTTAAGTGGGCGCATCGTGAGACGTCCGCCATGCTCTCTGTCTCCTCGTTTCTCTCTCTTCCATGTAACATTTCTCCGATTACTCGCCCATCATTAAACTTGCTCGAATCTAGAAGCCCACCTCTGTTCTCTCTCCTCTTCTCTCCACTACTGCAGAAAACCATTAAACTCATCGATCCGTCCACGCCGGCCCAAAACGCCCTGCTTCGTTTAAGTCATTGGAAGCTGTTAGAATGGTGCCGGCTCGAATAAGTGCCTCAAATGCGCCTGTGGTATTACTGGACCGGCTCATTTAATTAAACAAGCTGGCTCGAACAACAACCAGTTACAATGATCTCCTTTTCAAAGCGATGCAGAATATGTCGGTTAGAATATTCCTTTTAGAGCGATGCGGAATTAAACCGCTTTGCTTGAAAATTTGAACCATCATCGAAAGTTGCATGCGCAGAGTCAGACCATGTGCAATTATGGATGCGCATTGACAATGACGACGGTCGGCCGCCTAGCCCCTTCGGATCGTGATACAAGTTGATCGTCGATCGCTATATATATCTCCGACCTTTCACCTTTCTCAATCGATCGATCTGGCCTGTGCGCATTAATTCCACATCTCTCTCGCCCTTTTACACACCCTCGAGAAGGCAATTGCAGAGAGAGCACCATGGAGTTCATCTATCATACCCCACTGCCCCTTCGTCAACACTTGCATCTGACTAGCGCTTTCGGTGAAGGAAGCGGAGGTCTCCAACCGCGTCCTCAAGGGCTATTCGTCTACAACGGGGAGCAAAAGAAGGTGGTGGTCGGGTACGTTTCCAACAGGGCCTACTCACCACTCGTCACCACCACCGTGTGCATGAGGTGCCACGCGACTAGCGGGCGGCCAAGTTCTCTGGCTAGTATTGGTTACAGGAGCACGACTCCTTCTGTTGCGTCCTTCATCTCAAGGAGACAGAGGCCCCAACGGCGAGGGCGATGGCGCCGGCGAATGCCCCCAAGCAGTGGTACTAATATTTAGTTTGTTTTATATCCTTGTTTCTGTAATATTATGAACAAATAAATAATAATATTGTTTAATTACATATCTGTATTCGATCGATTAGTTGTTTTATTTTTTAAAATTATATTACTTATTTTAAGTGGCGAAGTATGGACCACTTAGAATAAGGCTCATATCCTAAGTGGTCCATACTAAGGGCTTAGAATAAGACCCTCATTTTAAGCGGCCCATACAATGCCGCTTAGAATGTGGTGCAGCTATAAATAAGCCGCATTGTTCGGACAGCGAAACCCTATCCCCACTCCAGCCACATCCGTAGTAGCTCTGCCGCGTCCACTGCTGTAGCTCTGCCACGCCCCTAGCTCCAGGGTCGTTCTCTTCCTCCGCATGGCATCCTCCCTCGACACAGGGTCCAAAACTGCGGAGGCTATGGCGGCTGCAGTTTGCGCGTCACTGACTCCGCCACTCGCGTGGCGGTGGCCTCGGCGGAGTGGGAGTCCTTTCTTTGCTCCTTCGGCACTCCCGTGACCAGATCCACGGCCGCCTTGACTGCATCCGCAGCGGAGTCGCGAAAAGAGATGGCCACCGTCGTCCTCACTGCCATGGATTTGGTTGCCTCCATCGCGGAGAGGCAAGCTGCGCTCGAGGCACGGGCCAGATTTGCAGCCGCGGAGGCAGCCTTGGCTGCAGAGAAGGCTCATGCTCTTGTGGATCTGTCCCTCAACTTCACCATCAAGCATCGGTGCCTCCCCTCTGACCATGACGACCTCCGTCAGGGTGATGGCGGCGACGGTGGATCCCAGTCGACCACAAATAGTAGCTGCACTGCAGTTGTTGTGTAATCCGGTGATGTAAGTGTCATGGGGTTACATGTTGTTGTTATCAACGAATTGTCCATGCTGTTGTTATCAACGAATTGTCCATTTTGGTCCGTTTAGCTAGGCACCATCGTTCATTATGCTACCAATAACTAGTCGTTTAGTTTTATGTGTGTCAGTTGAACTATCAGTTGAATTTCTTCTTAGTGTTATCTGCAACTTGGACTCTCTAATGAAGTTAAGTGATGTTCAATGCTAGCTAGTGATGAATTGCTCAAGAGATGATCAATTTCTCCTAAGTTTTGTGAACTTTAATTTATCTTCAACCTTTCATATGTTACTGATGAACGTTGAAGTGATCTTGAAGTGTACTAGCTAGCTTGTGTGTTGTTATGAAGGTCTAGCACGTACACGTTCACATTCAGTTGAATGTGAATCTATTGTGTGTGCAATTCAGTTTATAACGATCCACATATATCTAGTATTCATTCGAGGTCTAATAACTAAAATGAACATCTTTTTTTAACGTGTGTGACATCATCCTAACTGGCATTAATTAAAACGGTAGCAATAGGTTAATAAGCTACGTCGCGCTAAACAAACCGATTAGTATACAAACGTAAACGCTGCGGCGCTAAACAAACCGGTTCGATTAAGCAGTCATTCTAAGCGGCGTTAACTTAAAGGTGCTCAAAATGTTGTAACGGGTTAACGCTCTGAACAATGAAGCAAAGAAGCTAGGTGCAGTTGCAGAAAAGAAGCAAAGAAATACTATACAGCTACGGAGTATAATGGGCTTATCAGTTCAATCTCCCATATTTTTTTGAAGCACATTTAGCCCACGAGATATTTTGTCCCCGGGCTGCAACCGCACAACATTCCCAAATTAAGACCACTCCGAGATGATCATCGTAAACATAAATGCCCACAAGAGATGTCGTCGCACATATACGAGTAGTCGTGTAGATGCAAACCTGTCACATGGAACGGTGCCTGTCGTTTGATGTGTTTAGGATTGGTGAATGAAAAATGGAAAGAATGAACAGACATTCTATCGATTGATGATTGAATGAACAAGAATAAGAATAATGGTGGCTTGTTCCTTCAGCCGTCAGATTTGGCATGCACTGCTCAGCTTGATAAATAGGGCGCAGCTCGTTCCATTGCCGGGGGAACAGTCGTCATTACCTGCATGGTGGCTGCAAACACGGAAGAGGCTACACAAGGATGACAGGAAGTGCTTCGACACCATGATTGTACTGGTGGCATGGTCGCTATGGCTCGAATGGAACAATCGTACTTTCAGTCGGCAACAACGTACGGTCGATCAGATGGTGGCTCACATTCTACAACAGGCAAATACCCGGTTTCAGGCTAGATTCATTACCGTAGGGCCCTTACATATGCCACAGATGTTTGGTCGCCAAGCTAATGACGTGTAATACATAAACTGTGGACAAAACAAAACGGCATGTCATCGCTTCTAGTTGACAAGCCGCAGCTGTTGTAACTTCATTTCTTCTTGTAACACCCCGGATTTTTTCCAAGCTAATACGTGCTAAGGCACGGTCGTGAAAAAAAGGATGAACTGCCATTCTTGTAACACCCCGGATTTTTTCCAAAACCCAGAGGCTAACGAAAATGAAATATGTTCACCCAACCAACCATGGAACAGGGATCAGAGGCAGTGGCAATGGAGAGGGGAGAATATGAGGAGGAGGAGGTAGTGGATATGTTGACAGCAGAAGAAGGATTTAACCAGAAAGCAAAAGGAAACCAAGCGCCACCACAAGCATCAAGGTTCAGTAAAAGGGTTCAGCGGTCAGGCATCCCAATGGCGAAGCTAGCAGAAATACGAGATATGAAGAAAAACCTTGAAGACCCAGGTACGTCACTAAACAAATTCTCCATTCTTCAGAACTCTGATGTTAGCGTCTTAGAAAAAATTGCTATCAACTGTGGTATAAATCTAGGTGTAGACACTCAAAGTATTGCCAATATTTCTCTGATTAAGGCAAAAGAAGCAGCCGAATTAGTGTTGAGGAAAGCGGCTGAGAAAAGAGTGGAACAAGACATAAAAGAAAAAGTAGTGGTAGCAGAAGGAAACAACAATAAACAAGTAGTAGAGGTGGAAAATGCTAATAGTCTTGCAGAGGCAGTATAGTTGGTTGAAAATGCAGTGGATCCACCCCCTTCCTCACAGAGGGGGAAGGGGAGAAATAAAAATAAATGCAAATGAAGATTCTCTTGTGGAATATCAGGGGTTGTGGGGGAGCTGGCAGAAGAGGACAGCTTGTAGAGATATGTCAGAAACACAGCTTTGATTTTATCTATTTGCAAGAAACAATCAAGAATGCATTCCAACAAAGGGAGTCAGACAGATATAGTAGAGGTTTGGATTTTCAATGGTCTGTGGTTCCACCAAGAGGGCACTCTGGTGCATTATTGATGGGGGCGGATAAGCAATTGGTAAAAGTGACAAGGGATGATGCTGGCAATTTTTATCAAAGCTTTCATCTGGAGAATGTGACAGACGAGTTCAGATGGGAATTAATCAATGTTTATGGCCCAGCACAGGATGAGAAGAAGATGGAATTTCTGAGTGAGCTATTGGGAAAAATCCAAAGCTGCTATTGTCCAATAATTGTCGGGGGAGATTTCAACTTGGTCCGTAGAGCTGAAGATAAATCATCAGGAAATGTAGAGCTACGGTTCATGACAGCCTTCAATGATTTTATTAATGAAGCAGAGCTGATGGAGATACACAGAGGGGGAAGTAGGTACACTTGGACAAATAAACAGTTGGATCCTGTCCAATTTGTCCTAGATAGAGTTTTTGTGAATAATTCATGGGAGGATAAGCATGCCCTGGTGAGGCTGACGATGATCAATAGAGTCGGTTCGGACCATAACCCTATAGTGATAGATACAGGAGAGTTGGAAGTTAAACCACCTAATATTTTAGATTTGACCCTACCTGTCTGCTTCATAGGGAGTTCAAAGAATGGGTGATTCAAAACTGGCCATCAAGAACAAAAGAGAAAGTCCTGGATCACTGGCACGTACTCTCTGGTAGTCTCAGGAGGAAGATGAAAGGATGGGGTACCAATTTCGATTCTAGTCAGAAAATTAGGAAGCACGAGCTAATGATGGAGATCTAACTTTGGGACAGAGAGTAAGACCAGAGAGCTTTGACACAAAGTGAGTGGCAACAAAGATATGAGCTGGAAAAGGAACTGCAAGATATATATACAGGAGAAGAGCAATATTGGTAGAAGAGGGGAGGGGAAAAATGGCTTCTTAAGGGAGATTCCATTACATCATTCTTCCATAAATGTGCTAACTGGAGAAGAAGAAAAAGCATAATAACTTCCCTGGAAGATGGAGATGAGGTGCTCAATGACATATCAGATCTAAGACACCACATCACAAGCTACTCTAAGAAACTCTTTGGGGGGGGGGGGGGGGGGGGGAGGAGGAGATAGCGGAGATGCATTTGAGTGAAGAGACATGGGATACTGAGGACCTGGTGTGTCTGAGGGACTGAGTGGATGGTCGCTTCCAGTGTGATGAGTGATTGACAACGTGGTGTGGACTGACGTTTGCCTTGGCTTAAGTATTACAGGTGTAGATGCGGCTTGATTGCATTGGTGCAGGTGAAGAACAGGCGCGAAAGGTCTTAGCCATGGCGGCCTCCAGGGAGTGGAGAGACAAGTAGGCTTCGTTCGAGGGACCCGGTGGCCAGATGGATCAAGTGCGGTTCACTTGGTGGCAAGAACGAGCAAGGCGGCATGGATCCGGTGCGAGGTAGCGGCTCACAACCGAAGCTCGTACGCGGACGTGAAGCCGGTGCATGGTGGCTGCTAACAACCGAAGCTTGTACGCGGGCATTGGTGATTTGGCCACAAAATCATCAGGAGGATGGTTTCTTGGTTTGGGCCTCAAAACCAAGCCTGAGGACTTGGCGTGGCGGTAACAGCCCATCGGAGGACACGCGGTGTGGCCGCAAAGCTTGCGTCGAAGGGAAGCAAGGTTGCGGCGGATGCGGTCCGGGCCGGAGGTATATTCGCGACTATGACAAATTTGCCCCTGAGGGGTATGTATTGCTTAGGGGCAGTTTAGTACTTAGGACTCCACCACTTGGACTACATATAGGAGGTGGTAGTCATCTATTCCTTTCATCACTTTGGTTATTCATTGTCCCCTTCCCTTTCATCCTCTCCACCTAGAACTATTTTCTTGAATCCTTTGTAGTTTGTATAGGTGAATTCATGGTTGGTTAACCGAGTTTAATCTATTCAAGTTTGTGCCATGATTTGAATTCCTGAGCTCTTTTTCTTTTTACCTTTTTCAGAGCCATTTTTGGAGGATTTTCGTTCTTTCGATTTCTAGGGTGTTTTCTCTCAGATTTCTTTGGGGGAATCACACATGAGTGTCTTGTGCCTCTTTTCTTGGTGATCCCTTGCCTCCAAACGCCGGGAATCGCTCTAGATTTGGAGTTTTTCGGATGAACTCGAGATGGAGGTGTTCTTTGTGAGATTTGAGATTCTGGGAGTTCTAGAGAGTTAGAGGCTGAGATTTTTGGGGCATACCCTCTACTTGAGGTGTAGATCATCTTCCTAAAGTTTCGTCTCAAGAGGTCAAGCCGTTTGGGAGATCCATTCACAAGATTGAAGAGTTGACTTTCGGGTTGGGCTGATTCGAACACACCCGGCAGTGCCGAGTTTGGAAATCCGGTAGTGCCGAGTATACACACCCAAACCCGGCAGTGCCGAGTTAACACACATAAATCCGGCAGTGCCGAGTTTGCCCAGTGAATGATTTGCAAGCTTTTTGGATCGAGGTTCTTTCTGCTTTTCCGCTGCTTGTATCTTGTTCCTAGGGTTAGTAGCATCTCAGTTGCTACGTGATCTTGGCAAGATCGTGTTGTGAGGTTCGGAAGTGAATTTGGGGTGAAAGCCAGATTCGAGAAAGAAATTTTTGCCAGCTCCCATTCACTCCCCCCTCTCTGGTCGCCTGATCGGTCCTTCAAATACAACAAAAAAATATCAGCTAACGACAATGAATATCTAACTAGACCCTTTACCATGGAGGAGATGGATGCGGCTCTGAAAGAGATCAGGAATAATACAGCACCAGGTCCAGATGGGTTATCTATTGAATTCTATAAGGAATTCTGGCTTGAAGTGAGGGGTATCATCAAAGAAATGCTGGATGAGATGTATAAAGGAGAGCTTGATCTATGGCGACTCAATTACGGTATCATCATTCTATTGGCCAAGGTTAAGAAACCCATCAATATTAAAAACTTTAGACCTATATGCTTGTTAAATGTGGTGTACAAGATCATAACAAAGGTTGTGACCATGAGATTAACTACAGTGGCTAGTAGAGTTATCAGTGGGTTCCAAACTGCTTTTATCCCAGGGAGGTACACTTTAGATGGTGTAGTGATTCTGCGGGAGGTGTTACATGAGCTGAAGGCCAAAAAGGAGGCTGGGATTATTCTCAAATTGGACTATGAGAAGGCATATGATAAAGTTAGCTGGCGGTTTCTGGAGGAAGTGCTCACTAAGAAGGGTTTCTTAGACAAGTGTTCTTAGACAAGTGGAATGGACGGATGATGCAAGCAGTCCAGGGTGGGAGAGTGGCAATTGATGTGGACGGTGAAAGAGGAGAATTTTTCAAAAGTTACAGAGGCCTTAGGCAAGGAGACCCCTTATCCCCCTCGTTGTTTAACTTGGTAGGAGATGCTCTATCAGCTATATTAACCAGAGCAGCTAGGAATGGAGAGGTTGATGGATTAGTGCCACACCTAGTCGACGGAGGTCTGACACATTTTTAGTATGCTGATGACACAATCATTCTGATCAAGAATGATGATAAAAATTCAGAAACATCAAGTTCAGCTTATACTGCTTTGAAGCAATGTCGGGAATGAAAGTCAACTATGATAAGAGTGAAGTCTTTACAGTGGGGGTGGAACCGGAGGAACAAACAAGGATTGCGGAGATATTTGGGTGCAAAGCGGGGGTTTGGCCGATGATATACCTAGGACTGCCAGTCAGTATAAAAAAAACTTGAACTACGCAGGAGAGCTGCGCGTCATTTCATTAAGGTAGAAAAAGGCAAGAATGCCAAACAAGTACAAAAGCTAAAAAACACCACGCAGCACCAAACTGTACATACCTCCTCACACCATTCAGGCGCAAGGAGCACAAAGACAGATAAACAAAAAACAAACAAGGCGACTAGGTAAAGGAACCACAGCTTCCTAACCCCCTAGATCAGTCGTCGTGACCATCAGCTCTTGGAGCTTCTTAGCTCCAGCACTGCACCAGAGGCTTCCTTCCTCCCTAACAGCCCTAATGACCTCCTGAACATTGGGCCTATTATTCTCAAACACACAAGTATTACGGTGCTTCCAAATTTCCCAAGCCACCAGTATGATCAACGAGTTTATGCCCCTCCGCGTGTCTTTGGAAGCCGATGAGATTGCTTGTCCACCACCATTTGGAGAAACTGAGAAACTGAGTTATCAGGTGCCAGAGAAGAGAGGACCAAGCTATGGAGGATTCTCGCCCATACTTCCCGAGCAAAAACATAGCCGACCAGGAGGTGGTGGATGTTTTCCTCAGCTTGATCACAAAGCGGGCATGACTCTAGGTGGGGCAAGCCCCTCTTAGCAAGGTGATCAGCGGTCCAGCAGAGAAAGCAGGGAGAAGGCTCAGCACATGGAAAGGGGACACCATGTCCTCGGGAGGTAAAGCAATCCTAATAACCTCATGCCTGTCGAGCTCTCCAATGTACACAATGGGGGTTTACCTACTGTATGAGGGGAATTACCAGGAGATGGACACGATCAGATCTAGATTTTACTAGCAAGGCACTAACAAGAAGAGGAAGTATCATATGGTGAAATGGGAGCGTCTAGCAAGACCCAAAGAGTTTGGAGGGTTGGGTTTCATGGACATCAGAGTCATGAACATATGTTTGCTAGGCAAGTGGATTGACAGAATAGAAAAAGGAGAAGACAGTGTGTGCGTAGAGCTGCTGAGGAGGAAATACCTTGGGGAGAAAAGTTTGTTTCAGACAACAAAGAATTATGGGTCCCAATTCTTGAAAGGGTTGCTACAAATAAGGGAATGGTTCCAAAGAGGTAGAGTGATAAAAATCAGAAGTGGAGAGCAAACTAGATTTTGGGAGGACACATGGTATGGGGACTGCGCTCTGAAAATAAAGTTTCATACGTTGTACAGATATTGCAGAGATCCAAATTTGTCTGTAAAGGAGGTACTGGAGAGGGAAGAGTTGATACAGTTTAAGAGATCTTTGACACCCAATGAGGTTGTAGAATGGGATGTCCTGAAAATTATGATGGAGCAGGTACAATTGCAGGGAGGGTAGAGATGAAATGGTGTGGGTCCTAGAGAAAAAAGGAACCTACACAACAAAGTCATTGTACAAGTTTATGACATTTGGAGGGGTAAGAGATCAGTTGATGGAAGCTATATGGAAATGTAGAATTCCACTGAGAATTCAAATCTTTCTATGGATGGCCTTCCATGACATAATACAATCAGCTATGCAGCTGAAAAGAAGGAAGTGGAAGGGTTCGGAGAATTGTAAGCTGTGTGGAGAGCTTGAAACAATAGACCATATCCTTTTCCAATGTCCATTGGCTATATATGTTTGGACTATGTTTAGAGATAGTCTGGGATGGAGGGAGACACTGGTGTCTAGTAGCATGCTTGTAGAGGTGGCTTTGAGAAAAGAAAATGGAAATTTCTGTAAACAGAACCTTTTTATATGTGCAGGTGCTCTCTGGACGTTATGGAAGACAAGGAATGGGTTGGTGTTTGACAACAAAGTGATCCAAGCGCCGCAGGTGGTAATCCACAAGACCCTTGCATTGCTAGAATACTGGAGTCCCCTATTGAAGCTGAAAGAGAAGGATGCAGTGATGACAAGAATAAATAACATCAAGATGGAGCTCGAGAAGATGGAAGTTCCAACAGGGATGTAGTTCTTTTTGTGGCGATGGGTCATGACCCAGGGTGTGGTGGTTTGCCCCAGGGCAGCGTCTAGTTCGGTAGTTCGCTTTTCTTTTGATCAGTAGAGTTTGTTTCTGAAACTTGTCAAGTAGATGCGTCTGTGCTGAGCTCTTTTAGGAGCTTCCTAGGATGTAGCTGGTAACCCTAGCGTACCTTTCATCCGTTTGTAACTCGCTCGTTAAGCTTTCAATAAGCTGGGCGATAAGCCTTTGGTTCAAAAAAAAATCCACATCGCGCCAGGGCATATATGTACACACACTCACTCTCGTAGCATAGTCCGTTCCTCGTTGTGGTGCCAGACGACGCGGTGGTCAGTGATGATAGCCTCGGCTTGCCGAGCTGCTTGATGGACATGATTGGGAGCGGGCTGCGCCTACGCCGCTCCTGCTCCTTCGCCAGCTCCGCAGCAAGAGATGGTTCAATGATTCAACCAGCGGTTATATATCTCTACCTATTAATAAAGTACGGAAAGCTTGTGTCAAATTTATGTGGTATGTCGTTGACCAAGACTACGTGGGAAGTGGGATCTGAGAAAAAATCGAAAGAATCCAAGGTAAAAATAGCAAAACTGCCGAACGTCTCGCGCACCTGACTTTCTCTAGAGTTGCTGTGGTCCAGCGTGCAGCCTGCTTCTCTACTTGGGCCGGCCTACAGGCATGTGGCCCATCAAGCAAGCAGAGACTACACCCGTCATATTTTGGCCAGACTGACTTTGACGTTGGTACTAAGCCCTAGCAGTTGTGTCAGTTCCTAGAATCTATATTATATATTTTGCACTACAGGTAGAAACAAAATACAAGAAAGATCATTACAAATAGAGCACATGTAGTGTGGGGGATATAGTACCCGGGTGCCTCACGAGCAAGCCTGGCAGCCCACCAAAAGGGGGCGGCCCAGCCCATCGTTCTGGACCTGAAGACGTGCGGGACAAGTCGGCGCACGGAGGAAGGATCTGGAAGGAGAAGTCCTAGTTGGAATAGGATTTATTGTAAAAAAGGAAAGGATTCTTAGAGATAGGATCGGATACAAACCGACTTGTAACCCTGCCCCCCGATATATAAGGCGGGCAGGGACCCCCTCAAAAAACATCTGAGCAACTACACCACAATCCAACTCACAATCTACGCAATACAACACCCCAAAACAGGACGTAGGGTATTACGTCGAGTCGACGGCCCGAACCTGTATAAACCCTTGTGTCTGTCCATCCTAACCATCTTGCTTCCGATCTTTGCGATCTTCCCTACATTATAAATCACTTCCGTGGGCTACCCCGTGGAAGACTGCCGGATATAATATCACCGACAGTGGCGCGCCAGGTAGGGAGACGCAGCTGAAGAGGATCTCTCTGGACCTGGACGACCCAAAGAAGACGGCCATCATCGGGGCAGAGTCAGACTCCACGGCAGGCTCTGCCCTGCTCTGCTTTCTCGACAGCTATCCAAGCTATAACCAGACAGACCTAGAGCCTAACGATCAGATAAAAACTCCGTTCGTCACATCGTTCGGTGCTCCTTTGGCCTTCGGTCTGAAAAACGCCGGCACGATCTACCAGAGGACGATTCAAGCGCGTATGGATCAATTGAGTCTGGACGCAATAGGGCGCCTACATCAATAAATCCGGGGAACATCGAAGCACTTACAGCGTTTCTACGCCTAATCCAGTTATGTACTTATCTTTTTTATTTTTAGATTTATTTTTTTCCGAGTGATTTTGGAGGGTAGTCACCCCCAGTTACGACTCGGCTTGTTCACAATGAGTTATCAATAAAGTTGATTTCATCTTTCATCTATTTCTACTACTCGCATTTCCTCTTTCGCGTCACGCACATAAAGTATGAGGGGAACAAACCTTAAATCGAGAGGGAAAGTACTCGCCAAGTCAAAGCTCTAAACGTATGACAAAGACTCTGCGGCATGAGACTGAGACCAACGAGGCTAATCTACTCCGTAACAGGTCAACCACTCAGAAATTAAGGCTAGCGCAGAAAGAAAGGGAGTTGTAGACCAATAAAAACTTATATACAAAAGTGACCATTCAAACATTGTTCAAATAAATACTGGTTCGACCAAATACTACAGATACTTTATTTACATTGCAGGGTCACCAGCACCAGACGGGGCAGCTTCGTCCGAGTCATCAACAACGTCCTTGGACAGGACATTGGCGATGGGCTCGACTTCATGGAGCAGTCTGCCCACATCATCTTCAGAGGTACCGGCAGCATACCCGCGGCCGAGTGGCTCCAGGTCTGACGCCGGGAACAGAGACTTCAGCACCGCCAGGACATGGCCACAACTGGCCTGGCTGATGGAGCAGAGCTGCCGCCGGAAGTAGCGTGGGAGCGCCCGAACGCGGTCGAGGATGGAAGCTGAAGACGATGACGCCTCCGGCTCGATCTCCTCCGCCACCACTCGGATAGCATCCTCCAGCGCTATCTTCTCAGTGCGCAGCGCCTCAGCCTCACCTTGCAGCCGGGCCACCTTGGCAGTGAGCTCTGCGAATTGGGACATAGTCCGATATCGATAATCTAAAGAAGGTTAGATCTGAATGATATTTTCACGTCTGACAGAAAAACAAATAATGAAGAACATACCTCTGAGCTCGTGCACGGCCTGGGCCTCGTTGAGCTTAGCCTGCTCTACCTCCCCGCATAAATCGCGGGTGGTACGCTGGGCTTCCTCCAACTCAGCCTGGCGCTCGACCGCAGCAGCCTCGAGCTCAGCCACTCGGGCCACCAAGGAGTCGGCCTTAGCGACTGCAGAAGTTAATTCTTGAATAACCAAGGTTTTAGCCTCGGCATCAGCAGCTAAGTTCTGCAAAAACAAGTCAGATGACAATATGAATCAATATACCACTCGGTATTTGATATCAACAAGATAAGCAGTTCGGGAAGTACCTTGGCTATGTGGCCCATGCGACGATGAAGGGACAGGAACTCCTCCAGAGGAGTCAGGGGAGCACCACCACTCAGGACGCCGACCGCCGCAGAAGCTATCTCGACCGCCGCAGTCTAGGGCTCCTCCACTGCTGCAGTCGGTTCAACCGCAGGAGCATGCTGGGGGCTGCCTTGAGGAACTGGCGGAGGAGTCGGCGACGCTGGTACAGGACTCGGCGGTGGCGGGGTTGGCTCCCGCTGCGACTCGGGTAGCGGACCCACAGGCTGATCGCTGAGAAGATCAGCCGAGTGGATCGGCACCTCTGGAGTTTGGATTGTTGGGGCTTCGGTCTCAACCGCCGACTGAGGCGGAGGACCCGAGAAGGGGACCTCAGACGGCGTGCTACAAGATAAAGCATATATGGATCACTAACAAAAGAGCATAAAGGAAATCAAGAGATGATAAGGATACTTACAGAGTAGAAATACGCATTCTCAGGCGCTTTCCTCTCCGAGTAGGGGAAGGGAGGTCCCTCGGACTTGCAGCACTCAGAGGCATTACTGCAAGGGGAGACTGCTCCGAGCTCGTGATTGGCGGGTGGAGTGACGACTCGGCGATGCCAGCTTCATCTTTCTCCGAGTCAGACGACTCAGAGATAAGGAGTTGCCGGCGGCTGGGCGCATCCCTGAACACGATCCCAGTGGAGATCTTCCGCTTCTTCAGAGCAGGAGCAGCCTTCCCACCACTCGGAGATTGCACATCGGGGGAAGGAGAGGATGACAGAGTGATATCCGAGTCGCGCAGATCACTCTCACTTTCCCCGACTGCTTCTTCAGATCCAACGGCCCTGCGCCGACGAGGTTGATCCACTCCCTTTGGCATCTCAGGCAAAGGAGGGAGGGATACAAAGGCAACTCGACCCTGCAAAAATTGGGTTCAGTTCTGAGATTACACCCAATGGGTGGAATTGAAATAAAAACAAGAACAGACTGACTAAATACCTCAGGGCGTGGATTTCCCAAGTTAAACGCTGGAGGACAGTCAGTGGTCCTCAGGGACGTTCCAGGTGCGAAGAATTTGCCAAGCCGAGCGGCGGCTTGGACTTTGTCGACGCGCTCGGGGGCTTCGCGCGTGTTGTCCCCCTCGGCGTAATACTCATACGCCGGGTGAGCCCGCTGCTTGAGCGGCTGAACCCGGCGCAGAACAAAGTTGGCTGCCACACCGACGGCAGACAGCCCATTGTCCTTCAACTGGGAAATAAGACCCAGGAGCTCCCGAACCTGGTCCATTTCACTCTCCTTGGGAAGAGCGGTCCAGGATTGGGAGGGAACAGGACGAGAATCAATTTCTGGAGAGATGGCAGGCGAGTGGTTTCCTACGTAAAACCACTCGGACTGCCACCCCTTATTGGAGGTAAGGAAAGGGATATCAAAATACTCCCGAGTTCGACCCTCGCGGAGTTGGAGTCCGGCGCCCCCGACTACTTGTGGGCAGTCGGTTCGGGGATAAGGCTTAAGAAGAAAAAGATGAATGAAAAGATTGAAGTGAGGCTCTATCCCAAGATAGGCCTCACAGAGGTTGATGAAGATGGCGATGTGAAGGATGGAGTTGGGATTCAATGCGCAGAGGCAGATCCCATAGTAATGCAGCAGCCCGCGGAGGAAAGAATGCGCGGGCACGCCGAAACCACGGAGAAAGAAGGATTCGAACACCACCAAATCAGAGGAGTTTGGGGTGGGGAAAGACTCACCGGCGGCGGCGCGCCACTCGGCGGTTTGCTGGTCGGGGAGGACGCCGTCGATGACGTGCTGCTCGAGGCGCTTGGTGGTGGTGATGGACTCCCTCCACTCGGCGGCGCGATCTACGGCGACCTCGGCGGTGGCCTTGCCCTTGGACGACCGGGCCCTTGCCGGCGACTTCTCCTTCCGCTTCGAGGCTTCCTTCCTCTTGGGCGCCATGGCAGCGAGCGGTGCTGGAGAGCGAGGAAGAAGGTTGCGGGAGCAGATCTAGGGTTTTGTTCTGGCGCAAAGGGAACTGGAGCGTCGGGGAAGGCAAATGGCAAGTAAAGGAAGAAGAATGCGGCGGGGATGGCTTATAAAGGAATAAACCGTTCCTCCCGCGCGCGGCGCGGCGCTTGTCTCGGGAACTCAACCGACGCAGGCACGTCCCGTCGCTTTGAATTCAAAGATGCGGCAGGGAATCGCGATATCTCGCGATATCTCGCCTTCCGTAAGGCGACCGTTAGGGACGCAACGGACTTTTAGGAATAATGGGCCTAAATGGGCTGAAAAATAGCACGACCTTTCGGTTCTGTTACGATAATAAATTTGTGGGTTCCTGAGCTAGGGTTCAGGGGCAGAAACCACTCGGTCGTGAGGCTAAAATTAGTCGACGACCAGACTCGATTTTGCAATTAATATTGTGACCTCGCAACTGATTTTTACGTAAGGCATGCGATACTATCGCTAAATTGACTCAGAAATCTGGGTCAAATGCTGACAAGTATAAATCTTGTGAGAAGATGGCTTACCATATGGTCAAGCTGAGTCGTGGGACACGACTCGGGAGTCATGCCGAGTTCAAAGAACTTGAGGACAAAATCCTTATAAAGGGGAAACAAAAAAGCCCCTGAAGGAAAAGATTATCTAAAATCCATGTCCAGAGGCATGGGGGCTGAAAAAATCAGTCGGAATTCATGGCTTTCAGAGTCTTGACACGATCATGCTGAGTCGTAACAAGACTCGGGGGCTACACCCAATGGGTGCACCTGGAGGTGCACACCATTGATGGATCAAGTTCAAAAAGAGATTCATAATATTTATTTTTGACCCTCGACCAGAATATTCTATTCTACCCAAGGCTCGGGGGCTACACCCAATGGGTGCACCTGGAGGTGCACACCATTGAAGATCAAGAAACAGATGTGTAAAAATTGAAGACCTTTGGCCAATTTCATGCTAAAATTGACCAAAGCCCGGGGGCTAAGTGTATTCACTTCGCTGTCGCGTCGTGAAGAAGAGCACTCCTTCCCCTCATTTTGACTGTAATTGAAGAATTGTTTTCAGGAACGTCCAAGTAGGCACTTGGATCTTCCTTAAAACCACTCGGATCTTCTTCGAAATCACTCGGATAAGATCTTAGACAACTTGGAGCACTCGGTTCATGCAAGAAAAGATGGAACAATTACAGCCAACGATCGGCCAAGAAGTGCTCGGGGGCTACTGTGGGGGATATAGTACCCGGGTGCCTCACGAGCAAGCCTGGCAGCCCACCAAAAGGGGGCGGCCCAGCCCATCGTTCTGGACCTGAAGACGTGCGGGACAAGTCGGCGCACGGAGGAAGGATCTGGAAGGAGAAGTCCTAGTTGGAATAGGATTTATTGTAAAAAAGGAAAGGATTCTTAGAGATAGGATCGGATACAAACCGACTTGTAACCCTGCCCCCCGATATATAAGGCGGGCAGGGACCCCCTCAAAAAACATCTGAGCAACTACACCACAATCCAACTCACAATCTACGCAATACAACACCCCAAAACAGGACGTAGGGTATTACGTCGAGTCGACGGCCCGAACCTGTATAAACCCTTGTGTCTGTCCATCCTAACCATCTTGCTTCCGATCTTTGCGATCTTCCCTACATTATAAATCACTTCCGTGGGCTACCCCGTGGAAGACTGCCGGAGATAATATCACCGACATGTAGTTATGCTTAAAAGGACATCAAGTGGTGCTAAAAGTAAACAGTATTAGAGACAATAATTTTAAACATTAAATCGAACTTGTCGGGTGCCAATATTAGAATTATCCGAACACTACTGCGAATCAAGAACCGCTAAACCTCAACAAGTCCATTTATGAAAGACAAAATACTCGAGCAGATCTCCACCTCACTCTTGCCCCGCCGCTTAGGGGTCAGGGCTCGCCTAACCCCGAGAGCATGCAGGGCCCATAGACCCCAAGCAACCTCCGCGCAGACTGCGAGGCCCAAGACCGAGAGTAAAAAAAGTCCTATGACTGATTGGGAGAGCCAAACACGCCGTAAAATTAATAGTGATGCGATGGGCCACATCCCAACGCAATGACTGCTGCCCGGGAGATCTGCTAGAGTACGCCGCCCGAGAGATCTGCTAAAGCACGCCGCCCGACAGGAAGAGCGGCGAGGCCATGACGGAGGCACCGTCACCCAGATACAAGCTACAATGACCAACAGGGGCGTGACCTCGTGTGCACACCCGAGACGTCATCTCTAGGACCAATAGGCCCCACCCAGGGGTAGGAAGATGACACTATTCCTCAAGCCTTCCTCTCTTTCTGTCATCCTTTTTGAAGCTCGTAGCCTTTAAAAGTGGAATGAGCACCCCTATGCGGGACCGATCACACACACACACCCCTTTGAGACTTTTTTTGCGAATCACACAGTACAAAAGCAGACGCTCACAAACACGTATGTACACTCGTCCCTATGAACACATGCATGCAACCCAACCCCTATGAGCACCTCCGAAAGACTGAGCTGACAAATCCTTAAGATTGACGAAGTTACCACTAATGCCTCGCTATCGACGGGCACGTCACCTACCACTAAAACAATAGCGCCAGTTAAATCCTGAAATAAATCTAGAAAAATGAGAGTGCCAGTGCCAGGTTGGGGACTTGAACCCTAGTGAGCACAAGGACCCTTACGAACTAAGCTACGTTCAGTTCGCCACACCTTTGAGACTTGGGACTCCTTTCTGTCTATCTCCTAGTTTGTAACCCCTACTAGGAACTATTGCAGACTAAGATGAGGCCCTGGACGTAGGGACATTTAGTCTGAACCAGTATTCTTTCTCGGGCTAGACGGGCAATCCACAAAATTCACTAGCCGGTAATTCGAAACATCGACAAAACTCCATCATGTTGAAAAGTGTTGACGGTTGTTAAGTACCAAATATAGCCGTCAATATTCTCAATAATAAAGAAGAACTAACATCTCTTGCATGCATATTTGGTTTGCAATAATATACTTCCACATGTCCTTGAGATTATTTGAGTGTAGAATAAATAAATACAAAAGGATGGAGAAAGCACACTATCATGGTGGAGAAACACAATTCCAACCAATGAGGGGGCACCACCTAGGTAGGACATGGATCCATGGGCCCACAAGAGAGACAAGAAACACACTCTCAGCCAATCAAGTGTAAGCACACAGGATTGAGGGGCCCACCTTGGCAATTAAAATGCATACAAACACCCAAGACACCCCTATACCCACATGAGGACTCACCATGTCAGCCACCTGTCCAAAGGCGGTTGTGAGGGGGGCCCACCATGGGTCGGCCGACCCCCTGGTTCGGGTGAACCAGGGGTGTCTCCCCTCACCTCCAGCCGCCACGTGTCCTCTCCTATTCTAGGCTGATATGATTGGTTTGAGAGTTTAGACAGTTTGCTTGATCATGCAATAAAAATGATGAAGATGAGCAATACCTATCCTTACCCGAAAACTCCTCATATCAGCCTAGAATAGGAGAGGTGTTGATTATAAAGTCTAAGTGAGATCCAACCTCTCTAAGTGATTTGAGAGAATGTTAAGAAAGGATAAGGATATTCCTCACTTTTCTTTCAAAAAACAAACAAAAACTCCAAGTGTTAAGATGGGAAAGTGTTCGGTTAATCATCGAGTTGTTCTAAGGCTCAACCGGTGAAAGCAAAAGCATTAGCCACTAGAATTCATGATCCTAACTTGCTAAGTCCTCATGGTTTTAATCCCACCTTTGCTATGGGACTAGCAAAGTTCAGGTAGGGGTGCATGTTGGTGGTCGATATTGTAAGGTTTTATCGACAACATTCCACCAAAATTCATGCTCTTTCAAAGTAAATTTTCTTATTTCTAATGAGTTCCACAAGTTTTGGATGATTTGTGAGTGTAGGAGCAAACAAGTGAAAAGAGAGCCACTTTGGACTCAAAGCCAGGCCGGCTGGCCTAGCTTAGGCCAACCGGCCCCCTATTGTGGCTGTTGGCCACATCATTGATCCAGGAGATCACAGACACAATGCCAAACATCCTAATACGTGAGATCAACATTGGTTTTATCCAATGACCCGAAAGACCTAGGCTATAGTTTGCATGGATTGAAGAACCCACCAACCTAGGATTCTCGGACAACCTCAATCAAACGCAACTGTTACCGACCTCGGGAGCTAATCTGTAGTGTCCCAGCAAAAGACGGTGCCACGGGGCAGCCAGGCTAGGCCGATTGGCCTGGGGTAGGCCGGCCCGCCTCCCCATGAGGCTGCTATATGCCCCCTTTCACTTTGATAGTTAAGCCACTACTTAGCTTAATAATGACGCCAGGAACCGACCTTGGAAGCTATAAAAGGCACCCCTCTTCACCTTGAGAAGACACACCACTTTGGAGATAAGAGAAGTTTTGGTTAGAGCTTCATCTTGAGAGTAGAGAGAGTAGTGGGTGAGCGTTTGGGTGACAGCCAAGCTTGTAGAGAGAGTTCAGGAATTATCTCGGTCTCTTCTCAACATTTTTCTACACCCGAGGAATATATTTTAGGGAGTTATATTCAGTAAGTTCCTCAGCCTCTTGCCTTAGTAGTTCTCTAGTTTACTTATTACTTTCAGTAATTTATCATTCCTATCGTTGGTCTGCGGGATCTCTTGTCTACGTGGGAGACAGCGACGCCCATTTGGGATTTCCTCATAAGCCCTTCACGTTGGGTGGAGGTCAGTAGCTGAAAGCTTAGGCGTGGTGCCTGTGCTGGCTAGCTGCCGAGGGTTGTGTTGCACCCCATAGAACTGCAGTGGTAGGTGGCAGGTGGTGACCGTGTTGTCCGTCCTTTGCACTGCACCACATTCGGGTGTACTCATAACAGTAGTGCTAGAGCCCGAAGAACCCCCCCCCCTCCCCCCCCATTTCTCACCTTATTCCGTAGTCCTCCCGTTCTAGCCGTCGAAGCAGATCAAGTTAGACAAAGTTAGATTATCTGAAGTAGTGAGTGGCTAACTAAGTTTGACTTCCAGGTTTTTACTCCCCTGGTGAAAGGCTACAACGGTCTCCATGCGCTTGCGGATTCGTTAGGCTAAGGAGTGCCAATAAGGGGCTCCATTCTAAGCACCACAAGTTGAAGCTCTCTCTCTCTCTCTCTCTCTCTCTCTCTCACTCTCACTCACTTTTAGTCTTTAGGATAGTGGAGTTAGGCTAGAGTAGTTCTACAAAGGTTCAGGTCTCCTTGGAGCTAAGGGTATGGCTCTTGTATCGTCTAGTTCTAGGATGGCTTTGCTCTACTTCAAAGATACATCTTTCTTATATAATATTTGTCTTAGTCATGATATGTGTGAGTTGTGTTCAAGTTCTTGCCTTTCTATACATGCTTGTCTTATATGCTATTGATTCAATCATATACCCCTGCATTGATTGCCTTGAATTGAATGCTTTCATGTGTATTAGACTTTGCTCTAGTTCGTGTAGAGTACGCTTTCACGCCATATAGGTCCAATGATCCTCATGTTGGATGGTTCTAGTTCTAGTATGCGTACTCATGAGAGGGCTATACCATTGTTCGTGAATGCAAGCATGGTGCTTGGGTTGTTGGCATCCATTGGTTATGAGTGTGCCCCACGGTCTGGCCGGGGTGGGTCGCAGGTGATGACAGCCTTGTTGGACCCTCTGAACCCCCCCCCCCCTCCCCCTCACATTTGGATACCCTGTAGGAGTACGTAAATGAGTGGCAACCTCGCTTGGTCACGTGTAAGTGGCGAGGAAGGTCATCCCCCCTTGTACCTGGGTGCAAAGGCTTAGTCTGTATAATGTGTAGAATCTCTTGACCGACCCGCCTTTCATGGATTCAATACCCTTGGAATACTCTTAGGGGAGAGCTATCACGATATTTGTGCAGTTGTAGATTTCTCTGTGAACTTTAAGAAATGCCAACAAGCTTTCTGGTGCCATTGCCGTGGAACTGGTAACAACGTTAATAAATGCCAACAAAGAGCTCATCAAGACGATGTAAATGGCTATAAGTTTTGCAGAATAGACTAGAAAAATATAGCCTTGAAATGATACGGTGCTCATCCACAACTTGGACCCACACTTAACACATACCCTGATTCGGCCTTCTATCTCTGGACATAGAGATGGTCATAGCACTATCATGACAATTCGAGTTATATTTAGAACAATAAAAATAAAATATATATGTATGGAATTCACCCGTAGCAACGCATGGGAATATTTGCTAGTCGTGTATAATCCACTTATTTGCATGGGCAAAACAAACCCGATGGCCAGCTGAGGGAGTTTTCAGGTTTGGTTCGAACCCTGCTCTTGCCACTTTTCCTTATAGTTTTCATCAAATTTTGTGTTGGGCCTTTAGATTTCGTTTTTGGGCCGACTGCTAGCCCAATAAAGCACGGAATATGCCAATTAGGTTCATTCTTTTCCTTAAAACTGATCTTTTAAGCAAATTGAACCACTAAAGTCACCGGTTCATGGTTTTTCTAGTCAAACCAGTGGTCCAGTCCGGTTTTTCTTCTATGCCTTTTTGGAGTTGGTCCGCTCTGACAGTCTCTGCCCTGCACAATAGGACCAACTCCACGTTCTAGCACGCCAGCATCGACCGACAGCAAGCACCGTCTCCGCCTAGAGTGGAGCGGCGTCAGTGCCTTTCCAGCCTTGACGCACAAGTAGTTGCTCCAGCACGCATGACGGAACGCCATGTCCATAGACTCATCGACCATCTCCGTGACACCCTCGGTGCTGACGCCCGCCAGATCCCGCTTGAACGGTCACAGTGCCAAAACTGGAATTTTGGCCTTGCATGAGACGGTGACAGACACACCGGATCCAGCAGATTCCTCATACCAAAATATGCTCTTGTGGATTTATCCAATTTTCAACAATGGCTACCATGTTTAGGATATCAAATGCATTGGTTGGCTAGGTGATGTGGAGGCCGGGACAAGTACGCCCTGCCCACAATCGTTTCATGACTCGTGTGTCAATTCCAGTGTGTTGAGTAGCGTGCAGTTGGCATCTAATTCGAGGGTTGAATCAAACAACTCCCAAAGTGGTTCAAGAAGCCGCTCAAAGGGAGAGGGAGCAAGAGGAAGAAGAAGGGTCCGGCTGGGGTGGATACGATGGATTTGCAGAAGCTGCCTCGCCGCTCACCCTCCAGCTGCCTCGCCACTGTCACCAAACCACTCATATCATGATCGCTCTTCCCTACCACCACCACCACCACCATCGCGGCTAGCAGAGCTGTACCGCCGCTGCTGCCACCGCTCCCACCCCGCCTTGCCCCGCTTCTGACCACAACCACTACTCTCATCAGAATTCATCGTACATTGCATAATATTTGAACATGACCATTTGATCACCTTCAAGAGGCGATGACCCAAGCAACAACAGAGGAAGGAGAAGAGGAAACAGGAGAAGAGAAAGAGCATAGGACGGTGATCAAATGGTCAATGACGGTGTTAGCTACCCAAAATTACCAATATACCCATTCTCAATTACAAAAAAATGATTTCTATTAGTTGTGGATCCCACCATTTTTGGTACCTAGTCCTACCAATTTGGTACTTCTTGGTATCTATCTTGGGTACTTGAAGGTACTGCATTTATTTTCACCGTCCGATTTCTCATGATGGATGACTCTCATTAATCCGAATCATTCTAAAATTTCTTTATTCAAATAATAGCATACTTATATCCAGTGCATACACAATTGGGATAATTAATTACTATAGCTTCTTATCCGATATATATTCCATAACATAAAGTAAACTTTAATACATTTATTTCTAGCTTATAATGCTTCTTCAAACCCCACACCAGTGCAGATGTATAAATAGCAAACAACATTGAACGTCACATGTTGCAACGCATGCTACATGTGTTAGATAGTACAGACTATAATATATAATAATTTGTTGGGCCACCAGTAATGCAACGCCACATGTTGTAACGCATTGCTAAGGGTATTCATCAAATGTATGGAGATATACTCGGGCTCTAAATGACATCAATTTTAGAGTTTGTCTTCCCAGGTCCTCCAAAATAGATATAAGTGCCCCAGCTGTCGCTGCTGACACCACTTTTCACATTATAGAAATTGGGATTACCAGCTGTCAAGCCCACACCATTTGGTGATTTCAGTTGGTTGGATGAATCAACCACTTGGATTGTTTTAATGTAGCTAGCCTTGCCGAACCATTCCTCAGGGAAGTGTCCACTGCCCATTGGCGTAGTCATTGACGGAGAGTACACCTCCCCACCCCACTCCACTTCTGAGGCGCTTGTTGCCAAGCGGGTGAAAATGGACGATGGCCAGTAGCCCAAATTTGTGCCTCCCACTTGCAACCACCAGTTCTGTGTACTTGCGTCCTGCAAAACAGTAATTTACTAGAAATTAAACGTTCAAGATTATGATCAGGAGATATAATTTATACGCACTCTGATTTAAATTTGTTACTCTCCTTTCATGCAAATTAATATGCATACCCTTTTAGTTCGGCGAACATATATAGCTACTATACAGGATGTACGATATTGTTTGGTATGCACTGGGATTATAAGATATATTATTGCAGATGATCCAGATTTGAAATATTTTCTTGCAGAACCAGTTGATTGATAAGATTATTCTGAACTTAGCTATGCAGTGTTTGCATACAAATATGTAAAGTGCATAGGGACAGCTGCAACTCGGTGTGTACATGTGTGTGAATTCACAAACAAGCATTCTAACTGTGTTTTACCTTCCAAACCAAAATATCAAGTTCATATTGGGTGCCGCCATAGGTGGAGACAGGGGAGAGGCTGCCACCAATGGCGAACCGCGTGTCTGTCTGGATGAATCCTGAGCACCCCAGATTGTAACATCCTGTTCTGTTATATGCATCACGCTACAATATTCCACATCAACAGAATTAATTAGTACCTTGTTGCCTTGGTGCCCAATGTTGTTTATAATGAAAATACAACGGAATGCGATGATGTTTATCTTACAGTCCAGTAGATGAATAGTCTGGTACTGCCATCCCCATACATAGCTGGATAAACCTGATACATTGTAGAGAGCTTAGAGCCATGGGCCACAATAATGTAAGAGAATACAAAGAGTGGTGCACCATCACAAAATGCTTAATTTGCAAACAAGTGCACCATAAGAAAAGTGCACATGGAATCCTAGCTACTCGCCGGTAAAAATATATTAAATAATGCAAGGCCTTGTAGATTAAAAGACACCAACCCACTATGGGTCCTACCGTCAATAATATTTGTAGACAACATCGACTTGTATAACGACAAGAGAGGTCTAAACCTTACATCTATGCTTAAAAAAAACAAAGTTACTATACATCTTTTAAACACCCTTAATTCGTAAAAATGATACTGTATGGGGGCACATCATCAAGAAAGAAAAAAAGTTTTGCCTAAATGGAGAAGCTACTCATGTAAAAGGTTTTACTATCGTACTCGCATATATATGTTCTAGTCCTTTCAGCTGAAAGGACTACAACTTATATGCCTGTTAGAATGGATGGCAACACTATGGAAGCTGAAATATACATGTATGAATTTGGGTTTAATCACCCCCCCCCCCCCCCCCCCCCCACCACCACCAGCACCAGCACCTTCAGATCTCACCTGCCATCCTATTTCAATGGTATTGAGGTCCTGGTTAGCATAGGACCCTGCTGAGATCCAGAGCTGGGCCAGGCTGAAGTCGCCACTCTGAGGCGTTGGTTGCCACACATTGATCGTCATCTTGGTTCCAAAGTACTCATTATCTCCAGTTCCATATGCTACACCATACTGCTCATTGGGAGAGCAAAAAATGTTAACGGAGCCATTTGAAAATCAATAATAATTTATTAATAACTTAAGAGGATGATTAGTGTGCTAGCATGAAGGCCGATATTGAATGAGATTAGTTTTGTACCTCGTGGCCAGTTGTCACATCATTCAATGGATTATCCGTAGAAACGAGCTTTGAAATTCTTCTCCAATCTGGCATCTTCTTGCCGTACATTCTAACAGAGCTGGCCCTCATGACATCCTCCTCCTTGGTCCTTCGGATTGGTATGGTGTCCTCAGGGCACTCGCCATTTTGATGCCATGCTTGGGTGATTGATGCAATGTTGGATTCATCATACACCTGGCCACTTGGTTGCATAGAAGGCCGCATCTGAAAAGTGACGATGGAGCACCATTGAGTGATGTCATCAACTCATGAATTTGGCAGGGCCGGTCCTCCAGAAACAAACCTGAATTATATGGTTCTTCAGGAGAGGATGATCGAAAGCAGGCTGTTTGGAGATGTGCACACAGTCTATGATATCTCCATCTGGGCTCTGTTAATTTTTCATAATCAGTAGTTGCAACAAGGTGTTAAAAGAGAGAAGATTAGGATCAAACTAGCAAACTATATAGGCGTATACGAAATACTTAGATGTGAAATGTAGAAGAAAATAAATGACATCCATCATTGCTGATTGGCAAGTGGACTTAGCTTGAGCGTTTAGGATTGTCTCTTAGTGTAAAGAGAACTTTCCTTTATTTATTCAGCTATGATCACGTAGTTACGTACGTACTGTCTCTCAAATTATTGTTCCATGTTTTTTGAAGACAAAGTTATTACTCAGAAAAGCATCTTCTGAAAAATACCTTGATCTCATTGAGTCTATATCTCAGCAACCTATTTTTGCTGACCGAGTCATATAAATTTCGTTTTGATAACAAAAACTGAGGGCAATATTGTCATCTCCTAAGTCTCCATCTTAGGTCTTTATGTCCTAGGCATAACATTGGATAAAATTAGATTGGATTTGGAGATTAAAGGGCCAGTTATGCAGTACCTGAATGCTTGCGACAGGAGGCTTGTTGATCCGCTTGAGGAGGCTCTGCACCTCCCGCCGGTGCTGTGCCGACCTCCAGCCGGACTCCGCCGCCGCCGCCCTAGCATCACCCTCCGAGAACAGAAATGCGAGAGCGATGAGGAGTGCGACCAAGAAAGCTCGCGTGGCCTCCGCCATTTAGCGCCGTATGTGTCAAGTACCAGAGCAAGGTTTCAGTAACTTTTGCTCTCTCTCGTTGTGCATGCAGTGTAATGTCCTGGATGGCCTTTTTGTAGGGCTGGAGAGGGCCGGGCCTGCTTGAGGCCTACATGTTTGGTGGGCGTGATTTTATCTTGATTTTATCTATATAATATATATAGATGCACCCCACTAAGAGTCATTAACTCTATTTCTCGCAACATGCAAGTTATCCACGTCATATAGGAACCTACTACATCAGATGTCATGTCACCATCATGTCTTCCATTGATTTTTCTGTGACTAATAGCACGCATCCAACTTATTAGTTTTTATGAGTACCACACTAGAAAATTCCCACAGTAGATATACACAGAGGATCAATAATTTAAGAACCATTATCCCTCAACAAAGTGAACATGTTTTCAAGTAAAATGTCATTTGTAAAACAATGTTGCCATACAATCATCTTATTAACATTAAATTTTGTTGAAAAATTTATCACAGCAACGTGCAAAGTATCACCTAGTACCCTATGAAGGAATGGAAATTGTTAGCTATGGAGTTGTACTGCAAACCATTCATAAGGGTCAATATAATATTCCTGAATAATATTTCCATTTATATCTACTTATGCACGTCTCAAAAGTAAATATATTGATGTACTAGCTATTATCCAGTAATTTTTAATATTTTATTATCTTCTAAATTGCAGACAACTGCGGGTGCATGCATCGGATGGTGGAACCACATGCACAAATTGATTTACATATACGGCTCCGCGTGGAAAAATTATCTAGCGGGTAGTTGCTTACCGCGCCTATCCAAATAGACGAATTCCACGGGCACGTGCATACAACTGGATGCAAAACCGCATGTTCAAATGGTTTTGGACCATCCTTTTCCGATTAGTGACGTACACGTGCATGTTATTATATGTAATAGCTCTTAAACTTTGATTACGTGCTCATGCATTAGATGTAGCCTTTGCACCTAATAATTACATAATAAAGAATCATCTATAGTGGCAAATAAAATACTGCAATAGTATTGAATTGAAATGATTTCTCGGTGCAGTCAATTTCGCAGACATTTTAAAGCCTTTTATTTGCACCTTTCGACAAGTAATCCACCACATATATCCACCACATCGGCTAAGATTGTCAGTGTGCCGCCCGGTCGTTAGATATAAATGTGCTAGTGGAGTAAGGAGTTACATACGTGCACTCAATCTCAATATTTGATGCTAGCAGAGAATTGAATAATTGCCATTATATTACCTTTGATTAACTGCTCATTTGATATAGACTTTTGCTTCAAATTTTGACCAGACTTGTTACCAGTTAATTAAGTGCTGATGAATTTGTTTCGTCACAGAATAAATGGTATCTCGTAGTGTAAGCGCTGATCGATCGGTTTCGTGCTAACAAATAATCAATTTTCCGGAGCTGACATGTTAATTAAGTTTTTGTTGATAAATACAAGGCAACTTCCTATATATATTTAAATACTATAGTCGACTGTAGCGTGTGTACTCATCTTCGATTCTGATGCTAACAAGTTGTCAATGTATATATATAATCTCCAGGCCGGAGGATAAGAGCTGCAGCGTCATGTCTCTGACGGATATCCTTTTGGCTTACGCATGGGTTCAACGTACCTACGGCGGTTGTATTGTGTGTGTGTGTGTGTGTGTGTGTGTGTGTATATATATATTCACTAAGTATAGTTCGTTGTAACGACTCCTTGTACCTTGAGCCGGTACATATACTACAGATTGTGTCAATGAGAAGCAATCATTATTGCGTGGAATTCTTTCTTTGTTCAACGCTCTCACAGGAAATTAAGCCAAGTGGTGTGGTGCTGATTATACGCAGACGGCAGACGTACCTGGACAAGTCATCGAGTGAAATACTACAATTTTCGAATGTTCTAAACGTCAGACGGCAGATGTACCTGGACATGCATGTGTCGTCCAAATGATTGGAAAATTTTGACTTGAGATTGGAGATGCTATCCAATGCTGTTGGGCATAAACAAACATACACATGATATAGAATGATCTCATCGCGCATCGCGGCAGACTGAAAAAAATCCCGGGCCACTATACCAGCACACAGGCCAAGCAAAGCCTACGTACGGGTTGAACTTCACATTGTTTAGTGAATTCGCCTGCTGCCAGCTGGAACACGCAGTGATGTGGCAAGTGCTGAGGTTGGACCCGCTAGCATTTAAGCCACTGCGGCCTATTCAACCAATATCTGCATGCTCACGCGTCTGCGGCGTTAAGTGGGTGCATTGTGAGACATCCGCCATGCTCTCTCTCCTCGTTTCTCTCTCTTCCACGTAACATTTCTCCGATTACTTGCCCATCATTAAACTTGGTCGAAGCTAGAGGCTCACCTCTCTTCTCTCTCCTCTTCTCTCCACTACTGTAGAAACCATTAACATCATCGGTTCCATCCGTGTTGGCCCAAAACGACCCGCTTCGTTTAAGTCATTGGAAGCGGTTAGAACGGAGCCGGCTCGAATCAGTGCCTCAAATGCGCCTATGTTATTACTGGACTAGCTCGTTTAATTAAACAAGTCGGCTTAAATAATAACCGGTTAGAATGGTCTCCTTTTCAAAGCGATGAAGGATACGCCGGTTAGAATATTCTTTTTTGAAGTGGTGCGGAATTAAACCACTTTGCTTGAGAATTTGAACCATCATCGGAAGTTGCGCGTGTGAAAAGTCAGCCCACGTGCAATTATGCATGCGCATTGATGATGACGATGGCTGGCCCCCTGGCCCCTTCGGCTTGTGATACAAGTTGATCATTGATCGCTGTATATACCTCAGGCCTTTCTTAATCGATCGATCTGGCCTGTGGACATTAATTCCACATCTCTCCCCCTTTCACACACCCTCGAGAAGGCAGTTGCAAAGAGAGCATCATGGAGATCATCTGGCCAATGCTTCCAGTGTAGTATGGACCGCTTCGAATAAGGCCCATATCTTAATTGGCCCATACTAAGATCCTTAGAATAAAACCCTCATTCTAAGCGGCTCATACAACGCCTCTTAGAATGAGGCGCGACTATAAATAACCTGCACCGTTCGGAAAGCGAAACCCTATCCCCACTGCGCCCTTATCCACAGTAGCTCTAGTCGCGTCCACTGTTGAAGCTCCACCGCGCCCTAAGCTCCGTTGTCATCCTCTTGCTTCGTATGGCATCCTCCCTCAACACAGGGGCCAAAACTACGGAAGCTCTGGCCTCCGTCGCCTTTGCCACCATGGATCAGGTCCCCTCCATCACGGAGAGGCAAGCTGCGCTAAAGGCATGAGCCAGATCCGCAGTAGCGGAGGCGGCCTTGACTACAGAGAAGGCCCGTGTTCGGTGCCTCCCCATCGACCATGACCTCCGCTGGGGTGATGGTGGCAATGGTGGATCCCTGTCGACCATGAACATTAGCTCCACTGCAGTTGCGATATAATCATACGATGTAAGTGCCATGGGATTATATTCTTTTGTTATGAACGAATTGATAATTTTGGTCCATTTAGCTAGGCACCATCATTCCTTATGCTACCACTAGCTAGTCGTTTAGTTTTATGTGTATCAGTTGAACTACCAGTTGAATTTTCTTGTTTATGTTATCTGCAACTTGGACTCTCTGATGAAGTGAAGTGATGTTCAATGCTCGCTAGTGATAAACTATTCAAGTGATGTTAAATTTCTCCTAAGTTTAGTGAACTTTAATTTACCCGCAACCTCTCATATGTTACTAATGAACATTGAAGTGTACTAGCTAGCATATGTGTTGTTATGAACGTCTAGCGCGTACACGTTCATATTCAGTTGAATGTGAACCTGTTGTGTGTGCAATTCATTCATAAGAACCCATATATATCTAGTATTCATTGGAACTGAAACGAACACCTTTTTTAAGAAAATTCTATTTTTGGCCATCCAACTATCACCTCAGTTTAGTTTTGGCCATCTAACCATTAAACCAGAAATTTTTGGCCGTCCAACTCTTAAAACCGTTCAGAATTGACCATGGGGATGTTTTGGTGGGTGTTTTTTATGATGTGGAAGCCACATGGTGGTGTAACCCATATGTCAGCGCTCTTCTCTCCTCTCTGTCTAGCCCGTTGTTGACGACTGTTAAGTGATATTTTCATGCCGTCAACTTCTGCATAAAGAATAGAAATAAGAACACTAACCATAGTGGTAGGATTTATAACTAATGAATTCTATGAGTGTTGGTGCAATTATGTATGCAGGTCACTTATACATGGGAATGAAGTGGGAAAGCACTAAAGTATCCTAACTAGCAAAATCCAGCTAACCAAGGGATGTCACATCAGCTTCCCACGGATCCATGGCCCCGCAAGAGCAAAGAAACACACCCTCAACCAATCACTTTCAAGTACATGGATTGAAGGGCCCACAACCGCGATAGAAATGTCAAGAATCACTCTACACACACCGGCACCCAGACAAGGACCCACCTGTCAGCCTCATGTCCAAAGGCGATTGTGGGCTAGGGCCCACCTTGTGGTTTAGAGGTATATTCCATTGTGATCCCCTGCGTTATCGTCCCTCCATCTGTCTATAGATTCTAGAGGAGGTGGTCCTAAATGGGTAGTCTCACTTCTCTTATCATTCTCCAAGATCTCTCACTTCTCTCATGCTCTCTACTCCATCATGGGGAGAGACGTGAGGTATATCTTAAACTAGAAGAGGGGTAGAGGGTAGAAAGAGGAAGAAACCGAGCTGGTGCTAAGCATGTTGATGATGTTCATCATCAACACTTGAACTAGTTCATCGTGTATTCCTATGGTTGCTTCCTGTACTTATCAAGTAAGTGTAATTTAAGTGTCTTTGATCTTCTTAGATCTAGTATTGTAAGTAGGAAGAGGTTTGAATTCTCACTCACGGTTTCGTCGTTCCATTTATTTGGGGTGCTGGGAAACTGCTCTGTGCCAGAATGTGCCGTAAGTACGCAGTAGTGATCAATGGTGTAGGCGTGGTGCCTGAGTCACAGATTACGCTTCATTTGCACATCTTATACCACGGCTTAGTAGAGGTAGTCCACTGGTAGTGACTGTATCTGATAGGACGGTCCATTCCCCCACGTTTGGATAAGTCGTAGAGCCGTTTGCTAGAGTTGCTAGTGGATGCAAGGGCAACCCGGTGCCCGAAGCTGAGTGCAAAATGAGAGCTTAACTATCTTCCCTATTGCTGATCTTATCCCTTCTATATCTCTTAAGTAGTTGTGACCCCTTGGATCCACTAGTGTGAGTAGCGTGCACACACGTTCCCTTTGGATTCAATACCCTTGGAATACTCTTTTGAGGGAAAAGTTTTGATACATTTAAAATACTCTTTTTAGGGGAAGATTTGACGTCATACGTGCGCTTGCGGATTCTTGCGTAATCGTTAACTTTTGTCATCAGGCTTTCTGGCGACACTGTCGGGGATAACCAATATCCGATAGTGACATTAGTAAACGCCAACACCCATCTACCACGACGTTGGTGGTCACCCATGGTATCGCCCGTGACCTCATCGCCCCTCCTGACCCATGAGCCATGAGAGCTCGCCGATCCATGGCCGCTGCCCGCCCATGGCCCCTCGTCCCCCCGACGCATGACTACTCCGAGCGGATGCATTAGATTAGGTGCCCAAGCGCAAGGGCATAGGTCAAGCCTACCCCACTCTTCTCGAGTCTCATCTCTGCAGGTTCGGAATCAACCAAGTCAATCTCTGAATCTACCAAATCCACTTTCGAATCGACCAAATTAGGCTCCTCGAGTTGGACCAAATCGAGCATCGTGGACATGGAGTGAGAAGGCGACAAGTTGCCGGTGGACAGGCATGACACGGGGCTAGCACTATGATGCCCGGTGGCTGGTGCATGGGAGGTCGCACAGCCGGCAGCCGGCACGGGGAGGGCGGAGGCATGCTCGGGGCCAAGTTTGGGAGGCACTGTTGTGGGCAGCATGCAGTGGTAGTGAGCATTGCAGCACGGGGGCAGGTAGCTACGGCGGCGGAGAACAGCGCAGCCGACCCGGAGCAGGTGAGGCGTTGGAGAGAGAAAGGAGAGAAGAAAGAGAGAGGTGAGAAAATAGTGCTAAGATGTGGGTCCCACCACTAGCTTGCGTCCATATCATCAAAACCACCCATCAAAACAGCCCTATGGTCAATTTTGGATGGTTTTAAAAGTTAGGTGGCTAAAGATTTCTGGTTTTGCAGTTCGATGGCCAAAATCAAACCGATACGATAGTTGCATGGCCGAAAATAGGATTTTTTAAATGTGTGTGGCATCATCGTAACTGGTGTTAATTAAACCAGTTGCAATAGATTAATAAACTCCCTCAACATGGAGGGCGCCGACGAAGCAGAGGCGCCAACAGTGCGCACTGAGGAACCACAGTAGAAACCAGCACATTAGAGTACGTATAGGAGGATGAGGAGAACAATATACATACCGATCCATGTAGCACAACAAGCGCCGGAGGTAACTGGTGATGTTGGCTTTGGCCATCGTGCGAAGGTGGAACACCTTCTTGTGCACTGGCCACGATACTTTTGCTGCACGATGCCGCGTCCATAGCCCGGGAGGCGAGTTCCCTGTATGAGCAGCTGCCGTCTTGGTAGCGAGAAGCCACCGCCAGCGCCTAGTCACGTGGAGCTAGGCTCAGATCGCCACTGTCGGCGCCTGCTCGCACAGAGCCAGGCTCAGCCCCGTTGCCACTGATACCCAAGCCTGAAAGGATCGAGCTCGGACCGCTGCCGCCGCTGCACGAGGCCGTGAAGAGCAGGCCTCCTCGAGTAGCTGCAACGTCCAACACCATGGCCATGGGATGGCCCTAGTGCTGTTGTCGGCGAGCCGCCAACACAACCAAGCAAATCTCGATCTATAATAAAAAAGGACCGAGACAAGGGAGGGGGTCGGGGTTGGAGGGTAGAACGGGGAGGGAAAGAATGGCAGCAGATCTGGACGCAACGGAGGTGGATCTGCCCGCCACAAGATCGGAGCGACGCTGTCCTGGCTCTGACTCGCCGCCCGGCCAAGGCCGTCTTGCGTCTACCCGCCCCAACGCGTGAGACGATCTCCGGGCGAAACACCCCGTCGTCGCCTTCCTTGCCGGTCGTGGGGCTTCCGGTGGCTCGCTCAGGTGACGGCGAGAAGGGGAGGAGGGGTACCGACGGCCTGAGAGGCGACGAGCATAGGGAGCCCTCTGGTTGCCTAACGGGAGCGACACAAAGGGGACGCAGTTTCTCAGCTTTTCCAGAAATTTCACACGGACATAGGATGGAAAAAGGAAACTCAAAAGGGGCGTAGACTGTGTAAGGTTCCTACAAAGGAGACGCGTCCAGATTGTAAAAGGAGACGCTGGTTTTTTTCCGTCTCCAAATTTACGTCTCCCAAAACATGTTACGGGAGACGCAAAAAATCTGTGTCTCCCATAACCCTCCTTATGGGAGACGCGTTTTTAGCAATCCACGTCTCCCATAACCCCCTTATGGGAGACGCGGGTTGCGAACCCGCGTCTCCCATAAGGGTGTTATGGGAGAAACGGATTGTTAAAAATGCGTCTCCCACAATGAATTAAAAAACAAAAAAAAGAAAAAATAGATCACGAATATTCATGACCTATTTTTTATATGCTTCATAGTTATACATGATTCATTCTTTATATGCTTACAAATATACAGGTTTTTAACCACTATAACAAGCCATGTGTAACACATCAATCATTGTTAAATTGGGCTAACTGATCTACAAAACTGTGAAGAATAAGGCAAACCAGCCAAAATAGAAATCAACAATTGTTCCAATAATGTAGGGAGAAGTATGAAAAAAATTATGCATATATCCTGGATCATGCACAAATCTGAGTACTTGAGGGTCCAATCCAATTCCTTCACCATCTGAGATATAGCAGAACAAGGATGAGAAATTCATTCACAGCTCAGAGAAATAACATGAATGCTCCATGAAGAAAAATAAGTGTGTCTGAGCAAACACTATAGAAATACAATGTAGTAGTGTCAAAGCCAAAATAAACATAGATTGATGAGGTAGCAAAGAAGGACTCAACTAAACTTTGAACTTTCCATCTCTACTAAACATGATATCCTTGCTATTCGAACTCAAAGCATAACATAAGTGTTCTCTAATAAACAGTCATGAGATTACTCACTCTATCTTGGATAACCTACAGTTTTCCCTTAAAAAAATTGATGCCTTGAACTGGAATTACACATACGCCATGCAAAGCCAAAAAAATAGAAGAACACCGACCTGTCAAGGAGGTTAAAGGCTGAGCATTTTCCTTCCTATGCAGCATCACACAGCCAGTTCTCTGTATAGGAACAAGCAAGCCATCAGATAAAGGAAATGTTAAGCACATAACTATCAATTGGATCAGACAAGAATTTTGACCAAAAACAGGGTGGTCAATAAGCTCAAATGAAAGGAAATAATCCCCTGCACAATTACTAGGAGCAAATACTTGTCTTGGTCTTAAGAGGACATTATTGGTAATATTAAATGACCCCTTTGGATAAGAGAAGTCACTAGGAGCAAAAGCATTAGTATAAGAATAAGGTGTATTCTGATATTCAGCTAGAATTATGTTCCAGAAACAATACTTACTATGAGCTCATTCATATCTAAAATGAGCAAATTTGTAGTAGGTTATTAGTTGACTACTTTGAAAGGGATAAACAGGATCACATGCATAGTAGTTCAAGAACTTATAACTACAATGCAGTGGTGACAATATCTGCTACTTGTATAGGATCCCTTACAGAACAGAAAGCAAAACCAGTTGTAGATAAACTTTCTTCAGAAAGAGTTCTAATGACTCCATTTCTAAAATGGACTAGATCACAACTCATGGAGATGATCAACGTCACAAGCTCAAACAATACCGGTTGCACATGGTATGACAAATAAAGGGGTAAGGCAATGTGTTGTGTTGGGAGCTTGGCATTACCTGAGTTTGGATGGCTCATGAAGTGTAGCATTCAATCAACAGTGCCTGCAGCAGTGCTTGCAGAAACCAAATGTCTTACTTAATTCGCCCCAACTCACGAGAATATTTTTAAATAAGTGAATCTGAGGTATTGTCATGGCATGCAAAACACTATCCTGTCTTCATTTAGAAAGCAATGATTGAGATTTTCTTTATTGAAATGAACGTACGAGACATCTTGAGATAACTAAACAATCTCTCAACGGAGACCCTGGGCTCCCACGGAATCACCTCCATCTGCAGCACGCACTGCATCAGCGAATGGGGATGAGGAAGGCGCGGCCAGATCTAGGGTTCATACCTAACTTGTGGCACACACTGGATCTCGTCCCCGGCGGCAGGACGCATGTTCTGGTTCCCCGTTGGCTGCACACAAGGAAGACCCCACCGCCGGCGACCATGAGCTTGGAGAATCCCGCCCCCCAGTGGCTGCTGCATGGGCACGGAGACGACGAGGGGAACCTTCTCTTGCTCCACGCCTGCGGCGACCATGCCTGCCGTGTGCCAAGGCCGTCTCCGTAGACGGGGCCGAAGCCGCCGCTCCCCGTGCTGCTCGCCGCCGCGATGGCGGAGGAGGAGGAAGGGGTGGCATGGCGGCCCGTGCTCTCGATGGATCTCGCCCCCTAGATCTGGATCTCACTGCCCTTACGACCTCCACCTAGGGTTGGGGATGAGCATGTGGTGGGAGGGAGGGAGGCAGCAGGATGCAGCGGCTGCGGCGGCGGGGTTGAGAAAGAGAGAGGGAGGGAGAGAGAGGAGGAGATGAGGAAGGAGACGAGACACATTGAGTTTGGGGGTGGGGGCGTGGGCTCGTGGGTGCGGACAGGAAGCGCTGTTTCATAATTTTTTCGGGTCCGAGCCTCGGAGATGCAGACTACGGGTGACACGTCTCCTTGACGTTAGGGGAGACGGGGATGGTTGGCCCGCGTCTACTCTCCGCGAGACACAGGAGACGCGGCTTACCAATTTGCGTCTCCCATAATTATTACAGTAGAGATGATTGTTAACCCGCGTCTCTGCTATTGTTACAGGGAGACGCGTGCCGACTTGGCTCAACTTATGGGAGACACGATTTGTCGTGCCGCGTCTCCTTTGCATTAAAGGAGACGCGGTTTAAAAACGTGTCTCCGATAATAGTGTCTCCTTAGTAAGCTTCTTACATAGTGGTACATGTCTGCCTTATGTTTTCACGGTTTTTCTATACGTCAATATAAATCTACTTCATCTCCTTCCCTATATCCATCTGCTAGGGTCTGTCCTCTTGCAAATTCATCTCTCAATAATGCACGCAGAAAAGCGACGGAGCGAGAGCGAGAGAGAAAAAGGAACAGCAGCAGGCGCCAGGCGACGGCGTTCGTGCGAAGAAGAAAAACAGGAGACGGGCCAGGCGTGCGTGGGTGCTGGCCATGCATGAGCGGTGGCAGGCCAGGCCGCACGCTGGGCTTTGGTTGCTGGTCTGGGCTGGTCTTGTCGCGAAGGAAAAAGCACTGTGTCTCTCCATCCGAGCCTTGTGGGCTGGTCTGCTGTGCTTCACGTGGGTTGCTGGTTTTAGCCTTGGTGCTAAACAAGATTACGTGCAAACTAATCAAGATTTGCTAGAGGCAGAAGAGAAGGTTTGGCTCGTGAAGGTTACGTGGAAATGAAAAGAGGAAGAGCTGGTTGATTAGGTCATGCCATGGCTGTTGGGCTTCACGAGGAGCAAGCTGAGCCTTGCGTAAGGAATAGAAAGGTGGTGTTGCGATCACTCTATGTCAAAATTATTCATCGGAGACGTGGTTCAACTCACATCGGAGACACGAGTTTTCGGCATCTCTTTATTTTTGACTCAGATGTGAATACACTGGAGATGCCCAAATCCACACCGCCAATTAGAGCTAGGACTCGGGCTGTGTTATTTGCGGGCCATCCAAAGCACCATATTTTGGCACAGCCTAAAGCACGACACGACAAGATAAATTATGGCCACCAATGCTAGGATCTCTGGCACGATAGGCGGCATGACACATTTCTTGGGCCCTACATAGGCCGGCAGGGCACAAATATGATCCATCAAGTCACCTATGGCATTGTTGTCCTTACATCGTTCATTGTGCCTTCCATAGAATCTAACATAACTACTATGGTTAGAACAAATCACAAAATCTACCTTTTGAGCACGGAATTGTGGCAATGGGCATTCAAAAAAATGAATAATGTTGGTATGACACTAGGAATCCTAATATCCACCTATATAATATCTTCATAATAACATTTGTTTCTGCTATTAATTTTAAAAAAATAATTTCTATCATATAAATGTATAACTATGTGCGACCAAATAAGCACGTATAGAAAATAAACACATATATCCCGAGGACAGCACGGCACGATGACATACCAGCGTGTCATGGTCCGTGTAAAGGACTTGTCGTGACATACCGACACTGTACGACGTGCCTAGTGTGCCTAGAAGTCTCATCCTAACACCGCACGAGGCACGAGATCGAGGGTCAGGTCGGGCCTACATGGCATGGATCAAGTCCCAGCTCTACCGCCGATATGTCTATGTGACTCTGTCGTTAGTGATACTAGTCCAAGAACCCGTGCTCCTGCTGTTCTAGTAATTATAAGAGACATAAGTATTAGCAACTCATTAAAAAGGCTTAAGTAAGGAAATGATTTATATACATTGTCTATCCATATGAATTTATATTTTTTAAAACTGTGCAGTAAATCTCCATATATTTTTGGCATGTGCTTAATTGAACCCTTATAGGTTTGATTGTCCTGTGTTTAATGGAAACTGAAATTCTCACCAATCTTGCGCATGCATCTATACATAGTACACATTGTGCCACACATCATGCTTATTTACCCTAAGTTAGTAATTTCTATATTAACAACGGTAAAACAAAGGAGCTTATAGAATCATTTATTAGCGTATTTTGTGATATTATTTTATAATAATAGATGTAGTTTCAAATTTGATAGTGGCGTGGATGTATGCAAATTTATCGGGCCGCTTTATATTATTTATAAAAATGGCAAGGGCTGGTAATTTAGGTGAATATTAGGTATTATTTGTTCTTTTCCATGCAAAAGAAATTAATTTTTAATTCGAAATGAAGAGTTGATGTCCATAAATTTAGCATGGAAAGGAAAACGCTTGAAGTATCCTATTTTTTACATCTCCATTACAGCAATTGAATTTGGACCGTTTGATTTGTACATGCAACAATACTTGTACATTCATGGTCTACTGCATGTTTTTAAACTATACTTCTTTCTTATATATTCTTATAGACAGAAAATATTGACCCAAATATTGGAAACATAACATACATATATTATTTAGTAAGCAAATATATAGTATGAGGTCATAATTATGTGATAGAAATATCCCTTATATGTGTGTATAGAATGTTAAGCTGGTCCTATTTTATTTACTTATTAGTGTGGGGAGCGGGAGTAGGGGAGCACATCATCATGGTCATTTCCGTTGATAATAGCTAAAGCAGGTATAATTGACAGCATCGGACGCTAAGTTCTCTTCTATATCTCGGTCCTATTTTTGAAAACAATGTTATATTTCTTTCACCGTCTTTCTGGCTATATTATGTCTGTATTTTCTTAGGACACCATTACTCATATTGTTGTCTTCTATTTTTGCTCATCATGGTGCTTTGTTTTCCCACTTCATTTCACATCTACATGCACGTGTTCTCCTAGAAACATAATTTGCCTCTTTTGTGCATTAATTGTAAGGTTGTGTTAGGCTACATATATAGCCCTTGGTGCATTATAAATTTAGGTTCTCCTTTAGGTTCTAGAACTTTTATGAAACTTTCCCGTCATGTTCCAAGGAGAACACGTGCACTAATTTGGGATGATAATATTATAATCTACTCAAATAAGTACTGAGATTTCTTCTAATTGATTATGCATTTAGAAATCCAAGTAAACAACCTTAATTCAATGGAGGCATTCATAATTTCAAGGAAACCACCTCAATTAAATGGGTGTTGTGCATAGTATTAGTTAGGTCCAAAGGTAGGATTGCATTCCCTGTCAGATAAGTTTTAAATAATATGATTGGATTATTTGTAGGGCGCTTTATGAGACTTAAGGTTGCTTCATGGATGCTCCTTCCAGAATTGTGCTAGGACCTGCTGCCTTGGTCTGCCACTATGTAGTCACTATATGCAAAAGGTGTCAATCTCATACTTCTGTGACGGCTAGAGTTTGCATCAGGTATATCTTTTACGGCTTGCGGAATGCTAAAAAGGATAGGTCAGAGAAGGCATGTAGAAATCGTTAGATTATGTTTTTTAGAATCTTAAAATCAATTTGTTATATGCTATACATGATGATTCTAAATGTGTTTCGATTAATAATAGTAAGTAGTTAGAGGTAATATTCACTTATTATTATTATGACAAATGTTGGTTTTTTTTTGCAAAAAAAATGTTGGTAATTTTAAAATATTATGGACCGGGAAGGTTCAGAATATTTACGAGCAAAGAAATACATTAAGCTAGAGGTGGGTTCGGTTGGGTGCTGTGAGACTATTTTTTTCATAATGGCAGAGGTGGGTAATTTAGATATAGATATAGGGGGTTATTTTAATTTAATTATTCATAATGACATAGGTGGGTAATTTTAGACTACACCTAAGATTCTAGATGGCCTCACGTGGAGGCTCCAAACTTTTTTCTTTTTTCATAGAGTGTCCACCTAGGATCATAAGTGGCTTCACGTGAAGACTTCAAAAGCAGCCTCCAATTGGTAATAGTAAGATATTTTGCCCACTCGTGTCTCTGGTGCCACTTTATTTATTTCTTCCCCTCATAGTAGATCTTCTATTCTCTTATTTAGAAATTTAGAACATGTTTGAAGTTCAATTTGTTTGCTTCAAGCTGAATCATGCTTATTTTTGACCCACCTCTTTAGGTATGTCTTGTCAGATGCGTTGTCTGCCACTTCTTTATTGGTGTATGACCTTGCTACACCTGAAGCCAGATCTTATTAACCATATCTAAAGACTCATCATGTAATAGCCAACCATGCTCGAATTTGAATATTATTTGTGATTATTTCCTTCTACGCGACGACGATCGACGACGGCCTGTGTGTGCGGTCAACCACCCTGCATCACCTTTCGTCAATTCCGGCGGCCACCGTAAGCACGCCACATGTTCACACACACACACCCATCACCCATTTGCGGCGCCGCGACTACGACAACGACGCGCACGATCAGAATGTACGGCATGCCAAACACCATGCCCCAAATTCTACTCTGCAATCTGCTCCATGACGACTTCCGGTCTTCCGCCTGTAGGCTGTAGTCTCTCAAACCAAAATTACAATGCCTTCCTACAAGAGCACGAGCCACCGGAATCAGCATTGTAGTACTAGGCAGCTGGCCAGCTACTACACTCGGCTACACTTGCGAAAACCAGTCCACCCAATGCATCCTCCCTCTGCCAATTTCCACTTGCTGCTGCTCATTGCAGCCACGACGACATGCATCGTCTTCCTCGTCACCGAAGCAGGCGACAATAATGTTCATGTGACCTGCATGCCGCACGAGAGGGAAGCTCTTCTAAGTTTCAAGCAAGGCATCACCGACGACCCTGCCGGCGTCCTCCACTCCTGGCACGCCGACGCCGACGACTGCTGCCATTGGAGAGGCGTCCGGTGCGGCAACCGCACCGGCCATGTGCTCGAACTTCGGCTCGGCAACGAGCACGCTGGCTACGGTTATGAGGATGCAGCCTTGGTTGGCCAGATAAGTGCTTCTCTACTTGGTTTGGAACATCTGAACCATATTGATCTGAGTTGGAATTTAGTTGAAGGGTCCAATGGTCGTATTCCCGAGTTCTTGGGGTCTTTCAAGAACCTCGAGTACCTTAACCTCGCCGGCTTACAATTCACTGGCAGCGTGCCGCCCCAGCTTGGCAACCTGTCAAAATTGCAGCACCTTGACCTTTCTTCAATGTCATATATAGAACAACCAAGGGACCTGTCATGGCTAACACGTCTGCCATTATTACAAAATCTGAACCTGAATAAGGTAGACCTCAGTGAGGTGGATGACTGGGCTCTCGTGGTGAACATGATTCCTTCCCTGAGGGTCCTTGACCTTTCCGATTGCTCGCTTGTCACTGCAAACCAATCCATCCCACACCATAACCTTACAAGCCTCCAGGAGCTTGATCTCTCTATGAACTACTTTGACCACCCAATTGCATCTGCTTGGTTTTGGAACATAACAAGCCTCAAGAACCTCAACCTTGAGTCGACCCATATGTATGGTCACTTTCCCGGCAAACTGCTGGGAATCATGGAATCCCTACAAGTCTTAGATGTTTCAGGCTATGCTTACACCAGCAAGGGTATCATGATGCCAAACTTGAAGAATCTTTGCAGTTTGAGATCCTTAAACATTGGTTCTAGTTTCTTATATGGAGTTTCAACTGAGGAACTGTTTGAGAATCTGCCCGGTCACTGTTCACCCAGCAAATTGCAGGAACTGCACCTATCCGGGAACAATATCCATGGGTCGCTACCAAATTGGATAGGGAAATTAACCAGCTTGGTCGTTCTTGACCTCAGTCAGAACAACCTTACTGGACCTCTCCCAGTAACTATTGGGCATTTGGCTAGTTTACATACGCTTGACGTCGCTGGCAACCACTTGACTGGACATGTCCCGGTTGAGATCTCTATGCTCACTAATTTGACAAACTTTGACCTAAGCCACAATGAATTGGGTGGTGTAATCAGAGAACAGTACTTTGATACTCTAAAAAAGTTGAAGTACATAGATTTATCTTCTAATTCCCTGAAAGTTGACATCAGTACGAAATGGAGACCTCCTTTTAGACTTTGGTATGCCGATTTTTCAACTTGCCAAATGGGTCCTGCATTTCCTGCCTGGCTGCAGTGGATGGTTGACATTAAAGAGCTTCACATCTCAAGCACGGGTATAAGAGGTAGGATTCCACACTGGTTCTCTAGTGCCTTTTCAAAAGCGATATTTTTGAACGTGTCAAAGAATCAACTCAATGGAGGTTTGCCAGCAAATTTGGAAATGATGTCAGTGGTAAATCTAGACCTCAATTCTAACCAATTGACGGGTCATGTACCCTCATTTCCAAAAAATCTAACTACCATGGACATCTCGATGAACTTGTTATCAGGACCTCTTCCTGCAAATTTTGGACCTAATCTTTTAGAGCTGTTCCTGTTCAAGAATCGCATCACAGGTCAAATTTCTGAGTCTATTTGCAAATCTGAAGAGTTGACAAACATTGATTTAGCTGACAATATGCTTGAAGGAGAACTGCCCCAATGCTTTGGGAACAGTGCCATTACTTATTTAGATTTAAGTAACAATAGTATTTCTGGAGGTATCCCGTCGTCTATGCAAAAATGCACAGAACTGCATGTCTTGGATTTATCAAGAAATATGTTCTCTGAAAGATTGCCTGATTGGATTGGTAAATTTGTGAGATTACAATTTTTACGGTTAAGTCACAATATGTTCTTTGGGGATATTCCAATAAGCCTTACAAATCTTCAATGCCTTCAATACATGGATATAGCTAACAACAGTATATCAGGTCCTTTACCAAGGACCTATCAAATTTAAGGGCACTGAGACACAAATATCCAGTAGGCTTTTGTTCCAAGGATATTACAGACGATCCTTCTAGTTTATCTACATTTCTGAAAGGGCAACAACTCAACTATGGATCCATTGCAAGAATTATTTTTTTGAATATGAAGATCATTGACTTATCTTTGAACAATTTAACTGATGAAATTCCAGAAGAAATAGCCACTCTAAATGCATTGGTGAATTTAAATCTCTCTCAGAACCATTTCAGTGGAAATGTTCCAAGCAGAATTGGCGCCATTGAATCACTAGAATCACTTGACCTCTCCAGGAACAATCTTTCCGGTGAAGTTCCAGCAAGCTTGTCAAATTTAACATTCTTGAGTTACTTGGACTTGTCATACAACAATTTGGAAGGACGAATACCATCCGGATCACAACTTGACACCCTCTATGCAGCAAATCCAGATATGTACACCGGCAACAATGGTCTTTGTGGGCCACCTCTTAAAAAGAATTGTTCAAGCATCAGTGCATCAATGGAAAGTAACTTGAGGATAACCAAAGGTCATATATCAGAATTATTTTACCTGGGACTTGGTTGTGGCTTCCTAGTCGGTATATGGGTGGTTTTCAGTGTCCTGCTATTCAAGGATGGATGGAGAATTTCTTACTTCTGTCTCGTGGACAAGTTGTATGACAAAGTATATGTTCTTTTCTTTGTTACATGGTTAAGACTGATCACGATGATAACAACAAAATAATTAGGCTTAGTTTTCAATATATATTTCTTTGTTACTAGTGGCACGTGTTTTGAGAAGGAATTAATTTGAAGTTGTACCTTTTATCGTTTCATGCAGCTAATCTATACTATAAAGGACGAAAGTATTTCGACAGTCAATCGTCAAAAGACACATTGATCTGATAGGTGGACCCACGGGTCATGTACGTGAGCAGTCAGGACTCTTTTTCATGTTACACGTTAGCCACTAGACTTTTTCTCACACTATATTTTTTTTAAAACACGTGCCTACGGCACGTGCCTTTGTGCTAGTATTTGGAAACAAACAAGCTCCCTTCATTGATGTGACAAAATAATGTTAGACTTTTTTTCTATATTTTTCTCTTTATGATGTGTTAAATGTACAGTGTACTGATCACCACCTCACGATCAAGTTGTAATGCAAATCTTAGCAAATAAAGTAGCTAGTCCCATAATCTAAAAAAATCCATGACGGAGCTTCTTCCAGATCGACAATCGACATTATGATCGAGAAGCTAGCTCTTATCAATACAAGCTAACTACCTGGGTTCATTCTGGTCTCCGCTATTCTCCGCCATCAAGAATGAGGAGGCACTCAGGAAGCCGCTACAACGAAGAAGCGATAAGGCGGCAGCGATGTAGGCGCGAGGAAGATACGGCGGTGAGGAAGTTGCGGTCGACGACCCTGGCTTCCATGTAGTGGCTGGCCGCGAGCGCGACCAAGGAAAGGCCCAGGCCTAGCGCCACCGACTCCAGCGAAGGCGGCCCATGAGGAATCGAGCCGCTTCATCCACCGAATTGGATTTTATCTGGACATCGATAAAAACCTGAGTTGATTCGGGATTCGGGGTTGATTGAAATGCGAGGAGAATTGATCAATTCTTCTATGTGATAACAATATATTTTTGTGGACTGCAACTAGAAGACGAAAAAAAGCTGTCCGGTAGGGTGGTGGGGTGTAAAAGAAAAAAAATATCCCTGGGGTCTAGTGGGGTGTAAAGATTCACTACCGGATTTCCCACCTTTGCCGTGTGCAAAGGCCAAAATACACACGGCAAAGATTAGTCGGCACGTGATCTGGCACACGGCAAAAACGACACACGGTAAATTTTTATCCCGAAAAAACCCAAAATAAAATAGCAAAACATTTATTTAAATGATGAAAGTCCCTCATCAGCCACATGTGAAAAATTGGTGTGTTACGCAGCTGGTGGGATTCGAACTTGTGACCTCCATTCACGTGTAACCTTCTCTACCACTGCACCACTAGAGCATTCGTCCATATCTCATTTTGATTCCCCTCATATTAATGTTTTCCGAGTGTAAATTGTTTATTTGGGGCCGTAAATGACTTCAGATAAAAAAGTTGTGAACAAAAAAATTTCATAACTTTTCAAGATCTACAACTTTCATTTTGGTCAAAAGTTCATCCGAGGTCGTTTATAAAATTTGAATTTTCAAATTTGAAAAATTCAAACTTAGTTTTCGTTGACAAGACGACTTCAAACAAAAAATTGGTCAACTACAAAGTTTTATAACTTGTCGATCTAGACAACTTTCATTTTGGTCAAAAGTTCATCTGAGATTGTTTACAAAATTTGAATTTCAAATTTGAGAAATACAAACTTAGTTTTTCGTTGACAAGATGATTTCAAATAAACAAGTTGTGAACTACAAAGTTTCCTAACTTTTCAATCTAAACAACTTTCATCTTGGTCAAAAGTTCATACAACATACCGATAGTAAGATTGTTCACAAATCTTATACATATTTCTTCTAATTTTAGGAAACTATAGAGAGGTGTATGGTTTGTAAACACTTTTAGTATCACTTTGTTATATAAAACAAATGATCAAAGTAAAAATTATAGAACTTTGTAGTTTAACACTTTTTAATTGATTTCGTTTAGAGCTTCAAAATGTGTTTTAAAAATTTTCCTTGCCGAGTGTTTTTTTCCTCTTTGCCGAGTGTTTTCAAAAAAACACTCGGCAAAAAATCTTTGCCTTGTATCCCGAAAAAAACACTCAGCAAAGAACTCAACACACAGCAAAGACCGGATTTCCGGTAATTGTCGTATTTGATGATTGACCTTCAATTCGGTGGGCTCCTTGGCCTGTGCAGGCACCAGGCAACGAAACAGGCAGACGACTGGCGTGAATGTCATCATGTCGTCGCACACCGCTGCATGGTAATTGTCGTTGCACACCAGGCAACGATCAAGCTGCGATTAGTCCATCACCACCAGGGCACCAGCCATTAGTGAAGCATCGCCACTAGGGCTTAGGCATCAGAGATTACTCCATCAAGTTAGAAAATATGGTTCTACTCCTTCCATTCAGAAATGATAGGCCTATTTCAATCAGCCAATTGTCAAACTTCACAAATTTTGAATAACGATTATTTAAATTGTTAGCACATTTAGTATCTAGATTTTGCACCCAATATATTTGTACTTGAAATCATTTTGATATGACATTGAGTCTTTAGCAATTGAAATTATATTATAAGATAAAATAAGAGTTTTTAGAAATTAAGAGTAGTAGCCATAAAACCCATAAATGAAACAAAACTATAGATTTAAGAGTCAAAATCCACTTTGAAAGACTTTTTCTTCAGTTGAAATACGCCTATCATGTGCGCGTACTGGGTTTAAACACATAGAGTTGTGTGGTGCAACGTTTCTCTAGTTAATGCAATAGGGAAACACTTCTGAGCAAATGTCAATATTAACTTTGATTCGTTGCACTACGAGAAATCGCCCGTTTGTCGTGTGCCAGCGACTTTGCCGTGTGCCTCACCGTCTGTCACACCCAGTTCTGAAAAACAAAACCGAGTGCACACCGTATGTGTGTCAGGATCAAGTTTCACACATACGGCGAACGAAAAGTGAATAATAGAGACAGTATCACGTAAAAGAAAATGAATCAGAGTATTACACAGCTCAAATCCTGAAAACGGAGGCTCCAACTCCACAAGCAGACGACCGGGGGTTGCGTACGCCTAGCACTCAGCAACGTCTTCAGTGAACTCCATAGCAGCTTCCTTCTTCTGAGCAACATTGTTTATAGCAAGGGTGAGCACATGTCGTACTCAGCAAGTGTGGGGAAAGTATGAATGCAAGGCTGAATCAAGGAGAGGCTGACGGTTTAAAGCGATAAGCAATTTTAGTTGGTCAAAATGTTATTAGCACCTGATTACTAAGATATAAATATATACCAAACCACATTAATAAAACAGAGCGCCACAAGAATATGGCACAACCAGAACCACGATTTAAGTCCATCTTCAAGTTCAATTATCATGTGAGTGTCCAGGCCGCTCTTGACCGTGAGCACGGCTGTTATAACAGTTTTACACTCTGCAGAGGTTGTACACTTTCACCATAAGTCGCGTAAAAGTCCAAAAGAACTTTAAACCCAACCATGCAGCACCACACAGGCGCATATCACACTACCGAGGTGTGACTGCATAGGGACGCTACGAGGCCTTTACAAAGATTCCCTAGTAAGGATAGCTCGCTAAGGATTCATGATCAGCGTGATGTATAAACCTCTCCAATGGGCACACCTTAGCAAAGGCTTCCTCCCAAATAGGGGGCGGGTTATACACCAACTACAGTCTCCCCCTCTTGCCTCTTACGAGTAAAGCTACCACAAACTAGAGTCTCTAATTATTCAGCCAAGACCAGAGCCCATTAGTCTTATGGTTGCACTGTTTTCCCGGGTGGTTCTCCATGTTCCGATTAAATCATATGATCTTGTATTAACCAGAGGTATAACATAAAGTAAAGCAGATTTATCATTAATGTTCATTAGAACCACCATAACCCAAGTATAGCAACTAGCAGTGCTACCCAACATAAAGATAAACCCAGGTTGACAAGGAATAATCATGAAAGACTAGGCAAACCTTAATAGGACCCATCAAAATTAATGCAAGCACATGCAAAGGTGATTAAATATAGTTATTGGGATAAAATATCAAGGACACACTTGCCTTAAATCCAGAGAATAGCTGCTCAGAATATTCTTCAACTCTTCAAGCTCTCGAACCGAGTTCCTTCTACTCGCAGCAATCATCCAAGCAAAGCAAACATTCTAGAGCAAGCAAACAAAGACAACTAAGAACAATACACCAATCAAAATAAAAGCTTTAGACGGAACGTTCTAATCGAAAGGACTCGCTGAATCGCTGAGATTGGATTTACAATGAGTAAGATATGAGTACGTAGTATAAAGCTGGCAAGACTTGTGCAATGATAATATATGAAAAGGATTTCTGAAATAAGGAATAAATGATAATTAGGATTTATTGCACAAGATCAATGTCAGCATGACAACAAGGAAAAGGAAAAAATAAGTGGTTGTTGGAGTTAGGGTGAGCGGGTCGGGTCGGGTTCTAAAGGATCCGGCCCGATCCGTTAAGGAAAAGGATTTATTAATTTCCAGAGATACTTTTCAATGCGAAAACAATCCCAGAAAAATCTAGAAAATGTTTTTAAAGCACGAAAAATACGCAGAAAATCCCGAAAATTCTATAAAAAATCCTAGAGATATATTTGGACACGAGGAGTCTAAATAAAATATTTAGAGCTCGTGAAAAGAATTTTAGAGCCTTCTAATAAATAGATTTAGCTCGAGAAAGAGGAGAATAATTTCCAGAAAAATCTAGAAAATTCTCAGAAGAACCTAAACGTTGGATAAACGCGTTTTTCAAAACTTTGCACCCATGAAACACCAAGATGCAACTCGGCATGAATGCAACACGCAGAGAACATTTAATTTATTTTAGAAACACACATAATTAATTTTCTTTCTATGCTAAATTCCCTATAAAATAAATAAATGTTGGAAAAACTTTAAAATTGAGAGAAAATCGTTGTTTATTTATTCTCTAAATTCACATCCTGAAATTGGAGAATTTCAGGGTGTGACAAAACTACCCCCCTTAAAGGAATCTCGTCCCGAGATTCAAGAAAGAAGAAACAAGGAGGAGATGGATAAACAAGATTATTGTCGAGCGAGACAAAATCTTGAGTCTTCATCTTTTCTTGTTTTCTTCAACTTGCTTCCATCTGGTCGGTGGTGACGATGATGATCCCTATTTGTCGACATTGGTGTTGCCTTCAGCTTTCTTCTCTATGATCTCCATCGAAACAACAGATAGAAAGGAGAAAGACAAGGAGTGGGAAGGTAAAAGAAGAACCCAACTGGGCAACTGATGTATTGTAAGTATAAGACCCACAATACACCAACAATCAATACAAAGAATTAAATCAAACATGATCATAAAACAAACATCATCATTCAAGCACGAGAATCCACCACTCAGCACAACAAGAGCGATCTAAACGTTGTTAGTAAGGGAGAAAGGGTCATCCTAAGCATGAGGTTTCTCTTCAGCTTCAATACTCTTGATGCAGGCGTCCTTTAGCTTGTCTAGCATCAATTGCTTAACTTCTCATGATTGCTAGTGTCTCCATTCTTTGGGTGATTTGGGCAGAGATTATGACAGGTGACACGAATGATCTAAATATTTTTTATAAGACTAGAAAACACACTTTGAAATCCAAAAGTCAAGAGGAGATTTCAAAGAGGATCAAACAGAGGTGAATGATAGCAAATTAATACTCTCGACTAATATCAAGGAATAAAAGAGAATGATTATATGAATTGGATTCAGGATGTCAGTAATGGAAGATTCAGATATTTGGAAACATAGGCACATAGCTCTCTGTCCGAAAATCCAAAAATCGTGAAAAATTGCCAGAAAATAAGCCATCAAATTATGAATCCAAAAAAAATTGGTTTCACCTAAATCCAACTTCTGTAGCTCCAGAATTAATTCAAAAAGTACAGCAAGGTCAGACGGTGACGCGAACAGATTTGAGAATGGTAAAATCATTAACACGGGAATGAATGGTCAAGGGAGAGATTAAAGCAGATAGATAAGAATTAAAATTTTAAGGCAATAAAAGGTAATAAACATCAAGGGTTACGTTTATGAATTAAATTATCAAGGATTAGACAAGTAGACAAGGAGAAGGTCAAGGATCGGATACGGACAAGTTTCGTAGTGAAATAGACCTTAGAAAATGACCATTGCTATCTAGGCTTACGTCCTACGGTCGATACAGCTCTGATACCACTTTGTCACACCCAGTTCTGAAAAACAAAACCGAGTGCACACCGTATGTGTGTCAGGATCAAGTTTCACACATACGGCGAACGAAAAGTGAATAATAGAGACAGTATCACGTAAAAGAAAATGAATCAGAGTATTACACAGCTCAAATCCTGAAAACGGAGGCTCCAACTCCACAAGCAGACGACCGGGGGTTGCGTACGCCTAGCACTCAGCAACGTCTTCAGTGAACTCCATAGCAGATTCCTTCTTCTGAGCAACATTGTTTATAGCAAGGGTGAGCACATGTCGTACTCAGCAAGTGTGGGGAAAGTATGAATGCAAGGCTGAATCAAGGAGAGGCTGACGGTTTAAAGCGATAAGCAATTTTAGTTGGTCAAAATGTTATTAGCACCTGATTACTAAGATATAAATATATACCAAACCACATTAATAAAAACAGAGCGCCACAAGAATATGGCACAACCAGAACCACGATTTAAGTCCATCTTCAAGTTCAATTATCATGTGAGTGTCCAGGCCGCTCTTGACCGTGAGCACGGCTGTTATAACAGTTTTACACTCTGCAGAGGTTGTACACTTTCACCATAAGTCGCGTAAAAGTCCAAAAGAACTTTAAACCCAACCATGCAGCACCACACAGGCGCATATCACACTACCGAGGTGTGACTGCATAGGGACGCTACGAGGCCTTTACAAAGATTCCCTAGTAAGGATAGCTCGCTAAGGATTCATGATCAGCGTGATGTATAAACCTCTCCAATGGGCACACCTTAGCAAAGGCTTCCTCCCAAATAGGGGGCGGGTTATACACCAACTACAGTCTCCCCCTCTTGCCTCTTACGAGTAAAGCTACCACAAACTAGAGTCTCTAATTATTCAGCCAAGACCAGAGCCCATTAGTCTTATGGTTGCACTGTTTTCCCGGGTGGTTCTCCATGTTCCAATTAAATCATATGATCTTGTATTAACCAGAGGTATAACATAAAGTAAAGCAGATTTATCATTAATGTTCATTAGAACCACCATAACCCAAGTATAGCAACTAGCAGTGCTACCCAACATAAAGATAAACCCAGGTTGACAAGGAATAATCATGAAAGACTAGGCAAACCTTAATAGGACCCATCAAAATTAATGCAAGCACATGCAAAGGTGATTAAATATAGTTATTGGGATAAAATATCAAGGACACACTTGCCTTAAATCCAGAGAATAGCTGCTCAGAATATTCTTCAACTCTTCAAGCTCTCGAACCGAGTTCCTTCTACTCGCAGCAATCATCCAAGCAAAGCAAACATTCTAGAGCAAGCAAACAAAGACAACTAAGAACAATACACCAATCAAAATAAAAGCTTTAGACGGAACGTTCTAATCGAAAGGACTCGCTGAATCGCTGAGATTGGATTTACAATGAGTAAGATATGAGTACGTAGTATAAAGCTGGCAAGACTTGTGCAATGATAATATATGAAAAGGATTTCTGAAATAAGGAATAAATGATAATTAGGATTTATTGCACAAGATCAATGTCAGCATGACAACAAGGAAAAGGAAAAAATAAGTGGTTGTTGGAGTTAGGGTGAGCGGGTCGGGTCGGGTTCTAAAGGATCCGGCCCGATCCGTTAAGGAAAAGGATTTATTAATTTCCAGAGATACTTTTCAATGCGAAAACAATCCCAGAAAAATCTAGAAAATGTTTTTAAAGCACGAAAAATACGCAGAAAATCCCGAAAATTCTATAAAAAATCCTAGAGATATATTTGGACACGAGGAGTCTAAATAAAATATTTAGAGCTCGTGAAAAGAATTTTAGAGCCTTCTAATAAATAGATTTAGCTCGAGAAAGAGGAGAATAATTTCCAGAAAAATCTAGAAAATTCTCAGAAGAACCTAAACGTTGGATAAACGCGTTTTTCAAAACTTTGCACCCATGAAACACCAAGATGAAACTCGGCATGAATGCAACACGCAGAGAACATTTAATTTATTTTTAGAAACACACATAATTAATTTTCTTTCTATGCTAAATTCCCTATAAAATAAATAAATGTTGGAAAAACTTTAAAATTGAGAGAAAATCGTTGTTATTTATTCTCTAAATTCACATCCTGAAATTGGAGAATTTCAGGGTGTGACACCGTCACGCGTGGCACACGGCGGCCCGCCGCAGGCAAACACGGCAAACAGGCCGGCATACGGCAAAGAGGCCTGTTTGCCGTGTGCCTCACGGCATGCACACAGCAAACCGGCCGCCCCAAACGGTCGTTGCCTCGGCCGTTAGTTTTGGCGTGTGTCCTAGCCACATGCCACACGGCGAACAGGCGGCGCACGGCAAAGAGGCATGTTTGCCGTGTGCCGGCAGGCAGGCACACGGCAAACAAGCTGCAAAAATTTTGAATTTTGCCTTCAAACTTTTTTTGCTATCTTCTTTGTCGATATATTATTCTATGTTAGTTTTGTGCATGTTTTCCGGTCTGTTTGCTATATTTAATCATTTTATTTCATTATTTTTAATTTTGCTAATAAGGCAAATTTGAACTGTAAGTGTTTCGAATAATGTAATGTAATGTTTGGAAAAATGTTACTCGGATTCTTAAGACTAATATGATGCCATGTGCATTAGATGGAATCAAATTTTGAATACATTGCTCGCTTACCATGTGCCCGAATTCGGGCTCGGTTCGTTTAAAAATTCTATAAAATGCAAAAAAGGTCAAAAAATTATAAATTTTGGCGTGATGTCTTGTTTTCATATGTAGAGGCTATGGTAGAAAATGGAGAAGGTTTCGAGTAAGTTGACGCATTGCCTCTTTACAAACCAAAACTTCTCGGGAGAAGATCCTAATAGTTGCGAAAGGGATGTTATGATTTGAAGCAACGTGACAATTGAAATTAAGTTTTACAACAAAACTCATTTTGTATAGTCTACATAAAGCTTAGACAGGTTAATGCCCAAATTTGGTTATTTTTTGAATCCATTTGATATTTTTTAATTTTTTTTGTTTAGGCAGAAAAATGTTTGCCGTGTGCTATGCCCAAAGGCACACGACATAGGCTGTTTGCCATGTGCCCCAGGGACTGCACACGGCAAACATCTGTTTGCCGTGTGCCCAGATCTAGGGCACAGGGCAAACAGTTTTAAATTTTAAAAAATTAAAAAAAAATATTTGCCGTGTGCCCTGGATTTGGGCACACGGCAAAGCCCGCGCACTTAGCCGTTTTGGGCCACACACTGCACACACTCACACACACACGCTGCTGCGCCACGCCGCCGCCGCGCCGCCTCCTCCCTCGGCCGCGCCTCCCCCGGCCGCCACCGGCCGCGCCTCCCCCACCCGCACGCGCTGCGCCTCCCCGGCCGTGCGCCCGGGCCCCCGCCGCCGAGGGAGGCCGCGCCTCCGGGCCCCCGCCGTCAGGGTAGGCCGCGGTTGCGGCCGTCGGGGGGAGGCCGCGCTGCCCGCGCCGGCCGGCCACCTCCACCACGAGCTCACGGGCCAGTGAGTATGCAATTTTGTTTTAGTTTTTTTATTTAGTTGCACTTTGGTTAGCATATACTTAGATGTTTAATTAGTTTATTAATTTTCAAGTATTTGGTTTGCTATTCACACTATTATCTTTTAGGGCGTCGCTTGTCGTCGCCACTCTTCCACCGCCAACACGGAAGCCACCGTCCACACAAGCCCATCTCCGCCTCGCCGCTGTTGAGCCTCTAGGTGAGCCTAGACACAAGAGGCGGAGCGTGCCGAAAGTGGAGGCGAGAAGAATAATGCTGACAAAGGAACAATTTCTACAGGTAAATGTTCAACATTTAATTCCTTTGATTAATTACACTCAATTTTATTTTATATGTCGTACTTGATGGCGTGCAGGTGCCTCCGTGGTGGCTAGCTAACAATGATCGGTGCTGGGCTATGATGGTGGACAAGTGGTTCACGGAGGGTTTTACGGACAAGAGTCAGGGCGGACGAGTGCGGCGAGGGATGATGCCAGGATCAACACACCACCAAGGCAACCACAACCTCAAGGGGTACAGGAAAAAAATGGGTACGTGTATTCGTTTATTTATTCCAACGCTAAATTATGCAGAATTTCTAATAAATTTGCTTTTTCCGCAGTCTGAGGCACATGGCCAAGACATCAGCATTCTCGGGGCCTATGCTTGCTCAAAAAAGGGGAAGGCGACCTCCGATGTCAAGTACAACCCGGATGACCCCCCTCGGCATACATCAACTTCTCTGTCCACAGCCGCCTTAGTGACTACGCCGAGATGGCAAAGGCGGTGAGGGGGCCGGATTTCGATCCACACACGGAGCCCCTTGATGGAGAGGTCGTCATGAGGATAGGAGAAGGCAAGAAGCGTGGGCGGTATGTTATTGCTGACAGCGCAATCGACACGGCTGGTACTCCCACTCTCTCGCAGCTTCGTGCTCGGCAAAACCGACTCCACACCCCACTATACGCCAGCGCCAAAGCGCTGTACAGATACAGATGGAGCAATTCAAGGTTATTTCAGTTGCACTCATCGTTCATTGAGTTTTACACACATTAGCTTTGTATTCTAACCCATGCATCATATTTTGTAGGCCCAGATGGAGGCATCGTTCCAAGCGCAGGTCCAGGCGACGGTCCAGGAGCAGTTGCGGACCCATACAGAAAGGATTGAGCAGGAGAATGCAAGGAGATGGGAGGCCTATGCTCAGTACATGCAGTCCTTGGGCTTTCCACAGCCACCGCTGTCACTGTTCGGTCCACCACCTGGAGCTCATGCCGGTACTCCGACTCCTGTGAGTGACTTCATAGCTGTGTACTTTCATTTCATTTGTTACAGTGACTTAGCACTTTCCATACTTAGGATAGAAAGTACAAAGACTTAGTATACAAACTACAATGACTTAGTAAAATCACTTAGCTTAACACATTCAATATCTTCAACTTTGGACAGAATCAATCGGCGGCATCCAATGAAGGGCCAATCAATCCAGATCTGTCGCCTCCGTGGAGTCAGTGACCGTCTCCGCAGGGGATGCAGACTCGCTCGTGGCAGGGGCCGCCCACTCAACCGTGGTAGGGGGCGCCGCCTCAGTCGTTGCCGTCTCAGCTTCCGCCGTCGTCGTCGCAGATACCACCCTGGGCTTGGGCTACGCAGCAGATGCATCCGCCTCCGCCGCCACCGCCGGCGGACGAGTGAGTGGTATGTATCATGGTTTTCATGTATTGTCTTTGTATGAACTTGGTTCTGGACTATGGACTCGTATGGACTCTGTATGAACTTGTTTATGGACTTTGGACTCATATCGACTCGTATGGACTGTATATGAACTTGTTTATGGACTTTGTATGAATTTCTATGGCCGTGTATGGCTTATGGTATTTGTGAGCTGGTGAAGAGATATATGAATGTTTGTGATGCATATAAACTACCTGCGATGTTAATTGTGATGTATATGAACTGCCTGTGATTGATTTGCTGTTTGGGGGGAGATTTAAAAGGAAAAACAGCAAAAATTTGGACGGGGAAGGATGTTTGCCGTGTGCAAAGTCCTGGCACACGGCAAACTATGGGCGTTTGCCGTGTGCTTTTCACGTAGCACACGGCAAACACCCATAGTTTGCCGGGTGTTTACCGTGTGCCCTCCCACGTGGCACACGACAAACTATGGGTGTTTGCCGCTCCCGGCTGGCCACCGTCAGTTACCTTTTTTTGCCGTGCGGGACCCATGGCACAAGGCAAACCAGCGTGGCACACGGCAAAGATCTTTGCCGTGTGCCCGTGATACGGCACACGGCAAAGTTTGTTTTGCCGTTGTAGGGTTTGTCGTGTGCCATTTTGCACACTTCAAAGCCGAAAGCACACGGCAAAGACTTTGCCGTGTGTCAGGGGCACACGGCAAACAAGCCGCCTCCCGTAGTGTTGTGGGCCACTAATTATTCATTAAGTTTATAGTATCCATCCATCGTGTTTGAAATAATCATCTGTTTTTGAAAAATTACACAGTACAACGTAGACGCTCACAACACGCACGCACACTCACCCCTATGAACAACGTACGCTAACCCTACCCCGTATGACCACCTTCGAAGGACTGAGCACCCGGCAGATCTGGAGATTCTCGAAGTCACCATTGGCGCCTCGTTGTCGATGAGAACACCGCTTACCACTTAACACATAACGCCAGCAAATCCTGTAAAATCTGAGAAAAAGGTGCGAGCACCAGGGCGTGTGGAGGCGGACAACCACTTCCCACATCTTTCGTCAATTCCGGCGGCCACCGCACGCCCGACGACGAGAGGCAGCAGTGCCGACATACCCCATGCGGACACTTTAGTATGCCTACAAGTGGCAGCATATAACCAACTTGCGACGGGGACGGGGACGGGGACGCGCACGATTTGATGTAAGCGTATGCCGACATTCTAGTACTCCTATAATAAGTGCACCAGGCAACATAACCAACTTACTAGTAATGTGAAGCTAGGCAACAAAAAAAAACAGTAAAAAAATCCACCAATGCATCCTCCTCCAGCTGCCCACTTCCAATCGCTGCTCACCGCAGCAGCAACGACATTCTGCGTCCTCCTCCTAATCACCCAAGCATCACCATTGCAGCAGCAGCAGCCTCAACCAGCAGGAGGCAACAACAATGTTCACGAGATCACCTGCATTCCGCACGAGAGGGAAGCGCTGCTGAGTTTCAAGCAAGGCATCACTGGCGACCCGGCCGGCATCCTCGACTCCTGGCATGGTGAGGCCGCCGATGATGACTGCTGCCGCTGGAGAGGCGTCCGGTGCAGCAACCGCACCGGCCATGTTCTTGAGCTTCGGCTCGGCAATGAGCACGCCAACTACTACAACAGCTATGGGGACGCGCTCTTGATCGGCCAGATAAGTCCTTCTCTGCTTGCCCTGGAGCATCTGAAGCGCCTTGATCTGAGCTGGAATTCCGTTGAGGGGTCAGATGGCCATATTCCAGCCTTCTTAGGTTGCCTCATGAACCTTGAGTATCTTGACCTCTCTGGCATACCTTTCATTGGCAGTGTGCCTCCCCAACTTGGCAACTTGTCCAAATTGCAGTATCTTGACCTTTCTTATATGACAGATTTAGAACCACCAAGTGATGTGTCATGGCTAACACGTCTGGCATTATTACAAAATTTGAACCTAAAGATGGTAGACCTCAGTGAGGTGGCTGAATGGTCCCTTATGGTGAACATGATTCCTTCTCTGAGGGTCCTTGATCTATCCTACTGCTCCCTTCTAAGCGTAAACCAATCGCTTCCATACCATAACCTTACAAATCTCCAGGAGCTCGATCTCTCTTGGAACTACTTTGACCACCCAATTGCAGATGGTTGGTTTTGGAACATAACGAGCCTCAAGAACCTCAACCTTGGCTCGACCTATATGTACGGCCGGTTCCCTGATGCGCTAGGAGATATGCTGATGACATCCCTACAAGTGCTTGATCTTTCAGGCTATGCTTACACGAGCAAGGGCATCATGATGCCACAGTTGAAGAATCTGTGCAATTTGAAAGTCCTAAACCTCGGTTATAGTCTGTTGCTGCATGGAGTTGCAACTGATGAGCTGTTTGAGAATCTGCCCCGTTGTTCACCCAACAAATTGCAGGAACTGTACCTATTAGGCAACAATGTCTATGGGGTGCTACCAATTTGGATAGGGCAATTAACCAACTTGGTCGTTCTTGATCTCAGCCAGAACAACCTCACTGGACCTCTCCCAGTAACTATAGGTCATTTGACTAGTTTAACTATGCTTGTCTTCTCTCGCAACCACTTGACTGGACATGTTCCTGTTGAGATAGCTGTGCTCACTAATTTGACCAACATTGACCTAAGCCACAATGACTTGCATGGTGTAATTAGAGAGGAACACTTTGGTAGTCTGAAGAAGTTGAAATACATAGATTTATCTTCTAATTCCCTGAGAATTGAGATCAGTTCGAAATGGAAACCTCCTTTCAGTCTTTGGTATGCTGATTTTTCAAGTTGCCAACTAGGTCCTATGTTTCCATCCTGGCTGCAATGGATGGTGGACATTAATGTCCTTCGCATCTCAAACACGAGTATAGATGCCAGGATTCCACACTGGTTCTCCAGTGCCTTTCCGAATGTTGTATACTTGAACATCTCAAACAATAAACTCAATGGAGGTTTGCCTGGAAATATGGAAATCATGTCAGTAGTAGAACTCGACCTCAGCTCCAACCAATTAACCGGTCAAGTACCACCATTTCCACACAATGTAAGATACTTGGACATCTCCATGAACAACTTAACAGGACCTCTACCCTCAAACTTTGAAGATAACCTTTTAGAATTGTTCCTGTTCTCCAATCGCATCACTGGTCCTATTACCGAATCTATTTGCAAATCTAGGGGGTTGATAAACTTAGACTTATCAGACAATCTGTTTGAGGGAGAACTACCTCAATGCTTTGGGAACAGAGCGCTTCTATATTTAGATTTAAGTAATAATAGTTTTTCTGGAACGATCCCATCATCTATGCAAAACTGCATGGAGCTGCATGTCCTGGATTTATCGAGAAATATGTTTGATGGAAGATTGCCCGTATGGTTTGGGAACTTCGAGAGATTACAGTTTTTGCGGCTAAGTCACAACATGTTCTCTGGGAACATACCAGTGAACCTTTCTAATCTTCAATGCCTTCAGTACATGGATATCTCTGACAATGGCATATCAGGTTCGTTACCGTGGGACCTATCAAATTTAAAAGCATTGAGACATAAATATCCCTCAGGCTTTTGTTCCACGGATACCATTATAGAAGATTATTCTTCTAGTTTGTCCACATTTCTCAAAGGGCAACTACTCAACTATGGTTCCATTTCTAGAATTATTGCATTGAATATGAAGATCATTGACATATCTAGAAACAATTTAACAGGGGAAATTCCAGAAGAAATAACTACTCTTAAAGCACTGGTAAATTTAGATCTCTCGCACAACCACTTCATTGGAAATATTCCAAGCAAGATCGGAGCTATGCAATCACTGGAGTCTCTTGATCTCTCAAGGAACAATCTTTCTGGTGAAATACCAGCAAGTCTGTCAGATTTGACATTCCTAAGCTACATAGACTTATCATACAATAATCTTACAGGAACAATACCATCCGGATCACAACTGGACACCCTCTACGCAGCTAATCCTTCTATGTATGTAGGAAACATTGGCCTTTGCGGATCTCCTCTTAAAAAGAATTGTTCAATCAATGATGCGTCAAAGCAAGGTCACTCTACAAGAACTAATGAAGGTCCTGAGCAAGAATTCCTATACATTGGACTTGGATGTGGTTTCCTAGCAGGTATTTGGGCAACTTTCTTTGCCCTGTTGTTCATGAAACGATGGAGAATTGCTTACTTCAGCTTCTTTGAGAAGCTGTATGATAGAGCATATGTGCTCGTGGTACTTACATGGGAAAGATTGGCCAGGAAGTGAACTGAAACTTGGATATCATGATGTAACTACATGGTGGATATAGTGTGTGGCTTGCAACTTGTGTAGTTGTTATCCTGTGTTATGTTTTAGTTGAAGTCAAAGTAAGAAGTGTTGTCTTTATGCAATTATTATTATTATTTTTATTATGTAACAGTAGGGGTTTGCACCCCTACTGGTTATATATATTAAAGCAAAGAAAAAAAATAAAGTTACAGAGTTCTAAGTGCAAACCAAAAGGAAAAGAAAAAAAATCTAAAGAGTCTCTAGCCATTCATTGATGGAAGGAAAATATGTCTTCTTCACTCAATGGATAAATATGGCGGACTCCAGCTTGAAGCATCGTAGAAATGAGGAAGGATCTGGTTGCTCACTCTTGAAAATAATTCCATTGAGCACTTGCCATATACTCCATGCCATCAGAATAATTACTTCCATAAAGAATGGTTATAGACTTATGGATCTGTTGCTTGAGATTTTTCTAGAGCTTCAAAGGGGTTGAATTCAGTGGGGAAGTATTATTTTTTTAGATGAAGGATACAATCCGGCCTACTACGTCCACATGGTGGATATATACAGCCAAAGGTTACAAAGAGTTCTTAGACTCGAATCCTCATAATAAGGAGCTCAAAAACACAAGAAAGAAATTTCTAAAACAAAGAAAGAGTACTAGAAGACTAAGCTTCAATCTTCTTCTTCGCCCATATTTCAATCTTGCCTGATTTTTATGTAGCACCAATCCATAACATCTCTCGTCTACTTAGAAACTTGATGTCATGACCACCTTGCTAGAAATGTCTTCCATTGCTCACCATTCCTTAGCCATGTAGAAAAACAGACTCAAGCTAGGTAACAAATGTTAGGTCAGAGGATCTCCAAGACGACGCCTCCAAGAAGGACATGACGTCAAACTGTCGAAGACGCCATCGCCGCCTACCCAGCGAGCTGGAGTTAAATTTTCACCCAGTAATCCACTGAACCTTGCAGAAAACATCACAACAAACGCCTCAAGGGAGGAAAACGACGCCGAATAGCGCCGCCGTTGCTGACACTGACATACTAATCAGGCAGAGTTTTCACCCCAAAGTTTCTGCATGACCACATTATCACCAGGGAAAGAAATTTGTCAAGTATCATGCCACCACAAGCAGAGGAACATCCTGGGTGGGAATGGGCAGCTAAGCCGATGGCTAGCTGCATAGCCCAGGATCCACCCGAGCACCACGATCGTTAGCCGCCCAAATGCCCAATAGCCCACGGCTCCACACGCCCGAGTACAGGCTGCCGTTGGGCACCAAAGCTTGGGGACCGGCCGGCCACCATGGCTGCAGATCCACCCATGGAGTTGACGGATCCGGCCGCCAAATCACCGGAGCAGCAGCAGCAATACGCCAGCATGCTCCCCGGCGACCAGCAGCAGCAACACACTAGCAGCCATGGGGAGTTGAGATTGGGGGAGGAGGGGAAAGCAGAAAAAAAAAGAGGCTATGGCCTTGCCGCCGCCGTCCTTGGGGCCACCGAGCATCCTGCTGGCCACTCCGGCGGCGGCAAGATGGGGGAGCGGCCGGCGTGGAGGTGGGTGCGGCGCGATGTGGGGAAGTATTAAGAGATGCCAAAACATTGCTGTGCAAAGGTGCAACCAAGGAAGAGATGCTCTATTGTTTCGTCTTCAGTACTATTGGAAAAAACACATGAGTAGTACTACTGTAAGAGATGATCTGCTCTATGAACAATGTATAATCTATGTTTTGTAAAATATGTTAGAGTTTTTTATGATATGTTTATGCACCAACAAAAAAATTACAAACTAAAATTTCGTAATTTTGTCAATTATTTTACTATTTGTTTGAATTAAACTAGTAGGGATGCACGTGCCACAGGCACGTGTTAAAAAGAACACAGAATTAAAGACTCTGATTTTAAAAGAAACAAAGTATGCTATTTCTCCATTCAGCTCGAACTCACTCAAATATAAAGGACAGCTCATATGAAGTACATGAAGACTTGTTCGAAAACTTCTTTTGTAACTTTTGGCTTCGGGAGGCTTGAATCGTGGAATATGCAATCATACAAGTACATTGGGGAATTACTATCAGGGATGCCTTGGAACTCTGGAATTGGTTTACTGGAGATTGTTTTGAGATGTTCCATTCGTGTGGCGAAGTCAAGTTTGATGCTCTCATGGATCATATAGTCAGTGCGTATAGCGTTTCTAATCTATACTATAAAGGTTGTCACAATTGAAACGGTTAAAAAGAATAGGGATCCATGAGAGCTTCGTCTTGTATTCTATATGGTGACCAAGGACGCACCACTACTGGAAGGAGACCAGTTGAAGACCTCCAAGATCGGGGCTGGCTTATCCCCGAAATAGGAAGGCGAGCTCGTCAGGATTCTGCAAGCCAACCGCGACATCTTTGCGTGGAAACCTGCAGATATGCCAGGAGTGCCAAGGAACCTGATCGAGCACAGCCTTAACGTCGATCCCAAAGCTACACCCAAGAGGCAACGGTTGCAATGGTTCGCAACCGACAAGCGAGAGACGATCAAGAAGGAGCTGGCGAAACTACTCGCCGCAAGATTCATCAAGGAAGTCTTCCACCCGACTGGTTGGCAAATCCAGTCTTGGTGAGAAAGAACAACAACAACGAGTGGCGCATGTGCGTCGACTACACTCGTGCAGAAGTTCCGGAGTTCCCTTTGATACTTGTTGATTCAACAAAGTATACATCGGTCAAAATCCGAAGAGTAGATCACATGACTACTTTCCAGGATCCCTGAGTACTTAGATGTAACTAAGACCAGGCTGAACACCTGTAGAGGCCAGCTAACCTTATAAAGCAACTACCCACAAGTGGTAATTTCAAATCTTTGAGTACTTATTTGAAAGTACTACAGAGTCTACTCGGCAAGAAGAGTAGTGATTTCAAATCTTTGAGTACTTATTTGAAAGTACTACAGAGTCTACTCCATAATAAGAGTAGTGTTTTCAAAATCTCTGAGTACTTATTTGAAAGTACTACAGAGTCTACTCCATAATAAGAGTAGTGACTTCAAAATCTCTGAGTACTTATTTGAAAGTACTACAGAGTCTACTCCACAAGGCGAGTAGTAACTTCAAACCTCTGAGTACTTATTTGAAAGTACTACAGAGTCTACTCCACAAGGCGAGTAGTAACTTCAAATCTCTGAGTACTCATTTGAAAGTACTACAGAGTCTACTCCACAAGGCGAGTAGTAACTTCAAATCTCTGAGTACTTATTTGAAAGTACTACAGAGTCTACTCCACAAGGCGAGTAGTGATTTCAAATCTCTGAGTACTTATTTGAAAGTACTCTAGAGTCTACTCCACAGTATGAGTAGTGATCTTCAAGTACCAGTTATCAAGTGCTTTGAAGTATAACTCGCCAAATGAGTACAACTTGCCGGGGGCTTCCTGAATACACTGCAAGAGTGGTTTGGATGACTTTTCGGGCGCCTCATGATCAATGGAATTCATCAATGTGTGGTCGCCTCAACCCGTTGCAAGTTATCAAGTCAAAGCTCGACTTCAGCTTGTGCCGCGGTACTGCCGCATCGCCAATATGCTTGTGATGAACTCAAGCTAGTCGGAATCAACTCTGACTAAGTCTGCTTCGTCGACAAACGGCAACAAACAAGCTAAGTTACTTATTTCAATTATTTTTTATTTTATTCTAACAAGATTGGCCAAGCGCCGAGTACTTTGTTTGGATGACTACTTTCTAGGCCGCACAGCGTGCTATCACATCTTCGCCAGCTTCCAGGCTCGGGGGCTGATGCTAAAATTACAACTCAGTTTGCCATCAGGCTTACCTAGTTGTCTTTCTCCAGCATATTTGAGTCGCCAAGTACCAATGATGGGGCTTCGACTACATTGGCACCTGACTCCTGTTTCTGGGGAGATCGCGGCATGACAAGTCAACCACGACCTCCTCTGTTTCGCTACTCTATTGATGGTGGCTATTTTGACTACATACTACTCGATTCATCCCCGCTGGCTCCTATGCTCGGGGGCTGGGTACAAGAAAACCACTCGGATGAAGATCTCCAAGATGATTCGATGTGACTACTAATTCTGGGTGCAAATTACCACTCGGATGATGATCTCCAAGATGATTTGAAGAACCCTAAAGCTTGCTGGACCCTTGAATTGATCATTCTGAATCGTTTCAAGGCTCGGGGGCTGATAGGCGATATACATCGACTGCTGATTTCATTTTTTCTGAAGACTGATGACTTAAATCAAGACCCTCGGCTTGATTCTTTGATTCAACCCAAGGCTCGGAAACTTTGCTAGCCGTGTAAAAGGAAACGTAGCTGGCCGTGTAAAATTGCACATTTCAAGAACAAGATGAAGATTCAAGATTCTGTGGACCCTCAACCTGATTCTTCGATTCAACTTAAGGCTCGGGGGCTACTCCATATGGAGTGCGATTCTTATCGCACACCATATAATATTTTGAAGACTACTGATTTAATCAGAATAAACGGGGCTTAAGCACCTCATGGCCTCGTGACAACCAAGACCTGTCCAAGACTAATCAAGAACTCGAAAAAGCACTCGATTGGCTTGGCAAGCACTCGGTTGATGATACTCGACGATGAAGCGCTTGGGGCTTGTTGGAGGTACGACCATGGGCCCACAGGGACACATGGATTCTCTCCAGACAGAGTCGTACCAGGCGTGAAGAACAAGAGTAGAGTACTGCAACGACTCTTCTCGATATGGAAATTAGTCGTATGACTTGTAAACTACTCGGATTGCCTTGAAAAGCACTCTCCGAGTAGTAATTGGTTAGGATTCTACTCGAAACCAACCTTGTAACCCTGCCCGCCGTGAATATAAGGCTGGGCAGGGACCCTCTCAAGAGGAACCGAAGTCGTGAATGTTTTTTGTGGAAAGGTGTAATTTCATGCAAGGAGAGCTAATTCAAAGAAAACTTTGCTGGCCTTGTAAAAGGAAACTTTGCTGGCCGTGTATTTCATGCAAGGAGTACGTTGATAGGAAACTTTGCTGGCCGTGTAAAAGGAAACGTAGCTGGCCGTGTAAAATTGCACATTTCAAGAACAAGATGAAGATTTAAGATTCTGTGGACCCTCAACCTGATTCTTCGATTCAACTTAAGGCTCGGGGGCTACTCCATATGGAGTGCGATTCTTATCGCACACCATATAATATTTTGAAGACTACTGATTTAATCAGAATAAACGGGGCTTAAGCACCTCATGGCCTCGTGACAACCAAGACCTGTCCAAGACTGATCAAGAACTCGAAAAAGCACTCGATTGGCTTGGCAAGCACTCGGTTGATGATACTCGACGATGAAGCGCTTGGGGGCTTGTTGGAGGTACGACCATGGGCCAACAGGGACACATGGATTCTCTCCAGACAGAGTCGTACCAGGCGTGAAGAACAAGAGTAGAGTACTGCAAGGACTCTTCTCGATATGGAAATTAGTCGTATGACTTGTAAACTACTCTTGTTCTTCACGCTGATTCAAGATTCTGTGGACCCTCAACCTGATTCTTCGATTCAACTTAAGGCTCGGGGCTACTCCATATGGAGTGCGATTCTTATCGCACACCATATAATATTTTGAAGACTACTGATTTAATCAGAATAAACGGGGCTTAAGCACCTCATGGCCTCGTGACAACCAAGACCTGTCCAAGACTGATCAAGAACTCGAAAAAAACACTCGATTGGCTTGGCAAGCACTCGGTTGATGATACTCGACGATGAAGCGCTTGAGGGCTTGTTGGAGGTACGACCATGGGCCCATAGGGACACATGGATTCTCTCCAGACAGAGTCGTACCAGGCGTGAAGAACAAGAGTAGAGTACTGCAAGGACTCTTCTCGATATGGAAATTAGTCGTATGACTTGTAAACTACTCGGATTGCCTTGAAAAGCACTCTTCGAGTAGTAATTGGTTAGGATTCTACTCGAAACCAACCTTGTAACCCTGCCCGCCGTGAATATAAGGCTGGGCAGGGACCCTCTCAAGAGGAACCGAAGTCGTGAATGTTTTTTGTGGAAAGGTGTAATTTCATGCAAGGAGCTAATTCAAAGGAAACTTTGCTGGCCTTGTAAAAGGAAACTTTGCTGGCCGTGTATTTCATGCAAGGAGTACGTTGATAGGAAACTTTGCTGGCCGTGTAAAAGGAAACGTAGCTGGCCGTGTAAAATTGCACATTTCAAGAACAAGATGAAGATTCAAGATTCTGTGGACCCTCAACCTGATTCTTCGATTCAACTTAAGGCTCGGGGGCTACTCCATATGGAGTGCGATTCTTATCGCACACCATATAATATTTTGAAGACTACTGATTTAATCAGAATAAACGGGGCTTAAGCACCTCATGGCCTCGTGACAACCAAGACCTGTCCAAGACTGATCAAGAACTCGAAAAAAGCACTCGATTGGCTTGGCAAGCACTCGGTTGATGATACTCGACGATGAAGCGCTTGGGGGCTTGTTGGAGGTACGACCATGGGCCCACAGGGACACATGGATTCTCTCCAGACAGAGTCGTACCAGGCGTGAAGAACAAGAGTAGAGTACTGCAAGGACTCTTCTCGATATGGAAATTAGTCGTATGACTTGTAAACTACTCGGATTGCCTTGAAAAGCACTCTTCCGAGTAGTAATTGGTTAGGATTCTACTCGAAACCAACCTTGTAACCCTGCCCGCCGTGAATATAAGGCTGGGCAGGGACCCTCTCAAGAGGAACCGAAGTCGTGAATGTTTTTTGTGGAAAGGTGTAATTTCATGCAAGGAGCTAATTCAAAGGAAACTTTGCTGGCCTTGTAAAAGGAAACTTTGCTGGCCGTGTATTTCATGCAAGGAGTACGTTGATAGGAAACTTTGCTGGCCGTGTAAAAGGAAACGTAGCTGGCCGTGTAAAATTGCACATTTCAAGAACAAGATGAAGATTCAAGATTCTGTGGACCCTCAACCTGATTCTTCGATTCAACTTAAGGCTCGGGGGCTACTCCATATGTAGTGCGATTCTTATCGCACACCATATAATATTTTGAAGACTACTGATTTAATCAGAATAAACGGGGCTTAAGCACCTCATGGCCTCGTGACAACCAAGACCTGTCCAAGACTGATCAAGAACTCGAAAAAGCACTCGATTGGCTTGGCAAGCACTCGGTTGATGATACTCGACGATGAAGCGCTTGGGGGCCTGTTGGAGGTACGACCATGGGCCAACAGGGACACATGGATTCTCTCCAGACAGAGTCGTACCAGGCGTGAAGAACAAGAGTAGAGTACTGCAAGGACTCTTCTCGATATGGAAATCAGTCCTATGACTTGTAAACTACTCTTGTTCTTCACGCTGATTCAAGATTCTGTGGACCCTCAACCTGATTCTTCGATTCAACTTAAGGCTCGGGGGCTACTCCATATGGAGTGCGATTCTTATCGCACACCATATAATATTTTGAAGACTACTTATTTAATCAGAATAAACGGGGCTTAAGCACCTCATGGCTTCGTGACAACCAAGACCTGTCCAAGACTGATCAAGAACTCGAAAAAGCACTCGATTGGCTTGGCAAGCACTCGGTTGATGATACTCGACGATGAAGCGCTTGGGGGCTTGTTGGAGGTACGACCATGGGCCCACAGGGACACATGGATTCTCTCCAGACAGAGTCGTACCAGGCGTGAAGAACAAGAGTAGAGTACTGCAAGGACTCTTCTCGATATGGAAATTAGTCGTATGACTTGTAAACTACTCGGATTGCCTTGAAAAGCACTCTCCGAGTAGTAATTGGTTAGGATTCTACTCGAAACCAACCTTGTAACCCTTCCCGCCGTGAATATAAGGCTGGGCAGGGACCCTCTCAAGAGGAACCGAAGTCGTGAATGTTTTTTTGTGGAAAGGTGTAATTTCATGCAAGGAGCTAATTCAAAGGAAACTTTGCTGGCCTTGTAAAAGGAAACTTTGCTGGTCGTGTATTTCATGCAAGGAGTACGTTGATAGGAAATTTTGCTGGCCGTGTAAATGGAAACGTAGCAGCCGTGTAAAATTGCACATTTCACGAACAAGATGAAGATTCAAGATTCTGTGGACCCTCAACCTGATTCTTCGATTCAACTTAAGGCTCGGCGGCTACTCCATATGGAGTGCGATTCTTATCGCACACCATATAATATTTTGAAGACTACTGATTTAATCAGAATAAACGGGGCTTAAGCACCTCATGGCCTCGTGACAACCAAGACCTGTCCAAGACTGATCAAGAACTCGAAAAAGCACTCGATTGCCTTGGCAAGCACTCGGTTGATGATACTCGACGATGAAGCGCTTGGGGGCGTGTTGGAGGTACGACCATGGGCCCACAGGGACACATGGATTCTCTCCAGACAGAGTCGTACCAGGCGTGAAGAACAAGAGTAGAGTACTGCAAGGACTCTTCTCGATATGGAAATTAGTCGTATGACTTGTAAACTACTCGGATTGCCTTGAAAAGCACTCGGATTGCCTTTAGATCGCATATTAAAATTATTCAATAGCATCTCATATTAAAAATTATATATTCATACATCGAAAGCTTGGGCCTCCGGCGGAAACAGAAGGAAATTTTTATATAATTAAATCTTAAACAATCAGCAACATATATAAAAGAAAATATTCACGATACATGTATCCATGAGCAACTCGGCACCGCAGCCCGCTTTTTGATGACGGGGAGGCCGAGAAGGTTGCTCTCCTCGTCGCCGGTGTCGTGGAGCAACGACGCCACACACTCGACGGCACCGGACACCGTCACAACGCGGAGCACGTTCCGCTTCTACCTGGCGAGCTTGGACACGACGAGTGTCGTGGCCACCCTTGCGCCGCGCTCGACGCCGACGCCCTTGCAAAGAAATATGAACTCTGAATAGATGATGAGAATGAAGGGAGAGATTGTGTGCTTTGAGAATAAGGAGGGGCGCCTTATATAGGGGGCAGGAGGGCTAAGGAGATGAACCTGGACGCCCACGACTATGGTAAGTAATCGATTCCCTGATTGACTCCCACAACTATGGTAAGTAATCAAGTATTAAAAGGAAGGAGACAACGAATAGAAAGGAAAGGAAAGCGGCGTCTTGATTGCATTACCATACAAAGAACGCGATCAAAAGGAAAGGAAGGCAGTGGGTATACAAAAATGCCAAGGTGAGAAAGAATAGGGAGGCGGGATGGCGTCGAGGCGCAATAGAACGGGGGGTGACGACTGTGGGGGATATGGTACCCGGGTGCCTCACGAGCAAGCCTGGCAGCCCACCAAAAGGGGGCGGCCCAGCCCACCGTTCTGGACCTGAAGACGTGCGGGACAAGTCGGCGCACGGAGGAAGGATCTGGAAAGAGAAGTCCTAGTTGGAATAGGAATTATTGTAAAGAAGGAAAGGATTCTTAGAGATAGGATCGGATACAAACTGACTTGTAACCCTGCCCCCCGATATATAAGGCGGGCAGGGACCCCCTCAAAAACAGGAAGTCTCAAGACAACAACTCACAATCTACGCAATACAACACCCCAAAACAGGACGTAGGGTATTACGTCGAGTCGACGGCCCGAACCTGTATAAACCCTTGCGTCTGTCCATCCTAACCATCCTGCTTCCGATCTTTGCGATCTTCCCTGCATTACAAATCACTTCCGTGGGCTACCCCGTGGAAGACTGCCGGAGATAATATCACCGAAAGTGGCGCGCCAGGTAGGGGATATCGCCGAGATCAATCTGGCAAGCTCGATGGATCGCGTCAAGATCTTGGACAGCTGCAACCTCCCGGACGTCGACGAAGTCGAGATCCAGTTCGGGGACGTCATCACCGCCGCTTTGGATACCCAAGCGGCAGGAGCTACGGTCGCCACGGAGGTCTCCTCTCTGGCGCCGACTTCGGCCATCAGGGCCCAATCCGGTCCGATCGCATCTGATCGTGCCGGATCTACCCCGCTGAGTCCATCGCAGAACGCGAGGCCAGACCAGTCGGGAACAGATCTACAATCACTCGGTTCCGATCCGACTCCTGAGAGTCGCATCGCCGAATCATCGCAGAGCGTAAACGCTCAACCAACACGCGTCCAGAGCCCTGAGGTCATTACTGTTCAGACCCCTGGCTTTTGCGCGCTTGCTCGGAAGCAGAAGAAGAAGGACATCGTCCAGTCGGATGATTACTTCTCTGGGAGCGACTCCTACGGGTTAGATCTACTGGGACCCTCAATCCTGGACGATCTGCCGGAAGGATACACAGTGTCCGATGCCTCTACAGAGCCGGAACTACTAGGATCACTCGGAGAATTGACTCCGAGTAGTTTGGAACGTTATACGCCCACATCCGACTTCTCCGAGTCCGAGGAAGACTACCTCGCGCAAGAGGGAGTCGGATCATATTGCTACATGGTGGCGCCAGCAACGCCAACCAATCCTGTCTCAGAAGATGAGGTCACTCATGCTGAGGAGACGACTGAAGCCAGGAACCAGCGTCGAGGACGCAATGCCAGTCGGGCGACTCGCAGAGCCGCACGACCGCACGGAGCCACCGCGTCAGGATCTGGCACTGCTCGACTCCAAGAGCCTCACTCTGAAGATCATCGTCGCCAACGGGATCAACACGAACGGAGGAGCACCCGGAACTTGATGCGCGACGGCATGTTTGAGTTCAATGGATACGACGTCTACGAGACACCGGTCCAGAACCTCGTTACTATCAACGAGGAAATCAATCGGCTGCTACCTAACACTCCGGGCCTGGAAAAGGTAAGGGCTCTCATGCAGGCCGCCTCCGTCCAGGTTCACCAGATGCAAGGCAGAACGACCACGGACGCTCCTGAACCCGGTCCATCTCGACACCGGGCCGGCGGCGGATCGGGTCGTGATGAAGACCTCCGCACCACGATCAACAGAGATCGAGATGCGAGGGACATCATCACCAACAGCACCGAAGAGCGCCACCGTGAGGAAATCCGACGGCGCGAAGAGTACGATCGGGATCATGGAAATCCCCGTCGTAACCCCAACAGGAGCGGCTACTCGACGGAGTCAGACTACTCTGACCTCTCCGGTAGCCCAAGGCGCGGCAACAATGGCGGTCGCACTCCGCCACGACGACGAGTGCTTCCACCACCCAGGCGATCGACTCCGCCAAGAGATCGAACTCCACTGCGCAGCAGAACCTACCGGCAGGATCGAACTCCACCCAGGACTCGGGAACTATCGGAGGACCCGTTCCCCGTCCAGGGACCGGGATCGCAGGAGGGACAGCACACCCCCAAGAGCAGCTGACGGATCGGGACCGAGCGATTCCCGCCCTAGAGGTCGGATCGGCGGATTCCAGTCGTTCACCGAGCGCTTGAGAAGCGTGACGTGGCCCAGAGGCTTCAAGCTGTCGGATATTGACAAGTACGACGGGAAATCTGACCCATCTCAATGGCTTCAGATCTACTACACCGCCGTACAAGCGGCCGGCGGCGACGAGGACGTGATGGCAAACTATCTTCCCATCATGCTCACCAAGGACTGCCGCAACTGGCTGGCAGGACTCCCGCAGGACGCCATCGACAACTGGGAGCAGCTTACCGAACTCTTCATTGGTAACTATCTCGGTACCTGGGAAAGGCCCGGGAGCAAGCGGCTCCTCGGTCAGATCAGGCAGCGCAAGAACGAGACCCTGCACGACTTCGTGCGCAGGTTCTCAGAAAAGCGCAACTCCATCACGGACGTCACGGATCAGGAGGTGATGTCAGCCTTCCAGCGCGGCATCTCCTGACGGGAGACTGATCCATAAGTGGACTCGGAAGCCACCCGCGACTGTCAATGACATGTTCCGGGTCGCTAGCACGTGGGCGGACGCCGAGATCGTGGAAAGAGAACAGCTCAGCGAGATCAGAAGTCGCTGGGAAGAAGAGAACAAGACGACTCGCAAACGCGACCGCCGCGGACGAAGACCGACACGACGACCATCGACGCAATGACAGCCAACCTCGCAAGAAAAAGAGCGAGGGAGACATGGTCGCCGCCCTGGACCGGTCCAGAGGCCGGGTAACTCCAGAGGACTTCCAGCGCATGCTCGATGAGCAATGCCCTTACCACAAACACAAGCACTCGGCGCGAGAGTGCTACGGGCTCAAGCGAGCCTTCACCGGGGGCAACAGAGGCCCTCCATACAGAAAGAGGAACGATGGTTCCCCGCGAGACGAAAGGCGAAACGACGAGCCCGGCGATGACTTTCAGGAAGCCGACCGAGTGGTCCGCAAGATCTATGGCGGACCAGAGTTCGAGTCGAAGCGCCAGCAGAAGCTCACCCATCGCCAGGTCATGCACGCGAGGGAGCCACCGGTACCTGAGTACCTCAAGTGGTCGGAAGTTCCGATCACATTCACCCGGGAGGATCATCCAAACTTCATACCGAAGCCCGGGTCCCATGCCTTGGTGGTAGCCCCGACGATTCGCAACGTTCGGCTCACCAAGGTACTAGTCGACGGTGGCAGTGGCCTGAACATCCTCTTTGCTAACACATTGAAGGAGCTCGGCCTGACTACTCTCGACCTGAGTCCCCCCCAATCCGCGTTCTACGGTTTGATACCGGGAGAGGGAGCAGAACCACTCGGGCACATCACATTGCCCGTTACCTTCGGAGACCGGAACAACTACCGGACCGAGCATATGCAGTTCACGGTGGCGAACTTTGAAACTGCATACCACGCCATCCTCGGGAGGCCGGCGCTCGCCAAGTTCATGGCGATTCCTCACTACGTCTACTTGCAGGTCAAGATGCCAGGACCTAAAGGCGTAATCACCGTCTTGGGAGACGTCCGAGTCGCATACACATGCGAGCAGGAAACTCTCAACGCGGCAGCCGCCCTGGACATGTCCAAGCGCATGGAACAAGTATTGGCTGCATCACAGGAGGTGGACAAGGACGCTCTAGGGATCCCCACCAAGAAGCCGGCGAGAGAAGCCATCGCGCCAAGCAAGGAGACGGAGCTAAAGAGGATCTCTCTGGATCTGGACGACCCAAAGAAGACGGCCACCATTGGGGCAGAGTTAGATTCCACGGCAGGCCCCGCCCTGCTCTGCTTTCTCGATAGCTATCCAAGCTATTACCAGACAGGCCTAGAGCCTAAGGATCAGAAAAAGACCTCGTTTATCACGCCGTTCGGTGCTTCTTTGGCCTTCGGTCTGAAAAACGCCGGCGCGATCTACCAGAGGACAATTCAAGCGCGTAGGGATCAATTGACTCTGGACGCAATAGAACGCCTACATCGATAAATCCGTGGAACATCGAGCACTTACAACGTTTCTACGCCTGAATCAGTTATGTATTTATCTTTTCTATTTTAGATTTATTTTTTCCGAGTGATTTTGGAGGGTAGTCACCCCCCGTTACGACTCGGCATGTTCACAATGAGTTATCAATAAAGTTGATTTCATCTTTCATCTATTTCTACTACTCGCATTTCCTCTTTCGCGTCACGCACATAAAGTATGAGTGGAATAAACCTTAAATCGAGAGGGAAAGTACTCGCCAAGTCAAAGCTCTAAACGTACGACAAAGACTCTGCGGCATGAGACTGAGACCAACGAGGCTAATCTACTCCGTAACAGGTCAACCACTCAGAAATTAAGGCTAGCGCAGAAAGAAAGGGAGTTGTAGACCAATAAAAACTTATATACAATAGTGACAATTCAAACATTGTTCAAACAATACTAGTTCGACCAAATACTACAAATACTTTATTTACATTGCAGGGTCACCAGCACCAGACGGGGCCGCTTCATCCGAGTCATCAACAACATCCTTGGACAGGACATTGGCGATGGGCTCGACTTCATGGAGTAGTCTGCCCACGTCGTCTTCAGAGGTGCCGGCAGCATACCCACGGCCGAGTGGCTCCAGGTCTGACGCCGGGAACAGCGATTTGAGAACCGCCAGGACATGGCCACAGCTGGCCTGGCTGATGGAGCAGAGCTGCCGCCGGAAGTAGCGCGGGAGCGCCCGAACGCGGTCGAGGATAGAAGCTGAAGACGATGACGCCTCCGGCTCGATCTCCTCCGCCACCACTCGGATAGCATCCTCCAGCGCTATCTTCTCAGTGTGCAGCGCCTCAGCTTCACCTTGCAGCCAGGGCCACCTTGGCAGTGAGCTCTGCGAATTGGGACATAGTCCGATATCGATAATCTAAAGAAGGTTAGATCTGAATAATATTTTCACGTCTGACAGAAAAACAAACAAGGAAGAACATACCTCTGAGCTCGTGCACGGCCTGGGCCTCGTTGAGCTTAGCCTGCTCCACCTCCCCGCATAAATCGCGGGTGGTACGCTGGGCTTCCTCCAACTCAGCCTGGCGCTCTACCGCAGCAGCTTCGAGCTCAGCCACTCGGGCCACCAAAGAGTCGGCCTTAGCAACTGCAGAAGATAATTCTTGAATAACCGAGGCTTTGGCCTCGGCATCAGCAGCTAAGTTCTGCAAAAACAAGTCAGATGACAATATGAATCAATGTACCACTCGGTATTTGATATCAACAAGATAAGTAGCTCGGGAAGTACCTTGGCTATGTGGCCCATACGACGATGGAGTGACATGAACTCCTCCAGAGGAGTCAGGGGAGCACCACCACTCATAACGCCGACCGCCGCAGAAGCAATCTCGACCGCTGCAGTCTGGGGTTCCTCCACTGCTGCAGTCGGTTCAACCGCAGGAGCATGCTGGGGGCTGCCTTGAGGAACTGGCGGCGGGGTCGGCGACGCCGGTGTAGGACTCGGTGGTGGCGGGGTTAGCTCCCGCTGCGACTCTTGTGGCGGACCCACAGGCTGATCGCTGAGAAGATCAGCCGAGTGGATCGGCACCTCTGGAGTTTGGATTGATGGGGCTTCGGTCTCGACCGCCGACTGAGGCGGAGGACCCGAGAAGGGGACCTCAGACGGCGTGCTACAGGATAAAGCATATATGGATCACTAATATAAGAACATAAAGGAAATCAAGAGATGATAATGATACTTACAGAGTAGAAATGCGCATTCTCAGGCGCTTTCCTCTCCGAGTAGGTGAAGGGAGGTCCCTCGGACTTGCAGCACTCAGAGGCATTACTGCAAGGGGAGACTGCTCCGAGCTTGTGATTGGCGGGTGGAGTGACGACTCGACGACGCCAGCTTCATCTTTTTCCGAGTCAGACGACTCAGAGATAAGGAGTTGGCGGCGGCTTGGCGCATCCCTAAACACGATCCCAGTGGAGATCTTCCGCTTCTTCAGAGCAGGAGCAGCCTTCCCACCACTCGGAGATAGCACATCGGGAGAAGGAGAGGATGACAGAGTGATATCCGAGTCTCGCAGATCACTCTCACTTTCCCCGACTGCTTCTTCAGATCCAACGGCCCTGCGTCGAGCCGGTTGATCCACTCCCTTTGGCATCTCAGGCAAAGGAGGGAGGGATACAAAGGCAACTCGACCCTGCAAAAATTGGGTTCAGTTCTGAGATTACACCCAATGGGTGGAATTGAAATAAAAACAACAACAGATTGACTAAATACCTCAGGGCGTGGATTTCCCAAGTTGAACGCCGGAGGACAGTCAGTGGTCCTCAGGGAGGTTCCAGTCGCGAAGAATTTGCCAAGCCGAGCGGCGGCTTGGACTTTGTCGACGCGCTCGGGGGCTTCGCGCGTGTTGTCCCCCTCGGCGTAATACTCATACGCCGGGTGAGCCCGCTGCTTGAGTGGCTGGACCCGGCGCAGAACGAAGTTGGCTGCCACACCGACGGCAGACAACCCATTGTCCTTCAACTGGGAAATAAGACCCAGGAGCTCCCGAACCTGATCCATTTCACTCTCCTTGGGAAGAGCGGTCCAGGATTGGGAGGGAACAGGACGAGAATCAATTTCTGGAGAGATGGCAGGCGAGTGGTTTCCTACGTAAAACCACTCGGACTGCCACCCTTTATTGGAGGTAAGGAAAGGGATATCAAAATACTCCCGAGTTCGACCCTCGCGGAGTTGGAGTCCGGCGCCCCCGACTACTTGTGGGCAGTCGGTTCGGGGATAAGGTTTAAGAAGAAAAAGATGAATAAAAAGATTGAAGTGAGGCTCTATCCCAAGATAGGCCTCACAGAGATTGATGAAAATGGCGATGTGAAGGATGGAGTTGGGATTCAGTGCGCAGAGGCAGATCCCATAGTAATGCAGCAGCCCGCGGAGGAAAGAATGCGCGGGCACGCCAAAGCCACGGAGAAAGAAAGATTCGAACACCACCAAATCAGAGGAGTTTGGGGTGGGGAAAGACTCACCGGCGGCGGCGCGCCACTCGGCGGTTTGCTGGTCAGGGAGGACGCCGTCGACGACGTGCTGCTCGAGGCGCCTGGTGGTGGTGATGGACTCCCTCCACTCGGCGGCGCGATCTACGGCGACCTCGGCGGTGGCCTTGGCCTTGGACGACCGGGCTCTTGCCGGCGACTTCTCCTTCCGCTTCGAGGCTTCCTTCCTCTTGGGCGCCATGGCAACGAGCGGGGCTGAAGAGCGAGGAAGAAAGCTGCGGGAGCAGATCTAGGGTTTGCTCTGGCGCGAAGAGAACTGGAGCGTCGGGGAAGGCAAATGGCAAGTAAAGGAAGAAGAATGCGGCGGGGATGGCTTATAAAGGAATAAACCGTTCCTCCCGTGCGCGGCGCGGCGCTTGTCTCGGGAACTCAACCGACGCAGGCACGTCCCGTCGCTTTGAATTCAAAGATGCGGTAGGGAGTCGCGATATCTCGCGATATCTCGCCTTCCGTAAAGCGACCGTTAGGGACGCAACGGACTTTGAGGAATAATGGGCCTAAATGGGCTGAAATATAGCACGACCTTTCGGTTCTGTTACGATAATAAATTTGTGGGTTCCTGAGCTAGGTTCAGGGGCAGAAACCACTCGGTCGTGAGGCTAAAATTAGTCGACGGCCAGACTTGATTTTGCAATTAATATTGCATCCTTGCAGCTGATTTTTACGTAAGGCATGCGATACTATCGCTAAATTGACTCAGAAATCTGGGTCAAATGCCGACAAGTATAAATCTTGTGAGAAGATGGCTTACCATATGGTCAAGCTGGGTCGTGGGACACGACTCGGAAGTCATGCCGAGTTCAAAGAACTTGAGGACAAAATCCTTATAAAGGGGAAATAAAAAAGCCTCTGAAGGAAAAGTTTATCCAAAATCCATGCCCAGAGGCATGGGGGCTGAAAAATCAGTCGGAATTCATGGCTTTCAGAGTCTTGACACGATCATGCTGAATCGTAACAAGACTCAGGGGCTACACCCAATGGGTGCACCTGGAGGTGCACACCATTGATGGATTAAGTTTAAAAAGAGATTCATGATATTTTGCTTTTTGACCCTCGACCAGAATATTCTATTCTGCTCAAGGCTCGGGGGCTACACCCAATGGGTGCACCTGGAGGTGCACACCATTGAAGATCAAGATACAGATGTGTAAAAATTGAAGACCTTTGGCCAATTTCATACTAAAATTGCCCAAAGCCCGGGGGCTAAGTGTATTCACTTCGCTGTCGCGTCGTGAAAAAGAGCACTCCTTCCCCTCACTTTGACTGTAATTGAAGAATTGTTTTCAGGAACGTCTGAGCAGGCACTCGGATCTTCCTCGAAACCACTCGGATCTTCTTCGAAACCACTCGGATGAGATCTTAGACAACTTGGAGCACTCGAATCATGCAAGAAAAGATGGAACAATTACAGCCAACGATCGGCCAAGAAGTGCTCGGGGGCTACTGTGGGGGATATAGGTACCCGGGTGCCTCACGAGCAAGCCTGGCAGCCCACCAAAAGGGGGCGGCCCAGCCCACCGTTCTGGACCTGAAGACGTGCGGGACAAGTCGGCGCACGGAGGAAGGATCTGGAAAGAGAAGTCCTAGTTGGAATAGGAATTATTGTAAAGATGGAAAGGATTCTTAGAGATAGGATCGATACAAACCGACTTGTAACCCTGCCCCCCGATATATAAGGCGGGCAGGGACCCCCTCAAAAACAGGAAGTCTCAAGACAACAACTCACAATCTACGCAATACAACACCCCAAAACAGGACGTAGGGTATTACGTCGAGTCGACGGCCCGAACCTGTATAAACCCTTGCGTCTGTCCATCCTAACCATCCTGCTTCCGATCTTTGCGATCTTCCCTGCATTACAAATCACTTCCGTGGGCTACCCCGTGGAAGACTGCCGGAGATAATATCACCGACAACGACCAAACGCGTCTACCCCCTGGTCGTCCGGGGCCACCATTTGGCTCTGAATTGTGGGTCCTCTGTGAGGTATAGGACGGTAATCTTTTGGGTGAGAAACCGTTTCAATTGTGACAATCTTTATAGTATAGATTGATATATTTCGGGATAAATGGAAAGCATTAGCTGGTAGGGTGGGGGCATATCACCCGCCCCTGCGAATACAGTGTGTCCTTCACAGTGGAAACTTTGGTATGACGAGGTACATACTTGGTAAATAGGAAGTGTGGCCGAACATCCACTTCGTGCTCCGTCCTGGGCACAAATTTGTGCAAAGCAACCAATAGGCGTAAGCTTTACCAGATATTTTTTTCTCGGTGTCTATCCACATGTAGTTCATCGTGTGCGCCGGTCTTTTCCCTCAGCAACAACTGTCCACAAGTGTCATTTCCCCGTACTCCAGATGCTTACCTCCTTTTTTTCTAGCATAGCGACGAATTTGTCCTGTTAGGTCGATCTCCACCACCACGGCCCAGAGGCCGTGATGGGCTCGGTCCACGCACCCTGATCGGGGGAGACCAACCTAGCATTGGTTGGTGGGCTCCCGTTGTACATTGCTATAAAGATAGGGGGTGGGGGCTAGGGCACGCGACACGAGGTTCACCGCGCCGCCAGCCACCACCCCACAACCCTACCGATCGAGGGACACTGGAGCAACGGGAAGCCGCACCAGCGCCGCCCGTGACCTCTGGGTGGATCCGGAGGACGAGGTGCCATCGCCCCGACCTCAACCGGAGAGCCACCGCGCCGCCAGCGCACCCTCAACCCGCGGCCGCCCCTGCGACCGCCACCGCCGCCATGGCCGCTGTCAACCCCGACGCCACCTCTAATGGTCTGTGCATTTCCCATCCCTTCTTCTAGGTGTACATGATCTAGATCTAATTGTTCTTCATGCATGTACATGTGTTAGCCATGTTTTACCTTATTATTCATGTTTTACCAGAGAGTTTTCTACTGCTAGTCATGTCCCACTCACTAACCAGCAGCTAGTAAATGATTCCCAATTCAAAAAAAAGATAGTAAATGTTTCTAAATTCTTCAAGCAATATTGCACGAGTTAACATTTGCCTGGTACCCAAGCTGCACCTATTACCAAACACTCTAGCAGCCCAACTGAACAAACACATATGGCTGCTCACCTCACCATACCTCTAGCGCCATGGCTGCTGTTGTTCGTCCCTCTCCTGCTACTGCTCCTGCGTGTCGTCTCTCGCGGCACCGACAAGCCGCGGAGGCAGCTTAAGCGTCTCCCAGCGTCCCCTCCAGGGCTGCCCGTCATCGGCCACCTGCGCCTCATCGGCGACCTTCCACACATCTCCCTGCGTGACCTTGCCGCCAAGCACGACCATGCCAATGGCCTTATGCTCGTGCGCCTTGGCACCGTCCCAAACCTCATCGTGTCCACCCCGCACGCGGCGCAGGCGGTCCTAGCGGACGCACTGACCACATCTTCGCCTCGCGCCCACCGTCCACGATCGTCGACGACCTTTAGTACAGGTGTCACGCCCGTTTTTAGAAGAAAACGAACCATCTCATATGCAAGTCTTTAACCAAGGCAACTCACATATCATCGACAAAAATAAATATCACAGTATGCAAGAATAAATAGAGAGTAGTAAATAGCATTATTACAAGCCAAGGTTTGTCTCCATAGAATAAATAGAGTCTTTATTTAACGCTGCAAACGAAACTCCTCTAAGACCTTGAGGTTGCCTGGCAGAGACGCAGCCTAGAACTCCTGGAAATCACCGGGGAACTCCTCAAAGCTCTCCATGTCTGAACAAATCCGGATCGGTCGTTGCAAAAATAAATGAACAAGCGTGAGCACATGCCGTACTCAACGAGCGAAAGATAACGAGATGATATGCAAGGCTTAAACAAGGATAGGCTGAAGGTTTAATTGATCAAATTTTAATTAGGCAAGCTTAAGTATAAGTTTATACCACCCACAATTAATGAATAAAGAACATAAAGATGAGAGCCTCAACATAAAGTAAATGATTTGAATAAAGTTCCGATAAATTAAATATGTGAGTGTCCAGGCCGCTCGTAACCGTGAGCACGGCTATCATGATAGTTTTTATTAACCTTGCAAGGTTTGTACAGCTTTACCCAGCAGAAGTGTCACCCTTTTGCCCGAGGTTTGCAAGGCCCCATTAGACACTTCCTTTGGTGAATGGCCAGGGATCCACTACGAGATCGTTACGAAGCTTCCCTAACAAGTGACAACCCGCTAAGGTTCCAAGACGAAGCAGGCATAACCCTCTCTAAAGAGTGCTCCTTAACAAAGACCGCTCCTCAACAGGGCCGGGCTATACACCGTCAACGCTTCCCCTCTTGCCCAGTCCAGGTGAGGTTGTCCCAAGCTAGAGTCACTAGTTAATAAGTCAAGGCCAGAGCCCATTAGCACTGCGGTTGTACGGTATGTCCCGGGTGGTTCTTCATGTTTCCAATTAAATGGATGATCTTGTTACCGAGGCAATACGTGATAAAATCAAGATTAACATAGGGGTTCAATTAAACAGTAGAGCACTAGCAAAAACTACAACAAATTTATTAACCCATGGTAAGGCATGATAATCAGGATAGGGTGGCTAGCCATGTCCTTAGTAGGAAAACCCATCAAAATTAAATATAACATGCAACTATGGTCGGTTGAACATAAAAGTAAGTTTTTAATTTAAATAGGACCAAGCATGACCAAGGCGACTTGCCTTCAGCGAAAACTTGCTGCTGCCCGAACTCCTCGAACTCCTCTCCCGGGAAGTCAGCAAAGCGTGGATCGTCTACCGGTACACACATGCAACAAGCAAAAGAAATAATATGAAAACAGTACAACAATCCTAAGCAACCAACACATGGTCCACACATATAGATTGTACATAAAACAACGATTCCAACGATATCTTGAACGCGTAAAACGGAGTTAAGATGCAAAAGATATGATATAAACAAGATTAAGGATTTGCTGGCAAAGAACAGGAACTTCCAGGGCCTAAATGTAATAAAACGACTATACAGTAAAGATCTTTGAACTGCGCGAGATAAATCTGTAATTAAGAAGAAAGCCAGGGGCTTTTCTGCAAAATAGCAGACGGCGACGGTGGTCTTGACGGTGTATGACGCCATGATGACGTCAGCGCTAACGCCGGCGCTGACGTCGGCGCGGGCGGCGCCGTGGACCATGCCCGTGGACTCGATCCACGGGTCCACGGTGGACCGGCGGCGAAGAGGTAAGCCCCATCTAATCCGAGCCGTCAAGGCCGGATCAGACGGCGCACGACTGCCCCGGTGCTCCGGCGACGGCGTGGCGACGGCGGACGGTGGCTCCATGGCCGGCGAGCGGCGGCGCACGCGGGAAGGCGATAGGAGGCACGGACGGACGCGCCAAGAGCACGGGGAGGCGGCGGAGCTCACCACGAACTCGAAGACGGCGACGGCGAAGCTCGGAAACGACCGGAGGTGGTGGTCCGAGCGGCGGCGGCGGCGCTAGGGTTTGGGAACGGCGGCGGCGGTTTGGAGCGCTAGGGTTCGGGGAAAAAGGCGGCGCGGAGGCTAAATAGCTCGACGGGGCGCCTTGGCGTGCATGCCACGCGACGAGGCGGCGCGGCGCGCGGTCGGAGTGCGACCCGGACTCGAACCCGAGTCCGGTGGGGCGGCGGCGAGCGGAAGAGGATGACGCGGGGGGCCCCACCTGTCAGCGGCTGAGTGAAGGCGGCCGGAGGCGCGGGCGCGTGCGAGCGGAGAAGGCGGAAAAAGCTGAGGCGGCTGAGGGGCACGAGCGCGAGGTGAAAGCGGCAAAGCGCGCGGGCGCTTTTGACGTCGCGCGCGGGGAGCTCGCGGGCCGCGCGGGACTGGGCCGGCTGGACCGCAGTTGCAGCTGGGCTGAGCGAGGCGAAGCCGAACCAGGCAGGGAGTTGAGGGAGCAAAAGCGGACTTCCAGCAATGAACTTAGAAGACTGGCGGCAGGTCAGGATCGAAGCTCGTCACCACGCACCTCCTCACCACCAAGAAAGTGAACTCGTACCACCTAGCACGCCAAGAAGAGGTAAAAAATTCTTGCAATCTCTGTGCAATATTACAATAGAAAAAAATGTGCCCCAACTGAATGGTGATCCGTAATCGTTGATTGAAGGTGTGCCTGGTGATGGCCAAGCTCCGGAACGCGGCGGCGTTGGGCACGGAAGTGGACATCAGTGAGATGGTGAACACGTTCACCAACGATGTCGTGTGCCGCGCCTGTGTCCGGCAAGTTCTTCAGGGTCGAAGGCCGGAACAAGCTCTTCCGGGAGCTGATCGACGTTGAACTCTGTTCTCTCCGCAGGGTTCTGCCTGGAAAACTACTTCCCCGGGCGCCTTGCAATGTTGCTAGGTATGTTCACCAGGTTTATGAGAAATAAGGCGGCCAACGCACACAAAAGATGGGACGAGTTGCTTGAAAATATAATATGTGACCATGAAAGACGAAGATTCAAGCATCCGGTGGAGAGTGCTGAGCAAGAACCGAGTGCAGACTTTATTGATGTGATGCTCTCTGTTCAGGAAGAGTATGGTATTACTAGGGATAATATCAAGGCCATCTTGATGGTGAGTAAGTAGCTCCGAAATAAATAATTTTCTTTAGAGAAAAGATAGCTTTCTATATTGTTGCAATGGATTGATACTCAGTCTATTTCGAAATATAAGTCGTTTTGGCTTCTATAGATACATAGTTTCTAGTATGTCAAGACAAGACAACCTACAATTTGGGACTGAGGGTGTACTAACTAATGCACATACAGGACATATTCGATGCGGGAACCAATACATCAGCTTTGGTACTTGAATTCGCCATGGTTGAGCTCATGTGCAACCCTAACCTCAGGACCAAGTTACAAGATGAGGTGAGGAAGAAGGCACCAAAGGGACAAGAAATGGTCAATGAAGAAAACTTAGCTAGCATGTCCTATCTCAGAGCTGTTGTGAAGGAGACCCTAAGGTTACACCCACCAGCTCCACTTCTCTTGCCTCACCAATCCATGGCGGACTGTGAAATTGATGGCTACACAATCCCCTCTGGAACTAGGGTCATCATCAACTCATGGGCTATTAACAGAGATCCAGAGTCATGGGAGAAGGCTGATGAATTCATACCAGAGAGGTTCACTGATGGGGGCAGCGCTGCAGCGATTGACTTTAAGGGTAATAACTTTCAGTTCATACCATTTGGTGCTGGCCGAAGGATGTGTCCTGGCCTCAACTTTGGATTGGCTAGTGCTGAGATTATGCTGGCGAACCTCATGTACTGTTTCGACTGGAATCTGCCTACTGGCGTGGACAAGCAAGATATTGATATGATGGAAGTGTTTGGATTGACGGTCCATCGAAAGAGAAGCTCGTCCTTGTTCCGAAACTACATGATACTGTTCCTTCAGGCCATGTAATCTGAGGCAGGCTGGTGTATGACTTAGCTTGGCACCACTACTGCAGTGAGTAGACATCTTTGTGCAGACAAGGAAGTTGGCAGTGTGGATTAGAAAATCTTACTCTTTTATGCTCTAGGGTTGTCATCAACTCAACTGTTCTAAGAGATGAAATGTATTTTGCTTAATGTAATACAGTAAAAAAACAACATTGTAGTGATTTCAGTATTTCGAATCATGTTCCCTAAATTCCGTAATGATAAATCATTTGGAGAAGACATGTATTGAGATGTGTGAACCTCAAGGCCAGTTCTTGTAGTTTAGAAATGGTTTAGTGAATGTTGCTTGCCTGTATCATGTCAAAATATCATATTTTGAACTTTTTATACATTGAAAATAGATGTTTGTTGCAGGAACTATTTGTGAACAGACCAGAAGATTGAAACCGTGAAGCTCAAAAGGTTATTCTAGGTACCAAAATGCCTGCATTTTGCATTATCAATGTGCAGAATTGTTGGTTAGTTGAGTAATCAAGCATGCATGAATTATGGAGCCAGGAATTAGGGTGCTCGTATAGGCTAAGAGGGGGAAGGGTGAATTGGAGAACTTAAAAACTTAACACCTCGATCTGGCTTCCACTAATTTCTTAAAAAGCATAAACAGAGTTCTGCAACCTAGAGCCAATCCTAGGAAATATACTACTGTAAAGAAGCTAATTAGAAGGGACGCAAACTCGGCACGACGATTTATCCTAGGTATCGGTAGGAAATGACACCCCTAGCCTACGTTATAGCTCCACCAAGGATATGCTCCTAGTCACCAGGATGGAATCCAAATCACAGTGTCCTTATCCAAATTGGGAGTTATTTTGTTTCGGTATGTTATTTTGTTCAAATTTTGTATGCCCATAGCATCCTGCGCGTAAGTTCTTTATCAATAATTCCTTCAAATTTTTTAGGCTGCGAGGATGGAATCCAAATCACAGTATCCTTATTCAAATTGGGAGTTATTTTGTTCCGATATGTTATTTTGTTCCAATTTTGTGTGCCCATAGCATCTTGCGCGTATATGTTTTTATCAATAATTCCTTCAAATTTAATATGCTCGTGGAACACATAGGCTATGATCTAGTATGCTGTATAATTTAAGCACCGCTTATGGGTCCACCGAGTCCCACTCGTTCTGATTCCATTGATCTGGCCCTCCGCATTTAGGGGGTGTTTGGGAGAGCTCTAGAGCTCTAAAAATAGCTCCACTCCACCATCTCCAAAAAACTTCTAGCCAAACATGTCCATCTCCATCAGCTCCATCTCCAGAAAAAAGTTGGAGATGAGGGTCATCTCCACCTTTTTTGTGGAGTACCTCAAGGGGTGCTCCAAAAACACCAAATACATACCTCCTCATGGAGATGGTGGATAATTACCCACCATGCCACTTGTTACACAACTTACCATTTCAATCTCAGGAAAGAAAAAAAGACCGCTCCTCTTCCCCTCCTCTCCCCCAGACCGACACGCCACGCCTCTCCCCCCAGACCGATGCCTCTCGCACCCCTCCCCTCGACAAACCCTAGCGCCGCCGTCCCTTGGCTGGGGGCGCCGCCGGCCCCAACTCCGGCGAGATGGAAGGGAATGACGAGCCTCATCCTTCCAATCTTGCAAGAACATCAGGTGCTCCTCCCAAAGATTTGATATCCTCCGCTCATGCTGCTCAAAAAAGCTTCGCTGCATCTCTTCAATCCGGCCGGAATCCTTTCAATCCGCCGGCTCCGGCGTCCAACCGTGAAGCCATGGACGTCCTTTTAGAGGAGGGCGGCCTGGTGGCTGGGCATGCCCCCTTGGGCGCCCTGGGGACAGGACGTGGCCCCCTAGGCAGCCAGGCCAGAGGCCGGGCCAGCCAGGGCGGCGGCCGTGCCCCCCAGCGCGCTAGGCAAGGCTCCAGCCCGGGCGCCTTGCGGGGTGCCAGCCAGGACAACGCCCCAAGTTCCCAGTCAGCCGTCCAAGATTTTCTCACTGCAGAGGCCAGAGGCAAGAAGAAGGTTGATGACACAGTAAAATTTAATTCTTTCTTTACCCTGTTATTCATTACTACACCAGTACTTGTATATGAGTTAGAGAAACAATAGTTCAGATGCTTGAAAGATATGTATCATATGGTCAGGGTGATTCTATTGACTAGAATGATACAAACACGACGCTCATATGCTCGTTGTATGCCAAACAAGTTAACAAAGGGAATAGGCCGAACACCCATTTGAATGCAGTAGGATATGATGAGGTTCGTCAGGATTTTTTTAACCTCATAGGAATTCATTTGTCCAAGCGGCAAATAAGAAACAAATGGGATAAGTTGAAACCAGATTATACAGCTTGGAAGCTACTAATGAGAAAGCAAACAGGGCCAGGATGGGATAGAACAAGAGGTGTGATTGATATGGATGATGAGTGGTGGAAGAAAATGAAAGCGGTGAGTTCTGAAACTAATTTACTTTTGTTCTTCACTAGTTTGTTATCATTTTAGAATTTCAGTAACATTCATTGCCTTCTTTCAGGAGATACCGGGTTGTGGCAAGTTCAGGAAGAAACCATTACAAAATGAGGATGACTTGTCAGTGATGTTTAGTGACATTATTAATGATCTATCAGATCATTGGAATCCTATGACCTCGAACCCCATCATACCGCCATCTCAAGAGGACATTCTGCCAGCTGATATGAATGAGGTGCCTCATGATTTTGATGGTGGTGATGGGGATGGGGATGGTGGGGATGGTGATGATGAACCCCAAGATAATTCTCCTTCTCCTTCTCCCACCATTTTGTTGGCAAACAAAAGAGTTCCACCACCAAAGAAACAAAGAGTAGGCACAACACTAGTTATTCAAGAGCAAATAACCAAGATTGCTGAGTCGGCCTCTTCTTTTACATCTCAAAAACAGGATGAAGTTACTGTAGAACAAGTCATGGACCTTGTTTTGGCACACTACTATACAAACCACTTTCACAAACGGGCTATCACAACCGGTTTTGAGAAAACCGGTTGTGATAGGGCTATCACAACCGGTTTTTGAAAACCGGTTGTGATGCCCCCTATCACAGCCGGTTTTTCTCAAAAACCGGTTATGATAGTCGGCCGGCATATCACAACCGGTTTTTCTTATAAACCGGTTCTGATGCTAACTATCACAACCGGTTTTTGAAAACCGGTTGTGGTGGTGAGTATCACAACCGGTTCTTTACTAACACATTTTTGGAGGGCTAAACGAAATCAAATTTTGTGAACGATCTCGGATGAACTTTTGACCAAAACGAAAGTTGTAGATCTTGAAAAGTTATGAAACATTGTAGTTCACCACTTTTTTATTTGAAGTCATCTTGTCAACCGAATCTAAGTTTGAATTTTTCAAATTTGAAAATTCAAATTTTGTAAACGACCTCGGATGAACTTTTGACCAAAACGAAAGTTGTAGACCTTGAAAAGTTATGCAACATTGTAGTTCATCACTTTTTTATTTGAAGTCATTTAGGGCCTCAAATAAGCAATTTACACTCGGAAAACATTAATATGAGGGGAATCAAAATGGTATATAGACACAAACACTCTAGTGGTGTAGTGGTAGAGGAGGCTATGCAGAAAGCTGAGGTCGCGGGTTCGAATCCCACCGACCGCGTAGCGCGCGATTTTTCCGCGAAAAATACGTGGGACGGTGGGTAGTGGCTGATGGGGTCCATCCCCCAAATAAATAAAATGTTTTGCTATTTTATTTTGGTTTATTTTGGGTTTAGATGAAAACCGATTGTGATGCTGTGATAGGGGGGACTATCACAGCCGCTTTATCTCATCCGGCCCCCAAAACCGGCTGTGATAGCCCTCCCCAACCGGCTGTGATGACCTTTTCTGTAGTAGTGGCAAGTGGTGCAGGGTATGGTTCAAATGAGCACTTCATTGCTACAGAGTTGTTTGTGAAGAAGGAACAAAGGAAGATGTTCATGACCATGCCCACAAATGAAATTAGATTTGATTGGCTTAGCAGGAAGTACAATGCCAAGTATGGCAACTAAGGAGTTGTGTTCTTTTTAATTTTTCTTTTTTCTTCATTTGAACTATGGTCTGTACCATTTAATTGTCACTTGAACTTATGTGTGCTCTTTATCAATTTTATCATTTGAACTATGGTCTGTCATCTTAATTTATGCCTCATGATTTTTGTCTTGTTATTATTATGTGTGGTAATTTTTTTTGTCATGTCTTATTACTTGTAGGAAAGTGAAAGTGATAGTGATGACTCTAATGATGAAAGTGAGGTCTTTTGGAATCTTGTTTTGGGTGCTGCAGATATTGCACAAATATATGTTGACATGTACATTGTTAAAAACCCTCCAAGGACATCTGCTGTAAGTGGTACAGGATGGCTGATAGAGACATTGAAAAGTCCTAGAGAATGCCACAGACAGCTTCGTATGAGCAACTCAATATTCTTGGATCTCCATCAAGTGTTGCTGGAAAGGTATGGCTGCAATCTTCTATATGCACATGAGCACATATGAGATGCTTGCTATGTTCCTGTACACATGTGGTGGAAATAGCTCTAATAATAGAACCCAAAATAGATTCAAGCATTCAGGAGAAACGGTTAGTAGAAAATTTAATGAGGTTCTTAATTCTTTGATGGCTATGGCAAAAGACTTTATTAGACCAAAAAATCCCAATTTTCCCACAGTCCATAGAAGAATAAGAGATGACAGACGTGCATATTCACACTTCAAAAAATTGCATTGGTGCACTTGATGGCACTCATAGCAAGTCAGATATATTGGAAAATCTGGGACAGCCACTCAAAATCTTCTAGCAGTATGTGACTTTGATATGCGTTTCACTTATGTTTCCACGGGAAACCCTGGAGCTATGCATGATACAAGTGTGTTGTACAATGCACTCAGAGTTGATGAAGCATTTTTCCCACATCCTCCACAAGGTAGCGTCTGTTACTTTATTACATTTTAACATATACCATTACTCTGTAACTCATATAATTTTTTTTTCTAAAACATAGGCAAATATTATGAAGTGGCCAATTCTTTGGAGGATCCCATCATATCCCATGTACAAGCAAAAAATGATTGTTGTGGCTACCATGGTACTTCATAATTTCATTCGTGAACATGGAGGTGAAGATGAAGACTTTGCTCGATATGATCGCGATCCAAATTTTGTTGCTACAATACCGGAAAGATATAACAAATTTGCATCTTCACAAGCGGCGGTGGCGGATGGGTCAACTTCTGCACCCAACGCGCCAACTATGGATGCCTTTCGTGATGAGCTAGCTACCTCACTTTCTCTTGCTTGGAATTAGTTTACAATGTTAAGGTTGATTTGTATCTTTTGCGACCTTTCATTTGGTTTGAAAATTGTCATTGAAACATTTTTATTGGGCTAGATTATTTTCCTAGCAATGACCGCACATGGATGCCTTCGTACTGCAGAACACTAGGTTACTGTAGCGCGCTTACTGTAGCAGCGCAAAAAAAAGATCTCCTCATGTGCAAATAGATCCAAACATATACCGTGGACAAAATAGACCATTCCCACCAAGTTCTCAAGTTTCTGGAGCTGGAGCACCACAGTTTGCCAAACATGTACAATAGCTCCATATTTTTTTTTTTGTAGATGGTGGAGTGGAGCTACCAAAAAGTGGAGCTGGTGGAGATGGAGCTCTTTTTATTAGGTGGAGCTCTCCCAAACACCCCTTAGTCCAACGATGTTGACAACCACAGAAGAAGATGACAATCACGAAGATGAATGAAACTTCCACGATCTGTATCTTTCTTTCTCTTTAGGCTATGCACACATTGCTCCTCTCGCACTATTTTGTAGCTAGCGTGAGGTGACTCGTTGTATTACAAATTTGTCCAACATAGGGTTGGGTAAGGCAAGCGATGGCTGCTGGGTGATTGCTTCCACACACACACATCTGTGGCCGAATTTTAGTCGACGACTTTCCTACCCATTACTGTACCTGTCACAATAATCACAAACATCTAGCAAGAGCATACTTCGTCAGTTGTCGCCACCAGCTTCATAAACCAACCTGCTAACTGCAGCTTCATCGCCGACACCACCCCCATGCCATCCGTAAGCTGCCAATGTTTCCATTTTATGTGACTGCGCCGCCTGCTGCTTCTCCCTCGCCGTCGTATTTGCAGTGCACACTACTACATAAAACGTTTGTAGGGGCGGGTTAACGGGTGTTTCCAGGGGCGGCTCTAAAATCCGCCCCTGCTTTTGGCTGCTATAAATAGCTATTTGCAGGGGCGGGTTAGTAGCCCGTCCCTGAAAAACTTTTCCAGGGGCGGGCGATGGCATGATCCGCCCCTGCAAACACCTTTTCCAGGGGCGGACCATGCCATTGCCCGCCCCTGGAAAAGGTGTTTTCAGGGGCGGACCATGCCATTGCCCGCCCCTGGAATAGGTGTTTGCAGGGGCGGGCGACGGCGAGAACCGCCCCTGGAGTTCTATTTTCAGTTTTTGTTTTTTGATTTTCTAATATTGTTTTTTAATATTATTCGATTTTCTAATACTATTCGTCCGGCAACTAATATAGGGGTAGTCACAAATCTGCTCATTGCAAATAATATAGTAATTGTGCATAATTTATTATAATTGCAAATTATATAAAAGTAATTCTTGTATATTAATAAGGCAAATTCACAAATGTATATTACATTAATTACACAAGTTTAGTGTCCTTCACACCCTCACTTGGTAAGGCGATACTTCTCCAAGTGCCAGTTACGAAGAGAATCGTATTGGTCTTCACTAAAATATTCTTGTAGCTTATGAATGTACTTTCCCTTCTGGTGAACCACCTCACGCATTATGAAGTGACATGTTTCGCTCACTATCTTCAGCAGATCTACCTCTCCAAGTGGTTTCCCGACAACGAAGTCACTAACCATCTGTAATGTATGAAAGCATGCAAGATTTAACAAAGTGATAGTTAGACGCAAAATGAAAGTACTAAAATATGATAAAGACAAGTACACGCTCAATATTCGGTGTGTAGTGCTTGCAGCTCCTAATATAGTCGCACACATAATAGCCGCAAAACAAAGATCCGGCTGGTTGCTTATGGCATGGGAAGTGTGTCCGTGGAATCCAGTCCTTTGCTCCCTTAGGCGCCGGCCCTTTATAATGGTTAATGTAGAAAAAAGCGCACTGCTTGAAACAATGAGACAAGTTAGTATGTAATTACCGACTTGAATATTTTCAAAGATGTGTGGGAAATCTTAAAGTGGGTTACCTCTTTAGGATGATGGTGAAATCATTGTATTGTGACGGCGGGTAATCCAATGGGTCAAAGACCACATATTTGGCTTCCCTCGGCAAAAGCATAAAAGCAACCCAGTGTCTCCTGTCACAGTGTTATATAGCTGGGATAAGTACCAAGCTAATCGATATATGTAGGATTGGAGAATTGTTAGAATTTAGACAACGTACCCGAAAAGGTAGGGAGCCCATATGCATTCCGCGTCTCGATGACGATCCATCATAGTTGCTATGTAGATTGACACCTTCCTTCTAAGATCAATGGAAAACTTCCTTCGTTTCTTTTGTTTATCCTTGGCCGTCTTACAATCCTTTAGTTCCTCGGCGGCATCCGGCCACTTGAGGGGGAATGCCCTTCCTCTTTCTTTTATTTTTATCAATTTGAACATTCTCCTCGTCCCCACAATAGCTAGCATTGTTTTTGTACCGTTTTGCATCACATACCGGGCATTTGTCCAAATTTTTGAATGCTTCCCCGCGGTACAAGATACAATGATTTGGACAAGCATGAATTCTTTCCACACCCATTGTGAAGGGACTGATAAGCTTCTTTGCTCGGTAAGTGTTCTCCGGTACTTTATTAGGCTTTGGAAGCAACCATGCTAAGATACGCAGGAGTTCATTGAAACTAACGTCGGACCAACCATATTTAGCCTTTAGATTCAACAACTCGAGTATGAAGCGAAGCAAGGTCCAATGCCTAGGACAACCCTTTACACACTCGTACACAGATTCCTGAGCTGCCTTTTTCAACGCCTCAACATTTTGTGTTCCTTTCGCACTGCCAACTAATAGTTCCGCTTTGGTATGATGCAACAAGTGACCCAAGAAATCTGTCCTCTAATTCATCACAACTACTGCCATCAGCAACTTCATCCCCAACAATGTCCTCTACACCATCATCCCCACCAATGTCCTCACCTCCACTGACTCCATCACCACCACTTCCAAAGTCAAGACCATCATCCATTTCGTCATCCTCTAAACCATAATCTTCATCATAACCCTGGAAATAGTTGTTCATGGCTTCAGCGTCTAGGCTAATGTCTTGTAACAGGTCCACAACGTCAGTATCCTTCTCACCATGGTATGTCCATAATGTGTAATCCTTCACGAAACCATTCACCATCACATGTGATCGGATTGTAACCAAGTCGTTGAAAACACGATGGTTCTGACAGATTTTACACGGGCAACGTATATCGTTTGTCCTCTCATCCCTTGCATTGTTCTCTGCGACTCTAAGAAACTTGTCAAGCTCTACACGAAAAGAAGTACCGTGCCTCGATATATTGTACATCCATGACTGATCCATCTTCTAACCTTAAAAAATAATTAAACATGTAGATCCATCAAAAATAAAAATTAGACACATCCATAACAAAAATATTAGACATTAGATGATGTTAAAGTTGAAAATGCAAGAAACAAATGCACGCTTGTTGTTAAAAACACAAATATCTCCTCCATGGCTTTAGCAATTTCCTCATACATGAATGAGGCTTCAAAGTCAAAATTGAAGCAAATAAATGGAAGAATCATCTTCCCCTACTTTACTAACCTTGTTACATACTCAAGGTTGAGCCAAATCGGGGTCCAAATTGGCCATGTACTACCATGAAGATCTAGATCTAGGTAGAGGTAACACAAACCCTAATTGAGTCTAATCAATGCAATAAGCTCAAAAATAGTCATAGGATAAGTATCAACTCACCTCCTAATGAGGGGATTGTTCCTCACCTTTTTTTGGAAAATTTGGGCAGCACCTCCCTCTATTTTAGGGTTTTGAGTGCACCTGGTCGGGTTGGGGAAGAAAGGCTCGGTTTTGTACAGTGGAGGAGTTTTAGGGGCGGGTCATAGGGCGACCCGCCCCTGCTATTGTATTTTTAGGGGCGGGGCATGGGGTGACCCGCCCCTGGAAAGTGTACCATCTTTAGGAGCGGGCGATCCCACGGTCCGCCCCTGCTAATGTCCATTTTCAGGGGCGGACAATGCGGTCACCCGCCCTTGAAAATGATAGCCGTTTCCAGGGGCGGTTGACCCCATGCCCCGCCCCTGGAAACCGTTCTCTAGGGGTGGCCCTTAGCTACAGTACCGCGCACCCTTTCGTAGGGGCGCGTCGCCTTTTAGTCCGCCCCTAAAAAACACCTGGCTCCTACAAATGTTTTCTGTAGTAGTGGCAGCAGCCCCAAGTGGGAGCTGCATAGCGCATGAGAGGGACGCCCTTTTGGCCTTCGAAGAAGGCATAACCAATAACATCCCTTGCCTCATGGCACCTAGGCCAAGACTGCTGCCATGGACAGGGGTCGCCTGTAGCAACAAAATTAGTCATGTTGGAGCTTGATCTCAACAGAACGTCTTTGGAGGGCAAGATATCACGTTCTTAACACGTCTACATTTGTATGACTATTTTGACATGGGTTCCAACAATTTAAGCTCAGTAACAGATAGGCCCAGTGTGCTGAATGGAATACCATCTTTGCAGAACCACGCTATTGGAAAGACCTTCATCAGCACCAGTTGGGAAACCCCTTCAACCCTCACTAAACGTACTGAGATTTGGCACTAGTTGAAGCAGCAGTTGTTGATGGCAACCTTTGGAACTGGTTGATGACACCCACTGGTATTAAATGGTGAATTGCCCCAAAAAATTAATGATTAGGTAAGAGATGCTTTCATTATGAAATAACTCGGTACCCTTTAGCATGATATAGGTTTGTAACACTAGCCGGTGCTGATTGCGCTGCTTGTAACACCAATCGATGCTTATTTGTCACATCGTAAGCTGGGACTTTGGGATGTTGTCCCCAAGCTGCTGGTGTTGGCGACTGTAGGTATGGTGGATAATGTGGTAGAGGATAATACTGGAAGCAGTGCGGTGATAATGCATTGAGTGATACAGCTTGGTTGACAGACGAAGCATAATTAACAGACTTCGTTGTTTCTTTTGGTGCTACCTGAAGGAACCGTGACACCCTAAGAGGGGGGTGAATTAGGGTTCTATTAAAAACTATGGCTAAGAGCGCATATAAAAACTATTTCAATTTCTATCTAAATGTGCATTAGGTTTCTTTATGTGTTGCTAACTCTACCGCTAAAAGTTTTGCACCCTAGGTTCCAATCCTAGCAACTACACATGGCAATTCTAGGAAAGGTAAATGCGGAATGTAATGCAATAAGTAATGCGGAATGTAAAGAGATAGAGTAAGGAAACTCCTGACACGGCGATGTATCCCGAGGTATCGAAAGCCACGGACTTTCCACTAGTCCTCGTTGTTGGAGCCCCTCTCAAAGGGAATGCCCGCGCAAGGGCATGAACTCCCCGGTCGAGTCACTCCGTAGGATAGCTGTCGGTGTTCTACCGTCGATCCTACCGAGGGGTATCCCGAGGTAGTAGAGTTTCAGGTGGGTTTCGCCGAGATCAGGAACGCAAAGGCAAAGAGACTCAGGATTTTAGACAGGTTCGGGCCGCTTAGAAGGCGTAATACCCTACGTCCTTTGTGGTGATTGGTATTGATGAGATCTTGTGTTTTGGAGAGGGTCCCTGCCCAGCCTTATATACACGGCGGGCAGGGTTACAAGGTCGGTTTCGGATAGAATCCTAACCAATTACTACTCGGAGATTACTCTACAAGGCAATCCGAGTAGTTTACAAGTCATACGACTAGTTTCCATATCGAGAAGAGTCCTTGCAGTACTCTACTCATGTTCTTCACGCTTGGTACGACTCTGACTGGAGAATCCATGTGTCCCTGTTGGCCCATGGTCGTACCTCCAACAAGCCCCCAAGCGCTTCATCGTCGAGTATCATCAACCGAGTGCTTGCCAAGCCAATTGAGTGCTTTTTCGAGTTCTTCGAGTGCTTGATCAGTCTTGGACAGGTCTTGGTTGTCACGAGGCCATGAGGTGCTTAAGCCCCGTTTATTCTGATTAAATCAGTAGTCTTCAAAATATTATATGGTGTGCGATAAGAATCGCACTCCATATGGAGTAGCCCTCGAGCCTTAAGTTGAATCGAAGAATCAGGTTGAGGGTCCACAAAATCTTGAATCTTCATCTTGTTTTTGAAATGTGCAATTTTGGAAAAATTGCACTTGATATCAAGTAGCCCCCGAGCCTTGGGTTGAATCAAAGAATCAAGCCGAGGGTCTTGATTTAAGTCTTCAGTCTTCAGAAAAAATAAATCAGCAGTCGATGTATATCGCCTATCAGCCCCCGAGCCTTGAAATGATTCAGAATGATCAATTCAAGGGTCCAGCGAGCTTTAGGGTTCTTCAAATCATCTTGGAGATCATCATCCGAGTGGTAATTTGCACCCAGAAATATTGAATCTTCTTAGAGATCATCATCCGAGTGGTTTTCTTGTACCCAGCCCCCGAGCATAGGAGCCAACGGAGATGCATCGAGTAGTATGTAGTCGAAATAGCCACCATCAATAGAGTAGTGAAACAGAGGAGGTCGTGGTTGACTTGTCACGCCGCGATCTCCCCAGAAACAGGAGTCAGGTGCCAATGTAGTCGAAGCCCCATCATTGGTACTTGGTGACTCAAATATGCTGGAGAAAGACAACTAGGTAAGCCTGATGGCTAACCGAGTTGTAATTTAGCGTCAGCCCCCGAGCCTGGAAGCTGGCGAAGATGTGATAGCACGCTGTGCGGCCTAGAAAGTTGTCATCCAAACAAAGTACTCGGCACTTAGCCAATTTTGTTAGAATAAAATAAAAATAATTGAAACAAGTAACTTAGCTTGTTTGATGTCGTTTGTCGATGAAGCCGACTAGTTCAGAGTTGATTCCGACCAGTTTGAGTTCATCATGAGCATATTGACGATGCGGCAGTACCGCTGCACAAGTTGAAGTTAAACTTTGACTTGATAACTTGCAACATGTTGAGGCGACCACACATTGATGAATTCCATTGATCATGAGGCGCCCGAAAAGTCATCCAAAACCACTCTTGCAGTGTATTCAGGAAGCCCCCAGCAAGTTTTACTCATTTGGCTAGTTATACTTCAAAGTAATTGATAACTGGTACTTGAAGATCACTACTCATGCTGTGGAGTAGAGTCTAGAGTACTTTCAAATAAGTACTCAGAGATTTGAAATTACTACCCTTTTTTGTGGAGTAGACTCTGGAGTACTTTCAAATAAGTACTCAGAGATTTGAGATTACTACTCTTCTTGCCGAGTAGACTCTGTAGTACTTTCAAATAAGTACTCAAAGATTTGAAAACACTACTCTTCTTGCCGAGTAGACTCTGTAGTACTTTCAAATAAGTACTCAAAGATTTGAAATAACAACTCGTGGGTAGTTGCTTTATAAGGCTAGCTGGCCTCTACATATGTTCAGCCTGGTCTTAGTTAGAACTAAGTACTCAGGGATCCTGGAAAGTAGTCATGTGAGCGACTCTTCGGATTTTGACCGATGTATACTTTGCTGAATCAACAAGTATCAAAGGGAACTCCGGAAGTATTAGGAGCTAAGGTAGTCTTATAAGCCACCAAAGCATGAACGAAGCCGAGAAATTGCGGATCAATTGCTGAGAATACTGCACGTTAATTGATGAAGTTTTCAAAGTATTATACAGACTCTTGATGTACTCAGACAAAGATCCTAAGCATAGAACTTGTGTAGATGCTCGATGTTCCATGAATCTTTCTCTTCGACTCCTTCACTGTTCTTCAATCGATACGACCCGGGTCCTGTCACCTTGTGTATGATGAAAGGTCCTTCCCAGCGGGACATAAGCTTGTGCATACCCGTGGTCTTCTGTATCCTTCGCAATACTAAGTCGCCGACATTAAACGAGCGCTCTTGGACGTTTCTGTCATGATAGCGCCGGACTCCCTGGAGATATCGAGTGGATCTTAACAAAGCTCCACAGCGTTCCTCCTCGATCAAGTCGAGCTCCAGTCGTCTTGTGTCATCAGCAACTCCTTCGTCGTATTGCTCGATTCTTGAGGACTTGTAGATCAGGTCTACTGGCAGGATAGCCTCAGATCCATACACCAGAAAGTATGGCGAGTGGCCGGTTGGCTTGCAAGGCTGAGTTTGAAGCCCCCAGACTACTTGTGGCAACTCGTAGATCCACTTGCCGCCATATTTCTTGTTGTGCTCGTACAGTCACTTCTTCAGGCCATCAAGGATCAAACCATTGGCTCTCTCGACTTGTCCATTGGCCTTGGGGTGAGCTACTGATGCGTGAATTACTTCAATGCAGTTCCTCTCACAGTGGTCCTTGAACTCGTGGCTGTTGAAATTGGAACCCAAATCTGTGATGATACGATGAGGACAGCCATACCTGACCATCAGATCACTGATGAACCCCTTAGCCTTAGCCGCAGATATGTCCGTGACTGGTTTGACTTCTATCCACTTGGTAAACTTGTCGATCGCAACTAGCACATGTGTGAAGTTGCCTGGAGCAGTCATAAGCTTACCAATCATGTCGAGCCCCCAGCATGCGAACGGCCAAGAGGGAGGAATAGCAATAAGCTTGTGAGCAGGCACGTGTTGCTGCCTGGCGAAGAATTGGCACCCGGGGCACTTGCGGACGATCTCTTCCGCGTCTTGCAGAGCCGTGGGCCAATAATAAGCTGCTCTGAATGCCTTGCCCACCATTGTTCTTGATCCTGCGTGATTGCCACACGCGCCTTCATGAATTTTTTCCAAGATACCCTTGCCTGTTGCTCTCGGGACACACTTCATGGCAATATCAGTGTAGAGTCCTCGCCTGTAGAGCTGATCGCCGATGAGTAGATAGTTCTTCGATCTCCAGACGACTTGTTCAGTTTCAGTCTTGTTCACGGGCAGGGTCTTGTTCTTGATGTACTCGATGAACGAGACACGCCAGTCTTCTTCAATCATCAACACCTCTCGATCTGGTCCATGTCCGTCACGTGACGGTGTGGACTTCTCGAAGTCGATGGTTCTTTTGTGGAGCTCCTGGACGAAAACTCCTGCTGGAACTTCTGCACGAGTGGATCCGAGCTTGGAGAGTACGTCAGCAGCGACGTTGTCATCTCGGACCACCCAATGGTACTCAAGCCCTGAGAATTTGTTCTCTAGCTTGCGCACAGCTTCACAGTAAGCATCCATGTTTTCCTTCTGGCGATCCCAATCCTTGTTGCAGTGGTTGATGACGACAGAGGAGTCGCCGTACAGCATCAGCCTCTTGATTCCCAGAGAAATTGCGAGTCGTAAGCCATGTAGCAAGGCCTCGTACTCAGCTTCGTTGTTGGACACCTTCCAAAAGATTTGTAGCACATACTTGAGTTGATCACCCTTGGGCGAGATAAAAAGCACTCCCGCGCCGGCGCCTTCGAGTTTCAGGGAGCCATCGAAGTACATGGTCCAGTGCTCCGGTCTGCCGACGGGGATTTCCACTTGATTCTCGCGCCACTCTGCCATGAAGTCTGCCAGCACCTGCGACTTGATGGCCTTCTTGGATTTGAACTCGATGCTGAGGGCGCCAAGCTCGACGGCCCACTTTGGAATTCGCCTGGTCGCGTCCGGGTTATGTAGAATGTCGCCCAAGCCAAACTGTGTCACCACCGTGATGGTGTATGTGTCAAAGTAATGGCGCAGCTTCATAGATGTGATGAGTATAGCGTTGAGTAGTTTTTGCACTGCTGGGTATCGAACCTTGGACTCCGTGAGTACTTCACTGACGAAGTAAACCGGCCTCTGCACAGGATATGCAAGATTGTCCTCGGCGCGCTCGACCACCAAGACAGTGCTCACCACATGAGTCGTTGCAGTGATGTAGAGCAGCAATTCCTTGTCGTCGTCTTGCGGAGCAGTCAGGATTGGTGGTTTTTGAAGATGTTGCTGGAGATCCACCAATGCTGCTGCCGCTTCTTCGTTCCACTGGAACTTGTCGCCTTTCTTGAGTAGCTTGAAGAAGGGGAGGCCCCTTTCTCCAAGCCATGAGATGAATCGATGTAGCGCCGCCATGCACCCAGTAAGCTTCTGGATGTCTTTGATCGTCTTTGGAGCTTCCATTGCTGTGATAGCATTGATCTTCTCGGGGTTTGCTTCGATGCCGCGGTGGCTGATGATGAACCCGAGTAGTTTCCCTGAGGGTACTCCAAAGACACACTTGGTTGGATTAAGCTTCCATTGCCACTTCCGCAGAGATGCAAAAGTCTCCTCCAGATCAGCGATGAGGTCTTCTGGATTTTTAGTCTTCACGACCACGTCATCGACATAGGCTTCCACGTTGCGATGAAGTTGCTTCTCGAGGCAGAGTTGGATCGCGCGCTGATAAGTCGCACCAGCGTTCTTCAGCCCAAATGACATCATGGTGTAAGCATAAGCACCATAAGGGGTGATGAACGCCGTCTTGATTTGATCCTCCTCTTTTAGAGATATCTGGTGATAACCTGAGTAGCAATCAAGAAAGCAAAGTAAGGCACAACCAGCCATGGAATCAATAACCTGGTCGATGCGCGGTAATCCGAAGGGATCCTTGGGGCAATGCTTGTTGAGATCAGTATAGTCGACGCACATGCGCCACTCGTTGTTGTTCTTCTTTCTCACCAAGACTGGATTTGCTAACCAGTCGGGGTGGAAGACTTCCTTGATGAATCCTGCGGCGAGTAGTTTCACCAGCTCCTTCTTGATCGCCTCTCGCTTGTCGGTTGCGAATCGTCGCAACCGTTGCCTCTTGGGTGTAGCTTTGGGATCAACATTGAGGCTATGCTCGATCAGGTTCCTTGGCACTCCTGGCATATCTGCAGGTTTCCACGCGAAGATGTCGCGGTTGGCTTGCAGGAACCTGACGAGCTCGCCTTCCTATTTCGGGGTTAGGCCGGCCCCGATCTTCGTGGTCTTCGACTAGTCTCCTTCTAGTAGTGGTGCGTCCTTGGTCGCCACGTCTTCAGGGACGGCCGCCTTCTGTGGTCCGGGCTCCTTGCTGGGGACTTCATACTCTGTCTACTTCAGCTTCTGAGCCGCTGCGAAGATCTGGGCCATGGCGTTGGGTACCTGAGTGGTAGCCGCAAACTCCACAGCCTCTCTGTCGCAGTTGTATGATCGTTGCAAGTCGCCGCGGATGGAGATGACGCCTTTGGGTCCTGGCATCTTGAGGACGAGGTAGACATAGTGCGGGATGGCCATGAACTTGGCCAATGCAGGTCGTCCCAGGATCGCTTGATACGAAGTCTCGAAGTCTGCCACCTCGAACTCGATGTACTCCGTCCTGTAGTTCTCCTGCGTGCCAAATGTGACTGGTAATGTGACTTGACCGAGGGGAAGACTGCCATTACCAGGGACAATGCCGTAGAACAGGGAGTCGGTGGGAGTCAACATTTTTTCAATGTAGAGTCCCATCCTCTTCAGGGTGCCAGAGAATAGCACGTTCAGCCCTGCCCCGCCGTCGATGAGCACCTTGGTGAGCTGTGATCCTGCCACCGTGGGGTCCAGGACGAGTGGCAATTGCCCTGGTTCGTCGTAGCTGTTCCATTGGTCCGCCCTGGAGAAGGTGATTGGAACCTCCGAGTACTTTAGGTATCTGGGGACGGCTGGCTCAATTGCCATTATGTGCCGCAGAGCGAGCTTATGCTTCCTCCGAGTGGGGAATCCATAGTCGCCCCCCATGATGACCATGAGTACGTTCTTGGGCTTCTGGAACTTGGGCGTCTGGTCCTCGTCGTCATCTTCTTCTTCGTCTTCGGCTCTGTCCTTGTTCTTGGCTTCGGGATCGAGTGGTTCCCTTGCCGTCTTCTTCTTGGCCTTGGTCTCTCGATCTTTCTCGGCGTATATGTGTCGGAGATCGTAGCACTGGCCCATGGTGTGCTTATGCCTTGGGTGCATTGGGCACGGCCTGTCCATGATCTTCTTAACGTCGCTCTTGCCGGGGTAGTTCTTCTTCTGGCTTCGCATGCCAGTCTCCAGAGCCGCGACTGTGTTGTCTAGCTTGCGCTTGTTGTTTTGGGAGCCCTGCTGGCCTTTGTTGTTGTGCCTCTCTCTACCCTGGGGAGGGCCATACTTCTCGAGATCGCGGTCTTCTTGCTCGGACCACGTCTCGACTTGGTCACGCAGTGCGTCCAGAGTCCTTGGTCGATGCAGGCCAAATTGCCTATCAAAGAACCTGTTGGTGATGCCGTTCTGGAACAAGTCGATGCAGTCGCAGTCCGAAACGTCCACCACCAGAGTCTTGATTTCCATGAAGTGGCGCATGTAGTCGCGCGCGCTTTCTCCTTTGTGCTGCTTGCACATGGCGAGGTCGTGTCGAGTCTTGGGGCGACTGTATGTGCCTTGGAAGTTCGACACGAAGATCTTCTTCAGGCGTTCCCAGGAGTCGATGGAGCGTCGTGGCAGGTTTTCAAACCATGTGAGTGGCGCGGGCTCAAGTGCCATTGGGAAGTATCTGCACTTGATGGCGCTGTTGCCACCCGCGCACTCGATAGCTGTAGAGTAGATGCGCAACCACGACTCAGGGGAGGTCTTGCCGTTGTACTTCTCGAAGCCGACTGGTCTGAATGGTTGCGGGTAAACCGCCATCCGAATGTCCCTGGAGAACATTGGGTACTCATTGTCTTCTTCCTTGTATCCCTGGGCTTCATCACGCCTCTTGGATTCAAGGATGGAGCGCGCGTCGCGATTGGCGTTGATAGTTTGCCGGAGGTCGACACTGCGTGCCGGCCCGTGAGATGATGTAGCAGGGTCGTTGCGGTGAGTGCGTCCGCCTCGTTGACGATCATCCTCTGGCCGGTGTGGGGGTGCGCCTTCTGCGCGGTTGCCTTCTCCCAGTCGGCTGGGGTTTGGGGGACGATTCCTGTCGCGGGGATGTTGGCGTCCGCTGCTCTCGACTTCTTCGCTGCGCGATGGTGCGGCGGCGATGGCCTTGTCGAGAGTGCGGATCATGTCGTGGATCCTTTCGAGTGCAGCTGCCGTCTCTGGAGTTCTTGGCAGGCTATGGACGTGGTAGGCAATCTCCATGGCATTAGCCATAGGAGAGTCGTAGCGTGCCACTCGTGCAAACTCTTGAGCGAGGTTGCGACCAGCCGTGACGCGATTGCGAGCGTTTAGGCGGCGCTGAGCCCTCCTATTGTTCCGGATTTCTCTGTCCGCGACCGCTTGAGTGGATTCGCCTGCGGGTGCGTCTTCATTCTCGGAGATATCTCCTTCTAGCTCGAAAGCGTAGCGCGGGTCGTTGTCGACGTCGCCAGCTGCTGCTGCGCCAGCCATGAAGACTTGTCGATTGGGCTCGACAGAGTCGCTGGAGCTTGGAATGATGAGCTCTGTAGAGCTTTCCTCTTCTGGCAGCAGTGGTGTGCCGTGCTGGAACGGCAGGTCGTTAGTAGCGTCAGACCCAAAGAGTACAAAGATTTGGCAGGACTCGTAGACGTCCCGTGGGATCCTGTCTCTTTGGTAGACTGATCTTCCTTTAGGCGTGGCGTAGATCACGAGGTCGTGTTCGCCATCGTCTTGTAGTGACCCCTCGTCCGAGTGGCATTCAACGACCGCTTGGCTCAGAGAGTTGGCGTGTCCTGCCATGACTCGGACTGGAACATCCCGCTCCGAGTCCATAAAGGACTCGAACTGGCTCCGTAACGCCTCACAATATGCGTGGGTCGAATTACGGAGTCCAAACGGGAATTGGGGTGGGAGGGTTGTCTTCTTCTCCGTAGTCGTAATCGACTAGGACTCTTGCCCGCGGATGAGGTCCGCGAGCGTGATCTCGCCGAGTTGTTCGGCCAAATCTTCCATGATGGGCGCTTGCTCCTGCTTCAACTCGACAGGTGTCTCGTAGTAGCTTTAGAAGCCACCCGAGCCGTCGGCGACGTAGACCCACGAGCCAAAGCGGAACGTTGTGCCCTTCTGAGGCGCTTCAGCTTAATGTAGGTCACCATTGCGTTCTCCACGGGATCTTCGAGGAAAACCCCTACCTGGCGTGCCAGATGTCGGTGTTCTACCGTCGATCCTACCGAGGGGTATCCCGAGGTAGTAGAGTTTCAGGTGGGTTTCGCCGAGATCAGGAACGCAAAGGCAAAGAGACTCAGGATTTTAGACAGGTTCGAGCCGCTTAGAAGGCGTAATACCCTACGTCCTGTGTGGTGATTGGTATTGATGAGATCTTGTGTTTTGGAGAGGGTCCCTGCCCAGCCTTATATACACGGCGGGCAGGGTTACAAGGTCGGTTTCGGATAGAATCCTAACCAATTACTACTCGGAGATTACTCTACAAGGCAATCCGAGTAGTTTACAAGTCATACGACTAGTTTCCATATCAAGAAGAGTCCTTGCAGTACTCTACTCATGTTCTTCACGCCTGGTACGACTCTGACTGGAGAATCCATGTGTCCCTGTGGGCCCATGGTCGTACCTCCAACAATAGCCTACGGGACTTCCCCACACGCGAGTGGGTCTCCGCTTGGCCTCTCCCGGATGCTCCTCGCCGCCTCCATCACTTGGTTGAGCTTCGGCAAATGCCTAGGGCCTCACCTCCCTAGCACAAAGTAACGGCGGCCTCTCCACAAACGCGGTTGAGGGTCTCGCAAGACTTACAAGCCCCGATACTTACAACTCTTGGTGCGCGCAAGCACCGATACAAAGAGGTATGGAAACCTCGCCTAAACTCTAGGCTAACACCTAAAGCAATGCGCTAAAAGGTCTAACTAGCACATAATCAAGCACTAAGCTCTATGCTAATCACCTAGATCTTCTATTTAGCACTTTGGTGGAATGAGCACTTGCAAATGAGTAGAGCAACTCCCCACAACTTCCCAATGCTCAAGCACCCTCCAAATGGCCAGCCAAGGGGGTATATAGCCCAAGTCCAAGAACTAGCCGTTGCTCCAACGACCAACTTTCCTGCGTACCACCGACCCATCCGATGCTCGCCGTAGATTAGCACCGGAGCAATTTTGCCAACTAGCCGTTGCACTAGCTGTTGACTTCAAACTGACCACCGACTCATACGCTGCTCTGATTGAGTTAGCATCGGATCAGTCGATGCTAAGTATAAAACTGACAGAGCCGAAACTGAGCCGATTTGAGCCGAGCCGACACCACCGATCCATCCGCTGCTACCATCGGACCATCCTGTGCACCTTTGTACATTTGAGTGCACCTAAGGTCTGTCACGTTCACCGATTGATACGGTGCTCTTATTGACTTTAGCACCAGACCATCCTGTGCTCCATTTGACCTTGGCCCTGCTGGTTTCCCGCGCTGACCACCGACTGATTCGGTGCTCCACTGAGATGCTTTGGTGCTCTCGTGGAGAAGCTCCAGTGCTCTCCTGAGCAGGATTCTCTTCTTGTACTTGCGATATCTTGTGTCGACTACAACATACCATCACTTGGATTTTCAGTATAATTTGGATGGCTTGCATACCGTCACTTGGAACCTAAAAATACCTTCAAATATACATCTTCACAAACATGTTAGTCCCAATGACTATGTTGGCATTGATCACCAAAATCATAAACATGGCCTAGGGCCATTTTCCTTACACTACCTTCTTCGCAGCTTCCCTTTCTCTAGTCTCCATTGCTGCCCCACCTTGCATGCAAAAGGTTCTCCTATTGTGTGTCGATTTCCGGTCAAAAGATTCCTTTTTCCGGTTTGAAGATTCCTTTTGTGGTTCAAGATGCTATTTTTTGGTTTTAAGATTCTTTTTTCCGGTTGCTTTCTGGTTACAATAGAGAATATTCGGTCAAACGATTCTTTTTTCCGGTTACATAGGGGAATCTGGCAGCATGCAAAGTGGGACATGCAACCAATTAGGGAGCAGCAATAGGCTCTGCGGTCGCTGTATACTCGGTAGTGCATTTCAGCCAGACCTACATCTTTGTTGTGTATCCAGCAGAATGGTGCCCTTTTCTTGTCTGGGCCTCTTCCTTTGTGAAACTCTATAGCTGGAGATATTATTGGATAACTGTTTCAAGCCAAGAACTATTTCTAAAGTTTATTCAGCAACTTTTTCCTGGCTTTCTTGTTAGCACCACTGACACTACTAGAGAATGAGCTATCTGCCTGAAAAATATGCCTCAGCTCTATCTAGACCCTGGTGTTAATTGAGCTTTAGCACTGGGTCCAACGGCTATGAGACTAAAAGGGGAGATGGGAAGGCTTTAGCACCGGGTGATGGCAAAATACGATGCTAAAGGCTACCCATTAGCACCGGGTGCAGCTACCAACCGGTGCTAATGTGCCCGAACACATTTAGCACCAGTTGGAGACTACAGCCGGTGCAAATGAGCAGCGCGCATATCAACGAGCAGGGGGAGTACGCGCGGGCGAGCAGGCCCCCTCCTCCCTTCTCTCTTCTTCTTCTCTCCTCAACCTTATCTTCTCCTCTCCTTTTCTTTTCTCTCTTCCTCTTCTAACTTTGTTTCATCTCTCATCTTCAGATGCGGCAGGCGACGCGGACGGCGAGGCGAGGAGGGCGCGCGCACTGGCGTAGGCGTGCTGGCGGGCGGCACAGGAAGGTGGGTGCGCGCGCTGGCGCACAAGTGTGCTGGCGGGCGGCGCGCAAGGCGTGCGCTGGAGCAGTCGGCGGGGTGGACTGGCCCGAGCTATTTTTTTTCTTTTCGTTCTAAACCTTCTTCTTCTTCCTCTTGAATGTTCTAGTCTTGGGTTAAATCTTGAATGTTGTAATCTTATGTTAAATGTTATAGTCTAAATGGTATTTGTTCTACTCCTTATCTCTTTTTTCTCCTTTTATTTTTCTTTCCACCGTTTCATTCTTCTTTTCTGTTCTTGAAGAACAAGAATAGGGAGATGCAGTGGTGGATAGAAAAGAGAGGGGAGAGAAAGGACTGAGGAGTAGAAGAAACATTTATTTTTTTCGCGCCATAAATCTTTAGCACCGGGTGGTATTTTCAACCGGTGCTAAAGGATGCCACCCTTTAGCACCGGAAAATTAGGACCGGTTGGAAACCCGGTGCTAAAGGGGGTTCCCAACCGGTGCTAACAACCCTCTGTCTAGTAGTGTGATATTATTGACCCACTGCACCCTGGCCCCACTACTAAAAAAATATTATCCTCATCGGCCCATACGAAGCGGGCCAAAATGGCCCGCTTAGTTTAAGTCATTGGAAGCGGTGGAAAAGTGCCGTTTAGAATAAAGCTCTCATTCTAACTAGCACCCGCTTGGAATAGTTATCCTAACCGGCTCTATTCGCGCCGCTTCCAATAACAAGTTATCCTAACCAGCTCTGTTCGCGCCGCTTTCAATAACTAGTTATCCTAACCGGCTCTATTCACGTCCTTTTCAATGACTAGTCAGCACGAATTGTTCCATTTTAAAAATTCATAAATTTTGCATACGGTCTAGGATGGAGAGAAGCTTATATGAAATTTGTACATTTCAACGAGATCTACAACTTTATAGTTGAAAGTTTTTCGATTTGAAATCATTTAGATGTGCAAAACAATTCCCGTTCTCGTTCCCGGTCTTGTAATTTGAATTTCAGGTTGCATTTCGAATTTCGTAACTTTTACACACGAAATTTGTACGTTTCGTGGGGATCTATAACTTTGTATAACTTTGTAGTTGAAAGTTTTTCGATTTGAAGCCGCTTGGATGTCTAAAACTTCAATGTTCTGTTTCCCACCCTTATTCCCGCTCTTGTAATTTGAATTTCAGGTTGCATTCCGAATTTCGTAACTTTTACATACGGTCTTAGATGAAGATAAGCTTTATATGAAATTTGTATATTTCGATGAGATCTACAACTTTGTAGTTGAAGTTTTCGATTTGAAGATGTTTAGATGCTCAAATAATTGAACTAAGGTTAAAGTAACTAGGGTCAAAAGGAATATAACTCCATCAGGTGTGCAGGAACGACGTCTAGGTGAGATGGTAAGTAAGGCTCGCACGAGACAGCAGGTCGTGAGTTCGAAGGCTGGGCACCGCACACGCGCATATTTCGCGTGAAATACGCGTGACTTGTGACTTGTGACGGTGACCGTAGCTTGGGGTGGCCTCCTAGGCTACGAAATAATATTTTTGTTATTTTTATTTGTGAATTTTATTTTTACTATCCCCACCGGCACGAGATACGCCGGTTAGAATAACTTGTTAAACGAAGCGGTCCGAAAGTAACCAATTCGGATGACCCTCTTATTCTAATCGAAAAAAGGGAAGCGGTGAAATAACCACTTCGGATGAGATTTTCACGCCGCTTAGATTGATGGTTTTTTGCAGTAGTAGTACCCCTTGGCTATATTTTCTTAGGCATCTAATCTTTGTCTGTCCGTTTGAATATTATTATTTCTGATTATTTTGGTCAGACGCATATTACCCATCTTCAAAAAGAGTTGTGCGTGGCCCAAGATTTTCTCCAGTTATAATATCCATAGGGGTTCACATTTCCGTCGAAATACCTGGAATTTCGGGTTTTTCAGGGTGAGTGGAAAAATAAATTTTGGAAAAATATTTTAGAAAAAGTAGAATTCAAATGGTCATATAGGCTGAATGCAGTCAATATGACACAAAAAAACTTAATGGTGTGATGGTAGATGCGTTTTCTCCCAACCTAAAGGTCCTAGGTTTGATTCTCCATTTGGTCTCTTAATTTGTTTTACCAATTCTTTTTGCCGAAATATTTTTCATTTACCAAATCCTGGGAATTTCGGTTTTCTCGGAGGGGAACGAAATTTTTTCAAATCCGGAATCGGAAACCTATTCCATACACGGTGGTCCGCGGAAATAAACTAGAGAGAGCGCACACGCAAATGTGAATTGCTGGCCAACATCTATTCACAAATTTATTAGTATCGATGGTCTTTAAAAAATGTATAGTTGTCTTTTGCCCGGCCTGTCCAGGAGCAGGAGACAAGCACCAAGTAGCCTGCCATGAGTGGAACGACGATGCGCAGGCGCGCCGCGATGCCCCACTAGCCGACTACGCGACGACGACCATGACGGCCGGTCACCCACCTTCACCTTTCGTCAATTCCGGCGGCGGCCGTACACCCATGACTTGCCGCGCAGCAGTCCTGTGACAGAGACGCGCACGATCAGAGCACCGTACGGCATGCCAAATACCATGCCGACATTCTACTCTGCCATATCGGTCCTGACTCCCCTGTCTTCAATACGGGAACTCTGCAACTTTGTTGTGAACTTGTGGTATTTTGTTGTGAAACTTGTCAATTTATGCATATCTAGTGCCTGTGATGTTTGCTTAAGTGGAGATCTTTATACACGAAAAAAACAGTAATCGTTTGGACACTTTGCCGTTTGTTGCCCATGGCAAAGCATGTGACCAATGAACAGCACTTTGTCATCTGCTGGGAGCAGACATATGGCAAAGTTACCATTATTCGCCGTGTGTGTGGCAGGCGACTCACAACAAAGTTTAAATCTTTGTCGTGTGCATGTCATTGTGGCACACGACAAAACCGTCCCCGTGTCGTCTGCTACTTTTTTTCGTGTGCCAAGCGAAATATACAGCAAACTACGGGAATCCGGTAGTGCTTCTAAAGAAAAAATCATGGCTTCCTACAAGAGCACAATCCTAGCAGGCAGCCAGCCACAATCTAGACTCAACTACGCTGGCAAAAACCAATCCACCAATGTATCCTCTCACTGCAAACTATCCAATTGCTGCTGCTCATCGCAGCCACGATCGCATGCATCCTCTTCCAGGTCACCCAAGCATCACTGTTGCAGCAACCTCAACCGGCAGGCGACAATGCTCATATGAGCTGCATACCTCATGAGAAGGAAGCCTTGCTTGGTTTCAAGCAAGTCATCACCAGCGACCCCGCCAGCGTCGTCGACTCCTGGCACGCCGACGCCGACGACTGCTGCCAGTGGAGAGGCGTCCGGTGCGGCAACCGCACCGGCCATGTTCTCGAGCTTCGACTCGGCAACGAGCACACCGGCTACGTAGGCTACGAGGGCACAGCCTTGGTTGGCCAGATAAGTGCTTCTCTGGTTGCTTTGGAACATCTGAACCATCTTGATCTGAGCTGGAATCTCGTTGAGGGGCCGAATGGTGGCATTCCAGAGTTTTGGGGGTCGTTCAAGAACCTCAAGTATCTTAACCTTGCCGGCTTACAATTCACCGGCAGCGTGCCACCCCAGCTTGGCAACCTGTCAAAATTGCAGCACCTTGACCTTTCCTCTATGACATATTTAGAACAACCAAGGGACCTGTCATGGCTAACACGTCTGCCATTATTACAAAATCTGAACCTGAATAAGGTTGACCTCAGTGAGGTAGCTGACTGGCCTCTTGTGGTGAACATGATTCCTTCTCTGAGGGTCCTTGACCTTTCCGATTGCTCGCTCATTAGAGCAAACCAATCCATCCCACACCATAATCTTACAAACCTTCAGGAGCTCGACCTATCTTTGAACTACTTTGACCACCTAATTGTTGAAGATGATCCAAATTCAGTCCATATCTAAAGGTCAACTTCTGACGGAGTGTAGCGGAGGCCCGTCGCCGGGAGGCTTGGGCCAGAGCGGAGCGGATTGTGGTACGGTACGGGTCATGATATATCCCGTTTATGGTTTTTCCATTGGGAGATTGATTCATTCATTCTTGTAAGCCGCCGCCGTTGGCGTTGTACTCGAACCCCGACATAGTGAAGTTCTTGTTGGCTGGCGCCCGTGGTTTTTCCCTCTCACATCGTGAGGGTTTCCACATTAAATGCACGTAGTCCCTTTACTGCTTCGATCGTTTACTTTCATCATTTATTCGCCGACGCTTATAACACCAATTGCATCTGCTTGGTTTTGGAACATAACAAGCCTCAAGAACCTCAACCTCGAGTCGACTAGTATGTACGGTGGCTTTCCCGGCAAAGCACTGGGAGAGATGGAATCGTACAAGTGCTTGATATTTCAGGTTATGTATACACGAGTAAGGGCATCATGATGCCACACTTGAAGAATCTTTGCAGCTTGAAATCCCTAAACATTGCTTATAGTCTATTAGATGGAGTTGCAACTGATGAGCTATTTGAAAATCTGCCCTGTCGTAGCTCACCCAGCAAATTGCAGGAACTGTACCTATCAGGCAACAGTATATATGGGTCGCTACCAACTTGGATATGGCAATTAACCACCTTGGTGGTTCTTGACCTCAGCCAGAACAATCTTAGTGGACCTCTCCCGGTAACTATTGGGCATTTGACCAGTTTACATACGCTTGCACTGGCTGGCAACCACTTGACTCGACATGTCCCGGAAGAGAATGATATGCTCACTAATTTGACCAACTTTGACCTAAGCCACAATGACTTGGATGGTGTAATCAGAGAGCAACACCTTGATAGTCTAAAAAAATTGAACTACATAGATTTATCCTCTAATTCCCTGAAAGTTGACATCAGTACGAAATGGAGACCTCCTTTTAGACTTTGGTATGCTGATTTTTCAACTTGCCAAATGGGTCCTGCATTTCCTGCCTGGCTGCAGTGGATGGTTGACATTAAAGAGCTTCACATCTCAAGCACGGGTATAAGTGGTAGGATTCCACACTGGTTCTCTAGTGCCTTTTCAAAATCGATATTTTTGAACGTGTCAAAGAATCAACTCAACGGAGGTTTGCCAGCAAATTTAGGAATAATGTCAGTGGTAAATCTTGACCTCAATTCTAACCAATTGACTGGTCATGTACCCTCATTTCCAAAAAATCTAACCACCATGGACATCTCCATGAACTTGTTATCAGGACCTCTTCCTGCAAATTTTGGACCTAATCTTTTAGAGCTGTTCCTGTTCAAGAATCGCATTACAGGTCAAATTTCTGAGTCTATTTGCAAATCTGAAGAATTGACAAACTTAGATTTAGCTGACAATCTGCTTGAAGGAGAACTGCCTCAATGCTTTGGGAACAGAGCGATTACGTATTTAGATTTAAGTAACAATAGTTTTTCTGGAAGGATACCGTCATCAATGCAAAAATGCACAGAGCTGCATGTCTTGGATTTATCAAGAAATATGTTCTGTGAAAGATCGCCTGATTGGATTGATAAATTTGAGAGACTACAATTTTTACGGTTAAGTCACAATATGTTTTTTGGGAATATTCCAATAAGCATTACAAATCTTCAATGCCTTCAAGGCTTCAATACATGGATATAGGTAACAACAGTATATCGGGCTCTTTACCCAGGGACCTATCAAATTTAAGTGCATTGAGACACAAATATCCTGCAGGCTTTTGTTCCAAGGATATTACAGATGATCCTTCTAGTTTATCTACAATTCCTGAAAGGGCAACAACTCAACTATGGTTCCATTGCAAGAATTATTTTTTTGAATATGAAGATCATCGATTTATCTTTGAACAATTTAACCGATGAAATTCCAGGAGAAATAGCCACTCTTAATGCATTGGTTAAATTAAATCTCTCTCAGAACCACTTCAGTGGAAATGTTCCAATCAGAATTGGCGCCATTGAATCACTGGAATCATTTAACCTCTCCAGGAACAATCTTTCGGGTGAAGTTCCAGCAAGCTTGTCAAATTTAACATTCTTGAGTTACTTGGACTTGTCATACAACAATTTGGAAGGACGAATACCGTCCGGATCACAACTTGACACCCTATATGCAGCAAATCCAGCTATGTACACTGGCAACATCGGTCTTTGTGGACCTCTTAAAAAGAATTGTTCAAGCATCAATGCATCAATGGAAAGCAACTTGAGAATAACCAAAGGTCGTATACCAGAATTCTTTTATCTGGGACTTGGATGTGGCTTCATAGTCATTATATGGGTGGTTTTCAGTGTCCTGCTGTTCAAGGATGGATGGATAATTTCATACTTCTGTCTCGTGGATGAGTTGCATGACAAAGTATATGTTCTTTTCTTTGTTACATGGTTAAGACTGATCAGGATGATAACGGCAAAATCATTATTATGAACTTACTACAGTGGTTAGTCCATTGGACATGAGTCCTCTACTTCAGTAGCTGTGTCCTTCTACGTGCATTTATTGATGTCAAAATAAGAAGTTTTCTCTGTCCTAATTGGAAGATGTGCCTTACCTGTATGCATTAATCATGGTGCAGCTAGTCAGTTAGCAATGAGAGAATTTTCAATTGTGCAATAGTTTATATTGTATCATACTATTTTTATTCGAGTTTATACTATGGATACAGTGATGGAAACTAGTGTACCCGATCTTTCGACAGAATGATAACTCTCAAATCTCGATTGTGTAATTCGGCTTCTGATCAGCGAGATCTGAACCCAACAATCTGAGTGCCACTTCTCTTGTTTTTCGATCATGCATAGCCCGATTGACCTCGCCATAAAGGATATCCCTGCAAGTGAATCAAGAATACAAAAAGGGCAAGTAAGAACACAACTCAATTGAAAAAAAAAAACTTGTATTAAGCACATAAAGTTAGGGTTTTACAAAACGATGAACAACAACTATGCGATGACAATTGTATCTAGCGATGATAATTGTATCTAAGCAAAAACCAAATCCTATCTTGGATAACTCTACTGAATATAAAGAGATTATGGATGTGCAAGGCCCTTGGACGCGCCCCTGATTAAGCCTGCTAATGGTTCGGGTGGAAACTGGGTACAGCGGTTTGGACTTTCCTTTGGTACCGCTTCAGTTTGGTGGGAACTGGTCTATTTAGTTACCAGTTCAGCTTGGTTTGGTTTTGTAAAAAAAGGTCTGGTCTGGTTTGGTAACCGGTTCCTCCGTGTCGAGTGCAAAACAGCAAATTCTTGTGAGTTATGACATTTTAACGTGCGGCGTGGAGGCTGGCCTGGAGCCCTGGACTGGACGGAAGCATGTTGCATGATGCGAGGTGTGGGTGGAATGGTTTTTAAATCGCAAGAAGCTCGGTTCGGTCTGGTTTTAACGTGCGATGGGGTGGTTTGGTGTGGCTTGAGTTGGCATGTTTAAGGAGAATGGTTTGGCGCAGGGTTAGTCTAGATTCTAGACCATTAGCAGGTTTACCCCTGATGGGCTCCAACACAATACACGACCCAAAGGTCAAAAAGACGGTGATGCTACACCTTAGCACACTTTGGACGTCAACTTATTTTCATGGTTCCTGTTGATTTAGAAGCAAGTTTGATCTGAAACCAGAACCATTGGAAAGTATGTTTTCTCATCTTTCCATGCATATGTACATCGTCAAAAACGGACTCTGTATGTGATCTGAGCATTAATATGAAGGCGGGCTGCTTCTGGACTCCGAGATGGACCCAAAGTTGATGTGCATTGGGCCTCCATGTACCTTACGCGTGCCTTCCTTATCCTCTTCACCTATAAGTTTCTCCTCAAGTACTCCCTGGTTCTCTCCATTGTTTCTAAACATAACAACATTATGAGGTAGCAATCTATTCGCAAAATTAAGGTAGCAATCTATTCTTAAAATAGTAAAGGAAGTACATAGGGACGAGCTCATCTGTTGATTCAATTGTCTAGGTCAAACCCTAGTGATTAGTTCGTGCAAAACAATTGGAGTGGTGTCACGTGAATCAAAAGTAGTGATGTCCTCATCATACAACCTCTCCCTACGGTCGGAGGCATTTTTTTGGGTAAACAACCATATTGTTCATGAGCATTTATTTATTATGACGGAATTTTTTTTAGTCTTAAACAACTACATTAAGGTGATATAGCTGGTGGACAACTTGGCAGGCTTTTCCCATTTAATAATTGTAAAAATTCCAAATAAATTTCAATTCTATGTAATTTGTGGCTTATTGTATATAAGCTCTCCTTAATGTAGTAATCAACTGTATTGTTCATGTCATTATAATAAAAATATTACAAAGTAAATTAAAATATGATTCTAAATTATCTATTTTTGTAATTGTTATTACAAAAAATACATAAGGTATATATATACGCCAAATACGATTCTGCGTAGATCATCTATATATGTATTAAGAAATCGATGAGGATATCGATTTTTATTGAGAAAAATACTAATATCGACTAAGAAAATACTAGCTTAAGGTCAATTTATTACAGAAAATACATGATCTGTGTAGACCAATATTGATTTATTACAGAAAATACTAGCTTTCAGAAAATACATGATTCTGTGTAGACCAATATCGATTTATGAAAGAAAATACATGATTCTGCGTTGACCAATATGGATTTATTACAGAAAATACATGATTCTGTGTAGACCATGTGTATGTATTAAGAAAATGATAAGGATATCAATGTTTATGTTAAACACATGTAGCTCAAACAAATAGTTCAACTAAATACATATGGAAGTACAACGCAAAGTGGAAATAATAATAATATAGATTATTAGAAATGTATAGAGTAATTGTTAACTATGTCTGTAATAAAGATAAGTATACGAGAATATATTGCTTAGAATATTTGATAAGTTTTTAAAGCTTATAAACTTTTGAAATTATTAAGCCATGCATGAGGCTGGGTCTATGGAGTGGGATAATATAATGATCGGTAGCGTGTTTGTTCTTTAGTTTTTATTGGGTATAATAGCAAACAGCCGCATTGTTCATGAGGTTTTCTTTTTATCAGGGAAGCTTTATTAATATTAGAGATTTACACTGGGGTCTTAAAATTACCAGACTATTACAATGCTGTCAGTTCACGGCTTCAAGCCCACAGAAACTGACGACACCTACCAGTCAACACAGAACACCTCTCGTGCCATTTTTCACTCGAAATTTTGAATGTAACTAGCAGAAGGGCATGTGTCATAGGCACGCGTTTTAAAAAAATTACTAAATCAATGATGTAGTCAACATGGACTCTTTAGATTAATCTAGAGCGTTAGATCATCATAAAATTCGACGGTGTAGAAGTAATATAGTCAACTTAGACTCTTCAGATTAATCTAGAGCGTTCGATCGTCATCATAAAATCCGACGGTGTTAGAGGGGTAAGAGTAACCCGTAAGATCTTGTACGAAAATTTCGTCGTCCTTTATAGTATAGATATAAGAGCATCTTTAAGAGATTGGCCAATTTTTTTTGTAAAGATAAATTTAACTATTATTAAATGAAAAACGTCTCCAACAGACTTTATAAATAACTCTTCAAATTTAGTGGTTCTTCGTCCCATCTCATTCGTACTCTAATTTTAGATAGCCTACCACACTAGCCATCCATACAAAGTCCATATAAGGGCCTCAAGCAAAAAAAATTGTTTGTCAAATATATTTTTCACAGTAACTAAATCAATAAATTTGGCTAATCGTTTTGGCTAACCTCTTGGAGATACTCTAAGACTGGACACCCTCTATGCAGCCAATCCTTCTATGTATGCCCGCAACATTGGCCTTTGCGGGTCTCCTCAAGAAATGTTCGATCACTGATGCGTCAAAGCAAGGTCACTCCACAAGAACTAAAGAAGGTCCTGAGCAAGAATTCCTATACGTTGGATACGACGTGGCTTTATAGCAACTATTTGGGCAACTTTCTTTGCCCTATTATTTAAGAAACGATGGAGAATTGCTTACTTCAGCATCTTTGACAAGCTGTATGATAGAGCATATGTGCTCGTGGTTCTTACATGGGCAAGACTGGCCAGGAAGTGAGCTGAAACTTCAATATCATGAAACAATGATGGTGGATATAGCGTGTGGAATGCAAATTGTGCAGTTGTTATCTTGTGTTATGTTTTAGTTGAAGTCAAAGTATAAAGTGCCGTCTTTATGCAATTTTTATTACTCGCCGTGCCATCATCCACTTTTTATACAGAGGCATTGGTACTTAATTTCCCCACATACTCCGTATATTGTATACCAGTTGCCCAGAGCCTAAAGTGTAATCCTTGTGCTTCAAACATACTACGTATATTGCAAACTGGGAAATTTGAGAACAAGGAACCAACCGCAAAATGATCTGTCGTGCGTGACTTTCAGAAAGCAAATCAAGATAGTACCTGGGAATGGCATAAAAATACAGAGTATACATAGGAGTCATACATATGTTTTTATTTCCAGTGTTCCTCAGCATAAGTTTAGGTTCAATATTTTAGTGACATGAACTCCAATGCACTGAAACAAATTCCAGTGTTCCAGGACCCTACGCATAAACTACTCTCAAATCTCTTGGTCATAACAGCATCAAAACCATTCTGTTGTGTCATGCCGTCCAAGCATGTAAGAAATTCAGGGCACACCATCAATATACATAACCGATAAAAAAACAACTCAGATCCTCATTGCTTCAATGTTATTGGTGTGAAGTGTCTGCTTCTTTCCTCTGCCACTGTTGCCTACCAGGCTGGCCGTTATGCTGTCTTCTTGAAGCATTAGCTCGATTTCTTCTTCGGTATCCATAATTCTTGGGCTTATTGCTACTGGTGTTGTTTGCCTGGCTGCATTGCTCTGTTCCTGAGGTAGTGGTGTCCTCGCTGGGATCAGCACTCTCTTCTGGAGCTGGGTCTGGTGCGCTGGAAGGCAGAGTAACATACATTCCCGGTTGTATGGCAAGGTCTTTCTTCGGTTCGATCAGACCGTTTCGTTCTTGCTGCAGATTAACAAGTGATTCGATTCTTTTTCTCCTGATTTGCTCTGCCTCAGAATGAAGCAATTCCTTTTCATCTTCACCCAGGTCAAGTGTCAACGATGCCTACAGGTGGGCAAGGAAAAACATGAAGAGTTATGTCGGGTCTCATTTGTGTAAAATAAGGATTACACAATCAATGCTTAAAATGCAGTAAACTCAAACGAGCAACGCCTGAAAATGTAGAAATGGTTCAGGTGTACGTGAATCATATCTGACACATACCAGCCGGGAAGTACTTTCACCCAACAGATCACGAACATGCTCAATATCCTTCTCATCAAACACTTTACGGCAAACTGGACAAAACCCTTTCTGCTGATTCACATTGTAATGCTTGCCTGAGCTGGACAAATTGAATCCCTTAGAACCATCAATAATTTGTGGCACATGTCAAGATTAATAATATTTAGCATATGGACTTAACAAACTCAAATGTTAATTTAATGTCTGGAAGAATTTGAGGTTTTATATGGAGCCTTCAGCCCTTGAGAGAACGCAAAATGATATTGCAAGCGAGAAATAATTAATCCCAGTGTTGCTGGTTTTATAATTTTCATTACAATAGTAATAATTCAGTAAACTAATGCTATCAGAGCGTAACTACCCTCATTATTTAAGAATGGACTAAAAGTCTGTCAGGAAAACAACAACAACATAGCCTTTCAGTCCCAAGCAAGCTGGGGTAGGCTGTCAAGAAATATTTTAATAAAAATTTGCCACAGGAATAATAGTCTGTTTGAGCAGCTATGGTTCACGTGTAAAATATTAACCTAACTAAGCTTTGTACAGAGTTTTTGTTCAGGTATCAGTCATCAACGTGCTCACCTTTGTAAACAACTAAATCAGGAGTTCATGAAACAATTATATGAATTATGCTCAAAATTTCACATAGAAAGGGGAAAACAATTATATGAATTATGCTCAAAATTTCAAATAGAAAGGGGGAATGAACAAATAAGAAACAATATCCACACCTGCAGTATTACACTCCTTAGGTTTAGCATCACCATGTTGGAGCCATTCCCACCATCTCATAATGCAGCCACTGCAATGCGAAGGTATAAGCAACAACTTGAGAGAACAAATTACTTAACTACATTACAGTTTCATCAAAGCATAAGTCATCAACCTGTGAAAGCAGTGGTAGCACGACATCAATTTCATAAAAGGCAACTCAGAACCATCCTTATCCTCTCCCATTAAAGGATAGAGACACAGTGGACAATCCCCTGCTGGATGATTCATATTCGAGAGGATCTCACCAGCTTCCTGCATGTAAAGTTACTTAGATCATGTGAAAGAAATGGAACATTTAGACATCAGTGGTTAGTTGGTTACGATGGATATTAAGTCATTAACAGATTCCTGTTACAGGTTCCTTACTTCCTTTGATACCAACTGATAAGTGGACATGGGGGTCTGTGGAATGTTCAAAGGATGTGTTTTTGGGGAATTATGATACAAAACTTTGTTTACAAACACAAGTCTGAGAACATTGCTTGCTCTTTCATCACTTATTAAGATTAAACTGAACCTATAAATCATTTAATAAAAGTACCGATGTTGAAAATACCATCTGATAGTTGCCTAAAGATACAATAGTTTGAGGAGCCTAGGGTACACAATTTGAAAGAATTAAGGCATTATATCTTATTAATAATAATGAGTACGCGGTGAAGACAAAGGGAGCTATTTAATGCTATAATAAGGCGCCGACAACACTTAAAATATATGTGCAAATGCCAGAATTATTTCAATTAACGCATCACTTTTGTGAAAAATCTTTGGAACATGTATGAAACAAATCTTGGTCTGAACTGTACAGAAAACAAAAAATAGTGAATACCTCGCACAATGTGACAAGCATTGGGTAGTTGGAAAGTTCTTTTGCCTTGTTCTGGATGCTGCTAATAAGATATGACTGTCGATTGTCGTCAAGGCCCTTACTTTCCACAGCATAAATATGAGGTGGTTCCTTTGGGTACTGCAAATCCAATATATGCCATAAACACACAGTGCAATAACAGTTAAAACTGATAAAAAAAATTTAATCATGTATGAAACATTATAAATAACTTTGTTTCTGTAGAAGGGGAACAGCATATAATGATACTGTATAATACAGTTACAACCATGCTAGATATCAATATCGAGCGATCACTTTAGCTCTGTAATTTGAAATGCTTTCTTGATATAACATGTTTTTTTTTCTAAATCTATGATAGCACGAGCATTATAACATTTCGTTCAACATGACGAAAGCACATCAGTGCTTCGAAGACACTAAAATTTAAGAGACGAAATGTTATTAGATCTTGGTATCATTACAAAACAAAGATTTTCAAACAGCAAGTTATCTTTATGCATTAGAAACATATCTGTTTACATGTAAAGGAAAACTTTCATGCTTGAATTTAACATGGCATATTCCTGAACATGATTACATTGATCAATTGACTCCGAGTAGTTGCACAATTATTTCTAACCACATAATCCATAAGTTGGGATAGATGAGAAGAACATCTGGAATAGTGGTAAAGGTTCATACCTGTGAAGATGCTTTAATTCCAAGAAAGAGCTCCACAAACTGAAAGGAGCAAACGTCACCATTAACAGCCATAGATTAATGAAAACAGGTGGAATTGAAAGCAGTATTGATACAGTACCACCGTGCACTGGACGCCATCAACAATCTCAAAGACTAAGAAACCAACAGTAGATAAATCTCATATGACAAAAGTAATGCCACAACTATAGAGCCTTAAAGCCATGGAAAATGCACACCGTGAGATTTTATCAAACCACCAAGAAGTTACTGCTGGCAGCTATACTGACACATCCATTATGATGAGCTAGATAAGAGATCAAACAACAACTCCAGGGGGGGGGGGGGGGGGGGGGGGGGGGGGGGGGTAAAGACTACATCCACCTAAGAATAATGTAGCTCTTATGCCTAGAGCCCTAGACTCTCAGTCCAGCTGACCGAATTTCCTACATTAAGTCCCATACATTTTAATCATAACCTTCTGAGCGTAATCCAACTGAAAGTGCCCTTGACTGCTAGCATAAGAGCATAGTCCTCAGCTCGTAAGCACATAACCATGTTTGACGTTTGCGACCCAAGGCCGGGGCACCAGGCCAATCATGGCAACTGATTGCCACAAAGATCGATCAAAATTAACTGTTGAATTTTAACATCAAGGATCCTATACACCCCAAAATTAATCAATCTGCAAGCCTGCAAATGCTCACCATACGAATCTTGCATACCTCAACAGCTCAACTAGTCGCCCCAATGGATTAAACTCGAACAGCTCACTAATCCCCCCTCTATTATCCGACAGCTAGGGTTCACCTTCAGAAAGGCCGCGACTTTAGCATCGGCTGCTACCTAATCCTACCCCGGGCACAGCACGCGGGTCCTCCATCCGCGACCCACTACACTCGTCGATCGAGATGGATGGGGGACACCACGAGGGCCGGCGAGGATGAAAATTAGATGCGGGGCGGAATGGGGGCGAAGCGAGGCGGCGGACCTGCTGCGAGGAGTCGTCGGCGGTGCGGGGCCGCACGTGAACGACGAGGTCGGGCGGGAGGTCGCGGAGCACGCGGACGTCGTCGCCGTACACCGCCGCCACCGCCTCCAGCTCCAGCCGCACCTCCTCCTCCGCCTCCGCCTGCGCCGCCATCGCCTCTGTCGCCGCCGACTTTTTTTTCCTTTCCCCTCCTGTCTGCCTGAGCGAGAAATTTTTTCTTTTTTCTTTTTTGAGAAAAGGTTAGTTGAGGAAGAAGAAGACTGGGCGTGGCCGCGTTGGAGAGGAGAGGGGGAATTGGGCCCAGGTTGTTGAGGAACCAGTACGGATTGGGTTGGGTGAGCATGAGTGGGCTCAAAGGAGACGTTACCCTACTACTTTGTTTGTTGTTCGGGCTTGGTCAGCTTGGTCCAAGTTTATAATGGGCCTTTGATTGGCGACCCAAGTTAGGCCGACATTAGACAAAGTCAGTGAATCACAATGCCACAATGGGCATTAGGGCATATTAACATCCATCATTATCACAATAGTAGGTTAACAACTCAGCCATAACTTTTTGGAGAGGAAGAGCATCTCCAGCTGTCTCTGTTTTCCTAATACTATCATATTTAGAGAGTTGCTATGTTTCAACAGTTCTCCTTTATAATCCCAATATTGGGTGAGCATGAGTAATACTAATCCCAACAGAACTGTTGCTATGATAGTATTGGATTAGCAACTCATGCCATGGGTGAGCATGAGTAATACTAATCCCAATATTGCAAATTTGTAATTGGATTAGGATGATAGTATTTGAGAACTGCAAAAGCAATATTGTCAATAACAATAGAAAAGATATTGGTACAACCCCATTAACAGATTATTGAGAAAATTTTATTGGGAACCGCTGGAGATTCTCTAAGGCCTTGTTTTGTAACGAAACGTCCAACACGCTTTTATAGCATAATTTTTGAATTGATCAAGCTGCAACGTGTTTTCTTCGGCAAGTCTAACTTAGGGCTTGTTTGTTTGATCTTCTACTTTTAAACTTTTTTGAAAAAACCGGTGCTGGAAAGCCTAGATAATGTTTTTAATGAAGAAGGCGATATGACAATAAAAAGTCTGCAGCCTATATATTGTTGAATAGTGATCTACGGTAATGACAATGGACGCCAGTGACACATGACCATGCTTAGTCCATGTAGTTCTAATGTTAAGAGGTAGGGGGTGTGGTAGAGCTTGACGAGTCCCTGGCAGGCTAGCAATATAGAAGAAGGTTACGTTGCTCGTAGTTATAGATTGCACGGGCAACGACGTGTGAATAATTTTGACGCAAGCGATGGGACAAAGCTTGACTCGACTAGTAGACACATAAACCAAGCATATAGATAAAGCTGTGTATCAATAGTGAAGCACAATAATTAAGCTGGCCATACATATGGTGATCGTGATTATTCACGACCCTAGGCTAACAAGGAGACGGTTATACTAAATTTATATTTGTTGTCGTGTAGCAAAAGATCATAGTGTGACGAAGGCGAAAGGGCAAGGCATATAGTCCATATAGGACGTAGATGGTTGAGTAGTGACCTACTATAGTTACATTACATGGGACAGCGACGACACAAGTCTGGCTCTTAGGCTGTATATATACCTCAACATGATTGATTGGTAAAAGAAGCTAACACCAGTGCATTTGCTAGGTGTAGCAATTATCATGTAAATCTGCATAAAGTAAATATTTTTACTGCTTATTATTTTTATCCTTTAATTTCCTGGTTAACAAGCTAAATTTTGTTATGGAAATAAGGAAAAAAATAGTAGTTTGATTTCGTACAAATTAATGGTAGGAAAGTACATGAACGAAGAGTCTATGCCAAAGAAATTAATGAATAGACAAATATAGAAAATAAAAGCGATTAATGAAAAAATAATATATTTTCATTTGGATTGAGAGGCAAAATATCTAACTGAGTAAAATTAATTAATTGCTTAAAACAATATAAAATCATCAAAGTTACTTGTTGCTTACCATCAGATTAAAATCCTATATATTTGATAAAGATTGCAGCCACATAGCTATTTTCTAAAATTCTAACTTGGTTAAATGAACTCCTATAACAAAGAGAGGTGCAGGCGTTTGGTCACATGAATAGGACAAAAACTATGTGTTACTGTTTTAGCATTTTTTTTCAATTTTGTTGTTAATAAAACAAGGCTAGACCTTCAGTTCACCTGACAGTTTTGAGTCAATAAATCTTTCTTCCTTCGCAAAAAAAAAAATCTTTCTTCAAATAAGATGCTGATATAGAATGAAACAGACAAAAAAATATTTTTCGGTTAAAGAAACTAACACGTGTGCATTTTCAAGATGTAGATCGAAACTGTCACGTGACTGCATAAAGTAAATTTGAATAATTATCATCATCATCATCATTATTTAATGGCCTTGACTAAATATTTTTACTGATTATCAGCATCAAAATTCAATAGATAACAAGCTAAATTTTGTAACAAAAATAAAGAATAAAAAATTAATTTGATTTCATACAAATTGGAAGGAAAGTATGAGCTTATGTCACAGAAAATAATGAATAGCAAATACAGGAAAAGGTGATGAAGAAAATAAAATTATTTACATTTGGATTGATAAAAATACCTAAATGGATAAATTAACTAATTGCTAAAATCAATGAAAAATCATCACAGTCACCTGGTTACCATCACTTTGAAATCCGATCTCATAGCCATCAAAAGAGGTTTTTGTGGTAGTGAACCAAACAATTTGATATGATTGCAGCTGCATAACTATTTACTAACTTGATTAAACGAACTCCTGTAAGAAAGGAAGGTGCAGGCGCTTGTTTTCGCTTTTTTCTTCTCATTGTTTAAAATCATACAGTACAAATGCAGAGGCTCACAAACACGCACGCACACTCGCCCTTACGAACACACACGCACGCAACCCTACCCGTATGAACACCTGAAAGACTGAGCCCGCAAATATTCGAGACTGACGAAGTCAACACTGGCGCCTCGCTGTTGACGGGCACGTCACCTACCACTGAAAGAATAACGCCGGTTAATTTCTAGAATAGCACCAGCGCCAAGCCGATGACTTGAACCCTGGTGGGCAAGTTCTATCACAAGGACCCTAACCTGACAATTTCAATTTTCAATTTTGTCTATATTAATTTTCAATTTTGTTGTTCATAAAACAAGAACAATAGGCTAGTTCTTAGTTTAACATGACAATTTTGAGTCGATAAATCTTTCTTCAAATAAGACGCTTCTAGAATGAAACAGACAAGAACGCAGATTTTAGTTCTCATTCTTGAATATGCAAAATTTCATCCTGTAACAACTGTGGGTAATCATAGCATTCATGTAAGTATGTAACTTAATTTGAAATTGAAAAGATACAAGTTACATATGAGAATATAAACAAAGCAAATTAAACCACTCCACCCAACCCCTATCTCATGAATGACAGCAAAATCAAAACTATTCTCTTAGATCCGAAGAGTTAATCTAGCTACTTTTCTTGCAAAAAAGAAAAGAAGAGAGTTAATCTCCTAGAAGACTGACATCACTCTAAACACCATCTAGATCGCTCAACGGAATGATGAAAGCTGATATCACAGGACTGGATCGATTCCACCCAGCCCCCTATAAATACCGGCCGTCCTATAGTAGCTTCTTACCTCAGTGAAATCCCCTCCTACTTGCAATGGTTGCCATGGCTAGGACTCTCGCAGCAATCCTCCTCTTCCTGGTGAGCATACGCTCACGGCTCACCGCAGCAGCCAGTGAATGATTCTCTCCAAAACCTAGCTAGAACGTGTATAATAAAACCAAGAAAGAAAGCAAAACGTTATCACACGATAAATATATTTATTTGTTTAAGTTGTGTGTTGTGTTACGTTTATGCTTGATATATTGGTATATGTGACAGGAATTGCTTCTCCCCTGCCATGTTTAAAATCTTTGACAGGTCGCCGCCGCCGTGACAGCAGCCTCAGCTCAGTACCAGGACGACTCCGTCGCCACGGCGTTCTTCCTCGACAAGGACCTGTACCCGGGCTCCAAGATGACGCTCCACTTCACCGGCGCCGCCGCCGGGCTCCTCCAACGCGCCGGCACCCGCACCGACGCCATCCCGTTCACCTCCGCCAAGATCCCGGAGATCCTCTCCCTCCTCTCCATCCCATCCACCTCCCCGGCCGCCGCCACCATCCGCTCCACCCTCGCCGCCTGCGAGGCCGCGCCGCTCCCAGGAACAGAGGCCCTGCGCTGCGTCACCTCACCGGAATCCATGGCCGACCTCGCCGCGGCCACCCTCGGCACCCGGAACGTCCGCGCGGCGAAGACCAAGCTAGTCAGCACGGGGCCGAGGCAGGAGTACACGATGATGTCGGTCAGGCCGGTGCTGGTGGCCGGCGGCGACATGGTGGCATGCCACCGCATGCCGTACCCGTACGCCGTGTTTGCCTGCCACGCCACCACCGCCGCCGTGTACGCGGTGGAGCTCGCCGGCAGCGGCGGCGGAGGCCAAGGGTGAGGCCCTGGCGGCGTGCCACGAGGACGCGTTCCCGGGGATCTCGGCGGCGGCGTACGAGAAGCTCGGCGTGAAGCCAGGGAGCGCGCCCGTGTGCCACTTCCTGGCACAGGACAGCGTGCTCTGGATGCGCAACTGAAAAGATTGGTTTCAAACGTGGCGTCGGCGCGAGTAGTTATACTATTATGCGTATTGAAGAATAAGTGACTGATGATCACACGTACTTGATCGCCTGTTGTTCTATGGTTTAATTACCGGATCACGGAAATGTATGCATGCAGTATATGTCGTGTGCGGGTGTGTAATATATAATCTTCTATACGGAGTATGTAATACACATATGTGAAGGAAGGTATGGCCGGGAATCAGTAGATTGATCATAGAGGTGAACAAAGGTTACATATATAGGCAAGGGTCTAGAGTTTGGTTTATAGAAATAATACCAGGGAGAGACCCTTGCCTAATCTACTGAGGGGGGGGGGGGGGGGGGCACGGCAGGGAGCCGGCGCCAGCCACGCCCTGGCCCATGGGCCACACGGGTACAAGACCCATAACCACTATTCTAACACGCCCCCGCAGTCTAACCGTCGGTGCCACGAACGTTTAGACTGGACCGAAACTCTGTGAAGACAGAAGAAGGCAGCCCCTTGGTGAAGATGTCGGCGTACTGTGATGAAGTAGGAACATGAAGAACGCGGACGTCACCAACAGCAACACGCTCCCGAACGAAGTGAAGATCGATCTCAATATGTTTGGTGCGTTGATGCTGGACGGGGTTGGAGGACATGTAGACGGCGCTGATGTTGTCGCAGTAGACCAACGAAGCGCGGCGAAGCGGCGTGTGCAGCTCCATGAGAAGTTGGCGAAGCCAGGTGACCTCAGCGACTGCATTAGCCACTGCACGGTACTCGGCCTCAGCACTGGACCGGGAGACAGTCGGCTGTCGCTTGGAAGACCAGGAAATCAAGTTGTCGCCAAGGAACACAGCGTAACCAGATGTAGACTTACGCGTGTCGGGGCAACCAGCCCAATCAGCGTCGGAGTAAGCCACAAGACTGTCCTGGGAAGAAGGCCGAAGCAGCAAGCCGGAGTCGAGTGTCCCACGAATGTAGCGCAGGATGCGCTTCAATGCAGCAAGATGAGGTTCCCGAGGATCGTGCATGTGGAGGCACACCTGCTGGACAGCATATGCAATGTCGGGCCTAGTGAAGGTGAGCCACTGTAAGGCGCCGGCAATGCTGCGAAAGTCAGTGGGATCTGCAACCGGAGGACCAGAGTCTGCTGCAACTTTCGGATTAGTGTCCACAGGAGTGGAGCAGGGTTTGCACTCAGCCATACCTGCCCGCTCCAGGATCTCAACCATGTACTGCCGCTGGGAGAGAAGAAGGCCGTTACCAGGAACGCTTTGAACATGCATCCCGAGAAAATGGTGAAGCGTGCCGAGGTCCTTCATAGCAAATTCTTGCTGTAACAAGTCAATGATCTGCCGAAGAAGAGCCGAAGTGGAAGCAGTGAGTACAATGTCGTCCACATAGAGCAGGAGATAGGCCATCTCAGTGCCACGGCGGAAAACAAACAGCGATGTGTCGGACTTAGCTTCCTGAAATCCCAGCGTCTGGATGAAGGCTGCAAAGCGGCTGTACCAAGCCCGAGGGGCCTGCTTGAGGCCATAAAGGGACTTGTTAAGCCGACAGACAAACTCCGGATGTGCGGTGTCCTCAAAACCTGCAGGCTGCGCGCAGTAGACTGTCTCTGAAAGTGTGCCATGAAGAAACGCATTCTTGACGTCGAGCTGATGGATCGGCCAGCTGCGGGAGAGAGCCAAAGACAGCACAGTGCGGACGGTTGCAGGCTTCACGACAGGGCTGAAAGTCTCATCAAAATCAATGCCGGGGCGCTGAGTGAATCCCCGAAGGACCCAGCGTGCCTTGTACCGTTCCAGAGAGCCATCAGCATGCAGTTTGTGTTTGAATATCCACTTGCCAGTGACCACATTAGCACGCGGCGGCCGAGGAACCAAGTCCCAGGTGTGATTCCGGAGAAGGGCGGCATGCTCCTCCTCCATGGCCGCACGCCAATTCGGATCGGCGAGAGCACTGCGGAAAGTCTTCGGAACCGGGGACAGCTGTGCGGCGGTGAAGAGAGCTGGCTGACGAAATCCAAGCTTCGCGCGGGTCGTCATGCCATGCTGGTTGACGACCGGGGCGATGGGCACCGCGCCCTTGGGCAGGCGAACAGGGCCAGCAGCAGGTGCCGGCGGCGCCTTGGGGCGTCGCGAGTAGTAGCGCTCGTATGGCACCACGACGAAGCGGGAGGTCCGGCGAGGAGCAGGACCGCCAGCACCCAGTGGAGAGGAGGCGCGGGGCGACGAGACGGCCGCACGTGGCAGTGCGGAGGCGCCAGGGGAACCCAACGGGGAAAACCCTGGCGGTACTAACGGTGCCGCACGTGGCTGTGCGGGAGATGCGTCGGAGGCCGCACGTGGCTGTGCGGGGGATGGCGCGCCGGAGGCCGCACGTGGCAGTGCGGTGGAGGGCGCCACGGTCTGCGCAGGGGAGACCGAGTGGGTCGCCGTCGCCCGGGCGCGGGTAGCTGCAGGGGGCGACGGTGCTGCACAGGGAAGCACGGGTGATGGACCTGCAGAGAGAGGAAGTCGTGACGGTCCTATGGGAACCGGCACGAAGTCAGTGGTGTCCTCCAAAAAATCATACTCCTGAGTTTCGACCGGTGAGGTGCGCTCAGCAAAGGGAAACACGGACTCGTCAAAGATGACATGTCGCGAGATAATGACGCGGTTCGAAGAAGTGTCAAGACAGCGGTACCCTTTATGATGAGCGGAATAGCCAAGAAAGACGCACGCGGTGGAGCGTGGTGAGAGCTTGTGGCTAGTGGTGGCGGTCAGGTTAGGATAACAACGACAACCAAAGACGCGGAGATGGTCGTAGGACGGCGGTGTGCCGTACAAGGCCATGTGAGGTGTGGTCATACCTAGCGTCTTGGTTGGAAGCAGGTTCAGGAGGTATGTAGCAGTGGAGAGCGCCTCAACCCAGTATGTGGGTGGAAGACTGGCCTGAAACAGGAGCGAGCGAAGGATGTTGTTGGTGGAACGAATGATCCGCTCGGCTCTCCCGTTCTGGGATGACGTGTAAGGACACGACATACGCAGGTGAACACCACGGGAAAGAAGAAAGGTGCGGGCGCTCGAGTTGTCGAACTCGCGCCCGTTGTCACACTGGACCGCCTTAATGGGAACACCGAACTGTGTAGTCACATAAGAGAAAAAATTAGCTAAAGTGTCATACGTGTCGGACTTGAGACGTAACGGAAAGGTCCATAAGTAATGAGAATAATCATCAAGAATGACTAAGTAATACTTATAACCAGAGATGCTGCTAACAGGAGATGTCCACAAGTCGCAATGAATGAGATCAAATTTATTTGAAGCTCGGGACGACGACGCCCGAAACGGGAGTCGGGTGTGGCGCCCGAGTTGACACGCATGACAAACTGAGGAGCTAAAATCTTTATTACATGACGGAAGCATGGAAGCTAATTTGGCCAAGGCATCTTGACCAGGATGACCAAGGCGACGGTGCCAAAGGGTGGTGGTGACGCCAGCAGTAAGGGCAGCGGCTGCAGCAGGAAGATGAAGGGGGTACAACGGCCCGGAGCTATTGCACCTGACGATCACGTTCCGAGTCCCGAGATCCTTCACAGAACAACCAGAGGGGTCAAATTCCACTGAGCAATTGTTATCAGAAGTAAACTGACGCACAGATATCAGGTTCTTAATGAGCTTTGGAGAAACAAGGACATTATTAAGATGCAAAGGTCCTGAAAAATGAGCTGTGCCAGTGGATGTGACGGGAAGAAGAGAGCCGTCACCGACAACAATAGCTGAAGGAAAAGGGTACCGCTGAGGAGAAACATGTGAAAGAATATTAGGGGCGGAAGCCATGTGAGAGGTAGCACCTGAGTCGAAGTACCACTCGTGCTGCTGCGGCTGGTTCAGCGTCATGGTGCTGAAGGTGGAAGCAAGGGACTGCTGATCCCACGACGGCGAGCCGGCGCCGGAGGTGTAGAATCCCGGCGGTGCAACCCACTGGCCAGTGGGCTGCGGGGTGGGCGCAGGGGGCTGGACGCTTGGAGCTGCGCCTGCGCCTGCGCCTGGTAGGCCTGCGCCTGAGCGGCCTGCCATGCCGCCATCTGCTGCAGCTGTGCCTGCTGTGCTTGCTGCGCCAGAAGAGCTTGGGGAGGTGGGGGGCCGGCCTGCTGAGGATGTGGACCCGGCCACATCTGAATGGCACCGTTCCACGGGTTGTGGAAAGTCGGCCACTGAGCCACGGTAGGGTGCGGGCGTCTGCGGAGGACCACCGGAGCCGCCTGTGCCGCTGCCATGGCCACCGCTAGGCTTGGGCGGGCGGCTGCTCTTCTTGGGGTACTTCTTCTTCGAGGAGCCGCCACCAGCGCCCCCGGAGCCGCTAGGGGGACGCTGCTGCGGCGCACGCTGCTGCTGGGTGGCGGCGCGGGCGGGCGTTGCGGCTGAGAGCCGCCAGCGCCCGCGGCGAGGAGGGCGGTGGAGGTGTCGGTGTCGCGATCAGGCGAGGGTGATCTCCTCCACCAGCAGGTCGTTCGTGGCCTCCCGGAACGAAGGGAAGGGACGAGAGCGACGAATATGGCGGCCGATGGCAGTGTACTTGGCGTTGAGGCCGCGGATGCAGGTGAGGACGAGGGTGTTGTCGAGGACGTGCTGACCCAAGTTGCCGAGGGTGTCGGCCATCCGCTTCAGGCGCCTGCAATACTCAGCAACGGGAAGATCACCTTGTTTGAAGTTGCGAAACTGGGCATCGAGGATGAGTGCGCGAGTCTCGCGATTCCCAAGGAACTGGGTCTCCACGGCGAGCCACACCGAGCGAGCAGTGGAGTCGGGCTCCATGACGGCCTCCACCAGGTCGTTGGAGATGGTGCCGTAGATCCAGGCGCGGACGACGCAGTCCATCCGGGCCCAGTCGGGGTAGCCGGCCGCCGGGTGATCAAGGAGGACGTGATCCTCCAAGGAGAACTTCCCGACGGTGAGCAGAAACTGCTCACGCCACCGAGTGTAGTTGTCGGCGACGAGGTCGAGGACGACAGGAACGAGGCTGCGGATGTTCTGCACGGCCACCGCCTGGGCGTGCAGTTGGAGGACCGCAGCCGCTTCGTGCAGAAGCAGCTGGTCGTAGACGGCGGACTTCTTGTCGTCGTCGTGCTCCGTCGGTGGAGGGGGAGGGGGGTCGGCGGCGGCCCTCTCCTTGGCAGCAACGGCGAGGGCGTCGCGGATGCGGTCGTTGATGGCGTCCCGCTCCTTGGCTGCATCAGCAGCCAGGCGCTCGGCGTCGGCGGCACGGTCGAGCGCCTCCTGGCGCTTCTTGGCGCGCTCGAGGCGTGCCGTCTCCGCGACCTTCGCAGCGGCGTCGGCGGCGGTGCGCTGCTCCTCCGTGAGGGCACCGTCCTTGGCGCCAGAGGTGTTGGGGTGGATCAGAGACCCGGCCATGGCTGCGTGACGGCGGCGTCGACGCAGGAAGGGCACAGCCAGGGGGGCGGCGCCCTAGGGTTAGCGGAAGCTGAATCGGGTAGGTACCCGGACTCGTGATACCATGAAGGAAGGTATGGCCGGGAATCAGTAGATTGATTATAGAGGTGAACAAAGGTTACATATATATGGCAAGGGTCTAGGGTTTGGTTTATAGAAATAATACCAGGGAGAGACCCTTGCCTAATCTACTGAGGGGGGCGGCGCACGGCAGGGAGCCGGCGCCAGCCACGCCCTGGCCCATGGGCCACACGGGTACAAGACCCATAACCACTATTCTAACAGTGTCGCATGTAATTTGACTTCCATGCTCTAAAAGAACAGGCTTGATGCTACTAATTTGTTTGTGTAGGTTGTTTGTCATGGTGAACAAGTGTTCCCCCGTGTGAAGGAAAAATGTGCGAGCAAGAGTTGGTTCTCAACTGGAGACATTGCCGCCCTTGAAGATCTGATAGGTCGCCTTAGGAGGCTCAAAGAAAACTTAGGATTCATTACAAATAGAGTGACAACGCTTCAGGCTAGTCTGTACAGTTGGCAATCAGAGCAGATAAACAAAAGCTTGTGCTACCTTTCATTTCTCTCCATAGTATTCCTTCCTCTATCCATTGTCACGGGAGGTAAGTTCTTTCTACCGGTGCTCGTTCATGTGAACTTCCACCAATCCATTTCTTTGTTTCAGTGCTCTCACTTACCTGACTTATATATTTGCACAATTTGTCTAGTTTTCGGGATGAATGTTGGAGGTGTGCCATGGACTGAGCAGAACAAGAACCCTAAAAACCGAGACGGCTTCATGAATGTCATGCTAATATGCGTCGCGGTCTTGCTGCTTCTGTTGCTCTGTTTCTTGTTTCCTTCATTGTATTCACATGTGACGACATGGAGAACCCGCCGTGAACTGAAGCGGAACAATTCTCAGAACAAAAGACACCTGAAACTCTTCAAGGGTCACAAAGAAGGTTACATGCGCCTATGACAAGACAGTTGCAAACTGCAGTGCCCATCTTAGCGGGAAGGTTATTGACAGTGATGTTGAAAATTAGAGGAAAAAGATCCTAGATAGTCAACACATGTACAGGTTTGAAGGAGAACCTCCATTGGAGGTTCATATCTTGTTCATTGCTTAGTTCATTTTTTGCTGTAGTCTTCGGTCTGTTGGGAAAGCCCATAAAGTTCATGGCTGTCACTGTAACATTATTTTTTTTTCCTGAAAACTGTGACATTCTTTCCATTGTACTTGTCCATTGTTCTTCCATGCTGCTGATTATGTAGCCGAGTGAATTCCGTCGCGTTTACGCCACGCTAAAACTGCAACATGCTGACCAAATGCTCCGCCAGTTCTAGTTCTTCTGAAGCACGCTTCGTTTCGCTGGGCTGGGAATAAGTCTCTGCTTTATTTTCTCTCGAGTTTTTTTTGGGAGCAACGAAAGTTGCAAGTAGTTTATCTCCAGAAGTGCCAACCATAATATACAAGTGGGCTAATTGGATCCAATCGATCAAACAAATTGCCGCATGTGGGTGTTGACATTTGGTTTGGAATTGGAGATAGGCCTGGCTAGAAGATACCTTGGCCACAAGGAACCTTTAGATCTAAAAATGTTCATGGCATATTTGGCATCTACTGACATTTCTGATAAGATAAACAAATTGGCAATGGATTCCAGTTTTTGACATCTTCAAGAAGCATGAGTTGCATCGAGCATGGATCAAAATCGCTCAAAGGTGTCATTTTTTATAAATATGATTTTCCCATAATATTCAAGTACAAGGGAAAATGGCAAAAGCTAAAAGCACAGTACATTCTCTCTAAAATAAACAGTGTTTCAATGATACACCTCTTGGAGAAACAGAAATTATGACTGCACCCGAATGATGACTCTACCACAATGCTGGACATTTGATGGACACCACTGGAACTCCTTTTCTAGAACCTGCAATGAAGAGCAACAGTGTTAGGATGCAACTAAGCAAACGACCGTGCAAGTGTACAAAAGAAAAGTAGATTTTTTTTCTCGAACCACGCAGGAGAACTGCGCGTCATTTCATTAAGATAGAAAAAGGTAAGAATGCCTACCGAGCACACAGACACAACACCCACACATATACAAACAAGAAACCACAAGACACACCCAAAACAGAACAACTATACAGGACCTAGGAACACGACCAGATAGGATCTGAACCAGATCCTTACTCTCCTAGAAAAGACACCGTGACCAAAAGCTCCTGGAGTTTTTTAGCTCCAGCAGTACACCAAAGATTTCCCTCTTCTCTGACACATCTGAGAACCTCTTCAACATTGGGCCTGATTTTATCAAACACGCAAGAAAAGAAAAGTAGATTTACTTCTTATGTTGTTTACTATTACCTTCATCGATAAATATATGAAAGGAAGAACAAGCTATTTAGTCCAAAAATGAACTAATTTACTTGTCCTAAACGTTGAATGGAGAAAGTAGTATTTAACTCTTTCCAGCAAAAGTAGCAAAACCTCGTTCCAAAAAAAAGTAGGGAAACCTCAAATCTATGGATTTAATTTTTCTCTCATGAAGCATTACTGTGCTAGAAAAAAAAACTAAGACCTGCATCTACAGAAGTACTGCCATAATAGTAAAAGCCAGAAATAGGTCATAAACGGACAATAACATGAAGAAAAACTAAGTGGTGCACCTTAAATTCAACTTCACTTCAGGCTTTGAGACTTTACAGGAGATTAATGATCTGCAAGAACAAAACCATGTGTTCATCTTAATGATTCATCCACAGACAAAGAATCAGAAGATAACATTATTATCATGAGCAGTACCACTTGTCAAACCAGTCGAAATAATTCTATCCATGTTATCAATACGGCGCTGTATGGACTTGAGTAGCATGTTTAGTGCTGAAATTCTTTTGCGGATACTTGAAATCCTTGCTGAATGTTGCATTATTACCAGTGAGGGTGCATTCTCTAATAGCCTGTCCAGTTCTGCAAAAACATTTGGTTCAGTTCCATGCAATTTCTGGGCACACATACACATTGTTCAACAAAAACTGTCTAGTGCATTGATATAAGAAAAAAAAATGAACAAAATCACGAGAGGAGGAAGAATCAAAATAGAACAATGTAAAAAGAGCATTCCATGGAATAGACAGGTAAAAGTTATCTCCAAGATGAACTCAACTCTATTATTTCTAGTGCAGACTGGCCTGAACCCTGAGTTGCTCAATTTATTCAATGATGATTGCAAATTTAAACTGCTAGTATTTACAAATTGATCTATTCCCACTTAATCCCAATCAACGATTGGATTTGGCTGGCATTAAATAAAAGTAACTAAGTGTGAATCAGAAACATCTCAAACAAATGAGCTTAAGGTGTCCAAAGTAAGTGTAACTAAGAATAGCAGAACTGCAGCCAGTAAATCTCCTGCAATCATATATTTAAAACATACCGCCACCTTTTCTTTATGTAGGGCTTATTAGAAATTTAAGAAGTCAAACTATAGGTTTTATGATATTTACCAACAATTGTAATATGATATCAATTTTTTTGTAACCATTCACCATTGGCAATATACTGGAGAGAAATTGATGGACAGAGTTTGCGTTGGAGACATTTTCAAATCCTAACTCACCAGACATAAAGAAAAGTAGTAGTTTACACAGGATGGTTCATATGAGGTTCAAATACACCTGAATACACGCATGTAAAAAACACAAACAATATTGCAGAAGAGAGATAACGGTGCATCAGCTTAATTCCAGTGGCAACTAGCTACAAATTTTCACTTCAGCTTGTGCATGGTGCCATGGTTACATCCCAAACAGGAAGTGTGCATACACAGACACAGATACGGAACGGATAACTCATTTGGTATGCCACTAAATCCCATTAGATCTTCAGCTCTAATTAACGCAGAGATATAAATCTAAGCTGCATTTAAACCATTAATGACGCAAAATGCAACGCATCAGAAGTTTCAGAACCATAAGCCACAACACGCCCACCAGATGACAGCAGCAACCGCAGTGAGCGAGCGAATAAGCAGGGAGTGTCGCGGAGAAGGCGGGAGAGGGAGCGGCGGGGACAATCACCCACCTCCGTTGAGGCGGTCGACGGCGGCAGCGACCTCGTCCTGGCTCCGGGCGGTGGCGGCGGCCCGCGCCTCGTGGTCCCGCAGCGCGCCGCCCAGCACCCCTGCGATCGCCGCGGCCAGCGCCTCGCACCGCTCCGGCGGGGATGCAGCCCCCTCTCCCTCCGCGCCGCCGCCATCCCCCGCACTCTCCGGCCGCCGGTCGCCGGAGGCGGCGGAGGACGGCGACGGGGAGGGGAGATCCGCGCCGTCCATTCTCGAATGGTGGACTCCATCGGGAGGGCTCGAGTAGTGATGGTGGGTCTGATGGAGGAGACCAGCGAAGCGAAACACAGTTGGGCCAGTATCGATCGGCCCAAACTTTTCTCCCGGACCTTCCCCGGGCTCACCACACCCACGTGGGCGAGCGTGCAAAAGCCCAGGCCGACACCATCTTTGTAGAGGAGGCATACTTTAGTTTTTTTAGACCAAGGTATTTTCATAGTCACATTTTACTGCATGCTCTATTATTATTTTTCGACGAAGGCATGCCTCTATTATAAAAAAAATTGTTAGAAATTTTCATACACTTTTAGGTGTGCTACATTTGTTTTAGATAATGTTTAGGTGTGCTTACATGGTTTTTTTTTCTTTGAGGGCGGTGTTCTTAGCTTACATGAGTTGGCAAAGAAAATGGACTTCATGATCATATGCCCCTGGTTTATTAGAGTGACGTGGAATGGTTTACTTTAGCAATAAACGGATTTGATCAACTTTTATTGTCCAAAACTCATGGAACTCGTGTAATCTTACTAATATCTCAACAGTGATATACTACCTTCGTTTCAAATTATAAGTCGTTTTGGCTTTTCTAGGTTCATAATATTTGTTATGCAGAAGATTGACTTTCTGAATTGAATCAAACCACCCATAAGGCCAGTCTCAGTGGGAGTTTCATGAGCCTTAAATGGGCTGTCATGTCAACATTTTTTATAATGTGGCAGTGTGTTAATGAAAAGAGAGAAGTTTCATGGTGATGAAACTCTCTCTGCACAGTGACCTAGATAGTTTGTGTCTTCCATGTAACCTAGAGAACAACAATAAATGAAACTATGCATTGAGTGGAGGTGTTTCATCATAGTTTCAAACTTATTTTAGATGATATGTCACTCTACATAAATGTGTCCATAAAACTACCACTGAGACTGACCTAAGTGAAATATTGACAGAGAAAAATATGTTGTGACAAGGAAAGAGACATGTACCCATCAATGGAAAAATTGCATTTCATTGAAGAAGCGAACCAGCCATAGGAAACTATTGCCAGCTTCAAAATTTTGTCTTGAAAATTAGCTAGATGCAGCAGCAGCATCAAAATAGGAGGCCTACATAGCAATGCATTTGCATACATGGGTTGATACATTAGTACATTGCCTTCACAAATTGTAGATTCATTTTCTGTCCTCGCTTGCTTGATTGCTGGGTACAGGCTAGGTTTACTTTCTTTAGCTCCTCATATTAAAATCTGGTGTACAGGTTTACTTTCTTTAGCTCCTAGAATTATGTACTACATAGGTATTTTCCACTTCCTGCTCATTTTAATTCTGAATTCACATCTAACTATTATCGACATGTCAATTATGGCACAAATACACCGGCTCAAACTCAATAAATAAGCTCATAAGGAAGAGAAAAGAATCTGCTCTCCTATTTTGACAATGCAATTTTATATAATTTTTTCTCTGTCAGATTTGGCAAGTTTTCTGAAATGAGGCCTTCAAAAAAATATCAGGACCCAAAAGCCTCCATATTGTACCATTTGTTTTCCCCTGCTAAGGACAACAAGAGTTACGAAGACATCGCAGCTGTCTATGCATAAGAGCTAAATTTTCTCCATCGCACCGACAAGGCAGTAATGAACTCTTAACTATACTCGCTCACTCCACGCTCCAATGGTCAGTGCGGCAACGCCGCAGCTGAGCTTCTAGTCTGTATTCGAGGATCTGGTTCCCTTCCTTACCCGGCTCTCCCATTCTCTCCGTGCCCAGCGCCCGCCGCCGGCAGCTCGCGCCGGGCGACCATCGGCCGGCCTCGCGCGCTGCCCGCCCCCGGCGTCGCCGCACCTAACCGGCACCCCGCCGCGAGTTTCGGTTCGGCCCGGCCTCGCGCGCCCAGCCCCTGAGCTCCGGCCGGGCCTTCTGCGCTACCAAAGGTGCCCTAACTCCGCCGCCAGCGACGAGCATCCGGCAGGTACTCCCGGCTATTTCCTTCCCTTTCCTTCCTGCGGTGCGAAATCGAACCACCAAAACCCTGATGTATGCTATTTATATTTGGATCTGATCTGATCTGACCTGTATTTCTCTTCTAAACTTCGAAAATTTTCCGAGCAATTATCGGGTGTACATGTGTACACCCATGTCCTAAACTTGGTCCGCCCCTGTCTATAGTAAGACTTGCCTGATTCCTGTCGGTTCTGAAACGATTTTTTCTTAATATAATAAGACTCATCTGATGTCTTTTGGTACTAAGAAAGCACGAAAATCTGCATCTCTTGCAGGAATCTTCTCAGCAAGAGGGTCGGCCCCCAAGCTCCAAGAAATGGGCCATGTGCTGGTTCTAGCAGTGTGCTACCTGGTCTTGCTGCCACGTTGGGCATGTGGCCTTGGCTCCATGTCATCCATTGCAGTGTCTTATGGGGAGGATGGTCCGGTGTTCTGCGGCCTCAGCTCCGACGGCTCCCACCTGGTCGCCTGCTTTGGTGCGGATGCCTCTGTTCTGTATGGCGCGCCGCCCAATATCCCTTTCCTCGGCCTTACAGCAGGGGATGGGTTTGTGTGTGGCCTCTTGCTTGACACAAGGCAGCCTTACTGCTGGGGAAGTAACTCCTATGTCAAGAGTGGGGTGCCGCAGCCGATGATTGAGGGCGCAAAGTACTCTGAGCTCAGCGCAGGGGACAACCATCTCTGTGCACTGCGAGCGGCTGCAGATGGGATTCATGGCGCCAGTGATGGGGCATCGTTGATCGACTGCTGGGGTTACAATATGACTGCCACACATGTTCTCGCCGAAGCTGTGTCCACCATTTCAGCCGGTTCAGTGTTCAATTGCGGCTTGTTTGTGCGGAACAGGACGGTGTTCTGCTGGGGTGATGAGACGGTGAGTGGTGTCGTCGGGCTGGCACCAAGGGATCTGCGCTTCCAGTCTATAGGAGCAGGTGGCTACCATGTCTGTGGGGTGTTGGAGAATGCACAGGTGTTCTGCTGGGGCAAGAGCTTGGAAATGCAGCAGGTGGCACCATCCAGTGCTGTTATAGGTGATGGCGATGTGAACATAGTTCCAATGGATGCGATGGTCTCTGTGGTCGGTGGGCGGTTCCATGCTTGTGGCATCAAGAGCCTTGATCACCAAGTAGCTTGCTGGGGTTTCACACTTCATAACAGTACGTCGCCACCAAAAGCACTCAAGATGTATGTGCTTGTGGCTGGGGATTACTTTACTTGTGGAGTGCCTGCTGAGACATCGCTGATGCCAAGGTGCTGGGGCAACAGTGGGCCATTGGCATTACCAATGGCAGTACCCCCTGGGATTTGTGTAACTACTGTATGCAGCCATGGGTATTATGAGTATCCGAACCATGGTGAAGTTGGCAGTAGCAAGGTCTGTAAGCCTGCGAATTCAAGACTCTGCTTGCCCTGTAGTACAGGTTGCCCAAGGGACTCATATGAGTCATCTCCTTGCAATGCGACAGCTGACCGTGTTTGCCAGTTTGATTGCTTGAGGTGTGGCACAAACGAGTGCTTGTCATTCTGCTTATCACAGAAGCGGACCAAGAGCCAGAAGTTGATGGCTTTTCAGATGCGTATCTTTGTTGCAGAGATTGTATTTGCTGTCATCTTGGTACTCAGTGTATCAGTAATTGCTTGCCTGTATGTCCGGCACAAACTTCGACATTGCCAATGTTCAAATAGTGAGCTGAGACTGGCAAAGAGCACAGCATACTCTTTCCGGAAGGATAACATGAGGGTCCAGCCTGATGTGGAGGATTTGAAGGTCAGAAGAGCTCAGGAATTCTCCTATGAAGAGTTAGAGCAAGCAACTGGTGGCTTCTTAGAGGATTCACAAGTTGGCAAAGGCAGCTTTTCATGTGTATTCAAGGGCATACTGAGAGATGGGACAGTGGTTGCTGTGAAACGTGCAATAAAAGCATCAGATGTGAAGAAGAGCTCGAAGGAGTTCCACAACGAACTTGACCTCCTCTCCAGGCTCAACCATGCACATTTGCTCAACCTGCTTGGTTACTGTGAGGATGGCAGTGAGAGGCTCTTGGTATATGAGTTCATGGCTCATGGATCCCTGTACCAGCATCTGCACGGTAACGATCCAAACTTGAAAAGGCGACTGAATTGGGCCAGGAGGGTCACCATTGCTGTCCAGGCTGCTAGGGGAATTGAATACTTGCATGGTTACGCTTGCCCTCCTGTAATTCACCGGGACATCAAGTCGTCAAACATATTGATTGATGAGGATCACAATGCGCGTGTCGCTGACTTTGGTCTATCTATATTGGGTCCTGCAGATAGTGGTGCCCCATTATCTGAGCTGCCAGCAGGGACACTTGGCTACCTTGACCCTGAGTACTACCGTCTCCATTACTTGACGACAAAGTCTGATGTCTACAGCTTTGGAGTTTTTCTCTTGGAGATATTAAGTGGCAGGAAAGCAATTGATATGCAATTCGAGGAAGGCAATATTGTTGAATGGGCAGTGCCACTGATCAAAGCTGGGGACATTTTTGCCATCCTTGATCCAGTCTTATCTCCACCCTCTGACCTTGAGGCTCTCAAGAAGATTGCTTCAGTGGCTTGCAAATGTGTGAGAATGCGAGGGAAAGATCGGCCTTCAATGGATAAGGTGACAACAGCTCTGGAGCATGCTCTTGCTCTGCTGATGGGCAGTCCATGTGTCGAGCAGCCCATTCTACCAACCGAGGTTGTTCTTGGAAGCAACCGGATGCACAAGGTATCACAGATGTCTTCTAACCACTCTTGCTCAGAGAACGAGCTCGCCGACGGGGAGGATCAGCGGATTGAGTACAGGGCACCATCCTGGATAACTTTCCCTAGTGTGACCTCATCACAGAGGAGGAAATCATCTGCATCAGAAGCTGACATCACCGGCCGAACAGCCACAGAAGGTAGGAACATTGGGAGCAGCATAGGTGATGGACTGCGGTCACTGGAGGAAGAAATCAGCCCGGCCTCACCGCAGGAGAACCTTTACCTGCAGCACAACTTCTGAAGAAATGTCAGGAGCCGCAGAATTTAACGCAGTGACTTTCTGCCATTGCTGAGCAGCATTTTAAATTCGGACTTTGTGTCCTGTTGCTATATTGAAATGCATTTCAGTGTTTATACTTCCTATATAGTAGCAGGCCATTTAAAAACAAAGAGAGCTAATTAGTAGAGTACTGGAAGAAAAATTTAGCATCCAGGGGTATTTCTGTGTAGATTCATATGGCCTTTTCTTTTGTTTCCCTGATGTTATTTGTCTGTGGGTGGCTACAGTTGATGGATTATCTTGTCTCCTTCCCTTACAAAATTGTGTAGTTTCCTTAATCCTTCAGATTATCTCTTTGGTTCGTGATGCTCTTTCTGCAGCAAATTGTGATGCCAAATGCTTCATAAACATATGTTCGTGTGGAAGGTTTCTCCAGTTACTTGAGTTTGATTCTCAGTAATAGGTTGGTTGGCCCGGTCTTCTCTTGAGAACAGGTGAGATGTGATTCTCAGAGGTCTGCCTCTGGAATATGCCTCTGGGATGGCTGCTGTCATGCTGCCGTGTTCCACGATAAATAATGTTTTTATCACCTAACACAATGAAGAATGGCTTTATTTATTTACACTGGTGGCAAAATGATGGGGTTCTTCTTGAAATGGTACTTATCACAGCTGCGTGGTACCATTTGTTTGGTTTGTGCGGATGAATAGGATGTGTTGGCTTCAGAGTTATATTTTCAAACATTTTATTTCAAATTTGATACAGTGATTAGTGCCACAGTTTCCCATTGCTTACATGATTAGTTTGATTTATGGTTATCATAAAGTTAAGTTTAAATTTCTAGGACATAATGTAAGTACGTCGCCAACAGTTCAGGTCAACTATCCATCTGATTCTTCTTTTTTTCTGAAAGACATCCGCCCGATTTAAGTCTTGAACTGCTTCTGCTAAGTGACATGGATGCAACTGCTTTCTGCTAAGCGTATCAATAAAAGCATCCAGAGAATTATTCTTACATGCGTTTAGTAAAGTCTTCTGCTTCTGCTAAGAGGGAAGGGATGAAACGAGAGCTTGAAGTAAATTGGGTGCATCCAAAATTCCAAAGAACCAGGTGCCTGCTGACTAAATGAATGCCTTTGCAGTTTGCATGGGAAACAAAAAGGGCCAAGCTTATGTGTTTCTCTTTTTTCTTTGTGAACTTTTTGTACCCTTCATTTGAATTTGCTTATTTCTTCAGCACCTACTCTAGATTCAAGGCATTGGAATCCTGTGAGCTAACAATTTCAATTCGTTTTTTAGGAATCTCCCCGAAGGCTGAAGCCACTTGGTTCAATGGTTCTCCATGTGATTTAGCAATGGGTTGGAATCTGAAATTCAGCCTGCCATGATTCAGTCTCCCTGACACTTAATCAACCTGTCCACGGCGGCTGCCTCCATCGTCTTCCAGTCCCCCTGACCGCTCTCCATCCCTTCCTTGGCGTGGAGTTCTTCTTCGCGCCGGCCGCCTTTACGATCGCCGTAGACCTCGCCGCCGGATGCCTGATGTGTTAGCGGCTGGACGCATGCCCTCGCCGCCGGTCCTCCGCCGGCGTCGTTCGTTCGCCGCCAGGTGCGAACCAGGGGGTTATTTATAAAATGAGGGGGGAATTGCCTAATCGCGATCCAAATTAGAGAGGTATTGGCATATATTCGGATCGCGGTTAATAATCGCGATCCGAATTAGGGGGGTATTTGCATATATTTGGAGGGTAAGATGCAAAAGTTCGGTCTGCCGCCGCCCCTGTCTCCAGAGTCCGGCCTCGACCTCGCCGTGGCGCCCCCATCCTCTCGGCTCCTCTGCTTCTCGCGCCGCCGACCTAGCTCCCACGCTCACGCCGACGCCTGTTCCGCATCGGCTCCCCTCCAGATTCCGGGCTCGGGCTTTGCCTCTACCAATCCTTAACCTCCCTAGCTAATAACTCTCCTGCCTGCTCCGCTAATGTTGACGCTACCTCTCCTATTAATCCCGGTGCCACCACCTACAGCTCAAGATCTCCCCCTCTGGACATCAAAGCAGTGCATCCTCAGCTACCAGCATGCTTACTCGGAGTTAAGGCACTATCTTGTTAATTTTGGTTTGAAGCGAATCTGATCTGAATCCAGGCTTTTACCCTTCAATCTAGGAGGAATCGAGGAGCCAGCTTGTGGAATTTTGCATGCCAAGTGTTTGGATTTATATCCTAGCTACAAAACTTTTGATATCTGCTGATGTCCTGACGATGATGTTCCCTGCTTCATATTATAAGTTTTCAGTTTTGACATATACTATGTGTCTGTCCATTAACAACCTGTTGTCTCCAAGTAATTCAGTTGGGCATAATGCATTCCAGTTGCGGTGGCCATGGACTTACCACACCCTCTGATGCAATGAGCTTAGGAGCTGTTCAGAGCAACAACACCTGCACCAATCAAGGTAGACATGATATTCTGCTTATGCTAGAACCAGCTCAAACACACACACACACACACACACACACACACACACACACGCACACGCACGCACATAGAAGCTGCATCGTTTTAAATAGAACAGAGAAGCAAAACTTTGCTTATTCCAATCCAAGTAATTGGTTGTCGTGGCAGGTACAACATATCCATACCATACTCATTGCTGATTTGCATAAGTGTCAGATCAAGATTCTGATGATGTGGTAATACTTAGATTTTCTTTGAATTTCTGTTCATAATGGCATAGAGGTAGCTCATATATACTTTGCCCCAAAATATCTTACCTTAATAATGAGATAATGGAACTGAGTCATTTTCCATTTCATACATAAGAACTCTCCCAAGTAGCAAAAACAGGAAACTTTCCATTTTGGCATCACTTCCATCTCTCTCTCTCTCTTTTTTTAACAATGATTCATCTGTCTGCCAGAGCTCTCCTCTACTTCACACTAAGCTAATAATTTATATTCGGTTTCCAGGAATCTCCCCGAAGGCTGAAGCCATGGGTACTCCATGTGATTTAGCAATTGGTTGAAATCTGAACTCCAGTCTGCCACTGCCATAATTGTTCTCTGTTTACTTTCTAGGTGTCAAAGCAGAAGGATGATCTTGCTGTCGTCCACATCAGATCTTATGTCTAGTTCATTTCATATCAATCGACGATCTCACAATAGTATGTCCATGGACCTAGAGGCCAAGACTCTGGAAAGCAACTCCTATTCATGGATTACATTTCTGGCGAAGGCGAACACATTATTGCCATGATCAAGAGCCGGATGATCCTATGTCCAGTGAAACACATAAGGCAATGCAAACTCTGGTCGGAGAAACTGGTTGTGCTGGCAACAAGATCAGAGTGGCTGAAATTGAGGGATGGTGCCTGCTGAATGCTGATACCTGAACATTGGAGGTACCTGGCAGAAGAAGCTTAGATCATGAAGCTGTTGTGAGGGGAAGGGGAAGGGAGAAGACCTACTCCCAGCTGGCAGGAGTGGTTCCAGTTCTATGCAGTAGCTTTGTTGGATATGTCTTTTTTTAGCCCTGTAATCTCTAAGTTACAGCAGCTCTGTGCTATGCAAAACAGAATGAACTGGATGTTGTAAAAACGTTTCTCCTACTGCAATGCAACGGGAAGGGCCTGGTCCCGGAAACATGTATTGCTTTGCAAACATGGGAGAGTCAGCAAACGAAAAGCAACTGCCAACTTTCCATTGAGCCTGTAATTTCAGATAAACACTCCGTCTTAAATTATAAGCAAAAATTAATTCACAGTGGCTTCCAAAGCTGTAGCACTGCCTTTCCTCCCCTGTTCGAGTTCACTCCTCTGATGATGAATATGTCACTGTTTTGGAAGCCTAGGCAAGCAGATCGTAATGGACAACAATGCAGGTCTTGTGCTGCATTCATAGGCAATTCTCGTGAAGTCGTGAATAAAGGATCCATCATGCTCAGTTACTCACAACAAAATTAAGCCTTCTTAGAGCAACTCCATCTTTGAGCCCTATTTTGATTTTTCAGGGAGACATCTAAAATTTAGGGGCTTCAAATCCTCTTCTCACTCTAACCTGGCTGATCAAATGATGCCTCCAAATCAATCTGACGAGTGGGTCCCACCTGTCAGCGAGTGGCGTCCTCCCCCTCTCTCTCCCTCCCGCACGCCCCTGCCTCTCCCCCGTGCCGCCGGCCGCCTCTTCCCCGCGCCGCCCGCCGCGCCTGCCTCGCCCCATGCCGCGCTGGCAGCACCCGTGCCGTCGTGCGCGCCCGCCTCCCCCACGCTGGCCGTGGACGATGCGGCCACATAGCACTCCTTCGCGCAAGATTGAGCTGCAAGGGAGCCTTGTGGAGGTGCTCGAGTCGGAGCGCCTCGTGCTGCTCGGCGAGAACGCGCGCCTCACCTTACGTGCCTCGGCAGCCGAGGAGGAGGCCGCGGCCGCCGTCGCTGAGCTCGGGTACACGCGGCGGCAGGCCGCTGAAATGACGTGGCTGGTGGTGAAGCTGCGGGAGGACCACCGCGTGTGCATGCTGGGCCGCAAGATCAAGGTCGGCGCCGCCGAGATCCAGAGGCTGTGCGCCGAGAACAGGCGCCGCCAAGATCTAGAGGGCTTGGACCAACATTTGAAGGCCTCAACTGAATAGGGGCTTGTTTAGAGACTCGGCTGGAGTTGTTTTTTTCAACTTGGGAGACTAAAATAAAGATAGAGACACATTTAAGGGCTGGGCGGCTGGAGTTGCTCTTACTGTCGGTCTTTATATTCTGGTGCTTGTTTCTAGTATTGTTTACAAAGACAGACACAATCACTGCATTTGTACATTTGCATAAGAATTTAAAAGAGCTAAAACTATCTTTTACTGCAAACCTTATCTTTTTCAATTTTTAATATCCACTGCAAACTTCCAGTAATGCAGAAGAAATATAATGCAGTAAACTGGCATGGAAAAAGATGAGACTAACACAAGATGCACTACGCATGTGAAGAGAGTGCCTAACCAGCGAGAAATGGACTTGCAAGATTAGCATAATTTTGCTACAAATTTGTTATGATTTAGCATATCAAATGTTTTTTTGTTGGAGGCTAATTTCTTCAATGATATTGACAGTAGCTTGTGGAAATTAACTGCAGGCTCCGCTCTGTAAGCGTTTCAAGGCACGCACTTATGACTCATCCGACAACTCGTCCCCTATACGGATCCGTCTTCCTCCACGGGCCACGGCGAAGCCAGAGCCTGACGTTCAATCGCCGGCCACTGGCCACGAACGAGCTCCGTCCCCTGCCAGGCACCGGCGTCGAGTTCTTCTTCACGCCGGCCGCCATTAGCACCGCCGTAGTACGTCTCAGAGTTCGCCGCTCCAGGTCAGGCGCGTCCGCCGGCGCCGTTCGTCCGCCGCCAGGTGCGAACCAGGGGGTAATATGTAAATAGTTGGATCGCGATTAATAGTCGCGATCCGGCATAGGGTGGTATTTGCATATATTTGGATCGCGATTAATAACCGCGATCCGACTCAGGGGGTAAATTGCAAAAGTTCGTCCCGCCTCCGCCATCTCCTCTGTCTCAACCTTGCCGCCGACCTCCGTCTATCAACCAGCTCTCCACTCTTGCGCCTTCGTCTCTGATAGATAAATCGCCCTCGCCCTTCCTCCGCTCGCGCCGCGCCGCTGCGAAAGCTCCGGTTATCCGTTGGTGCCACCTGCTGCCACTCTAGAATCCAGTATTGGGCTTTGCCTCTGTCAAGCCTCAACCTCCCTACCTCTCCTGCCATCTCGTCAGTCGGGCCATGGACAGCAGCAGGTCAGCAGCAGTAGGCTTCCGAAGTTCTCTCTCCCCTCGCCCGGGTAGCAGAATGCTCCGTCGTCAACCATGGGCGCACACCCAGCTCACTCGCTATCTCTACGATGAGGTTGTAACTGTCTCCTGCCATGGACAGGTACGTTTGATCGAAATGGACTGGTATAGTTATGCATGCCAAGTGTTTGCGTTAATGTCCTAGCCACAGAACATTTGATTTCTTCTTTATACTTGTCTCGGCTGCACTTCCTCTCACACCTAGCTATGGCAATATTTTTTTCACCTGAGCATGAACAGCAGAAATTACGAAATGAGTATAGCTCAGTTTTATATCAAGATGGAGCAAAAATTTTAGTTTGTTCGTTTGTAACCATGTCATCGGCGGGCAGCAGCCATTGATTTGCGGGATATTTAAATTTTTGCCATCCTAAGAAAGACGCCCTCTTCAAAAGCCATCGTAAGAATGGCTCTTATAGTTTTGCCATCGTGTAAGAAGCTAACACAACAATTTTGCCATTTTCGCCTACGTGGCGAGTCCAACCCAGCAGCCACGCTGGAAACCGCACGCGAAATGTCTCAAATGCCCCCGCCTTATCCTTTACCCCCAACGCCCTCCCCTGCACCTAATGCAAACGAGCCCCTTCCCTTCCTCTCTCCCCTCGAACCCTAACTTAGCCAGCGGTGGCGGCGGCGGCGACGGCGTCCCCCATCAACGACGGTGATTTTTGGTAAGAGCTCGATGATTCTTCTCCTTCCCTGCTTTATTGTGGACGGGATCCTCAGTTAGGGTTTAGTTGTCTTGGTTTTGATTTGTGCATGTTTCTCTTCCTTTGTGATTGCTAGTTCGGTGTTGGAGTAGATGTTGTGTCGTCCCACTCACTAAGCATGGAGCCTAGCGAGTGCCCCCCGTGGTATGTGAATTTCTCTCGGATGATGCATATTTAGTCTAGTGGCGCTATTGGGGTTGGATATTTCTAACTCCGAGATCTTTTCTTTGTTCATGATTGTGTCAGGATTGGTCCTGGCAATGCGTTTAGAATAGTTGTTAAGTGCGAAAAATATTTGGCAAATTTGGAGTATGGTGATCTTGCAATGGATGAACAATGGCATGATTTGTGGGTGGATAGATGCCGTGGCTATAATCTGGATAATTTTGTGACTGATATGGCAAGCAAGATCATTTGGGGGCCTAGTCAGACTCTTACAGTGTGGGCAGTTGATACTGACAGTGATGCTGAATGGAAGATGAGGAAGAATGAGCACTTTGAAAAGATGATTGCCTCCAGATTTAATGAAAGGGTTGCTAAGGTTGTCGTGGAAGTTGTTGAGAAGGCAGGGTACCAGCATCAGGAAGAACATGTACGCAGTAGAGCTGGATCAATTGGCAGTTCTGGTCTAACTAGTCATGGTGAAGGTTTAGGTGAGACATTTACCTGTCAGGAACATTTACAGCAGGAAGACCTGATAGTGGATTGGAGTGCATTGACTATAATCCCTGAAGATGATAGAGATGGTGAAGCTTTTGCTATTGCTGATGAAGAAAGAGTGTTTGAAGCAATGAGATTCAAAGCAGCAGATGAGAATGCAGAACATGAAGCTGCATCAGAACCTGCCATTCCAGTCATCCCAGCCGAGCTTCAGGATGATATGAGGGATGCAAGTATCCCTGTTGATGACACAGACCCTGTAGAGCCAGTTATTGACTGGGATAGGGACAATCCAGAGATGACAGTTGGCACAGTTTATCCTAGCATGAATGACTTTAGACTGGCAGTTAGGCAGCATGCTATAGTGCATGAATTTGAGCTAGGCACTAAGAAGTCTGACAAAAGCAGATTCAGGGGTTATTGCAAAGCAAATGGCTGCCCATGGGTAATTAGAGCTAGGACACAAGCAGATGGTTGTGTCAGGGTATGGTTTGTATGCTTTTGTGCATGAATTCTATATTTATGTTGGTGTGGCTTGTGTATGGATATGTACTTATGTATGTTGCATTGTGCAGGTCCAAATAAACAACTGCACCCACCAGTGTACTTCAAGAAGCAGAGTGAAGGGAACAATGGCAAGTATAGCTTGGGTTGCTGAGAGGGCAATTCCTCTATTGAAGAAAAAACCAGGATGGGGGGCAGCTGATGTAAAGGATGCATTGGAAGACAAATACAAGATCCAGATTAATTAACAGACATGCTGGTATGGAACACAGAGGGCTGCAGAGAAGTTATTTGGTAAGTGGGATGACTCATTTGACTGGTTGTATAGGTTTAAGGAAGAAATCGAGTTGAGATCTCCTGGTAGCATAGTTGAGATAGACATTGAAGAGATTGATAAGAAATTTCATTTTAGTAAATTCTTCTGTGCATTCAAAGGTAGTATAGATGGGTTTTTAGGTGGCTGCAGACCATATATTAGTATAGATTCCACTGCCCTCAATGGCCAGTGGAATGGACACATGCCTGCAGCACTAGCCTTAGATGGGCACAACTGGATGTTCCCATTAGCAATTGGATTCTTCTCTGGTGAAACTAAAGAAAATTGGATTTGGTTCATGGAGCAACTACGCAAGGCTATTGGTGTGCTTCCAAGGATGGCTATATGCTCTGATGCTTGCAAGGGGTTAGAGATAGCAGTGCAACAAGTTTTCCCATGGGCAGAATAAAGAGAATGTTTCAGACATCTAATGGAGAACATGAAGAAAAAGTTTAGAGGAGAAGTGTTTGCAGAGAATATGTGGCCTGCAGCTAGGTCCTACTCAGCAGGAAAGCACAAATATTTTCTAGATAAAGTTTTGGCAGCTAGCAGTGAGGTAGAGCCATGGCTGCTAGAGAATCATAACCTTCTTTGGGCCAGATCAAAGTTTCCACCTAATATCAAATGTGACTACATAAATAACAACTTGGCTGAATGCTGGAATGCATGGATCAAAGATATGAAGGATCTTCATCTGCATTGCATGGTTGATGCTATAAGGGAGAAGGGTGTAGTCCTGTTTGAGAAAAGGAGAAGGATATCTAGAGCTTTGCATGGAATTATACTGCCAGCAGTCATTCATCAGTTAAATGCAGCCTCAAAGGGTTTAGGACATCTAAAAGTGACCAAGGGCCTTCCAGACCAAGCTGAGGTATCTACAAGGATGAGGAAGTTAGAAGGCATGTGGTGTATCTGGCAGAACAGAGATGCACATGTAGGGAATGGCAAGTCACAGGTGAGCCTTGCCCTCATGCACTTTCTGTTCTCACTACTGAAAGACAACCAGACTTTGAGAAGTATGTGAATATGGCCTATTCAGTACAAAGGTTTAGACAAGCATATGAGTTAGGATGGCCAAACATCACTGATAGGAATCAATGGCCACAAGGTGAAAAAGATTTCAAATTATATCCACCAATAGGCAAGAAGAGAGGTGTAGGCAGACATAGAAAGAATAGGATACTATCTTGCTTGGAGAGAACAGGAAAGCCAACAAGGCAAATTGTGACACCCTCAAAGTTAAGTAGAAATTAATTAGGATTCGTTTAGGTTAATCCTTAAATTTATTGGAATAATTATGAAATTAAAGGGGTAAATGTAAATAATAAACCATAAATAAATATGGGAAAATTAAGGGATGCTGTACAACTTGAGTGCCGAAACAAGTCTCTAAAACCCTAGATTTAAACTAGAGGAGATCAGGTTCAAATTCGAATTTAAAATCCTTTCAAAACCCTTCCAAATAAATAAGAAAAAGGTTTAAAAGATGTTTGGGCCGAAACTTCAATTCTGGCCCAAACCTCTCCTCGCAGCCCAGCCTCAAAGTCTGGTAACCCTCCCCCAACTCCCGGCCTCACCCACTCTTCCTCCCTCTCCATCGGCCGGCCCAGCTCACCACCGTCGGCCCAGCCTCCCTTCCCCGCCCACTTGGCCCAGCAACCGCGGGCCACGCCGCCTCGCCAGGCCGCCTTCCGCCCGCACGGCCCGCGCGCCGAAACGGCCTTCCGCGCGGCCCACCTCACCCACTCAGCCCACCCGCACCTCACAGCCCACGCCCGCGCGCACGCGGCCCACGCCGTCGGGGCAACGTCACACATGACGTCACCCGTTCCCCCCGACGTCACCCCCTCCTCCTACCCCTCCGACCACCGCCGGATCACCGTCGCCGCTCGATCTTCGACCCCCGGCCAGGATGAGCTCCGGGGGGCGCGTGCGACGCGTGTCGCCACCCCCGGCTCCCCCCGCGCCCGAATAGTGGCGTCGACCACCCCAGACCCCGCCCGGCCAAGGTTCCCCGCCGCCGGCGCTCAACCCCTCCACGGCCGCCGCGCGTCCTACTCCGCCGGCTGCTCCTAGCTCCTCCGCACGACGTGGCGGCACCCCACGCTCCCGCTCCGCCTATAAAAGGCACCCCAGACCCCTCCCCTGGGCATCGACCAAGCTCAACTCGAGCTCCCTTCCTCCCCTTCCGCAGCCAAGCCACTCCACTCCCCTTTGGCCCTCCCTTTCGCCACCCATGTGCTCGCCGTGCTCCCCTCGTCCGGCCAGTACAAGCCGCAAGGCCGGCGGCGAGCCGTAGCGCCGCCCCGGCGCTTTTCCGGCGAACCCCGCGGCGGCGCGTATGGCGCCCGCGGCGGCGCCGCCCGGCCCCCGGCGAAGCGGCACGCCGCCGTCACCCCGCCGTCGCCCCGCCGTCATCCCTCTCTCTCTCCACAATCCGACAGGCGGGCCCGGACCCCGACGCCGTCCCCCTGCCGTTCCCCGTCCGCAGCTGACATGCGGGCCCGAGCCTCCATCCCGCTCCGTGGCCTTGGTCCACATGGACCAAAGGCGCTAGGCCGCCCCAGCCCACGGCCGGTCCATGGCGCGGCAGCCACGGCCGCGGAGTGGACGCGGTCCACTGGACCGTCGGCCCAGTGGCGCGCGGTCCACCGCGCCCACGACGCCGGCCCACGGAGTGGTGCGTGCAGTGGGTCCCACCGGCCCACGTCAGCTGGGCCACCCTGCCGCGTCAGCCCCTAGCAAATTGCTAGGTACACCCGGGTAAGTGCACACACAATGTTATTTAGAGCCCTTCCACACTTCTAAAAATTCCCCAAAAATACCCAAAAATACTAGGGATATTTCTAAGCCTATTAGTGCCATCCAATTCTTTTAGCAAGTCATTAGAGCCCGAATCCAAATAAGCTTCCCTCTAACCAATAGAAAGCTTTCCTCAGTGTACCCAGAAAATCCCCCTTTCTCTGTCTTAGCCCGATAAATCCCCAGAAAATCCTCATAAATATTAGGGATTATTCTAAGCATTTTCATATGCTTAGTCCCCTAATATTTATATCCTAAGCTTAGCCATGCCTATAAACCACTCCAAAACCCCGTCGTCACACCGCCCGTGTAAGCCCTAACCCCGTCTAAATCCCCGTCGTCCAACCGACCGTCCATAAACCCCTAGGTTTCAATGAAACCCTGGCCATCATGCCTTCCAAAATAGTGTAAGGACTTTCTAGAGATCCATATCCGGGAATTATTTTTAGAAATCTATATAATTCCCGAAATACTAATAATCATCGTTCCAGCCATCTTCAGGGAATTATTTAATAATTCTCTTCGAAATCCCTATCCTTTAATCCATTAATTATTTCATATAGTTACTGGATTATCAATCCAAATCTCTAGTCATCAGCCCTTAGGCAAATCCTTTATTCCCGGCCTCCCTTTCCTTTCTTCTTTCCCTTTTACGATTTGATTGATGTACTGTTATCCTGATTGTTATTTTATGTGTTTTTATCGATAGCATGACCGGGCCCCGACGAGACGCCAAGGCTCCAGAAGGCCCGAAGCCCAACCCGGTCAACATATGGTACATGCCTGCGTAAGGAACGACTAAGGATCGACAATGAAGGCAAGTCTCACCAATAATATCACTTAATCACTAAAGTTTACCTTTCTTGCAGCATAAGCTATGAGGAGGCATCACGTGGGTGAATGCCTGGCCGCGCTGTAGCCATAGGATGCTGATTGGGAGTGGAAGGAAGATCCCAATGAAGGGGATTCTGTCCTAAGAGCCACTCTGATCCCAGCTAAGGACCGGTTCACGGGAGAGTCTTTCTAGTGCCCAGTATAACCTCGCATGCCAAAAAGGCATAGCCTTCGGGAATGCCTATTTATGTGAGGCCTTGATTCACACCCCACCAGCTGAACCTAGTAATCCATCCCAAGGAAGCCGTATGATTGGCGCAGAGTGCTGACCGGCGAACTGGGACCGCCCGGTCCCGGGTGGAGCACGCGCCAAGTCGGGAAACAGGTATACTAGAGACAGCCCCAGACAGAGGGCTGGGACTGGGCGGCACGGGTTGACTAGGTTACAGGGTCAGAGACCCTGAGGGCCAGAGGCCCGATGAGCTCATCAAAAACCCGGGTCGATATCCGCGAGGCGGATGATTAGTAGCCCCTGTTTAGCCCCCAGTATACACGTGGCTGGACCTAGGGAATGCTGACCAGCGATGGTCATCGGTGGGTACGAATCTCGTAGGTCGACGCCCGCCTTTCGCGAAGGTGGGAACAGACCGAATGCGAGGTAGATAAGTACGACCTCTGCAGAGTGTAGAATCTATCTGGATAGCCGCGACTCCGGCAAGAGTCCACTTAGTCAAAGCCCCCGATGATTAGATTTACTATTTCTGTACGGGGAACCTGAAACGGCGAAGGTACCGTTGGTCAGGTTCGGGGTTTGTATACTGGGACTGGCAGGGAGGAAGTGCCCCTCCAGGACCAACCCTTAACTTTAATTTAATTTGATATATTATTGAAATTGTGGGATTTGCTGGGTATTCTTTTCCGAATACTTACCCTTGCTTTCATTGTCTTACAGGTTTAGGCCATCAGGGCGAGAAGGTGCTGCAGCCCATTCCGACGGAGGAATGAAGTGCCTAACCGCTCTCCGCTAGTTAAAAACGGTGTTAAAATCTATTTCAAATATACGTTATTTACCTTTCTGATACTAATCTGTGACAAGATCTGTATCAGCGACCGATCCAGGACCTGATACAGGTAATTAGGGAACCTTTGGATAAGGGGTCCCCACACAAACCAAGTGTGATGCATGTAAGGAAGTTGGTCATAGGAAGGGAAGTTGGAAGTGTGGTCTGACTGGGACCAAGAAGAGGTATGTCAGCACTACCATCTTATTGTCCATTGTCTATACTACCTTTTGTAAATAAACTGACAAGTGTCACTTGTTTGCAGGAAAAGAACCAAGAAGAACAAGGCCAAGCCTGGAAGGAAGAAGGCCAAGAAGGACAGTACAACAGAGGCAGTGAGGTGACAATTACCACTTCCAGGACCAAAGCAGTGGCGGCTAGGGAAGCAGCTCAAGCAGCAGCAGCAGCTAGGATAGCTGAAGCAGCAGCTAGGGAAGCTGAAGCAGCAGCAGCTACCAGCACTAAGAGGTAACTGTCAATTGTCAATTGCTAATTTTTCTCATGTGTTACAATTATTTTCATTGTTCTGTAGGAGACTTGACTTGGAAGCACCACCAGCTTTAGAAGCACCACCAGCTTTAGAAGCACCACCAGAAACATCAGTACAACATGTTGCTCCCAAGAAAATGACTCCCAGGAAGAAGAAGTTGGCAACCAAGGTGAAGAAGACCTCACCAGCCAAGAAAGGCGCCAAGAAGTAGTACTGCTACAAACTACATGATCTCACTAGCCTTTTGCTTCAACCATTTTACTGAACACCAGCCTTTTGCTTGAATTATTTTGCTGAACAATGTGATGTAATGGCCACCAAGAACAATGTGATGTAATGGCCAAGAATTGTGATCTGTGTGTGCTGTTAAATTATGGCCAACTGATGTTGAGGCCAAGAACTATTTTAGGCGTTGAACAAGTGATCTGTGTGTTCTGTGAAAAATGTGATCTGTGTGTTCTGTGAACAATGTTAATGTTCTGAAATGCTCATTTTCTGAAATTCCACTGAAATGATATCCATTCATTGATACGTAAATGACACAATTACATACTAATGCATCATTGTTCTACTTCTTCAATGCATAGCCAACTACAAAGGCAACAAACAACACAAACATAAACATGACAGCGTTAATCAATTTCTCCATCTTCTTCTCTAAATCACTTGCAGCGGCCGGCCTGGAAACTTGTTGATTAATGGACTTGACTTCTTCTTTTTCTTCAATCTCAAAAGATTCTTCCTCTATCACCAGAATAACCTTGCTACTGACCAAATCGACAAAATACTCCCTCTGCCAGTTGTAGTAAGGGCACCTATTTGGTAGCTGAACGTCAAGCACAAGCAAGTGGAAACAAGTCAACAGATGAGCCACAAACCCAAATCCAAAATCAAAACAACAAACTGACTCACCCAACTAAAATTCCTTGCGCGTTTGAAGTACACACGCCCGTTGTTCTCGTTGTCCTTCCTCGACCGACGCTCAATCACCCTCGCCGTCTTGCACATTGGGCACTTGACCAGGGGAAGCCCCGTCTCCTCCCCTACATCCGGCCTACCACGGTTCGACCTCCTTTTGCTTGAAGACTCCGCGAGATGGGACATCTGCTTGAAGAAAGAGCGTGGCTGAGGGGAGGGAGGAAGGAAGGGAGAGGGGCTCGTTTGCATCTGGTCCAGAGGAAGGGAAGGGCGGTCGCCGTCGCCGTCGCCACCGCCGCTGGCTAAGTTAGGGTTCGAGGAGAGAGAGGAAGGGAAGGGGCTCGTTTGCATCAGGTGCAGGGAAGGGCGTTGGGGGTAAAGGATAAGGCGGGGGCATTTGGGACATTTCGCGTGCGGTTTCCAGCGTGGCTGCTGGGTTGGACTCGCCACGTAGGCAAAAATGGCAAAATTGTTGTGTTAGCTTCTTACGCGATGGCAAAACTATAAGAGCCATTCTTAGGATGGCTTTTTAAGAGGGCGTCTTTCTTAGGATGGCAAAAATTTAAATATCCCTTGATTTGCACACCTTCTTATCCATGAGCTTCAGGCGCTTTGCACAGAGTACACATGGACAAATTGTCTTTGCTGCAGCAACCTCTATAATCTTGGGCGATGGAAAGAAGATTTCCTTCTGGCATAACGCATGGATCCACGGGTTGCGGCCGTGTGACCTCGCCCCAGGACTGTACGCCATCTCAAGAAAAAAAGAAAAGATCCTTGCAAGAGGCCTTGCAAGAAAGCAGATGGATCTGGGATCTTAACCTGCAACACCCAAGTTTCACAGCCCAACGCTTCACTGAGTTCGTCCACTTATGGCGAGCTACTAGAGAGGTCCAGCTGGCAGCTGCGCCCCGCCAACCCAGATAGTATCTCCTGGAAATTCACTGCAAGCGGCGAATATACATCTCGCTCAGCCTATCGCGCCCAGTTTTTAGGCTCAACGCGGACTGTCTCTAACGCTCTAGTTTGGAAAGTCTGGGCACCACCAAAATGTAAATCCTTCAGTTGGCTAGCACTTCAAGGCAGGATCTGGACCTCAGATCGACTTGAGGGCTGAGGCTCGAGGTTGGCAGAATGCAGACAAGTGCTCGCTTTGCCGGAGGGTGCAGGAAACATGATTGTACCTTTTCAAAGATTGCAGATTTACCAGGCGCATATGGGAGGGCCTCGCGGAATGGCTAGGCAATAGCGACCTGCGGCCATGTAGATGGGCAGCAAGTGACTCAGTTATGCAGTGGTGGACAGGGTTGGGAAATACTCAGAGCATTGAGAGAAAGGGCTTGCGCACGCTAATCATCTTAACCTGTTGGGAGATATGGAAAGAAAGGAATGCTAGAATCTTTGAACGAAAAGAATCGACAAACCAGAGGATCCCTCAAAAAATCAAAGATGAAGCATCGCTTTGGGCAGTGGCAGGGGCTAAGCACTTAGCTTCCCTCATTAATCTTTCCTGAACTTTCATTTCCGTTTTAGCTTTTCCTCTCCCCAGACCTGCTAGCTACGGCTTGTAACAGTAATAGTTTTGAGCCTGTCTAGGCTTTCCCTTTCTAATCAACTAGGTGATTCCCCGCACGTTGTTGCGGGATATTTTGCGTAATTTTATATGATTATTTGATGCATTCTGCAAAGAGTTTTAATGTAATAGATAATTGTGAATGATATGTATGCAGTTAATCCGTAAAATGACAATACTTGCAATAATGAATAACTTTTTCATTGGCCTTCGATTCGTTCAAAGCCCTCCCGGCATGAAAGAAAAGAAACCTCACAAATCTACCTAAATTCCCCAAATACGAACATAACTTAATGAAATTGGGTATAAAAGAAAAAGGAAGCGGGGAGCAGACCTACGCGTAGCGTTGGGGATCAAAACCGAAGTGTTTCTCCTCCTTCTTCCCGATCGTTGCATGAGCAACCTGCGTTACCGATGCGGCTAAGGCCGCCTGCTGCGACGCCTCGTCGGCGGTAAAGTAATACCCCGAGAGACCAACATCACTAGCGCCCTGTAGCTATGCAAAGAACCTTGATGCTGTGAGTGCCTTGCTCAGTAAATAAGAGGAAGGATGTGGGGAGGCGTGCGTGACTCTTGATCTATCTGCCATGACTTTTGATATGCTGTGATCTTTTGAATGCATCTTAGTGGGATGATGACATGGCCTCTAATGCATCTTAGTGGGATGATGACATGGCCTTGAGGGTTGAGAAAAGTCTTTTAGCGAGGACCGTCTATATAGTTATATAGGATATATGATACAATAGGCAGCTATCCTGTTCTTCCAAAAAAACAGAGTACACATGGACGGGGCCACGGGGGGCACGAGGCCACAATGGTCAGTATCAATAAGATTGTCATTTGTGCATCCTGACACCGGAGTTCATACCATCGAAAGGCATACGAGCCACATCCATCCAAATAGAGCAGAGAATTCGGACCTCATCCCCTATCTTTTTTCTTTTTGAAAAATATGTCCAGTCATTGTTCATGCGTGAGAGCAGTGCATAAACAATGGGCATGACATTCTTAGGCAGGCTCAGGCATCTGCCACTTGTGTTCTGTACTCGGAGCCTAGCCTTGAGCATGAGGTCATCCATGTCTTCACTGACCTTGGCCATTGATCGCCACATTTACCGAGGTAAACATCATCGAAATATTGGTATTCCGGTTGCGCTTGTGATATTTTAGGATATGTATGACTCAATTTAATCATGAGTTGATCCTAATGTGGATTTATTTTCCATAAACACTTGAGATGTGTGTGATGAGCGTGGGCTCTGGTATTGGGCACATTGGCATTTCTTCAATTAGTTTTCTGCTGTGTGTAATGTAAACACACATTACACTACCGGCAACCCCAGGAATTTCACTAGGCTATTTCACATCTTGCAATCTCATATTCTATAATGCTAGATGGTTCCATCCTTGTTCCTCGTGTTAGATCTGTTTTACTAAAATGATTCAATTAATTAAAAATAGGTAAAGGCCCGTGCCATGCTACGGCCACATAAATTTTAAATAAAATAATAATTATTTAGAGTCATAGTTAGTAAAAAAAGAATGAAACAAATCGCAGGAGTAACAAATGCCATAGAAATATTGCAGTGTCAAGGTTGTGGTTAATCATAAATTATTTAGAGAGTATGGGCAACTAATCAACATAGTGCATTAATAATTGACCATTAAATCCATATGTTTTACATAGTAAGAGAATACTATGGACTCACATCATTATCAAATGGGCACCGTACTATGTGAACTCCCATCGATAAACATTGACACCATTCCGTCCGGCCAACTCCTTATCCTTGTTCCTACGCAGAACTCACGCCCCTTTCGGGCTTATTTGGAAACTAGAGGAACGAGGTGGAATGGAGGGATTGAAATGGAACTTAGTTCATTTTAAGATCAATCCCCCTTCATTCCCGCAAAGCTAATTTGACGCCCGGGCGTTACCTCCCACGCGTACGCGCGCACACTTCCGCCCTCCCACGTGATGATCCCACTGCCGCACATGTGCCGGCCCCACGCACCCGCTTGCACTCTCTATCCGAATCACGCCGCATTTCATTCTCTGCTCTCTCCTCCGTCCCTTTCCGTTTTTCTTTTCGCAGATCCACGCGCGTGCGGAGCTTCGCCCAGCCATGGAGGGAGCACGCCGGCGGAGCTCTGCCCCAGCCGCGGAGGTGTGCGAGCTGGTGGCGCTCGACCTTGACCAGGATGGGGCGCATCGATGGCGGCGACCGGCCCCTGCCGTGAAGGGCGTGCGCCGGCGGCGACCGGCCCCTGCTAGGATGGGGCGCGTCGGTGGTCGTCAGGCCATCGCCCGTGATGGCGGAGGCGGCCCAAGCGGCCTCTAGCCGCGACGGGCTATCGGAGGTAGGTGCCATTTTTCTTTTTTTTTGCAGAAATATTTTGGAAAAGGTTATTGAAAATCTTTTTCTTTTTTTTTGCAATAAGTTTTTTGATATTTTTTATGAAAAGATTGCCAATATTTTTTTTGAAAATATTTTAGTTTCGTTTTTTCTAAAAGTTTTGAGAAAACTTTTTCTGAAAAAGTCTTTCATGTTTTCTGCAATAACTTTTTTTAAAAGTTTGACGTAAAGTTTTGTTAAATTTTTGTTTGCAGTTGGAGTGGAGGACGCACATGGGGCTGACGGACGCGAACGTGGCGCTGATTCGAGGACGTGAAGCAGCGGAAATGGTTCAGCGGGTGGACCCCCATGCGGGAGCGCGTCGTAGCGGGAGAAACGGCCGCACTGCTGCTGTCGGAGCGAGCGGGCGGACGCTTCCGTCCGCTCGCCCGTAAATTAGCTGTTCCCATTCATTCCACTCCAATTCCACCCCAAACCTTTTATACCCAAACAAGCCCTTCCTCGTCTCTTTCGCCCAACATCGTTGCGCCGTCGTACTCTCGCACATGTGTGCTCCGCCCTTGCCTCCTTGATGCTCCACCGCAGGCCGTAGCCGCGCTCCGGCCTTGCCGCGCCACTTCCCCGCCACACTGCTCCTTCTCCGCTGTACCGAATCCGCGCCATCGCTGCACACATCCGCCGCCTTCCTTTGCCATTGCCAGAAGCCATGGAGTCGAGGAGCACCACACGGGCGGGGCAATGTCGCCCAGGGCCACGGAGGTGGGGTGAAGCCGTGAGTCCGTGAGTCCAGGACAGCATCTCCAAGCTGACGCCCTCCAGCTCGGCGTGTTTAGGCCGCCGTCCATCTCGGTGTCCCTAAGCAACCCCTCCTCTTCCAGCTTTATGTGCCTCCAACTCCCTAATCTTTGGTGATTCGAAATTCCGACGAAATTTTGCTAGGGAAATTGGTATATTCAGTTAATCGCTCTCCTCTTTCCCTTTTCCTTTTCAATTTCTCGCTTTTCTTCTTACCTTTGATTTTCTTTTTGTTCCCCTTTCTCATGCCCTCAAGGGGATGCTAATTTACGCTCGTCCGGACGGAGGTCCGTCCGCGCGACTTCCATTCAGGGAAGGCCCCACTGGTCCCACCCACCCACTTTCCCTTTCTAGTATTTAAAAAAAGTAATTAAAAAACAAATAGAAAACTTTTAAAAAATAAATAGAAGATAAACTTTTCAGAAAAATTATCGCAAAAAAATTCAAAAAACTTTTTAGAAAAATAAAAAAATTCAAAAATAATTAGAAGAAAATTTTTAGGAAAAGTCTTCACAAAAAGATTTCAAAAACCTTTTTTAGAAAAAATGAAAAGAGAAATATTTTCATAAAAGTTTTTCGCAAAACATTTCAGAAATTTTTAAAAAAAGTTTTGAAGAAAGAAAAAAAAACTCACCTAGCTGGCGGCGGCCTCGACGCCACCACCTCGCGCCCTTCCCCGGCCAGGGAGGAGCTCCGCCGCCGCGCATGCGGCCGGGGTGCTGCCACGCCCGCGGCTGGGGCGGAGCTCCGCTGTCGCGCCCTCGTCCCGCCGCCCCTACGGTGTAGCTCGCCTGCGTCGGACCCGCCGAGGTCGAGCGCTACCACGCCCGCCATGCCGCCTCGACGGTGCAGCTCGCCGCCGCCGGACTCGCCGAGGTCGAGCGCTGCCGCGCATTGGCCTCCTCCACGCCGCGACACCGAGGGTCGGTCACTCCGCCGACCCGGGTACCGCGCTGGAGCTCCCGCGAGAGTGCACCTCGCCAGGCTAGCCGCCCCCTAACCTCCGCGCGCACGGCACCCTATCGTCGTCGAGGCCGGCCGCTATTCTGGGCTGGTCGTCGCTCCTGCAGGCTGGGCGGCTTGCCGCCGCTGTGGGCTAGGCGTGGCCACAGCGGTGGAGTGGAGAGGAAAAGGTGGGGGACAGTGGGGCCCTCCATGTTGGGAGTGGAGAGATGAATGATGAATCGAACGGTGGGAAGGAAGTCACAGGCGAGGGTAGTTTCATCATTGCGCGTCGTCCACCTCTTTTTTCCTCGAGTGCCCTTTTTTTCCTCCCTGGATCTGGAGTGACGAGCAACAACGGCGGCAGCCCGGGTCCCCGCCCCACTTTCTTCTCTCTCGGGCCCGACGAGATTTGCTAGCTCCGTGAGGAAGAAACCAGAATACCCTAGCACCATCGTCTGTCGGGTGTTTACGGCGCGCTGCGGAGCGCGGGCAGGCGAGGAACCATAGTCGGCGCCGCGACAACTCCCCCCACAGCTAGCGGCTGGCGGAGGACCGAAGGGGCGATAGGAGAGAGCGGAGGAAAGAAGGTAGTGGGCCCACATGTTGCGCAAGGCAGCAGGGCGTGTGAGGCGATAACCCGTGGTTCTGCGTAGAGAAGACGTGGGCCCCATGGCCTGCGGGTGGGGGATTGGTGGGAGGCGAGGGCACGGGAGGTAGGGGCATGGTAATGTGGCTACGAGGACGTTACGCTTTTAGTAGTAGTAGGTTGAGGTTTCTCTATCCTCTTTCCCCTTTCTACTTTTCAATCATATAGGAGAATTGAATTGAGGGCAAAAAATCATCTCCAAAAGATTGATTTTCCCCTTTCCTCTTTATTTTCCCTTTCTCTCCCCTTTTTTCTCAATCCACCCTTCCTCCCTTTCTTCCCCTTTCCCTCCTTTCCTTCCCAGCCACACGATCCACCCACCCAACACCGTTGGATTCGGCCCCTTCTCTGCTGCCAGCACAGCCGTCGGCGTGCCACACCGTCCGGGCACGACGGCGAGCCGCGCCGCCCGTGTCGCCGCCCCGCCGTCCGTTGACCGCGCGCCCCTCCAGCCGTCGGTCGCACACGCCCGTCCGCCGGCCCAAACATGCGGCGTGCCCCTCTGGCCGTCGGCGTGCCACACTGTTCGGGCACGAGCATGGCCGCCGACGAGCCGCGCCGCCCGCGTCGCCGCCCCGCCGGCCGTTGACCGCACGCCCCTCCAGCCATCGCGAACTGGCGCGCCTTCGCGCCGTCGTGGGCCGGCATGCCCTCGCGTCGCCGCGTGATGCCCCGACCTGGCGCCGCCGCGAGCTGGCTCGCCCTTGCGCGTGACGCGGGCCGCCTTGCCCTCTGCGCCGGCCATTGAGATGGGAACGGTAGGATGAAGAGAAGAGAGAACAGAGAAAGAAGAAAGGTTCTTCCCATTGACAGATGTGTCCCGTTTGTCAGGTGGAGGAAAGGGGAAAGAGAGAACTAATTTTACCCTTTATCCCCAAAACACTAAAATTGTGAAAGGGATTCCTCTATAAGATAAGAAAGGGGAAAGAGGAAAAGGAAAACTGTTGGAGATGCTCTAACATGCAAACATGTCAGAATTTATTTATGTATCTTTTTTTTTTTGCAGGTTACGAAATCGTAAATTACTAAATCAGCCGCCGACGATAAACGTGTTTGATGTTTACACGAGGACTTTCACTATTTTCTCCACTTGACGCATCAAAAACTCAAACCGAGAGATCTGTTGCGCAGTAAACTCTAAACTAGATTCAAATTCTCTGATGGTTGTTCCTCTGCTATACTTTTGATTTTTTTTAAAAATCCTGACAATAGCATTATTCCTTGATTATTTTTTACTTTTGCCCCACCCCCCCCCCCCCCCCCCCCCCAACCCATGATTGAGTAATTATTCATTAACTATTTCCTTCCCCTCCCCCTGCCGCGCTGTTTACGCCCACGTCTCCGGCTCTCCGCCCGTTTCCTTTCGGTTTCCTCCCCCATCTCTCTCTCCCACCATCGTCGCCACCTCCATTCGGTCTCCGTCCCCTTCGGCCTCCGATCCATCCTCCACGAGTCCAGCCGAATCCGAGGTACGCACGCGCAATTCGCCGCGGTTATACCCCCATTCCGCGATCCGATCGATCCGCGCGGCGGCGCGGCGCGGGTTCCTTCGCGTTCTTATCAGGCGGATCTCGTTGGGGTGCAGGATCCGCGGCGGCGGAGGGCGGTGGTTGGCGGGCGATGGCGCACCGGGTGGACAACGAGTACGACTACCTCTTCAAGATCGTGCTCATCGGCGACTCCGGCGTCGGCAAGTCCAACATCCTCTCCCGGTTCACCCGCAACGAGTTCTGCCTCGAGTCCAAGTCCACCATCGGCGTCGAGTTCGCCACCCGCACCCTTCAGGTAAACCCATTCCCCCTCCCTCTGCCCTCGAATCTCTAGATGAAGATTCGAGTCGAGAGATTCATCGCATTCGATGCGTGACGCGTTTTGATCAGAGGCGACTGTTTCGGCTCGGAGCCATGGAGACAGAAATTTGGGATAACTAGATCATTGTGGCTGATGGGTCTATAGAATGATGTGGAGGACATTGTGTGCTATGCACTGCATGGGTATCAACTTGTACCAGATCTGTAATTGATAGGTAGAATTGTGGAAGCGAACATTTGTACGGATCATATTTATACATGCAGGTATAGATAGGTTCGAAAATTTGAAGTCTAGACTAGGCTACACCGCTCCAGCAGGCTAATTGTCATGCAGTATTTGTGTCCGCAGTTTTGGTTCTTGTAACCTTGTTGCAGTTTAAGCTCTAACTGAATGATAGAATAATCTATGATGCGTTTTTACATAAAGACTTACCTGGCGGATTTTGTGTCCGCAGCTAGTAAACTAGTACTGCTGCTCTTTTTTCGGGTAGACAGTACTAGTGTTCTTTAGTGAATATTTTCTGCATCAATGATTCTGAGTTAACAGTGCAACAGTACAAGTAACTACCACTCTACCAGTCTACCATCATAAAAAATGTTGGTTATATTGAGTTGAATGCGCGTTGTTGATGTGTCCTTCAGTCTGGAGGTTTCTCAGCCTATCTGTCTAAACTCCACACAAATACGCATAATTTGCTGTTGTGCGTGTTCGTTTTGTCTGTCACTTAAATATCTGTAGCTGTTGCCCACTTTTTATTTGGTCGTTTTGTCTCATTACCCAATAACAAGCTGGAGCATAGACTTGTTGCTGTTTGTCTTCTACTGTTTTAAGCCATAATGCTACAAAGTTATTTTAAATTCATGTATTCAAGTTTACTGACATGATTTTAAGCCGGACAGACAAAATGTTTATGTACCGGTGGTTTGATTGTACTTCTGCCATATGTTGTTTTTGAGTTCACTGATACACTGCATGGTGTATATACAAAGCATGCACAAATATTGTGTTTATTATCGTTGATTACAAATCATCCATGAAACTATCACTTTTGCCAGTAGTAAAAACAGGTTTGTTCAGACTGGTATGAAAATGAGCAATTTGCTCAGAGCATAGTTATATGTTGGCCAGGAATATTTCAGAACAAGGAGTTGTCTGGCAGAATGGCTGCATGGATATCATATGAGTTAATGATTGTGATGTTACCATATGCTAGATTTGTCCTTGCAATGTCAAACATGGTCTGTTTTGTCAAGATGAGTTCTTTGATTAATTTAGTACATATAAGAAAATTTGAGAGCTGATTGACTGTACCTTCTTGTTTTTATATTCTATTGTACTGAAAGACTTTATGTTGTTTTGTTTGCAATAAATGATTGGCCTTCTTCTTATTTTTCTGCTTCAATGTATAGGTATTTTCACTGTTTTCTTTCAGCAAGTGATTTAAAATTAAGTTTTTCTAACAATGCCACTTTATAATACTATCACTGTGTTACTGTTCCAACAGATAGAAGGGAAGACCATCAAAGCTCAGATATGGGATACTGCTGGGCAAGAGAGGTACCGTGCAATCACTAGTGCTTACTACAGAGGAGCTGTGGGTGCACTTTTAGTCTACGACATCACAAAGAAGCAGACATTTGAAAATATCCAGAGGTGGCTTCGTGAGCTCCGTGATCATGCAGACTCCAACATTGTGATCATGATGGTTGGTAACAAATCAGACCTGAACCACCTGAGATCGGTTCCAGAGGAAGATGGCCAAGCATTAGCAGAGAAGGAAGGCCTATCCTTCCTGGAGACATCAGCACTTGAAGCCCTGAATGTTGAGAAGGCGTTTCAGACTATCCTTGCTGACATTCATCAAATCATAAGCAAGAAGGCGCTTGCTGCCCAGGAGGCAGGAGGCAGCGGGCCTCCGGGACAAGGAACCACCATCAATGTTGCTGATTCATCTGCCAATACGAAGAAAGGATGCTGTTCTTCCTAGGGGCAAACAGAGATATGATATTGCTGTTATTCCTAGGGGCAAACAAAGATGTGATGATGATGCAAAAGGAAAACATTATGGATCTTACAGCACTGTAGGTGTTATGTAGGTTGCTTTGACTCCTTTTGGCCTGTAACTCTGGTGGGGTTGTAATCACAATTCATACTTCTACAAAGAAATTCTTGTCTCAGGTAGATATGATGTGTAGTTCCGAAATTTTGGTAGAGACCAGTGTTTGGTGGACTTCATTTGTGGGTGTGTTTTGTTTCAGTATTCTATCCTAATAAGTCTTTCTACTGAAAAAACAAAATCAGATATTTATTGTATTCTACATGAGTTTGTGGTATTATCCGACACTTCCATGTTCCAAATTAGAGGTTCTTCCAAATTAGATGTTCTTTCTACTTTGGTTCTGTAAGCGTTATACATTATGATTTGAGGCTGTTATTCACAGATGTACTGACAGAATCAGTTCTAAGCTATCTGCTTTAGCATAATCTCCTTTCCGGTTGCACTGTAAAGCTGCATCTTCGCTGTCAGTAGTGAGCGACCATGCATAACTCGTGCTAAGTGCCTCTACCTCCTTCAAACTTTTGATATATTCATATATGGCTTTATATCATCATATCACTCTCGTCTGATGCACTTCATGATTAATTATCCTTTTCCACTGGGAGAACGACAAATCATGCAGACGCCTGGTCTTTGAGGAGCCAAGTTGATAATATCAGGAAGTTTGCACAGCATTTTTCTTGTGAATCTTAAACGATAAGTGTGGCCAGTGTCAGTTCCCCATAAACTGTGCTTTATGCCCCTTGTTCCTGTCTTTGCATCCTTATATCACTCTCGCAACATGTTTCCGCTTTCTGCAAAGATTAGGACACATAATTGATAATTCAGATGCCCAGTCTCTCAGAAATCGGCTTATCTTACCAGCATTATCTGGAGAACCTTTGAAGCTTAAGCTGGCCAGTGTGCTTTCAGCAAAATCTTGGTAGAGACCATCGTTGCGGCAAACTTTCTACAATTTCAGAGCAATGCCGTTTTCTCTTTCAGTACGCTAATCCTAATATGTTCTTAATTATCGGAATACTAAAATAAGGACTGCATTTCTAATTCTACGTGAATTTTAGAAAATTGAAGCATATCCATCCATTTTTTATGTTTCCGCGCTCTGTTCTTCCGGGCTGCATAGCTCATCTGTTCTCCTTCATGCTTCAACTACACTGCTTGAGATGATTTGAGCTTATCATGTGGTTCGTTGTTGCTAATACATTCTGACAGAATCAGTTCTCTGCTCTCAGCTTTAGCATAAACTTCTTTCCAGCTTTGCATTCTGGAAATGTATCTTCGCTGTCAGTAGCCCGGTCTTTCAAACTCTTCATGCCTCTTCTTTTCTTTTTCTCTCTCTCTGTCTCTTTTTTTTTCGGTTCTTGTTGCTGTCTGCAGAGTCGACGTCAAATTGTGCAGATGCCCGGTCTTTCAGAGACCCTTGGGAGCGCCACATTCCTTGAAAAATGTGGTTTGCGCCCATGTATCACTCTTGGTCGATTCATTTCGCGACAAGTTATCGCTTTCTGCAAAGACTGTGGCACGTTATTCAGATGCAGTCTTTCAAAAATGAGATCTGACAGTATTACCAAATCTGAAGAGCATTATCTGAATTCCGAAGAACGCAAAAGGAACCCTTGTGATTTTGTGAAGAGTGACTGCACTCCCTACCAACAACTTGTGATCTCCATTTGCAGCAGCTGCAGCTGCCGCTGCCGCGAAGGAGGAACATGTTCTGTCCACACAAAAAAACCAGTCAATCTTTTCAGGCAACGGGCACTTGCACATATGCTCGTCGCTGCAAATGATAGCGAATGATGAGATCGTGTGGGTCGTTCGTCAACTGTAGAGCCTCCTCAAAATGGATTCTCAGCAACGCAAAACGTTTGCCGAATCCTGTTCTGTCCCCTCGCCGAGAATGTGCACAGTCATTGACACATGCTTTCTTTTTGCAGGCCAAAGGAAAGCAGTTCTAGAAACCTCGGTCTGGCTTTTGATAGTAGGATCCAAATCCAACGCATCTCTCCCATTCCAGATTTTCAGTGGCAGGCAGCCTAGGCCCTGATCGTGATCTATCATGCAGGTGGCTATAGTCATGTGCTTTATTTGTAAGGAGCGCAAGCCTCCCGGGGTTGCAAGCTGCTTGCAATGCTTACATGGACATGGCTAACCCCAACTCGGGTTCTGACTCGCCCATTCTTTGATTGGTTGGCATTGGTTAGCAAGGTAAACATGCTGATCAAGTGAACCAAGATATATATAGAAAATTACCCTTCATGATGGATTGATGTGAGGCGCACTTTGGAGAAGCGAGTGGGTGTCTGATGCAAGAGCAACAAGGTAACTCGTTACTGGCTACCACAAATCCTGATCCTCAAAATGTGCCAATGCCCCTTTTAATCTAGTGATTGAAACTGGGATGATGTAATAGTTAAGGGTTGTGTACGCTTTGTGGTAGAGACCGGAACATTTCCATTACCTAAAAATAACAAATCCTGATCCTCAAAATGTGCCAATGCCCCAGTCATGGATTATATGTTGCCAATGTGATACTTCAATGGCTTACATTCTCCATAAAAAATTGCTACATTCTGATTCTTTGAATTTATCCTATTAAGAAGCGTTTGTGTAGGCACCACTTCACCTTGCCTATCTTGGAAAAGAAGGTTCATCCCACGATCCATATGCTTGTCCTCGTCAGGGTGTTAGACTAGACCCATGCTGGAAATTCACTATCACCAGGATAATAAAAATACTTGCTTGTGGTTGGTGTGCAATCTACCACTAAATATTTATTCCAATTCCTCTGCAGATGCAGGTTTGGTCGGTGTAGGGCAGGGGGTTGACCGGGGATTACCCACTAAATTTGGAGCCAATCATTTTGCTCCCATCATGAGATTTTGGTTGGGAATTTCATGCTCCACAACCTAATGCACAAAAGTGAATTTGTGCACGTCTTAGTGAGGATGGCGTTGATTTAAGTCAACTATTATAATAAGGCTCTCTGCATTGCAGGTGGCAATGGTGTCAAACATGGAGTGCTTTATCACTTACACAAGTGAGATGAGAAGGAGAAATGCACAAAGCTATCGTTATTTACAGGTATTTCTAATTCGTTTCATTTTATTGAAAGATTGAAACTGAGTATCAAGGTCAGCTCCAGGCCTTACAAATCACCTTTTCTAAAGGAAAAAAAAACGAACCGAAGCCTTACAAACCACAGGACTTTCAGCTAATACAAACTGCAATCAGATACAGTATCTAGCTCAAGCATCTATCTTTATACTCTTCAAGACCACTTCAATCCATATCTTCAGTGCGTCTAATCTGATCGGCGTTTTAAATCGACCATGTAATATTTTCGACTCATTGTACATTTCCAAATTTCCAATCAATCCATCTGGCTCAGAATATGTAGCCACGTACATGATCCGAATTTCCAATCGATCCAACTGGCGTTTCAGATAGCACCAACGATCGACACGTGGATCGGCGCCACTATCAACAGATTAGTGATGCACCCCCTCACTAACATCGGCTTTTCAGCATGGTCAAAGCCTGATAGCTTCACACGATCTACTGAAAGCACAATGCCAATATAGTATCCTTTCAGCATGAAGATTTGACACTAGTTTGGAGTGTGATGATGCCCATAATGGGAGAGCACGTCCACTGTGACCGGATAGGTACAAATGATTATGCTGCTGCTCCCACAATGCCCGGACGGATCATCTAAAGTTCTTTACATCAGCTATCCCAAGAGATCGAGGTGCTGTACCGATGCCATGGTTTCAGCTAGACCCACATGTCAATGACCGGCACCCTATGGATCCTACAGAAAACAGTTAAGTCACTGACAAGCAGGCCCTATACCGATCCCGCGGAAAATAAGTTTGTACCCAATCGAAGCACTTGCAATTTCCGGTGGCGGCTGAAGATTTGCATTAGCATTCACTAGTTAGCTTGCTGTGCAAATTTCTGCCGCATTTCTTTCATGTGCTTGAATTAGTTCGTTGGAGGCACAGGCACTGACTAAAGGAAAACCAAAGTGGTGGCAGCAAAGTTTGTGGTGTGGATCGCATCCATCCACCCATAGATCTGTCACCGATTGCCTCCAACTCGACGTTGTCGGCAATGCAAGTGCATATGCATGGATCCGGTCGACTATTTTCCAGCAGGTTTGATGCATGGAACAACTAACTACTGTGCTAATCTGGGTTAAAAATCAAGAGTGATGTTCAAATATGGGGGCAATTAAGGTAGTGGTTAGCTGAACTTGCAGCAAATACTATGGGGGCATGTCAACAAATTTGTGGATGAAATTATTCTCAGAGATAAATGGATGTGATTAGCTGCGAGTGACAGACGAATGGTACATCATTCAAGTAGTTATCGTCTGGTCTTGAAAATGATTGTGCTCCAACACAGTGCACTTGGTCTATCAGTGCGTGCACTGCTCATCCTTTTCGTCAAATCTTAATTCCTCCGCCACGCAGCGTCTTGTTGGCTATTGTCAACTTTCTTTTCGGTCGACAGCGTGTACTGGAGCAAATCTCATCCATGATCCAACATTGACTGGGGTTTCAAATTTCAAACATTGAGGACCAGCATCACTAGCTACAGATTTGTAGGTTTATACATAGCTACATTTCTTCAATTAAGTCTTACAAGTGTCTACATTTGTCCGTGTCGTAAGCATGACAATAGTCTGTCCAAAACAAAAACAAAAAAATGGCGGAGACAAGCTTTCCAGAGTACTAGCTGAAAGCTGTGTTTTACTTACAAGGTTAGAGATGTCCACTTGCATTTGTGATCAAAATAAGACCAGAACTTCTTTTTGCAGAAATTAATAACCTTTCTAGCCACATAGCCTTCATGATTAGAGAGATTCAAGGGGCCAAAGAAGTGGTATAAGCAATATGACAACTTAAAGGGAGAGAAATAAAAAATAGAAGGCACAAAATCATAATGGGGTATGACAAAATGATGCACTAGATGCTTAGTATATGAATGATGAACCCATGCGGTTCTAATTAACTTCTAAGCAAGATAGAGCTTGCAAAATTTGAAGTAATTAGCTGTGAATAATGTGAAACATGAATTGATGAATGAAGGCTATATTACCTCATATCTTCATCCAAAACTGAGATATTTTACACCAATCATTATTTTAAGTAGCTTAAAAGCCCATTATAATTTATATATTCTTCTTATTGATCGAATAAAAGGAAAACACAGAAGATGTAGATCGCCCACATTTTATATTTTATCGAGAGGCTTTTTTGGCTACTGATTATAGCCATTAATTATGTACAAAAACTCAGTGTCAAATCAATGGAATCCGCTGGTCCACACATAATATTCGGGTGGAAGTAATTGTCTCAGAACAGTAAAATCAACATTTTCTCCCTCGGATATGGGCTACCTAGGCGATATATTCTGGAATAAGAGAATGTGTTGATTAGAATGCACATCACTTCTGATTGACCCTTCATGTTATAGTAGCCTTCTAGGATTACCCACTAACTCTTTTTTTCTAAAAGAGAAGGTTTGCCCACAACTCAATATGATAATCAGCTCTAAAAAAACATGCGTCTTGAACAAAACTAAGAAAACTGACAAAAACTATGGGCTTTAAAATCTGATTTATTACTCAGACCACTTGAGCAAAACAAAAATTGAACAAAAGAGAGAAAAGTATCCTACTCTATTTGCTTCTCTAGAGACAGAATCTTGAAAGCTACCTTCTAGATGTTATCAATTAGGGATGTAGGTTGGCCAATCTTAAAGATCGGTTACATTATATCTTGTTCATTAATACAAGGATATATTATTTCATATTCCAATACAGAATGTATCAGCTGATACGCAGGCATTTTTGAGGATATCTTGCTCATTAAGCTTTATGATCTTTGATCAAGAAGTAACCTAAGAATTTGTAAATTGCATTGTAAGATACATAATATCTAATATTAGATTCAGATTTACGCTCTTTCACATAGTGTTAGCCTCGTGGCCATAAACTATCTCATATGAGCATCTCCAAGAGTCTCTCTAAAACTTGCTCTCTAAATCATCATTTAGAGAGTCATTTGTATAAAAATCGCTTTCTATATCTTCTGGTTTTCCAACAGACTTTCTATATCTTGCCTGCACTCTAGAGAGATATTCTCTTTTCTACATTTTGCTAGCGAGAAATCTAGAATAGAGAGTGGTTATGTTTGAATAACCAAATAGAGAGGTTGTTGGAAGGTACCATTTTAATCAAAATCTATAAAACTAGCAATTAGAAAGAATTTAGAGAGTCTCTTGGAGTTGCTTTAAGATATGCTAACAGTCAAAATATATCATCAGAGACCACACCAAGTTAAATCGCACATTATACATACTTTAAAAAAGAAGTAGTAGTTCATTTTTAACTTTTCCATGCGAACATTTAAAATAGCTTTTGAAATGGGGAATGACGTATAGTGCAGATCTTGAATGATTCCTTTGACTGCATGCAAGGTGAAAACACACATACCAAATACCATGCAATTTCAAACGAAGGGTCAAGAGCAGGGATATTCACGTAACACACTCATTTGCATAATTCCAAAAGCTAAAGCTGTTGCTCGGGCCAGACAACCCTCATTAAAACCTTGTCCAGTTTTGCTTTCATCACTCCGGCAAGCGATCCAAACGCGCAGGCGTGTGCTGCAGGATCCAGCCGTCCATCCGGATGGCAATGGCATTGGCATCGTCATCGCGGCACCACCGCAGCACCGCTTGTGATGACCCGCTGCTGATGGCTGGCATTTGGACGTCAAGACTAGTGGACAGAAACTGAACCGGCGAACCCGCGTTGTTGACAGCCGGTCTGCTACAGTTTGCATGCAGCTGGTGGTCTTGAATGCAGGCGTTATTACTTTTTACACGGCTGTCTCTCGTTCATCTGCCTGCTGACGGTTGTCTCTGATTCATCTATCGGCAATACTGACAGATGCAAAGAGTTAGAGCCTGACGTGTGGAAGTATCTCTTAGATGAGATCGAGATAGATTACTTTACTTGTGTACATGCATACATATATCTTCTCTAGTTCAGTTTCATGACAGCGAGCAGCCCAGCACATCTAATACAGTGCAGGCCATGAGGAATAGGAGAGAACTTGCCAAGAAAACGAGGAGATATTGTCGTATAATACTACGGACGTAGCATATCATATAGATTTGCAAATATAGTTTTTTAATGAAAAGATTTCGCGTGTAATCTTGCAATAAATCGGTAGATACACAACACAGCACACCTTTTGCTCTGACTTGTTTTAGCTGATACGACGTGGTACCAGCAGCCCCCCCGCTTTTGCTTGTGAGCCACCCAGCCAGCCAGCGATTTCTCACATTAGTGCTGCCTCTTTTAGTCTTCTTTACTGAATGCTAATTGCCAGATTAACAAATTTCCCTCCATGGATTCGCCTTTCGCCCAGAAACAATTTGTCAGTCAGCCCCCCTCCTGCCTTTGCTCGATTCGATTCGTGCACATCTACTATCTCCTCAACAGCGACCACTCCGGTGCCGCAATTCAGAGCGCAGGCCGCTTTGCCGTGGTGCCATGTGGGCCCCACTGAGGGGGTTATATAAAGGGCCCCTTCTCTCTTCCCAGCCTCAGACCAGAGACCACCACCAAAGAACTAGATGAAACAAAACACCAACCCCTTCTTCTCCTCCCCTTGACTGCCAAAGGAATTGGGATAGATTTATTAATTCTCAGTATTTTCGTCGGAGGATTTATTTGATTGTTGGCCATGGAGAAAAGCTTGAGGGTTGGTGCCATGGAGGACCACGGGGAATGGGTGCACGACTCCTCCGTCGACCACCGCGGGAGGCCTCCCTCCCGCGCCGCCACCGGCTCGTGGAAGGCCGCCATGTTCATCATCCGTGAGTATATGCTAGTTCAGATTTTCCGAAGAGGTGCATGCGCGGCGCCGACCAAGTTGTTGTCGTCGCCGGCGTGTTCTTCGTAGTTTTCCTCCCCAAAATAGCTCATCATCTTGGTCGATCGATTCGCATGCATGCAGTGATCGAGTTCAGCGAGCGGCTGAGCTATTTCGGGATAGCGACGAGCCTGATGCTGTACCTGACCAAGGTTCTCCAGGAGGAGATGAAGGTCGCGGCCAAGAATGTCAACTACTGGGTCAGCGTCACCACGCTCATGCCCTTGGTCGGCGGCTTCCTCGCCGACGGCTACCTCGGCAGGTTCTCCACCGTCGTCTTCTCCACCGTCGTCTACCTCCTGGTAATTTAATCAAGCTGATGCTGCATTGAATTGAATTGAATTGAATTTCATTTCTCTGATATATGGAGCTGTATGCCATATACGTATCTCGCTTGTTGCATGCAGGGCCTGATGGTGCTGGCCACGGCGCAGCTGGCGCCTCGCCTGAAGCCGGGGCACTCGCTGCATCTGCACGAGACGCTCTTCTTCGTGGGCATCTACCTCGTGTCCGTGGGCACGGGCGGGCACAAGCCGGCGCTGGAGAGCTTCGGGGCGGACCAGTTCGACGAGAGCCACGCGTCGGAGCGCGTCCAGAAGATGTCCTTCTTCAACTGGTGGAACTGCGCGCTCTGCTCCGGCGTCTTCCTCGGCGTCACCGTCGTCGTCTACGCGCAGGACCGCGTCGGCTGGGGCGCCGCCAGCGTCATGCTGGCGGCGGTCATGGCCGCCTCGCTCGCCGTCTTCCTCGCCGGATGGAGATACTACCGGTACAGGGTGCCCGAGGGCAGCCCGCTCACGCCGCTGCTCCAGGTCGTCGTCGCCGCCGCCAGGAAGAGGAACCTGCCGCTCCCCGCCGACCCCGCCGAGCTCCACGAGGTCAAGTCGCAGAGTATCAAGAAGAGGCTGCTCTGCCACACCACCCAGCTCCGGTGAGTACTAACAACGACTCAACTCACGTTGCTTTCCTTCAATTTCTTAATTTCGCCGTTGGTTACAATTGCTGCAACCGTCACTAGTGACTGGTGATTGCGAGACGAGTTTATCCAATTCGATCTACTCGCTTTTTTTCCCCGTTGTGGAGCAAATCTGGACCAGATCTTCGAAAAGCAACCCACCAGTCAGCTATGAAATGAAATGTTACTCGATGTTTTTCGTGGCTGGCACATGAACAAACATTGAACAGTAGTAGTAGTACAGTACTAGTACTCAGTAGATTGAGTTGAGTGTGACCCAAGCATTATGCGTGCAGGTTCCTGGACAAGGCGGCCATAGTGGAGCACGGCGGCGGCGAGGCCGCGGCGGGGCCGTGGCGGCTGGCGACGGTGACGCAGGTGGAGGAGACGAAGCTGGTGCTGTCCATGGTGCCCATCTGGATCGCCACGCTGGCCTTCGGCATGCAGGCGGCGCAGGTGTCCACCTTCTTCATCAAGCAAGGCAGCGTGATGGACCGTCGGATGGGCCCGCACTTCGTGCTCCCTCCGTCGTCCATCTTCGCGCTCTCCGCCGTGGGCATGATCGCCACCGTCGCCGCATACGACAAGGTGCTCGTCCCTTACCTGCGCCGCGCCACGGGCGGGGAGCGCGGGATCAGCATCCTCCGCCGCGTCGGCATCGGCATGGCCTTCGCCATCGTGGCCATGGCCGTGGCGGCGCTCGTCGAGCGCCGCCGCCTCATGTCCCCCTCGCCGGCGTCCATGTCGGTGTGGTGGCTCGTGCCGCAGTTCGCGCTCATGGGCGTCGGAGACGGGTTCGCGATCGTCGGCCTCCAGGAGTACTTCTACGACCAGGTACCCGACAACATGCGCAGCCTGGGCATCGGGCTGTACCTCAGCGTCATGGGCGCCGGGAGCTTCCTCAGCAGCCTCGCCATCACGGTCGCGGACTGGGCGAGCTCACGTGGCGGGCACGCGAGCTGGTTCGAAAAGGACCTTAACCGCAGCAGGCTCGACCTCTTCTACTGGATGCTGGCGTGTCTTGGCGCCGTCAACCTCTTGTTCTACTCGGTCGTCGCCACAAGGTACTCGTACAAGGAGGTCAGGGCCGGCAGGGTCGCCGGCGTCGACAAGTCCGGCGGCGGCGACATCGAGTGCGCCGCCGCCGCGTAATAGCTAGCTGGAGATCATTGTTAGCGGCTAGTCATCATTAATTAGATACCTAAAATGTGTAATGTGTATGTCAACATGGTGCGTGTGTGTCACTCTAGCTAGGGCCTAGGGGAACGTGTCGTGTCAGGTGTCGCCAAAAAGGATTTGGCTGGGAATGGGGTTGATGTTATATACTACCTGCGTGCCGTGGATCGTAGCTGTACAAGTGCTGTGTTGGTTCGTTGTAGCAGCGGTTTGTGTCAGTTTGTCACATGCATCAGCTCGGTTAATTCGTGAAGGGAAATGTCAAAAAGAAACGAAATGGCAAACGTTCGGGAGCAAAGCGGCGAGAGGCTGGAAACAAAGAGGCCGCCGAGTGCTTGGGCTGAAACGCTGGGCCCGTTCATTGACCGAAAATTGGCAGCCCGGTGGGGAAGCAGGGGCCTGCATCTGAGTTTGGGCCACGCTGTTGGGTTCCGTTGAGTTTGGGCTCAGCTGAGTTCATGGGCCAAGACTATTTGGTCAGGTGGGCCGAGACTGGCCCGTTATACAGCAAGCGGCTCACAGATTTTCAAAAAAAAAAAGAAAGAAAGAAATTGCTCCGGTTTAAACCGGCCAAAATCATAACTCGATGTCCTCCATTTTGTTCTTTTTCTATCCCTCCCGTGCAGCGTGCGCTCGATCGCAATCACTGTGTGCATTTCTGCTTAATGCGGTGCCGAAAAGGAGTTGGACGGAGGTGGTATTTTCTATGACTTTGATCTAAACGACACTAGCAAAGCGAGTACAGTCACATGACACTTCGCTAGGGTACCAGGAGCCTTAACCAATTACATGCACCACCTAGACACAGAAAAAAAAAACACTAGCACTACGCACTCTTTTTTTTTTTTTGAATTAATCACTGCCCACTCTGTTCCTGGACGAAAGCTAGCTAGGGTAGCATTGGCTGCTGTCGACGGGTCAACCGGTCAAGTAAGAAAATGAAAAGATTCCTATCAGATCCGGAGATTCTCAACCGTTTGGCTGTGCGCATGGCTAAACCAATCAAATGTGATACACATGCCGCCCGTGTGACCGTGTCCTGTCCTCTTTACATCGCAACTGCCAAATGGTGGGAAATGAATATTTGCCACGGTGCCAGAGCACGTAGCATATATCCCACCACCGAGGCTCCAACGATGGTGAAAGATGGAGCACATTTTTCTAGTCTCCATTCTACGGTCAAGTCAAATTATTTAAGGGCAGTCCCAACCCAGACTCTACCCATAGAGTCCATATGTTCAAGACTCTATTATAAGAAACCATAGCTCGCAATGCAGATTTTATATCTTGAAGTCTATCCAATCCTATGACCCACTTGTCTCTCTCACAGATGGTCTTGATTTGCGTGAAGACTTGGTTTCTTAGTTAGACTTAGTTTCTTCATTTCTTCCCCTCTCTCTTCAATAAATGTTCCGCCACATCAGCATTTTGCTTACATGGCAGCATAATTAATGAATTTAGACTCTACGATAGAGTCTGCATTGGGACTGCCCTAAAGCAATTATCCTGCAGTATTTAATTCTGGGAAAAAGGTAAAGCAAAGCGCCACAGCCTGTACGAGTTCTGCGTCGCGGCGAGCAGTGGAGGAAAGAGCCGTGCCGCCGGAGCGCGGACGTGGCAGTCCACATATCCCCTTCGTGTTCCCACATTTCCTCGTCGCCGCACGGTCCCGTGCAAAGGATCTTCTGTGCCTGTGGCCAACTCGCTACTCCCAGCAAAGGCGAGGCAGGCTGTGTGCCCTGGCAGCCGCAGAAGATCCGGGCAGAGTGTTTGGCGTTGCACGACGGGGAGCGCCGGATGGACAGCTCGGCGTGGCCCACGAAAGTTGCGCTCTACTGTTTCCTCCGCCGCGCCGATCTTATCTGCGGTGACTCATTTCCGCATGTGACACTCGGACTTATCAGTTTGTATATTCCGTGCCGCTTCTTTTGCACGTACCCCCTCGTGTTATCAAGTTTATTATCGCCTCATGGGCGCATCTTTGTTTTCTACAAATTGAAAATGAGCCCATATTTTACTTAGTGTCTTTACCCCTAGTGCAAACCGTTTGGATAACTACTAAGTCATGATGGGTGACTTAAGAGCATCACAAAACAAGGGTCTGATTGGTTTGGTTTTAAAATCTTGTTATGCCAAAATTTTGGCAAGCCAATTTTCTGGACACCATTTGGTTGGCTACGAACATATGTCAACATCTCACATTTGTCCTACCAAAATATTGGCAATTTTCTGCTCGGATTTTGACTTGGCATGCCAATTTTTGGATAAGCAACCAATCAGGCTCTAAATTCTTAACCTCCCTAGGGCATGGCTATCTTCTAGAGTCCTGTATATCATGCACGCACGATGAAGTTCAACTTCTCTACATTTCATATTCAAGGTATTCTTCAGGCTTAGGAGATGTAAGTGCAGTAAGTTGATACTGCTGATATTAGAACCATCAGCAGCAGACAAATAGATGGTAACATTACAAGAAAAAGTGACGCTTTGGTATAGCCGGGTTATGAAGGTGTAACTGTAATGATCATCACCTGAGAGGAAAAAGGATGAAATGGAGACAAGCAGTAGGGTGAAAACTACACTATCTGACACATGAATCGCAACCTGTGGATCAAACACGTGGGGCGCGTTTTTCATACTCGTCTGTGGATCAAACTCCTTTGATTTCATCATAGTAGAGGGTTTCTTTTCCAATTTGGCTGTTTGCCTATTGCCACTTGCTCGCTTATCAGTGGGGCACACGGCTTGGTGCCTTGTCCCCTGGTTTCCTTCGGCTTCTATAAAGAAGGCTTCTTCTATTAGCCGCGTACAGATAAGCAGCAAACTCCAGTCCAACCAAAAGCACAAACCGGAAGAGAAAGGGAAGAGGAGAGTCACCAGTCGCTACCCAACACCAATTCTTGCAGAGAGAAGCAGACATGAGAACCCAAGTGTTCTTCCTCACATTCGCCTTGCTCGCCGTGCTCGCGCAATCCAGCAACAGGCACCACCACCACCACTCCCATGTTCAGAGCAAAGGTACCGGATCTTCTCTTTGTTTTCTTGCCCAAATTGTTTCTCATTTTTCGGGGTTTCCATGTAACAATCAAAGATTTCAGGATTCATTTGGGTTTTATTAGTACTCACTTTCGCTCATATTCCGTTGGAATCTGTCTCTGTTTCAGGGCATGGAGGGGGAGGAGGAGGAGAGCTAGCGAACCGGGGGAAGGCGGCGGCGCGGGCGTGGCCGTGCTGCGACAGCTGCGGCGGGTGCACCAAGACGAACCCGCCGCGGTGCCAGTGCCTGGACGCGGTGCCCCGAGGGTGCCACCCGGCCTGCCAGGACTGCGTCAAGTCCAGCCTCAGCGCCGACCCGCCGGTGTACCAGTGCATGGACCGCGTCCCCAACTTCTGCGCCCGCCGCTGCACCGCCGCCGCCGCCGCCGCCGCCCACTGACCGGCCGGCCGAGCGGACGACTGATTGCTGCTGTTGACCCACCAACCATCCAACCCACCCACCCGCCGGCGAATCTGCTCGATCTGATGAGCAAACCAAACCAATCTTGTTTTTTTTTTTTTTTTGTGTGTGTGTGTGTGTGGTTTGACTTGACACTGCTCTGCGATTGCCGGCTACCACTGCTTGGTTCGCTAGTCTCGGATAGTTTTTTTTTTTTTAATACTGCGGGCTCGGATAGTTGAGGTCGATGCCACACAAGCTAGGTCGATTTTTCGTCTGGATATTTTGGGAAAACAGCACAGGTGCTGCCTCAGTGCCTCTGACAGGGTTAAATTTTTCGCTACAGTAGCGGTTTTTTCGGGAATAAAAACCGGGCCGATAAACCGGTCAAACCGGCCGGTTAATCAGTAGGAGCGGTTTGGTAGTGTCGGTTTTGAGCGGTAACCGGCCCTATTATGCTACCGGACCGGTTACGAACGGTAAATTTAACCCTGGTCAGGGATGCAGGATGATGGACCTGGACGCTAATCCGGCGCGAGGCCGAGGCCGAGCTCCATGGTCATATTCATCTTCCAAAACGACAGGGTTGTTTTCACTGATCTGCCGACAAGCAAGCACTGCAAGTGGGGAGGCTCCCATCACAGATTCGCATTTCCCACGAGGATATGCGGCAATCGTGCGCCGTCTGAATTTGGAACCGGGGTGGGGAGAAAGGCAGGAATATGCCATCCAAGGAAGAAACTGAACCACGTGTAACTACCCGGTAGTGTATTTGTATACGTATTGTACGTATTCTTGGTCGAGAAAACGATACTTTCAAAGTTTTTTTAGAGTTTACACGGACGAGCATATTGTCCGTGCGTTGTTACGGAAAAAGACAGCCTCGTGCTAATTACAAATATTTTTGTTAATAGAGTTATTAGCGATAACTTTATTTATAACATATCAACAATTGGTCCGACTGCTCCAGACTCCAATAGATAGGGTAGGCAAGTAAAAACGCCACACATGAACCAGGGCTTCGCTAACGGAGTTCAGAGACAACTTTAAAATTATTGTCGATGATCATATTAATTGTGTGCTTTACTTTAGAGGTTGGCATGACTCTCCCACCATTGCCAAAAAGGACCCCTTTTTTTTTAAAAAAAATAACCAACCAAAAAACATTTGTGTAAAGGTCCAAGTCCAACACAAATCGTGTAAGATATGCAAATTAGAGACTATCAAAATTTATTACTCTTTGTTTTTCAATTCATATACTAATTATGCAAATTAAATATGTTTATCAGGATGAAAATAGGTTATACTCTTTTGCCTCAATTCTAACCGGATAAATAAAATAGGATTATTAGAAGCAATTGAATCTATAGCGTATATATTTATGTTTTAGTGTAATTGTTGACTACAATACCATCTTTAGCTCGAGTGGTGAGAGCTCTCTATGTGAAAGAGGAGGGCAGTGGTTTGAGCCCCAACGGCAACACTACATGCGCATCGGTTTTTTTCTGACGTTTTTGGTTTTTGGTTCAGCCCGTTCGGTTGGTTCCATTCCGATTTTCTTGTTTCTTAGCCATGAACGTCCGCTTCAGCGTGGTTTTTATCGGTCCTCTCGGTTTAGTGTGAATTCTCATTGGATTATTACTGACGGACTAAGATTATGGCAGAGACACTCTTTGCATTATTATTAGATAAAGATAAAGACAGATAGATAGATAAGTATATGTTATCTTCTAAAGAAACCAAGAGAACGTTTTTTTTTTCTCTAAGAATCGGAGAACGATTTTCTAGTTCGGGTTAACTTGTTCACGATGACAACAGACAGACAAATCAATAAATCAGAAAACCAGCGGCCTGTATAGTTAACATGCTTATTGGGCCTGTATCTTAGTGGTGGTCTTCATGGAAGCAGCGGCCCATAATAAGAAAAGGATTAAAGCATCGTAGCCTAGGAGGAGGGCTAGGCAGTTTGTTCGTTTGGTTCCGTCTGCGCGTTTAGTACCACCTCGGCAGGGGAAGAGAGGTGCGCCGCGAGCTCACGCTATAAGAGCAGCCCCATGCTCCGTTGTTTCAGACTTACCTGGACGGGGTCGACGGGCGATCAAGAAGGCTCGTGGCCTAGGTCAGTGGCCCGCATTGCACTTGGCGGGTACGCGTTCGCGCGGCCCCCGCCAGTTCCAATAAATTAAACTTTGGTCCTCTTTGCATTCGTGGCTGCTGCTTGTTTTGGTGTAACAAATTAAATTTTGGTCCCTTCGCCTGCTTCAAGAGGGATATTGATAAAAGGAGCTGTTAGTGTTCGAAAGATGTCTATCTGTTCGCTGTTGGTTAGTGGCTACTGGCTAGACAGGGACTTGGTGGAGATGCCAAGGCCGGGTGTTGCAGTATTTCATCTGTGGGGTAGATCAGTAGATGCACCGAGAGCACTAGCGAAGCAGGTATGTCACCTGAAGGCTGCAATTCTATTCTACACAGCGTAGAATCTGTGGAAGAAGTGAATTAAGGGAAGATTGCTCATCTAGCACATATGGTCTGGCTAATCAAAGAGGAGCTGGCACGTTGAAAGCAAAGCTTGTGGAAGTCTTGAGCTAACCTTTTGTTATTATGTAACCCAAATCACCCTTTGTAAGATTTCTACAAATTGTAGCGGTCAAGTATTGACAGTGACGCGGCGTTGCTACTACTACATCTCTTGTGGTGCCATTTTTCCCCCCTTCAGAAACATTTGTTGCGATACTCCTTAAAAAAAATTAAAATCCTTTCAAAAACATTTGTTATGATACCGTGATATTTGAGCAAAACAAAAATAACGGGCGAGAGTGTGCGTGCATGCTCTGTGCATCTTGACTCTCGAGAACTGATGTTTCGTTTAGCGAAACAAGCAAAGTGGGCTTTTGTTTACCAAACAAGCAGAGCAGGCTTCGGTTTAGCGAACAAGCAGAGTAGGCATTGTTTTAGCGAACAAGCAGAGCACAGCGAGGGATTTAGAAAAAAAAAAAAGAAGCAGAGTCCTTATTTAGTGAACAAGTAGAGTGGGCTTTTTTTTTTGAAACGAAAGAGTGGGCTTTTCTTTTGAGCGAACGCATTTTGTTTTCGAGGGCTCTCGGCGATTGGATGCGCGTGTTTAGTCCCTCCAAAATTCTTCACCCATCACACTAAAGAGAATGCATAAAGTACTTAATGTGGATGAAAAAAGAACATGTAATGGATGGAATGTATTTCGCGAGACGAATCTAATAAACCTATTTAATCTATGATTTGCAACAGTGATGCTACGTTAACCACCTGCTAATCATGGTTTAATTACTCTCTAATGACTCGTCATTAGATTCGTCTCGCGATTTCCTGTCTAGATCTGTAATTTGAGTAGTTTACGTTTACTACTCTTAAATGATACATTTCTTTTGATGTGACATTTGTATGAAAAGTTTTCCACCAATCTAAACGCAAATGATGGATTTGGCTCCGCATCCACATCAGTGGCATGGTCCACTCACAATTTTTTTTAAAAAAATAAACGGTCCATCTATTATCTTATTAAAACAGAAGCAAAAGGAGTCACCAGATTCACCGAGAGGGCCTAGAAAATCTCATATTAATCTAAAAAAGAGAAGAATATACACCGTTGGATTTTATGAAGATTTAACGGTCCAAGCTAACCGAAAGAGTCCAAATCACATACGATTAATAATAGTCTAGATAATCCTATGTTAATCTAAAAAATTGAAAAACCTCTACCACTGGATTTTACGAAGATCTAACGGCCCAAGCTAACTGAAAGAGTCCAAATCACATGCAACTAATAATGACATAAATTCAACTAAAAATTAATAAATAAATTATGCCATTGATGTCTTGTGTTTTACTCGGACTCCATGTCTCCAACGGACAAAAGAAGTTTAATATGTATTCTATGATCCTATCGGACACTTTGTTTTTTTGTTTTCCGATTACATACTTTGTTTTCTTTTTTGGTTCCCATTTATTCGTATGAGATATTGTTATATGTGAGCTTGACATCAGGTTTATTATTGCAATTTGCAATACATCAATGATACAATAAAATATGTACATACAGAGAACACGACTCCTGTGTGTAAAATACGGTGTCTCTGCGATAGCCCCGCAATAGCCCCGATGTAGGCGGCACCCTAGGGATACGCGACGCAACCGTCCCATTCTCTTTTTGGAGAAAGTTCATTTTACGTCCCTTACATGCTTACTTCGTCTGATTATGTAGGCGGCGCCTCAGGGATAGGCAGCGCCATCATCCCGTTATGTTTTGTGGAGAAAGACCATTTTATGTCCCTTACATGTTTACTTTATCCGCTTGATTCATAGGTAAAATTTATTCAAAATTTACTCCCCAAACTATTTCAATTATCCAATGTACCCTTAGTAAATTATTTTTCTTTTTTTGTTTCTATCTATGTGAGTTGAATTTTAAGTTGTGAGATGATATAGAATATGATGCTTTACACTAAAAAATATATATGATTATTTTTATCGGTTAGAAACATTTAATATGAAATGATCTTGGGTATATAAAATTACATAACAAGTAATCATAAAAAATTTTAATGTATTTTTATAACATATGATATCATTATAAGTCAACTAATAAAATTTATATAATTAAAACTCAACTTTTACTCAAAGAAAGGAAAAGAGAAACCTAATTAGGGGTAGATTGGGCCATTAAAATAGTATATATATAGGGAGTAAACTGAGCATAAATTTTATTCGGAGGGTTAATCGAATAAAGTAGATTGACGAGAAAAATAAATAGTTTTTTTTGAATTATACTCACTAATATACAGATGCACTTACCCATATGAATACGTGCATGCAACACTATCTGTATGAATACATCCTAGAGATTGAGCAAATTGATCTCGAGATTTACGAAGTCCCCAAATATGCTACGCTGTATTCGAGGACTTTGCCTACCACTAAAAATAGCACAGGTCAAATCCTAAAAAAATCTTAAAAATACGAGATCCACATTGAGTCAAGAACCGAAACTTGGGTAGGTAGGATCCACCAAAAGAAATCTTATGAATCGACGGAGTTACGCCAAGTTCACTAGATTGATAGTTTTAATCATTAGCCTTTCACAAGCGTGTTCTATCAAGAAAAAAAATATATACACAATTGAATTTTATGATGATCTAATAGTAACGACTAGCCCAAAGAGTCTAGGTAAAAAGAAGCCTCAAAATTCCTATATTAAATAAATAAATAATGTTTTGATTGATTCATCAATTTCTTTTTACTTATGAATTTTGTAAAAGTAAAAAGGAAACATCACAACATCCTTTCACCGTAGAGGTAACAATGCCGAAAATATGAGTCCATAGCAAGAAGGAATCACATATATATGTTAAAATCCAAGAAAAAGGTGAGACTATGTCCAACAAATCAAAAGACGGATTTTGCTGGGAAACCAATGTCATTGGCAGCAAAGAGATGGCGTTGCGTCGAGCAGTTGGGCCTAGGTGGTGTGCGCACCCTCTTAGATCATGCCAGCATAGTTCATAGCACCAGCCTAATTGTGCCATTGGCGAGCGACTTTTATTGGGATTGACGGGGTCATTGGTCGACGTACGTGACAACCCTATAGCAGCATGCGGATTGCATGGTTGCTTAAGCCACAACGCCTAAGGAAGAGGTTGATCGAAGAAGATGCAACCGTAGAGGTTAGTTCATGATCTTGATGAAGAGATGGAAAAGAGGTATATGTAGATGACGTGCAAGATGAGTTTGAGAGGATGCAACTTATGCAGCTATGCATCCCTTGACTAGCTGCATGGGCTACACTGCACTATAGACATGCATGAGACCAGGAGGCATGGGTGAGATACATGGTTGATTTATGGGGAGGAAAAACTGGAAATTGACAGGCAAGGATTTGAAGGTCATCGATCTCCTCGCCATATGTGTACTACTGTCCACTTGGCCGAAGCCCATATGGTCATATGAAAACGAAACAATAGGATCCATAATTATTCACTTTGGTGTTGGAGCACTAGGAGATGGCAGGGGGGTGTATATATCTCACCACCCGAGTCCGATTGACACTTGAGCTCCTCCAAACGAGATCTTCGGCAACAGTGGAGCATGACATCAATATTAAAAAGACAATCCAGCCAACACTATGGTGTCGATTCTATCAGGAATGCTGGAGCGTTAGTAACCCAAGGAGAAGATCTATCATGTCTTGAGTCAGCACAAAGATTTGGAGCAAAATAAACTTTGATAACCAAATGTGCTTCAATTGTTGCATTCCAAATCAATACTAAAAAAGCAAAATCAAACCACATAAAAATATTAATAAACTAAACTATTTAAAAAATGAGGTGTAAACATTAACAAATAACTGAATGTAAAATATTTTTTTCACCTATATAGTAACCTCATTAAAAAATCATGTAAAATGTAAAAAAAAACTAGCTACCCGCGCAATTTGCGCGGGCCACCTTACTAGTTCACAATTATTTCACATAGATGAATCCACCACCGCCAAAATCGCATGAAGAAAATCTCAACTTGTTGCACGCAAATCACACGGATGTGAATAAGTTGGGGGGCATGTGATTGATCAGGACTTTAGGTACGGTTAAACAAGCAAAGTAATACTGTAAAATGTTTCACTAGCCGGATAGGTGTCTCATCTCATCTGTGTTACCCGTAGGGTGTCGGCAGAAAAGTTAGTGGAGAATAGCATCGGGGCATCTATCGATCGTCACGGTAGCTTAGCTCTCTACCAGTAGCGCATGAGCCCCTTTCGCGTGCTTCTGGCGGCGGTAGCGGAAGACGCCGACGCCGACGAGCCGGCGGCGGCGGCGCTGCGACCACCACCCCAGGCGCTTGTTGATGACGTGGAAGTAGAAGGCTTGATGATGGTGAAGGAGCAGACGAGGTCCTCGTCGATGGTCATGACAGCGCCATCGTTGTCGAACTCGCCGCAGTAGTTGGGAGCCGAGAACACCGTGACGAGTCGCCTCCCGGCGAAGAACTCGTACCCGTCCTGCACCACCTGGTGCGCCCTGCAGAGGAGGTCGAGGTCGTGCCTCCGCATAAACTCGGCGAGCACGTCGGCGCCGAAGACGCACGAGACCCCCCTGTCGTCGTTGTGCGCCCAGCCCTGGACGCCCGGCGCCGCCGGGTCGGACCAGAGCAGGTCACAGAGCAAGCCCTGGTCGGGCACGTCGGCCGGCCTGGGCATGGCGCGGATCTGGTCGAGGGATCGGAGGTGCGGGGAGATCCCGCCGTGGACGCAGAGGATGCGGCCGTCGACGAGCGCCGCGGCGGGGAGGCAGTTGAAGCAGTCGGTGAAGGCGCGCCAGAGCCGCACGGTGTAGCGGCGCTTGCAGTCGTCGTAGAAGCCGTAGACGCGGTTCACGGAGGCGCACTCGTGGTTGCCACGGAGGAGGAACACGTGCTCGGGGTGACGCGCCTTGTAGGCGAGCAGCAGGCAGATGGTCTCCAGGCTCTGGTCGCCACGGTCCACGTAGTCGCCCAGGAACAGGTACTTCCGCCGCGGCGGCGCGCCTTCCTGCTGCAGGATGCGGACCAGGTCGCGGAACTGCCCGTGGAGGTCGCCGCAGACGGTGAGCGGCGCGTCTAGCTCCAGGAGGTTCGGCTGACGGAGGAACACCGCCTTGGTGGCGGCGCACAGCTGCCGGATCTCCCCCTCCGCCAGCTGCTGCTGCTGCTGCTGCTGCTGCTTCTTCCGCTGCGCTTGCGGATGCGCGGCCAGGAGGAGACGCTGGATCATGTCGTCAAGAGCCGCGCGGCTGATCTCCGCCATGATACTCAGATGGACGGACGATGGGCCACACTTGACGACTGAAGCAAAACAAGGGGCATGCAGCACACAACACAAGGATGGATTGCAGTAGTGTAGCAGGTACGCAGATCGTATATATGCAGGCCTGGCCTATGAACAGAACAGAATAAATTTAACAAAGTGACCTAGGTACGGTCATCTAGCTAGAGAAGATATGATAAAGATGACTAGTGAGAACTGAGAGCGACAGATGAGCAACCGAAAGCAACGGATCGTTCGTTCCTGAGGAGATCGAATACATTCGAAGGACTACTCTATGCTAGCTGTGTGCATCATGTATTGTCAGTCAGCTACTAGCAGACGACCTATAGCCCTTTATTATTGATGGGAATGTGAACCAAATTAAAGCGCGCGAGCTGACCCAGAACAGAATAGATCACCACCACCAGTCCACCACTCGAATTCTCGATCAGGAGTTGAGGACCTCACACCAACGTACAGATGGTCGTGCACGGGGCACCGAGCAAGCAAAAGATGTCTTTTCCTTTTCCCTTCCACCGCTCCGTTCCATTCCATTGCATCGTCACCGCCCGCCACTACCTAGCACAGATTCTGTACGGCGACATACATGCACGGTGCAGGATAGAAGAGCATAAAGTAAAGTGGGTCGGCAGCTTTGTAACACGCCCACTTGTTACGGGACAGGACCTCATTCCAACCGGCCACAATAACAAACTTATTATCTTTTAAAATCAGGAGAACGATTCAAACGTGCTCAAGATGACAATCGAGTATTCCGTGTATTTGACAAGCTCACAAGCACAAACCAGAAAGGAAAGTTTTTGAAGAATTTTTTTTTTCAGAAAGTCAAGTCTCACGGCCCTTTTCTTTTCTAGTCCCGAGTAGCCTGGCCCGATAGCATGCTCGTTGGGCCTGTTGTTATCCGAGCGGTGCTTGTTTATGGAAGCAACGGCCCACAAAAAGAAAAGGCCCATAACATCATAGCCCACGGCGGCCGAGCGGATAATCGTTTGTTCGTTCGTTCAGTCCTGTCTTCTGTGCCTGCGATTTAGTACCACCTCGGCGGGGGAAGGGTGGCGCGCCGCGAGATCTCCCTATAAGAGCAGCCCCCCGTGCTCCGTTGTTCCATACTTACCTGGACGGGGTCGACGGGCGATCAAGAAGGCCCGTGGCCTAGGTCAATGGCCCGCATTGCACTTGGCGGGTGCGCTGGCTGGCTTACCATCTCCTCAAGTGGGAGAGTGGACGTCATAATTTGTGATAGAGGGGGTACGCGTTCGCGCGGCCCCCGTCAATTCTAAGAAATTAAATTTGGGTCCTTAGCTTGGGTTTGCTGCAACGTTGGGGCCGATTTGATTTTTTATTTGAGGAAAAATAGAATATAATTTCTTATACATTAATCTGAAAATGGGTAATTATTTAATTACCACGTGCAAAGCCACGCGGCCAAGCTGAGGTGCTTCTGACTCGGCCATGGCGACCCATGGCCATTTCCCCTCATCACTCCCCGCATCCACCGCCATTCGCGCCATCGCAGCGCCAACTTTCACCTGCCACCGCGTACTCTCCCACGGCATCCGCCGCCGCCGCCCCCTGGCCCCCGGCCGCCGCGCGTCGGCGATGGACGCCCTCCGCGTGACGGGAGCCGCCGAGCCGCTTCTCCGCCCCTCCGCCGGGGGAGGGGGACACCCCAGGCTCCGCGTACCGCACTCGCCCCTATCCCCAATCGGCGGCTAAACTTAGCCGTTGCGCCCCCCCCCCCCCCCCCCCCCCCCCCCCCCCCCCCTGCTATTCTGGGGAGGAAGGAGGGTCTGGTTGGCAGTGAAGGTCTGACGACATGGAGGTCGATGTGCAGGTGCGGACCCATGCGCAGGGCGAGGGCGATGCCGGGCGTGGCGCCGCCGCGGAGGGGGACGCGGCGTTCTCGTGGGCACCCGTCATCCTCCCGTAAGCTATCTGTCAGCCACCTCTCGAATTTTAGCATTTGGGGATTATCTAGAGTGCACGGTAGGTGATGGATTAGGAAGGATGCATTTCTAGTCTTATTCAACATTGGACACCGTCTGATTGAGGCAACCGCTTAAACTGTGACCCTTCACTGCATAAGCTGCTTAAACTGTGATCCTTCAATTTGGAGCAGTCATAGAATGTAACCATGATCTGTTTAGTATTTTAGTACAGACTGATGCTTGCCATAGCAATGCTTCTTAGTCGGTGTAGTGTAGAGATTCGAAAATAAACAAATAAAAAGGGATAATCAGGAAGCCTATCGAGATTAGCCTTTCAGTACTGATGTACAACCTGTTTGGAACCTAGGTTCTTGTTCCCTGCATTGGGCGGTCTCCTTTTGGCTATGACATTGGCGCAACCTCTGGAGCAACAATCTCTGTGCAAGTTAGTCCCTGATTTGGTTGTTTCCGTGAATTTCTTCTAGCTGACACACAGTCTCACTAACACTGGGTGTGTTCCTCTTCAGTCTGCTGATCTCAGTGGCACCACTTGGTTCAACCTGTCATCTGTGCAACTAGGTCTTGTGGTAATCCAAATTTCTATGATTCCTATCCTAAGCTTTCACAGCTACCTTTTCATATAAATTATTAGATTAAGATGAGTTTTCTTTCCCTTTTGTTCAGGCAAGTGGTTCACTTTATGGAGCTCTTGGTGGCTCTATTCTCGCATACCGCATTGCAGATTTTCTAGGTGAATTGAAAAGCTACACCAATTAAATTTTCCTTACCATACTTGTTTGATAAGGGGGTGCATAACTTCTACCATCTTGATACAGGGAGGAGAATAGAATTGGTCACTGCAGCTGCATTATATATTCTTGGTGCTTTGGTCACTGGATTTGCCCCTAATTTTGTAATTCTAATCATAGGTCGTATCCTTTATGGGATTGGTATTGGTTTGGTGAGTACCTGCAGTCACAACTCTTTCGTCTTTCCCCCCATAAGATGATTCCAGGTGTCTGTTATCAAATAAATAATTTAGGAATGGTTGTAAAAAGTATTTTCTGGGCATGATAAGTACTTTCACTCAAGCCAAGTGTTATGACATTCACCATGTTAAACTTATATTGTCATGATGTCTCATCATAGTTTTCTGATATGCTAATCATTTACTGAAGTGTGAAGTATCAAAACTAATTGACGTTCTATAGCTTGATGATCATACTCTGATATAATTAATTATGGAATAAATAGATTAAAACATTCCTGCACTTGATTATTCTGATATTCTGATGATGGGGTAATAAACATATCCATGGTACACAGCAAAGTTAAGTTGGCTGTAAATATTTTTTTGCTAAGATATTTAATATAATTTTCTTCTTTAATTTCTTGGGTGGTTAGATTGTGTGTAGCACCTTACAGCCTACACTAGCCCGTTTGACACCAACTTTTAACATCCACAAGCATCAAAATTCCATGGCTCCACCATTGCTCTCCTAAAACATCAGGGTGTTATGCCACTGAACATTATGGTACTCTGTGCCAGGCAATGCATGGTGCCCCACTTTATATAGCAGAGACTTCTCCTTCGCAAATACGTGGAACATTGATATCCTTGAAGGAGCTGTTTATTGTGTTAGGAATACTGGTAATTATCTAGCCTTCTGTATATTATACTTTAATATACTCATTTCATGCTTGCTGACCATTAAATATCTTGTGCAGATTGGATACCTTGTAGGAAGTCTTGAGATTGACAATGTAGGAGGATGGCGGTACATGTTTGGGTTTGGCACCCCAATTGCAGCTATCATGGCTATAGGCATGTGGACTTTACCACCCTCACCAAGATGGTTACTTCTCAGGGCAGTTCAAGGAAAGGGGCCTATGGAGGATAATAAAAGAAGGCAATTCAATCCCTTAGAGCGTTGAGGGGTCGCTCAGCAAGTGAAAAAGTTTTAGCAGATGATGTTGAAGATACCATTGTCTCTATTAAGGCAGCCTATGCAGGACAGGAAGGTGAAGGAAATATTTGGGAGGTATTTGAGGGAGCTAGCTTGAAGGCCTTCACCATTGGAGGAGGGCTGGTTCTGTTTCAGCAGGTATTTTGTTCTCTTTAACCCATGTGTACGCAGGTTGCTCATGCTAAAGTTCTGGCCAGGCTTTTATCATTCTTTTTTTTAAAAAAAAATTATGCCTGAATGCTACTTCTTTTTGAGTGGTAGCGTAGACATGCTCGATTCTTGTTATCAAGCTTAACTCTTATTTGACAGATAACAGGCCAGCCGAGTGTTCTATATTATGCAGCTTCGATACTTCAGGTACCAATATTTTGCTCTGTTTGGTGGTATTGTTTTCATATAGAAAATTTAGGATACTATTTTCTTCCATACAATTCAACGTCTCCGTCTCTAAAGTTTGCCTTATATAGACTGCTGGGTTCTCAGCTGCATCAGATGCTGCCAGAGTGGCAATTTTGATTGGGTTGTTCAAGGTAATGCAGAAGATCTACTTCGATACTCATATATTAGCTTTTTTTTTATCAACTGTGTCGTTAGAAATCTAAGTATCTTATGGTTTCTTTTAATTTTGAGTTTGTGTAACAATTCAATTTTTTGCAGTTGCTAATGACAGGTGTTGCGGTATTGAAAGTTGATGATCTTGGAAGGCGCCCATTATTGATTGGAGGTGTTGGTGGAATCGTGAGTATTTCTTCCTTGCTGTTATTTCATTAAGTTCTACATATTACATGGAAAGTGCCCTATACACACACTTGAATTCAGTTTGGCAATCCCACTTAACATGAACACTGACAATACTGATATTTTAGGTACTGCATTACTCTACATTAGAATAAGATACTTGGTGAACTTAGTAACTTTGTGCATGTTCTGTCAGGTTTCTTTTCCTATGTTCTAACTAAATTGTGCATGTTCTGTCAGGTTTCTTTTCCTATGTTCTAACTAAATTGCCCCTATGTTCCCTGTAACCTGTAAATGCAGGCTCTGTCACTCTTCCTACTTGCAGCTTACTACAAGATTCTGAACAACTTTCCCTTCGTCGCTGTTGGCGCTTTACTTCTTTATGTCGGTGCTTACCAGGTCGGTACATTATTCTGTACAAGGAGCCTGACAAGCACAACAATATTTTTTTTTTTCTGAAATCCACAAAAAGCTTATAGACCCGTGTTTCAGGTCTCATTTGGTCCAATTAGTTGGCTAATGGTGTCTGAGATATTTCCACTCCGAACAAGAGGACGTGGGATCAGCCTTGCAGTACTAACAAACTTCGGCTCAAATGCGTTGGTGACATTTGCGTTTTCACCCTTGCAGGTATTGCTTCTCATATTGCTACCTCCCGTTGTGCAATTTCATAATGTTTAGTGTATTCAAGCGGACTCCCCAAATTACAAGAACAACAAAACGTGTCAATGCCTAGTACTTGTGACCAATTTATCCTTGTCATAGATAAACTGTTGTACCCTGTTCTATGGTCCAAATCCAGCCCTTTTTGAGGTCCAAATTTCAGGCTAGTTTGTGTGTGTTTGGAAACTCAGAACTGCCAATTGATCTCCAACCATGGTTGCGCTGGGGTTACCGGACTAGTCTATTTTGGCCTTCTTTTCGAAATATTGATATAGCCTTTTCATTTTGCACAAATATGTGAACAGAGAATACACACAGTTCTGCTAACAATTTATATTTCTCTTTTCACCACAGGAGTTCCTTGGCCCAGCGAATATCTTTTTCCTGTTTGGGGCCATAGCAGTGCTCTCCCTTGTGTTTGTGATCCTCAATGTTCCAGAGACAAAAGGGCTGAGCTTAGAGGAGATCGAATCTAAGATCCTGAAATAACATGGCGTGGTCAAAGGCTCTACAACCCCAGTTGTTCACCAGAAAGCTCAATGCCATCTACAACACGGATGATCACTCATATGATCAGACTGCGTCAGTCTCAGACTTTGAGTAACGCAAGATACGTCTCGGTGTAAAGTTTTTTTTCTTCTTGTAATTAATATTTCTGGATATGCATTTGTAGGTACACAACACAAGTCATAAGTTCATAACAAGGTCCCATGTCCATTCCGATCTCGTCCCATAGCAGCTGTAAATAATCGGCTAATCGCCGTGTTCTTGTGGTTATGCTGTAATCTGCATGTCACTGGTAAAAGCTGTTACAGCTTTCGCGCTGACGACGTCCCCACTCCCCAGTTACCCCTACTTTTTTTTTGGAAGTAATTTACCCCTAGAGTCGATGCAGAATCTGCGCGCTGCGTCTGCTGGTGTGAAATTGTGCTGCAGAAATTTGTTTGTACTTGGTCAGTGAGGCTTACCTGTTTTGCTAGGCTATTTCTCTCTCTTATTTCTGAAAAAAAAACAAGGAATGCCGGTGGGGTAAGCATTTTTTTGAAAAAAAAATGCTACAGCATTGCTATGTCATTTAAGAAGGAGAAGCGAGCTTGTCTGTTACAAAGTTGTTATTACATAAAAGGGTTATCGACTCTCGAAACACTAACATAAAAAACATAAAGACACATCAGGACACGAAGCCCCCAGGACGGAGGATGTCTCGGAAGTAATTTGGCGATGGAGAAAAGCCAGCATTGCTGTCACTACTACTCGCAGAGTCACAGTTAGTTGGATTGGATGCATCTGCAACTAGACTTTGTTTAGTACAAACAGGAGTATCTTTGAGTGTCACCGAACCAGACAGACATAAGAAACGAGGAGGTCGTGAAACTGAAATCTGAATATCTGACCACCACATTTAATACTTGCTTATTTAGCATTGATCAAGCTCGTCCTCTAGACAGCGTTGCAATTTACTAATTTATTTGGTTCGTGACGAGACAGGCTTATCCTGACGCATCTGGCCCGTATTGCGTCCTGGTGGGGTCTGGCGGAATCGTTCATTAGATATCATATAGTACTCTGATTCAAGAATACAGCATGGCAACTACTACTCCGTATTCAGGTATTTTATTGTTATATAAAAATGCATTAGGATATTGATACATCCAATATACTACTACATCCGTTTCAAATTATAAGTCGTTTTGGTTTTTTAAATTTATTATTTTTGTTATGCACTTAGATAAACGTTATGTCTAGATTTATAGCAAAATTACCTAGAAAAGCTCAAACGACCTATAATTTAGAACGGAGGAAGTAACATTTTTTTCTCGAAAGAATATAATAGCACTTTAATGCTATTTTCGTAGATTTTTAAATACATATCGTGGCAGATTACGAAAATATGAAAACATACGAAAAATGTCATGTCGTGTCGTGTCATCACTGAGCTGAGCTTTCATGTGCGTCCCTCTATTACGACTGGTTCTTACGCAGTTAGGTGCAGTGGTTGCTTAACGTAAAAATGCAAACACTACACAGGTAGACAGATAATTCGGCAAAAAAAGAGCAAGGACAATGAACAGAGAAAGAATACACTACGACCCACATGGCTACATGGTTGGGAATATGGAACCTCGAGTGAGAGAGAGATTCTTTCTGCATTCGGTTCCGATTCAGAGCTGCGAGTAAAACAACGGGAACACGTCGTGCCGCCGACTTGAATGGCCATCATGGCCAAAAAAAAAAAAAAAAAGAGCTGGTTGACTCGCCGAGTGTGAGTGGGAGCGAGGCCGCGACGAGCCGACGAGACCTCCCACCGGACTCAGATCCGGTGCAGTGGCTATACCCACTGCACGTTTGGCAGTGGAGAACAGTGAGAGGATCTACTGTTCATCACTGTAACCAAATCACTATAGCAACACTGTAGACGGGAAATACTGCAGCCGGAATCACTGTGTAGCACTGTGTAACACTGTAGCATCAATTCTAGGGCGTTGATCACAAAAACAGACGACAGATATAGTGGCCACTGCCTAAGTTGCAGTGGCAGTGGCCACTGCATTTGATCTGAATCCCCTCCCACCTGGGCGCCCTGCAGCCAGCAGGCCGGCGGATCACGACGACCACCGCGTCAGACGCAGGATGGAGTCGTGTGTCGTGTCAGCTGTCTGGGCGTGGCGGCCGTAGCCCGTAGGCCCATTCCCTGGCTGTTGGCAGTTGCATTGCAGCCTCCAGAAGCCATGGGTTCCGTCTCGGCTCATGCGTTCCTGCTGCCGAAATCATTTCCCCGTGAGTAGTAATGTGCGCGCACACACGCGCTACACGTGCAGAGTCCACGGCTTTCTAACCAGCCATGCTGCAGCAAACAATCCTGGATACCAAAAAATGACACCCGATGCAGCACAAGTGATAGAAAAGCACTGCGTGTTAGCAGCTAGCCTTACAAACTTCCAATATATGCAGACGTCGTGTCTAAAGACCACTCGCTTTCGAGACTTGCCATGCACTCATTCATAGAGAAACAAAGGAAAAAGAAAAACCCAATCAAGAAACTCACATCAAACAGAAATGTGATGGACAGTGAGAGTCTGACGTACAGCACTCTTAATGACAGACAATCAAGGATGGCTTGGCTTGCTTGTTCAGCAATGACTAAGCTGTTGCTGGGACGCGCGGAGTTGTAATTTTATTTCGGTTCGTGACGAGGTGACTTGGCTGATGTTTTCTTTTTTTCTGAAAAAGTTGACCTGACTCTCTGGCCCGTATCGCGTCCTTGTGGGGGAACGGGATCGTGCACCGTTGGATTTACATACGGTCACAGCTAGGAATAGAACAGGGTGTGGCCGTGTGAGCCTGCCTGCCCGGGAATAGGGATCAGATTCTGCCAATCTACGCCATTATATTGTGCTAATCAACATTCAACAAGGTGCTAATCAGCATTCCGACTTGAATGCGTCTTACTGAGAGCGAGACTGCTGCTAACCTGCCCAAGCCCAACGAACGCCGGAGTCGTGTCGATCGGACCCTCCCTCTCGTGTCGTCAAGGTCGTCGATCGGTCCCGAGTACGCCGGCGACCACCGTCCATCGTCTACTGCGCGTGATAAACTCCAGTCTCCTTGACCTCCCTCCGATCCTCAGCTCGTAGCCTGCCTGCCGGTCACGCATGTTCAATCAGCTGTTCACAGTTGCTACTGCCCATGGATCTCACGTGCTTCGACCCTTCGACTATAGATGCCTAGACGCCTATAGTGAACAGCGTGCGTGCCCCGGCCACTTTGAGCAGCGCGAGTCCCTGCTCTAGTACTTTCCCACGATGTTGCTACTTGGCTTGTTTCGCTTTTCAGCCAAAATCAGAAAAAAAAAGTTTATCAAAGTATGCCCTCCGTAATCATGTGCTCGATCTGCAAAGGCCCATCTATATAGGACCTATATACGGACGCTTGGTAGCAGTCTTTGTAATAACGAAATCTAAGGGTTCACGCCCTAGCTCTTCTTTAAATTAATTTTCTAAAAAAATAAATTATTAAGAAAAAAGAGTGTTTTGTATGGTGAGTGACTGAGTGACTTGGGTCTAACTACAGGACCCAACACAAAAGTTTCAAGCTGAATGAAACATTGTTTTCAACTTTTTACACGCAGTTCATGCGTCCTCAAACAATGTCAAACCTTTGCAGCTATCCTAGCGAGATCCATATGTACTCCGTATTATTTTTTAATAAAATAGTACTCCTGTTTCAGATATAAACATGTTTTATTTTCTTGTCCTGTTTAAACTTCTCTAACTTCGTTCAAGGTTATAGAAAAGTATGTTAACATTAGAATACTAAACCAATACAGTACCAACACATAATTCATGGGGATTTAATAAAAAAACTATTTTGATGTTATATAGGCTGGTATATTTTTGTGTGAAATTAGTCAAAACTAGAGAGGTTTGGAACAAGCGAGTAAACCTTCATTTAAAAAAAATGAAACTAATAACAATATCGTGTTTTTGAAGAGGGTAACACACATACATTCTGTACCTTTTGTTCCTCCATAAAGATTCATGTTCCAACTGGCTTAGGCCATGTTTAGTTCCCACCCGAAATATTTTCATCCATCACATCAAAGGAGAATCTTTGATGCATGAAGTATTAAATGTAAACGAAAAAGGTGAAAAGTTATATGGATAGACTGTAAATCGCGAGACGAATCTAATGAGTCTACTTAATCCATGATTTGCAATAGTAGTGCTACAGTAATCATCCGCTAATTATGGATTAATTACCCTCTAATTACTATCGTTAGATTCGTCTCGAGATTTCCAACCTATCCATATAACTTTCCACCTTTTTCGTCTACATTTACTACTTCTAAATTGATAAAATCAAAACCCGAAATCTTTTCACGAAATGTTTTCACGAACTAAACACGGGCTTAGTCTTCTTCTCTTATGACAACTCCCACGTCGACACATCCGGGGACTTCTAAAATTAGGATAGTTGGCTTTTTAAAATTAGTGCTTTGGTTTAACCACTTTTTGAGGCTCAAAGAGACGCAATGGAGTAAGGCCAGCTTGGCGGTGAAAGCAAGGGGACAGCAATAAAAAGATATGGGAGGATGAAGGGGTGAAGAAAATAGATAAACATGGGAAGGGTATATATAACAAGAGCAAAGTGAGAGTTTGGTGAAAAATAGTATTCCAGCAGATCCTCGTTACCTTTCTGTTTTTTCAGTAATAGTTGGGATAAACTAATAATCCACTTCAACTCACCCAAATAAATGGATTATCTTTTTGCTCGTTATCTTTCACCTCTCTCAATAGTTATATTGGGTTAAGATTATTGGAGAAATGCAAAAGCACTTCATGAATAACCATGAAATAGATATTGGGGCATCCTATTAACTATTATTCGGGAAGTGATGAAGATGCTCTTTAGAATCACTCGGAGCGAGAAACAGACACATAATAAATCACCTGAATAATCACTGTGTATGCAGATCCATCCTAGATTGAATAAACCCACACGGCCACACATGCAGCACGGGCAAGATTTGCCAAGGAACTAGCTTTACGAGTCGTTGTTCCAGACTCGCGCGTCAAGACCTGCCGTTCCTACCTCTCCCATCCTATGAAGCCAGCAGCCAACCAGCGTTCCCCTTCGATGCCGTCCACTTCGACGCGAAAATGATACACGGCGCGCGCGCCGCTAGCCGCTCCCGGCGAACGAAGGGGAAGCGGAGGCAATCCCGGGCGGGAGGTGGGCGGGGCGGTCGCCGGCGAGGTCGCCGGCGGCCGGGGCGGCGGCGGGAGGTGGCGGCCTTTAGGTTTTGGGGTTGCTGGGGTGCCGGAGCTCCCCGATTGTAGAGGAAGGCTGGTGGGTGGGCGCCGGACCGGCGGTGGTGACGGTCGAGACGGTAGCGAGGCCGGCCGGCGGAGGCGCGGGAGCGCCGGAGCTGGACGGCGGGCGGCGGGGGATGGCGGTTGGGCCGGCGGAGGAGGCGGGGGCTCGACGGGGAAGAGGAGAAGTCGTCGGTGGATCTCGCCGCCATCGGAGGAGATTAGGGTTCCGGCCGGGGTTGGAGGGCGGCGGCGGAGGCGCGGGTCGCGCCGGAGCCGGGGGAGGCGGTGGCGGCGGGGGATCTCGGCCGGCGATTGGCGTCGGCTGGGGTTGGAGGGCGGCGGCAGAGGCGCAGGAGCGCCGGAGCCGGGGGAGGAGGTCGGCAGCGGGGGAGGCGCGGGGAGGAGCGGAGGGGCTTCAATTGAAAAGGAGAGGAGGGGAGGAAGATAAACAGTAAGAGTGGGGCCCGCTGTTCGCTCGGGGCGCGCATTCGCCCAGTAACATTGCCCACTTCGACGTCTCACTCGCCGCACGCGGGCGTGGACCACCCCCTCCCTCCCTACGACCCTACCCGTGCTACCGTGCACGAGAAACCCAGGCGCTCGCCGGTGTAGCCCATAGCCCCCGATGACTTTGAAACACTTGGGATCGTTGCGGCCGGAACCTAGCTACAAGCCCAGCAAAACTTGTTCGCTGGCCGATCACTGTAGTCTCGTTCCAGCTCCACCATGCCGGCCATTCTTGCCGCGCTCATGCCCGTCATGCTCGCTCTGCTAGCACGAGGCAGGTCAACGGCCGCGGCCGGCGCCGCCACAACTGAGTTCGTCTTCGCCGGCTTCGCGCGCGAGAACTTGACGACCAGCGGCGCGGCCGTGGTCACGGCCTCCGGCCTCCTGCAGCTGACCAACCAGACCAACGAGGTGTTCGGCCACGGCTTCTACCCCGCGCCGCTGCGCTTCAAGCCGGACGCCTCCTTCTCCACCACGTTCGTGTTCGCCATCCTGCCACGCTACCCGGACGCGCACGGCCACGGCATTGCCTTCGCTCTGGCACCATCGCCCACCATTGCCGGAGCAGTGGCGGGGAAGAACCTCGGCCTGTTCAACACGTCGAACCACCTCGGGAACGGGAGGAGCGAGGTCGTCGCCGTCGAGCTCGACACGGCCATGGACGAGGAGTTCGCTGACATCAACGACAACCACGTCGGCGTCGACGTCAACAGCCTGAAATCCAATTGCTCCAAGCCAGCGGCGTACGTCGTCAATGGCAAGCCCACCGACGTCAGACTGGTCAGCGGGGAACCCCTGCAGGTGTGGATCGAGTACGACGGCGCGAGCCCCCGCCTCGACGTGACCGTGTCGCCGGCCGGCGTGCCCAGGCCGGCCGTCCCGCTCGTGTCCTCCGCCGTGAACCTCTCCCCGGCTGTGGCTGACGCCACGTTCGTCGGGTTCTCGGCCGCCAACGGCGCTGCCTCGAGCTCCCACTACGTTCTCGGCTGGAGCTTCCGCCTCGGCGCCGGCCGCGCGCCGGACCTCGACCTCTCAAAGCTCCCGCGAGCCCCGTCGCCATCTCGGCCCAAGAACAACATGCATCCGCAGCTTCTTCTAGCGGTGCTCCTTCTCTCCGTCGTGGCTCCTCATGGTGTCAGCTGGCGTCACGATGTTTGTCCTCCGGCGCCGCCGGTTCGCCGAGGTGGAGGAGGATTGGGAGGTCGAGTACGGGCCTCACCGGATCAGCTACAAGGACCTGCACGCGGCGACCAAGGGGTTCCGCGACATCGTCGGCGCCGGCGGCTTCGGTACCGTGTACCACGGCGCAAAGCCGCAAACCCTACACGGTCTCCTGCAAGGAGACGAGGCGGCGGCCGGCAAACTCGAAAAAGACGCCCGCGTCGCTCCACAGGGCGACTCGGGCGGAGCCGAGCCCCGCCGTCCCGAGCCCACCCCACCTCCTCCGTCTCCGGCGGTCGCCGTCGCCGCCCGGCGTGCGGCGGCAGCGGCCAGCGGCGGGGCCGAGTTAGCCCGCCGCAGTCCCTCTCCTCTTCCTTCCCCGCCCCTCCCCGGTCGCTCCCCAACCAAAGCCTAACCCTAGATCAAGGTCGTCTTCCCCGCCGCCAGCCGCCGGAGTGGTTGCCTTCGCCGGATCCGTCGTTGTCGTGCCACCATCCTCCTCCTTCGCCGTCCTTCTCCTTCGCCGCCGCCGGATCTGGCCCCGGAGCCGTCGACCGCCGCCCTCCTCCTTGCGGGTCGGCGCCGCCAGTCTCCGGGCCGTCGCCCACGGGAGCGGGAGCGGCGCCTCCCCCCTCCTCTTCGTCGACGGCCGGGCCGTCGGGGCTGGGTAACGCCAGGGCTCACCCCCGCGGCGGCGGGCCCCTCCTCTCGTCAGCGGTCTCGTCGCTGGCCGCCACCCCCGCCCCCCGTCGTCCGCCGGGCCCCGGCCTCCCCTGCTGGCCAGACTGTGGGCCCTGCCGCCTCCCCGTGCGGGTGTCGCACCCTCCCGACGGTGGGATCCACGCCGCCGCCGCCGCCGGTGTGGGCCCTAGCCCTGGCCGCCCCAGATCTGGGCCCTGGCCCTGCTGCAGGCCCTGGCCGCTGCAGATCTGGGCCCAGGCCCGCAGGCCCGGGCCACGGGGGAGGTAGCAGGCTTCATCGAGGCTTCATCGCGGAATTGGTGCCGGCGCTGCTCACGGTCGTGCTTGGCGGAGGAGTTTCGCGGTTGTTGCTGGCGGTTGCTCTTGGTCGTAGTCCGGTTTTTCTAGTAGCGTGGGTCGTCAATATCGTCGCTCTCTGTGTCTGTGGATGTTCCCTTTCATTGTTATCACCATGGATTTCTCGCTGCCATCCCATCGTTTGGCTCGCATCCTTGGCTCGGTGGTTGCGGGGTGGAGTTGGCTTTGGAGGCCTTTGGCGAAAGCTACGGCCGGTGTTCGCCAATGCCGACAACGGCTGCATTCCTTGACGTAGTTACCTCGCTGGAGGCGTTGTTGTGGTCTCCAAACCCATTTGGTTTCGCCAGGTGAAGACTTGGACTGCTCCGCCACGGACAGTCGGACGATGGCGGCGTCAAAGTCGCTTCCTTCATGAAGGCGTCGTCCTGCAGGACCCTCTCACTCTGCCTCCCCAGCTCGGGTTGCTAGTCGTTCGGTGATGTGCGTGTGTTCATGGTGCTTATCCCTCCCACGGGTCTACACCTATCTTCATGCTTTATCAACGTCACCATGATTGCCTAGGTTGTCGTCTCTTGGCGGATGCGTTGCCGCCCCTTGCTTTGCTCTCGGATGATTTCGCGTCGTTTGGTGGATACTTTGCCACCTTGGTCGTTCTGGGCGGATGCTTAGCCGCCATGCCTTTGTTGTCCGGTGGATGCCTTGCCACCTTTGGTCGTCATCTGTTGGTGGGTTGTCGCTCATCTCTTCGCTGGCAGTCTCATTGCAGTCGTTTGATGGATGCTTGACCACCTCTGCTGCTTCCGGGCGGATGCTTGGCCACCTTGTCTCTGTGTTTGGTGGATGCTTTGCCACCGATGTTGCTGCTTGTGGCTTTAGGCGATCTTGGCAGTGTTATATCTTTTCGATAGGCGTAGTAGCGTTGTCTTGGCTAGGTTGGCAGGCGGTGTGGGTTAGGCGTAGAAGCTTTTCTCTCTAGTTTGGGTTGGCCAGGTCGTTTGGTTTCTTCTTCTGTTTAGCTTTCGTTTTTGTGTTGTGTTTTTGCGCTTTGAGGTCTCTCAAAGTCGCTTCGTTGTAAGACTCTCTCTTCCGCTTAATAAAAAAACGTGCTATGCACGTTCTAAAAAAAAGGCGGCGGCCGGCGGCGTTCGCAGAGCGCAGGCAGCAGCGAGCAGCGCCGCAGCGGCTGAGCGGCGATTGGAGCAGCGACGGCGCGTTGAGGGGCAGCGCGCGTCGAGCACATCTGCTGCAGGGGTGGCAACATCTGCGCGTCGAGCACATCTGCGCGTCGAGTACACCACCGACATTAGGTTCTATTCTTGATACTCCAGTTCTTGCCTTCTTGGATCAATGGATCTTGATATCGTTTGAAAATAGTTGGCGAGGTGAAAATAGGTTGTGAGGTGAAAATAGAGCTTATAGAGGCCGCGTTTAAATGTTTCGCGAAAAAAATTTACAGTATGTCGGACACACATTTGAAGTATTAAATATAGACTAATTACAAAACTAATTACATATTCTGTCAGTTCATCGCAAGACAAACCTAATGAGTCTAATTAATCCGTCATTAGCACATGTTTACTGTAGCAATTTATTGTCTAATCACGACCTAACTAAGCTAATTAGATTCGTCTCGCGAAGTACACTCCATCCATATAATGGGTTATTTTTTTCGACTACATTTAATATGCCATGCATGTGAGGAAACATACTCGAAAAAAATTTCGCGAAACATCTAAACAGGGCCAGAGGTGAAAAGAGTTTGTCCGGTGAAACAGGTGTCAGGTGAAAATAGTGCGTAGGTGAAAATACTTAGCGAGGTGAGAATAGTGGCAGGTGAAAAATAGTTGGCCGGTGAAAATAGTTTGTCCGGTGAAACAGGTGTCAGGTGAAAATAGTGCGGAGGTGAAAATACTGTCAGGTGAAAATAGTTTGTCAGGTGAAAATACTTGGCGAGGTGAAAATAGTGGCAGGTGAAAAATAGTTGGGCGGTGAAAATAGTTTGTCCGGTGAAACAGGTGTCAGGTGAAAATAGTGCGGAGGTGAAAATAGTTTGTCAGGTAAAAATACTTGGCGAGGTGAAAATAGTGGCAGGTGAAAATAGTTTGTCAGGTGAAAATAGTGGGGAGGTGAAAATAGTTTGTCCGGTGAAATAGTGTCAGGTGAAAATAGTGTCAGTATTTTTTGTGAACTGTTTATAAAAAGTTTGAATCGGACCACCCTACTTCATGCCCATCCGGGTTCCTTAGGCTGTCCGCACTGGTCGTTCTCTCCTCTATCCTCTAAAAGAGAATATTCTGTCCTGGTCAGCGAGATTCTATACTCTAAATCTATTTCTTCCGCACCCGTCAACCTTTACCCTCAACCTCTATACCAACTACCATCACGCGGGACCCACACGTCAGTTTTTTTAATTCTTACTTTTACCCACCCCACCCCACCCGTTCTCTCCCTCCCTCCCCCCGTCCTCGGTCCCATCGACGCCCACCCCTCCTTCCCCGACGCCGGCTGCCGCGCTCCTCCTCTGTTTCCTCCGCTCGCGCGCGCCGCGCCCTCTCCTCTGCTTCCTCCTCCCCACGTCGCGCCTCCTCTCCTGCTCCAGCCGGCCCTCCCCGCGCTCCGCCGGCCGCGCCCTCCTCCTCCCACCCCGCCGCGCCGCCGATGCCCGCCCACCTCCCTCTCCGCCGTTCCGCGCCTCCTCGATCTGCGCGAGCCGGCGGAGCTCGCGCTCCTCCTCGATCTACGGCCTCCTCGCCTTCCTCGGCGTAGATCGAGGCGAGCAGGGGAGGTGCTCGCACGCGGCGGCGGGACCCGCGGCCGACGCGAGCTGGGCGAGCTCGCGAGCGGCGGAGCGTCCGCCAGAGGAGCTTGCGGGTCGATCTGCGGCCTTGACTCGGCGGCATCAGGATCGAATTGGGCACAGGCGGCGCCGAATCCTTCGATCCGAGCCCCTCCTTTCGCCCCTGCTTGCGCCCGCCGCCGGCCCTGCTCCCCATGAAACGAGCTCGCGGCAGCCATGGAGGAGGAGTCTCGGCGGCGGCAGACCTCGTCTGCTCCGCCCGGCCGTCGGGTCGAGCTCGTGCGCTGGAGCTCGTACGCGGGAGCCCAGCGGCCTCCGGCGCGCCGCCGCCAAGCGAGCTCAGGCGGCCGCTCGATCTGTGCGCGAGCTCCCCGCCGTCCATGGAGCAGAGGGAAGGGGCGAGCTGCTGCGGGCGGTGGCCGCGGGTCGACCTCGATCCCGACCACCTTGCTACTCCGGCGTGCCTCACCTCCTCGTACTCCGGCGCGGGTGCGCGGCGGCGCTCCTCCTTCTCCGGCATGGCCTGGCGGCGGCGCCCTACTTCCTCTCCTCTTCCCCTTTCTCTGGTGGTTGCAGGCGCGCGCGCGTGGGCGGGCCCCGCGCCCAGGTGGCGCTTACCGCTCCCCTTTCTCTCTCTGGGAATCCCGGTTGCGCGCCCGACCTGGGAGGTACCGAGCCCCTCCCAGGTCCCCGTTACAGTTGCAAAACTGGCATCCCGCATGGCATGCATGCCACCGTGGCACATACCGTGCGGGATCCCGTCTCCGGTGCAGACAGCCTTAAAGGCTACTATCCTTTCCTGGCCTCTCCGCGTTCCTGGGATACGACCCCTCGACGTGGCTCAACGGCGAGCCGCGGGCGAGGAGAGGCTGCAAGCGCGCTTGCTCTGGCCATTTTACAAAAAAGCTCTCATATTTTTTAAGCATCACAACAAAGTCCAGATCACCCAAAACATACAGTACCCGCATTCATATATTTTCCATATAGACTGTCCATTTAAAATTTATTTGAACGCCCAGAAGAGAAATCTCATGAGTGAATGTAATTTTTACAGAACCCCCGCAAGGACATTTTTCAGAAAACCCCCCACAACCCCGAACCCTAGGTGACTCTCACACCCCCACTTCTCTCTCCTCCTCCCTGCCGCCGCCGCTCCTGCTCGCCAGCGCCGCCGCTCCTACTCGCCCGCGCCGCCGTCTCCTTCCGCCCCCTCGCCTAGAACGCGTTCTTTGCACGCCGTTATACCCGCTATCTGTCGAGGTGGGAAGCAACGCATGGAGAACGTGCAGCCGCGCGAGATCCGGCGACACACAGATCGGGCGGACCTCGCTGCTCGCCCTGCGCGCGCCTCCTGCCTCGTCGGCTCCACGCCGGCACGGTCCTCCTGCGCAGCCCTGTCCGCCGAGCTCACCACCGGGCGGATCCAGCCTCGATGGTCACGGAACTCATGGCTGCCGCGGATCCGGCCTGTGGAGCTAGCGGAGCGGCGGAGGGAGACTTTGCCGGACAAGACTTGGGAACTGGCGGCCGCCAGCGTCTCCATCAAGCCTAATCCGGTGAGGGTGCCATTATCTCTATCTGTGCTTCCCCTAACCCATGTGCGATCGATTTCCTAATTGTTTACTGGATACTTTTCCTTTCGAATTACTGAATTCTCCCACAAATGTTGCTTTGCTTCCCACACATTTCTTTCCTCTCAGATTTTATAATTTGCCCGTTATCTTTTGTTGTGCCGTTGCAATCATTTCTGACCACTGCATACACCTTATAGACATGATATATGCAAGATAGAATCACTATTTACTAATCTTCTCTGCCATTCAGTCCCAATATTTATCGATTGCGTCAGTTGCAACAATTTAGGGTATATCATTCTGCTACTCAAATATAATTTTACACAACTTTCTAATTTAGGGTGATAGCTTTTACTCAAGGGGCATGCAGCCAGGATGGATACATTACATTTTAGGTTCTATGATATCTAGCATTAGAGCTTGGTTAGTGCTCTCTAACAGATATGTGCCATACCATCTTACCCTTTCAGATGGAGAGGATTATGATCGATCCATAGGTCCAAAATTAACCATGAAGCTTATAATAATATAAATGTCTAGGTATGCTTTAGATGATTAGATTCCCTGTCTATTTATGTATCCACAAGTTGCTTCTAAATTCAATTTTCTCAGCCTTTTCATTTTTTGCCTTCTAAAAAAACAGGGAACATATAAAAAATTATTACATATATTATTATCAGGTGAACGGCCTATAACTAATCAGTGATCGCTAAGCTACCAGGCTGAGTTCTTTTATATGACTCATGGTCTCCGCAAACTGAAGTATTGGTGCTATGGGTTGAGCATGCCACTTTGTTCCCACCTGAGCAGGTGCACAAAGATGGACAGACATCTCCACAAACTCTCCTGGGGTGCTATTTTAGTATGTTTGTTTACTGATTTAGTAATTTCCTTTTTTTAGGACAGTTACAGGTGATGCAATTAAAAGGAGGGTTATTTAGTGTACTGATATAGTAATTTCTCTTTTGTCCAGCCGTTATCCATAAGTGGTTCAGCATGGAAGTGGTATACTAATCCTGAAGGCTCCAAAGAAAATCCACTTGTGACTAGGTAATGTATTTATTTGAGCTGGTGCCTCATGGTAGCCATATTTTACTTTAATTTAACAGACATCAACTAGACCTACATCTGCTGCTAAAGCCAAAAAGATTTATGGTATTAAGTTCTTTAACCCCTTCAAAACTAAAGTAACATTTGTATTACTGCATTCCTTATCTCCATCCTAGCTGCATTTTTTTTTGGCCTCACTAGAACCACCAAAACATAGAAGAGCACTACAAAGAAAAAGCTAGCTTCACTGCCAAATAGTTTATTCGTTTTTTTCTAGCATAGCAAGCACCATATCTACAGGACTTAATGGGTTACTTCCAGCTGTTCAAGGATGGAAAATGCTGGAAGTGGGGATGATGATACCTGCTCTTATGACTCATACCGCACTAAGATGAATTCGCTCTCGCAAAATCTTTGTATTCACTATTTGTTACTGCAATTGATTAAAACTAGATGTTCTATGATGCTGCTAGTTATATAATACAACCTACATGTTTACTTATGTTTTATTAGACATGTGTACATCCTCTCTAGTCCAATTGCAACGTTCCAATGAAATTCCCCAGTAATGTAGAAATTATATTTGTTCTGTATTAGTGTAGAAGAAAACATACACTTCTTGGTTTTCCTTGTTTGATTTTTTAAAAATCTGAAAATAGGGTAGTACTATAAAGGTGAAAATAGTTCGCAGGTGAAAATACTTTGCAGGTGAAAATACTACCATTTAAGTGTCTCGAGGCCGGAACAGATAACTAAAGTTTAGTGCAGACCAACATCAGTTCATCACAAAGAAAGTGCATCACAAATGTCGCAACATAGCCCATCATAGTAAAATCCATGTTTAGACACTACTACACCAACAAAGGTTCTTCTTGCATGCAGCGGCGTTGTCAGGACTCGAATATCATCATGTAGCGTTGTGCTGTTACTTCAGATTTGCTATCTCTGCAGGAAGAGTCACATTGTTGACATCATGGAATATCATGTAGTGTGACAGATTTGCCCTTTGCTGCACACTTGGCTGTATTTTTCAGAGATGTGTTAGATATAGAATCAGCATCATAGGGCACCAAATAATTAATCAATTAAAAGATGTATAAAATGATGTTAAGAAATTACCAAGGAATTAACGTTCAACTGTCGTTCATCGGCATTGTATTTTTCCAAATAAGACATGACATAAAATAGGCAGTCATTGCTGCCATCCGCCTGCTGAGGAGTAGGGTAGATGTAACGAGTGTAAGTTGAAAAATTAGGCATTCTGTTACCTGTTAAGATTGACAAGATCTTATAAAGCCCTTAAAGTAATGTCTTGCCAATCTTATTGTGGTATGGCCTGAATTTCTTCACTTTGGACTTCCCATGAAGGGAATCCAAGATGTCAATTTGCTCATGGCAGAAATTAATGACATACAATGTCCAACGAAGATAGTAGACTGATATAGTTTATAGTTAAAACTTATCTACTTCTGAAAGGTCACTAAATCTTATCTACTCAGTGGGCATCCTTCGTTATTTTAATAAGAGCTAAAATACCTTGTGTTCTGAAGGAAACAAGCAATTTACCATCATTTAGGGTCTCAATTTTTTTTAATCAATCATTCTCCCTGTCTCCTTGTCTGTTTTGAATTTTTGACAGCAGTGTGTGTGTCTGTGTCTCCTTGTCTGTTCAATCCTTTTTAAAGAACATTCTCAGAGTCATTAGTTTTGATCTGCCTAAATCGACCTTAGACCTGAATATGCTTAGCCTTAAATCCTTAATCCATCCCCAGCCAAAATCTACAACACAAATGCACTAGAAAAGCTGGACCTTTTTGCAGGCATGTCCAACTGTCCAATATTTCAAAGATTGGAACAAGATGGATTTGTATTGGTACCTTGCCGAGGGTTGTGGCGAGCTAGCCATGGGAGAAGTTGATGCTGCCTACGGCAAGTCGATGGGGACGTGGGGGAAGACCTGGAGACGGAGGCACGGCTGGATGCCCAACCTTGCGCGCCGTAGTCGTTGGTCCTTGCTCAGCGCCGTCAACTCCTGAAAAGGGCGGAGAGGCCAATGGGTTGAGGTAACACGCGAGCCGTCGCTGCCTGCGGGAGGACGGAATCAAATCATGGAAGAAGACCTCAATAGATCGGAATCAAATCATGGGCATTCGATCTGCACGCACCACACAGCATGGGAAAATGAGATTGTATAACAATTAATCAGTCAGAATAGTTAGGGGGACTTCACCGTACCAACAGATCAGGGGTCGGAGGGAGGTGGAGGCGCGGCGCCGACGCGCCCCATGTCTTTGCGCCGCTAGAGGAGGAAGTGCAGGACGTGGGGGGGCGGCGACGGAGCACCAGCTGCAGGCGAGGGCCGGCGGGGGGCGTCGGGAGTCGGCAGGGGCGATAGGCAGTGTCGAGCGAGCGCAGGGTCGATGGGCGGCGGGGCCGGGGGAGGGAGCGATGGGCGGCGGGGTCAGCGGCGGGGACGGAGAGGCGATGGCAGCGGGGAGGTGGTACTGGAACTGACCGATCCAGGTGAAAACGTGGGGGTGGGGAGGTGGGTCGGGCCGTCGGAAGGTGAACCGGAGGAAAAAAACCGGGCAGAAAAAACTGCCGAGTGAGGGATGGCTCGAGGCGGGAGGGATTACGGCGCGACGGGATGGCTCGGGGTCGAAATAGCTATATCGACCTTCTTATTAAGATCACTCTAAAAAAGTTTATAGTTAAAACTTATTTTTTTTATAATTCATAAGAAGGTCAAAGTTTGTAAACCTTTTCATCTAGAGCTATTTAATTTGTTATATAATACTTTGACAATTGTAGATCAGGATGGGAATGGGTCGGGCCTAACCCGCAAAAGATATGCCAATTGGCTACATGGCTCGACCTCGAATAAGAAAAGAGCCAATAGAGCCGAAGTTTATTGACCCAATGAGCCATATAGGATCGACCCAAAACTACTCTGTAGCCCCCACTATATATATATATATATATATATATATATATATATATATATATTGTTACAAATAAATAGCAACGATAATTAGTATTATGTCTAACCTAACATATTTGGGTCGACCCACAATACCTATTAGGTCATCAAGGCCACAAAAGGGTGCAACTGCCACCTTTCTATGTACCTGTTTGTAAATATGACTTTAGGGTTCCAATTTTGTATTACCCTTCAAGGTACATTGGAACGGGGAGATACCTTTTGGGATTGTGTATTCGATTTTTCAAGTACTCGCAACCACAAGCAGCATGGGTTTCACTGTTTGCTTCATGTGGCGACTGGGAAAGTGTAGCATATGTTGTGATCCATATACTTTGAGCCATCTAGTTGCAATATTTTACTATTACCTCTATTTTACTCCAGTCAACTGTTGGGTTCTGTGCATGTCCGTAAGGCTGTCGGAAATTGGCAGCGTCAGTTCGCGGTACAGCTTCCAGGAGGGTAACAGGAGAGCTTCGCGATCAACATGTTGGGTACGTTACTCATGTTGTGATCCACATGATTGTTCCTTTAATTTGCGGTGACACGGTAAGCTTCGTGATAGTCATGGGGTGCTTGACAGGACAAGAACGACCAGGAGGCGCCGAAACGCGGTGAAAGCACGGATGGTGACACCGTGACAGTGACGAAGGCACTAGCTAGGCCGAGCGAATACTCCGAGTGGCGCCGTGCAATTCATGCGCTGGGGGACCAATAACCAATTGGTTAGGCCCAGGCGTTCTCTCCCTTCCGTGCGACTTTAGGGAACCAGCGTATCTGTGTATCACCGTGGGGCGGAGATCGATCGATACTCCACGAACTTGGTGGGTGATCTGGGTGAAAGATCCCGTAGAGTAATTAATTTGGTTCAGTGGGCAATCTAGCAGTGAAAGGAAATGTCAGATCCGCATTTCAGCACGCTTGGGAGCTGGGACCTGGAGACAACAATCCGAAGTTTCAGTTGGGACCTTCAGTGACGAAGGAAGAGGAAGAAAAAGAAAGAACAGAGGAAGAAAAGGACAAGATGAGCACCCCCTTTCTCCAAATCCTAGATCCATGTGTGTCTAGCGTCGTAAGAAAAAGAAAAAGAAAAAGTAAGAGACGTGAATATGCATGCTGCTTTGACTAACCCATTATAGAGATCGCTCAGATATATTTTGGGGAGAAGACATATTTACACCCTCTAACTATCACAAACATCTGATTTTTCATGTAAGTGGACATCGATAGCCATCCAACTATCAAAATCCTGCAATTTTGAATCTTTGAGTGGTTTCAAGGGTGTACATTTTCTAGATATTTTATAAATTTTAGCCCAATAAAAATTAATAAAATAATTCATTTCAAATAAGAAAATACATGACATTAGACTATTTTTCTTAAAAAATATAGGTTAATTTTAGTACTATATTCGAAGTTACTATTTCTATTATTCTATTGCTCATAGTGAAACGCAAAAAAAAAATGGAAAAATAAGACTCAAATAATGCCAAATAGAGCACCCATAGACACTTTACATTTTAGAAACATTTTGGTACAAATTTGATATTTTCAGATTTCAAATGAAGTGTCTTTGTATTTTTTGTTAAACTAAAACTCTATTTTTATAGAAAATTTAAAACCACTCAAATGGCTAAATTGCCCCGATTTTGACAATTGGATGGCCTTCATTGTCTAAATTTTTAGTTTTGGGTTGAAAAGCAAACTTTACGCTAGTTTGAGGGTGAAAATATGATTTCCCTCCTTTTATTTGTCCGTCAAACATTCAAATTTTATGCTATTAGATATCTGTCCATGTCCTACGGAGTATTTGATCCCTTGCAATTTTTTCTCCAATATGTTACCTTTGTAAATTCACTGGACCACTGCCATGTCGATCGTCATTGCCTCTACCCCATATCCTTTTATCGCCTCCTGCGGCAGCTCTATGTAGCCGCACTATATGACAAGTCTAAAATGAGTTGCCCCTGCCGCGCCCCATCTCTCTCCATCGAAAATGTTCGTCATTCTGTCGCCCACAAACTATGTTGCACAGTACGGGGATACGGATACGGGGATACGGATACGGAGATACAGCGATACGGTATTTTCAAAAAACAGCAATACGGGGATACGGCAAACCAAAAATTTCATAGTCATAGAATAGATAAATATAATAATAGTTGATAGTGAAAGTAAAACTAGTAGCATATGACCTCAGTCTCCTCAAGATCCACATCACTGATGCCATAGCTACTGAAACAAATTGCTAAATAAATTATAATCTACAATCGACATAATAAACTACACTTGTTGGTAAATCACTAATCTGTAACTAGTAGCAATCACCACAAGTCCACAACTACAAAGATGAAGCGTCGGTGCAACATAGGCCTACATATCTAATGCCTAACACCTAACAGTGCTACTGTGAGATATCCTCCAGGCCTCTACATTCGTCTCTGCGATTCACACAGACACACAACATGAACTTAGATATATGTGCATCACGCTGGAATAGACATGTACAGCACGACCAACTCGATTCCTTGTCTAGCTTGGAGCACGTTCGTTGGATTGATGACTGCTTGGCATTTGCTGGCGGACGGCTACAAAGATGAACGCGCCCAAGATGCAAGATGATTACCGGCGGACGGCGGACGACGTCGGCGGGCCGCGGAGCCGGAGGCGGCCGGAGGCTTGCGGAGGCCAACGAACCGAGGAGCCACGACGCCGCCGACGGCGGACAACAGATGCGATGCGAATGCGAAAAGCTTAGGGTACGCCCTGCACGTCAGTTATTTATAGGCAACATACGTATCCCAGATGTATCCCAGACGTATCCCAGACGTATCGAGTATTTTTCAATTTTTTCGACTGGAAAAACGGGATACGTACGGATACGCGTATCCCTGACGTATCATGCGTGTCCCCGTGTCCCCACGTATCCAAACGTGGATACGGCACCATGCCGACGTATCGGTGCAACGTAGCCCACAAACCCTTATATGAACCCAAATGAATATGAGCCATGGGGTGCAAAGGGTAAAGAAATTTTCAGGATTGGATCGAGAAAGCAGACAAGGGTGCCGCCGTACCGGAGATCGACAGCATGCATGATAATAACCTTGAAATCAAAGGAGGGTACGGCGTTGAAGTTGGAGCTGTCACGTCTCCATGGCGAGTACAGTCCGCGCAACGATTTTGACTGACTGCCACTACCGGAATCCCGCTCTTTGCCGTGTGCCTAAAGCACATAGCAAAGGCCCAAAAAACACACGGCAAAGTCTTTGCCGTGTGTTGCACTCGGCAAAGCGCACACGGCAAAGATTAGCCGGCAAAGGCCCTCTTTGTCGTGGGCGCCTTCACGAGCGCACGGCAAAGGATTGCCGTGTGCCTGCCCTTCACGAGCGCACGGCAAAGCACCTTTTAAAAAATAAAAAAAATTGTAGGCCCCACGGGGCTCCACCGCCGATCCAGCCACTGACGCGCCGCCGCCGCCGCTCCGGCCCCCGCCGCCGCCGCTGCCGACGCCGCGCGGCTCCTCCGCCCGCACCGCAGGGAAGATGGGAGGGAGGGAGCAGAGGAGGCGCCGGGAGAGGAAGAGGAGGCGTCGCCAGGGAGCCCCGCCCCGGGGAGCTCGCGCCGCCAGGGAGCCCCGCCGCCCGAGAGCCCCGCCGCCGGGGAGCTCGCGCCGCCAGGGAGCCCCGTCGCCGCGCAGGGAAGCAGGGGAGGCGCCCGCGCGCCACCACCACCGTGCCCAGATCTGCGCCGGCCACCACCGCCACCATGCTCGTCGCCGCCGCTGCCAGGGCGCCGCCGGCCTCCACCACCTCGCCATGCCGCAGGCTTCCACCTCTGCGCCACCACCTTCCACCTCCGCGCCACCACCACCACCTCCACCTCCGCGCCACCACCTCCCACCTCTCATGCGCCGCCGCCACACCTCGCCCTGCCGCTGCTCCTCACTAGCGGTGAGGGACGAGCGGAGGGGAGGGGAGGCAGAGGGGCCGCCGCTGCGTCGCTCCCGCGCTAGCCACCGCCGCCAGATCTTCTTGCCGCCACCGCCGGTGAGAAGGAGAGAGAGAGAAAAGAGAGAGGAGAGAAGGGAGGAACGAGTGGAGGAGGGAGGGCGCGTGGGGGAGGGAGGATAAGGCCGGGCGTGCGTGGTGGGCCAGGGCGTGGGGAACGAGGGGGCTGGGGCGGTGGGCCCGGGGGGAGGCGTGGGGAACGGGGGCTGGGGCGGTGGGCGATCTGCTTTGCCCTTTGCCGTGTACCTGTAAAAAAAGCTCACGGCAAAGAAACTTTGCCGTGTGTTTTTTTAGACACACGGCAAAGATTTTTTGCCGTGTGTTTTTCTCTTTGCCGTGTGTCTCATGGCTCTTTGCCGTGTGCTCGAGAAAAAGCACACGGCAAAGGTCCAAACACACGGCAAAGAGCTGATTTCCGGTAGTGTGCCGATACACAGTTGAAAACGAGAGGGTCATGCAGTCAGATACTGCGAAAGGCGTGGATGGACCTATCACATTTCGGTGGATGCCGGTGCCTTATCGTGGTTTGAATTTGGGCACAGCATCTTTGACCGGGCAAAGCATTGCACACACACGCATTGTCTGCTGTTCCAGCTGCAGGAGTGGCGCCGCCCATTCAACTCCGACCAGATGCATGAACCCCTTTTGTCGGTGCGATCATCTCAGACGACCAGAACCAAATTGTTTGAAGCACGCTCTTCCTCTTTCTAAACTCGAAACTTGATCATATTGTGCACAGCATTTACCAAAGGTCCGTTCAAAACCCATGGATTCCTCGTTGCAAATGCTAGGAATAACGAACGGGATGGATGGATAGATCCGTGGGAAGTCGCTTTTTGACCCAACAAAAGTTCTAGATCGCCGCGTGCTGCACACGTGAGAGAATTGCACTGAACGGTCACACCAAAGCAGGCTAAGCCTACGATTTCTTCCCGGAATAATAATTTGGCCACGTTATCATGCCCTAGACGGAACCAGTGAAAACGACGTCGACATTGCTGCCCATGTCATTGTGATCCGTTTTTTCTTTAGATAAAGTAAAGATGTACCCTCACACATCTTACGCCTATGCTGAACATTTTTTAGAGACCGTACATATATAGATTTTATATTTAATGGTTATTAATTGAGGGAAGGCTAAAAATAATGCAAGAACGCGTGCTGAGTTGTAGACTCGAACTCAGCTACATATATGTTTTCGTTAGAGTAAATTCCATAGCCGGTCCCTAAACTATTGGGCGGTTTTCATCCAGGTCCACGTACTATGAAAATGCATTTTTAGATCCTCAAACTATATAACTAGGTCATCTAGGTCTAAAATAGCCATGTCACACCTCAGGACCTGATGTGGCATGTTGATTGTCTCCTAAACGTGGAACCCGACATGTAGGCCCTACATGTCAACCTCTCTACCTCCCTTTCTCTCTGTCCTAGGCGGCGGCGCGAGGTCGCGGCGGCGCAAGGCGAGGCGGAGCAGGAGCAGCGGTGGCGTGAGGCGAAATGAAGCAGGAACAGCGGGAGGCCAGGTGTGCAGGGTGGAGATCTCGCGGCTGTGGCTCCTTGGCATGGGCGTCGCGTGGCGACGCGAGCCCAGACCGGTGTAGCCCAGGAGCGCCTCGAGTCCTAAGCGATCGGTGACCAGGCCGGCCGTCTCCCCTGCACCGCTGTCATCCCGTTGGCATGTGGGGTCCACATGTCGAATTCCACGTTTACTACACAGTCAACGTGTCACGTCACCTTCTAAGTTGTGACATGGCTATTTTGGACCTAGATGACTCAGCTAGATAGTTCGAGGACCTGAAAATGCATTTTCATAGTACGTGGACCTAGATGAGAGCCGCCCAATAGTTTAGGGACCGGCCATAAAATTTACTCTTTTCGTTACAAAGAACCTAGTCAACTGAAATATGCTTTGTCACGTCATTATATATGATCCGTTTGACCATCAGACTGCTAGTCTCTCGATAGATGATCATGGTGGTCTGGTCTTTTATTTTGCTCCGTGGCGTGTACTCCCTCCGTATCGAAATACTTGTCGCCGTTGACTTTTTTTGCAAACTTTAACCATTCGTCTTATTCAAATAATTATTGTAAATATACGAAAACATAAGTCAAACTCAAAATTCATTTGATGATAAAGTAGGTCATAAATAAAATAAATGATATTTATATAATTTTTTGAATAAGACGAATGGTCAAACGTTGCGAAAAAAAGTCAATGGCGACAAGTATTTCGATACGGAGGTAGTAGTTAAGATGGTTAGTGCCGTGGGGATATTATTTCAACCTTCTTGTTAAATGTTTTCCCATAAAAGTCTGGTGCAGAAAAAACCAAATGCTACCAAAAAAATATTGATGTGTTACAACTTACAAAATAGCTTACACGAAGGTTGAACGAAATATTTTGGTCATTAAGTGACACGAAAATAGCCTACAAAATGTTAAAGTTACCAAACGTCCGTTCCGAGTCATGCATGATACTATATTACTATTTGGTGGGTAGCCATAGCACCCGTCACTCAAACTCCTGGTGGACTCGCCATGCACTCACTACACTATCATCCTTATAATAAAAAATGTCAGCGTTTGTCTCCAACCGTCCTAGAATATATTCTAGCTAGCACTCAATTTTATCCTATAATATAGCTATTTTTTAGTTTCCAAGTGGGTTATTTGGCACGAAATGTATAAAATACTATCCATGCATGTAAAATACATGGCATGCAGATCTGCAAGCATGCCACCAATTAAATAGAAATAATTATCCTCTTAATAATGTATGTGGTAACTAATATGGCCATATAGACTTCTAATCTACATTTTTAATCAGTCTAAAAAAATTAGAAGTAGCTATATTCTGGGACACAGATGGAGTAGTATTTTTTCCTAGCTATAGAAATCTCAGTAATTACTTTGTCCAATATTTTTTGGAGCATTTGTGTTCTTACCCCGACTTTGAAGTGTAATTATGATTTTGCCATCGTCTTTTTAACTTTGTGATTTTGCCCTTCACTGTTCACAAGTCAATGCAAATTTGCCCCTAGTCAATAGTCAAAACAAGGGCAAATTCGCAAAAGACCAAGGGAAAATCATAGACTTGTGAATATCTAAGGGCAAAATCACAAAGTCAAAAAAGAGAGCAAAATCACAATTGAAATTCAAAGTAGGAGCAAGAACAAAAAAAAACTTATTTTTTCACTACTGACGACGGGAATGGATTGATTCCACAAGAAATATTCAATATTTGAAAGAAACTAGAGAAGAGTTATTCACCTCAACTCAGCAATAATAATTTGCCTACCTCCACCGAATAGTCACCTCTCCTACAGTAAACAACTAACAACACATGTATAATCGTTAGAAAAACGTAAAGTTGCAACAACTTTGATAAATTTAAGCTAAAAATTGCAGCAATGCCAACTTTAGTTTAAATGGGATTCTTTCAAATAGAAGGAAAAAAAACTAGCCATGATTTTACAAATGCCAAGTTGAGTCATGTATGAATTTGTAGGGCTGGCGAATAGATTATCGCGTATAAATTTTGTAGCACGTACGTTTTGGCTAGGTGATGAATGATATTTTACGACTAATAATTCTTTAAAAGCAACACATTTGACGATATTCAGATATCTATGGTGAATTTATAATCTCAAAATTTGTCTTAGCCTATCAAAGACGTAGTAGGAGGTGTACATGCGTGATGAGTTACGTGAATGCGCATATATATATGTGTGTGTGTTTGTAGCCCCCTGTTTTGGCGTATGGCAAATAAATCTTTTGCAGAAAGCACCGAATAGCGAAATAGAATCACGTTTCCTTGTAGTATTATTTAATCTTCCTGATTATTTAATGGAGGATGACAAGGACAAGGGAACGACCTTTTCAACATATGCTTTGCTTGCTTCACAAAGCAAACCTCTCTCTCTTCCGTATCTTCTGTATCACAAGCCACCACCATCCTGTCTCCCCTAGCTTGCTCCCGATCGATTGTAGGTCAGTCAAATACGCAAGGTGGTCAAACCAAGATCAGAGCGAGAAAAAGGTTTAGACGAGATCAAAGGTGGAGCATCGGAGGCATGGCGGCAAGCGACCCTTGCCCGATCCTGACGACAAGGAGGCTCAACCGTCATCGCTGCCGTCGCCGGCGCCGATGCCGACGACGGCCAGTAATCTAGAGCGCCGCCACTTCCCGCGTTGGCAGCAGCAGGGAGTGCTCGGAGGGGGTGAGGCTGTGGTGGATCACCATGAGCACTGGCCTGCGTCGTACTCCACCATGCCTTGCTGCTACGACGCCGGCGCCGGCTCCTCCGCCACCTCATCGCATCAACCGGGCCCTTCATCAGCCACCGCAGCCGTGCCGGCGCCGGCGCCGGCGCCCGCTGGATCTCGTCATCAGCAGGTGACGCCCGTGGAGGCGCAAGAAGGTAAGTACTAATAATTAACTTGTGCTATGATCCAAATCCAAGAATACTTAGCAATGAAAGATCGTGCATGTCTTTTGAAACTTAGCAAATGAATGGCATGATAGCTAGCAGTATTTTACCCCATTTTACTGGCTTGGTATATATTTTCCGAGAGATGTGATCTTTGAGTGCAACAGACAAGTTCTCTTCCCATAATCTACTATTATTACTAAACAACGGTAGTTGTGCAAGCCTAGCTACAATCCACAAGCCAGCTGCTAGCTACGCAATCAGTTTCTAGATCCACACATGCATGGGTCCGAGTTCATCATTCTTAATCCACCTCCTAAGTGCTAGTGGCTTCATTCTTTCTCTCAAATGAGTCGCTGGCAACATCTCAGTCAAATGCTGGCTCGGGTTGGGGAATGGAGATACCCCAACAGGCTACTAAGCTTATAGAAGAGCTTTAGGGTGTCTCCAACAGATCTAGCTACGTAGCTGGCTGAGTGGAGGTGAGACACAAAACTTTTCACACCTTTTCTTCTAGGCGTTTATTCACTCGTGGACCTTTAGCATCATTTCTCTCTCACCTGGGTTTTTATTTTCTGATCCACCTGACTATGTATTTGTTCATCGGCTTGTCGCTAGTGACACCCACTCATCTCTCGTTTCCCTCCTTTCACTCACGTTACTACCGTACCGAAGCCTAATAAGTATTTAATAACTAGCTCAAATCTTTTGTTGGAGATGCCATTTAGGGAAGGCAGTTGGATTCGAGCTCACTATTTTTCCCGCCAAATCAACTGCTGTGGGCTAGAGGCAAGTCGGTCCTAGCCAGTAGCAAGTGCAAAACTTATGAGAAATAATGTGCCTCCTCTTTTATTCCTTTTGAGTATTTTTTTTTGAACATCACGCTCCACGGTAGAGGCGTTACCATTCCAACGGGAATGCACGCTTGTAAGATACAATATGCTTCATGCGCGCGCCCAAACAATAGGTGCCATATATTATCCGATCATGTGTGTACTTGTATCAATTCTTAGTCCATATACATACTCTTGAACACTCAATCAAGTTCAAACTAACTCGCCCCAAAACATGCAGCAGGTAAACGTGATGAGGAGGCACTACCGCGGCGGTGCGGCGGCGGCCGGGGGCAGTGGGCGGCGGAGATCCGGACCCGCCGTAAGGCGGCGCGCGTGTGGCTCGGCACCTTCGACACCGCCGAGGCCGCCGCCGCCGACTACGACGACGCCGCGCTCCGGTTCAAGGGCGCCAAGGCCAAGCTCAACTTCCCCGAGCGCGTCCGCGGCCGCACCGGCCAGGGCACCTTCCTCGTCACCCCCGGCGTCCCCCACCCGCCGCCGCCGCTGCCAACTGCCGCCGTCGCGCCGCCGTTCCCCGACCTGGTGCGGTACGCGCAGCTTTCCAGGGTGCGAACAGCATCAGGAACGCCGTCGTGGCCAGCAACACACCCGCGATCTCGCGCCGGCCGCCGCCGCCACCGGTGGCACAGGTGTCGCCGTCGTCGTCGGTGCAGATTCTGGGACTTCTCGACGCAGCGACTACTCCGGGGCTCGCCGGCAACGTTTGGCCGGCCGTTACCGACGGCATCGGCGTCGGTGTCCACGACTACGGCGTCGTCTTCTTCGCCCAGCATGTGGCCTCGCGTCGAGGCCAGGACTAGCGTAGTATATGACGAGGCGAAGGAGGGTTAAGTTGTAATGCTCCTGGCTGATTTTGTTCCGGCCTAGATAGTTTGGTTCTTGATTTCTGTTCAAGATCCGAACAACTATAAGGAATTAAAATTGTGCAAATCAACATCCCTCAAATTGGAAGTAAGAGGAACGAGATCTTAAGCTGATGTCCAGGTGCAAGCTCTCTTTTGGACTTTTTTACAGTACACAGCATTTTGCCTAATTGATGTCAGTTTCAAGTGTATGATTTCTTTTTGGGTATCATTTTTGTTCATGCCATTGTAAAACACAGAAGTCAACTTTACAGTTTAAGCATGTGCTCATTTATACGGTGCCTAACAGGGCGACGCCACGTTCAATTTCCGTGGTGCACTGCCACCAGGTAAAATTTATTTTACCACTAGTTGGATACAAAATCACACATATAATTTTGAGAAAATTTACAAGCCTGTGCACCATGGTCAATTCAAGGCCAGCTTCGCCACTGGTCATGACATCACTACGGGAGAAAGGACTTTCCATCCCTCTCACTTAGTACCGGCTAGGCGGAGCCGGTACTAAAGGAGACCTTTAGTACCGGCTCTAGAGAACAGTGGCGAAAAACCACGTTAGTACCGGCTGGTTACACACCAGCCGGTACTAAACAGCATCATTTAGTACCCGGCTAACAAAATCAACCGGTACTTAAATTGGCACGCCTATTTAATACTGGCTAGTTTACTAGCCGGTACTAAATGAGGCCATTTAGTACCGGCTGTACCCCTCAGCCGGTACAAAACCTGCACCACCATGCCTCCGTCCTTTAATTTATCTCTCTACCTCGCACGACCTGTCTGTCCTTATATCTTTCTTGTTCTTCTTCTCTATCCTCTATCTCTCAGCTTTGTCTCTCACGCATCTCTCTCTTTTCTCCACAGGAGGGAGACCGACGGGAGCCTGCTGGCGGCGTGGCCTGAAGCAACGGGGGAGCAGGAGGAAGCCTCCGGCGTGGGAGCCAGGCAGAGGCCGCCGGCGAGCGTGGCCGCGGGCTCTTCCCGGCCGCGGCCGGCGGGGGCCAGGTGGAGGCCGCCGGCGAGCGCGGCCGCGGCCCTCCCCGGCCGCGGGCCAGGAGGAGGCGGAGGCCGCCGGCGAGCGCGGCCGCGGGTGCGGGGCCAGGAGGAGGCAGAGGCGGCCGACAGCAAGCGCGCGAGCGGCTTCCCGCGACGGGGCACAAAGGGTCACGGGGCCAGGCGCTTGGGGCTCAGGCGGCGGCGGCGGCGGCGGCGGAGCGTGGCAAACGCCCGCCTGGAGGCGCGTCTGAGCGTGGGCGGGCGCCCGGCTGGGAGCTGGTGTGAGGAGATTGTGAGGATTTAGATGCATTTTTGTGAGATGTGTTTTCTGAAATTCTTGTGATAAGATTCTGAGAGATTTACTCTTGTGATTGAGATTTTGAGACGTATCCATATGAAACTCTTGAGATTTTGTGCTGTGTTCTTGTGTTGTTCAAAGGAAAAAGAAAAATGAAGGGGAAAAAAGAATAGAAAAAAAAGAAGAAATGAAAAATGAAAGGGGAAACGCTTGTTGGCTGCAGTGAAGGTTAAGTACAGGCTGGTGTTACCAGCCGGTACTAAAGGTCCGGTACTAACGTGTCAGCACGTTAGTACCGGACCTTTAGTACCCGGCCATAGCAACCGGTACTAACCCGTCCTGTGACCGGTACTAAGGCCGATTTTCCTAAAGACCGATTTTCGTGTAGTGATTGTACCAATATATAATGACTATTGGTGAATGCCTTTATGTCGTTTTTCCGGTGCTTTTGAAAATGTACACGAGCTACTTTATAAAGCAACTTTTCTTAAGACTACATCGTGGAACCACGCCCCACACCATGCACACGTCTCCACTGTTTCAGTAGTCACTCCGTTACTTCGATAGCGACAGAAACCGACACACAGTAATGCACTAGTGGGGCTTCAAATTAACAAAACAATTCATTGCAAGCTTCTCGATTCATCTAGACCTGGTACTTTTTTAATGATACATTGCATTAAGATGGAGAGCATTTAAAATTGTAGAGAGACACTCGTCGCTATTGGCCTTTTTTTTTTCACGGAATGAACAACCTAGAATTATGGTAGTTGGTAGTAACGAAAGTCTTCGTCTAATGTGTGATGAGTGATTGCTTAAATGATTGATTAATGAAAGTCTTGGGCTTTATTTCTTGATCCATGTGAGATAGACTGACTATTTATTTATCGTAGCAATTTTATTTATTTGATTGAGAAGATAATTAAAAGGGAGATAGTTTTATCAAATTAGAGCGATGAAATTCAGCTGACACAATTAATCTAATTTTCTTTTGGTAATTGTGCACTGAGACTGGCCATACTTCGATATGACTGAAACTACACTAGAAATTATAAATAATTTCATATACAAGCTCTCAACTCATCTAGACTTGAGTGTTTTCCAGTACATCGAGTGCGTTTAAACTTGTCAAAGGGTCAACATTGCTTTCATTTTAGTCAATCCTATAAGGACTTTCGTCATTGCACTGCCTCAGAAGCTTCAAAAGAAGAACGTGTCATCAAGTCACATTTCATGAAACATAAAAAATGAAGACGACACTACATGTGTCATGTACTCATGTGACTGTCAATTACGAGAAAATTGCAAATTTGGTACTCCAACATCGCGCTTTGCAGTTTTGCCATTCCTACGTTGACTTCGTAAAAATGGGTCTCGAAACGTTGGCTACTTGATTTCCTTGCCATCAGCTATATTTTATGTCAATATTTATACATTTTCTTATATTTAAAACCTGAATGGACATATTTGCCCTCAGCCTTTTCTATTGAAGACGGACGGACGTGCGTGTGCTGCAGGGCCTGTTTAGATGTTTCACGAAATTTTTTTCGAGTACGTTTCTTCACATGCATGGCATATTAAATGCAGTCGAAAAAAACAACCCTTATATGGATGGAGTGTACTTCGACGAGACGAATCTAATGAGCCTAGTTAGGTCGTGATTAGACAATAAATTGCTACAGTAAACATGTGCTAATAACGGATTAATTAGACTCATTAAATTCGTCTTGCGATTTACTGACAGAATATGTAATTAGTTTTGTAATTAGTCTATATTTAATACTTCGAATGGGTACCCGACATACTCGAAAAAAATTTCGCGTTTCATCTTAACATGCCCAGAGCAGACTGCCGCTGCCGTTGCAGGCAGGCAGGCAAGCTGCCGCCGTTGCAGGCATGCAGGCACTCGGGCACCGCCACTGGTTGCTTCCTGGATGCGCGTGCATGAGGCAGGCTGGCGCCGCCCCTGCATGCTGACCGCCGCATTTACTGACCATGCCACCGCGGCTTGGCCAGCGCCAGCGGCAGCTTAGAGCAAGTATTAGGATGGGCTAATATCAACCTAGTCAGCATACAAGGTGAGGTGGAGGAGAGAGGAATGGAAATATTCCATCAGCCAGCGACTCGCGATGCGCCGTTGGCGCACCGCTCGTAGCAGCCGTAGGTCGTGGCCGCTGGCAGGGACGCCGCGTCGTCGTAGCAGCCATATGGGCAGCGGGGGAGGGCGCCGCCGCGGCCTGGACAGCTGAGGGCGGTCCGGCACGCCAAGGCGAGCGGGGCAAGCGGCGCGGCCTGGCCCGGTGTCGAGGGACGCGCTAAGGCCGGCTGGGGCAGGCGTGCGCGCTGGCCGGCGGAGGCAGGCATTTCGCCATGGCCGACCATGATGGTTGGTCGAGGTGGTCTAGGGTTAGTTCTTCCCTTTTTCCGTTTCGTGAGCCTGCAACGATGGCGTGCCCGTCCATGCTCAGTAGGAAAAGGCCAAGGGCAAAAGTGCCCATTCTGGGTTTTTAATATAAGAGAAAGTATAAAAATTGTGAGAAAATATACCTACTGGCATGAAAATCAAGTGACCACGTTTCGAGGCCTATTTTAGGAAGTCGACGTTAGGAATGGCAAAACTGCGAAGCGCGATGTTTGAAGTCCCAAATTTGCATTTTTTCTCGTCAATTACTGACATTGAGAAAGGGTGGCAAATTGTTTGCTCGCTCAGTCACCTTTGAAGGGTGCCCACTTAAACTATTTCTTTGTTAAGTGGGCAAACACCCACTGTCACTGAAACCTAGCACCCTGTTTACACTTTTGTCCTCGTTTAGTGTAAAAGGGTTAACCCAATGTGCTATGGCTAGAGGGTAAAGGCTTATAAGTTGGCTCCACCCTTTCACTAGCAAGGTGGTACTAACTCGCGCACAGCCGCGCTAACGACCACTACTGGGCCGGGTGTCACAAGCGTGGGTGGTTTAAAACAAGAGGCCCCTGGTATAAAATCATCTAGTAGATGATATGTGCTCCACCTCCACGTAGTTCAACACTAAAAATACGCGAATCATGTAATATTTCAAAAACAAAGATATGGACCTTCAAATGAGGGAAATTAATCGACAGAAGATAATTTTCGGCGGAGATCGCAATAGACGCCCTGCAGCTAGAACAGGAGTTCCCAGACGTACTATATCACTCTTCTTCTGCCTAGCACAAGCGTGATTGTTAAAACAAGAGGCTCCTAGTATAAAGTTCCCCAAGTGGGGCCTCCGAAATCCTCACGCCATCTCCAGTAGGTTTGTAAGAGCCCTGTACTTGGGTTGTAAATTGTAGGATGGCCCGGGGTATGATACAAACCTCTGTCATCTTTGTTGAAGGAGTTCAACATGAGTATTCTTCCGTCTGCCAAGATCCAATACTTTGGAATACCACCAGTTACTAGGCCTCCGTATTGTGACCCATACGCTTTTCCCAGGATCAACAAGGAGCCATATGCATGTGTAGCTATCGGAGTGGCAGCAGGAGCTTACGGTTTGAAGCACGCTCAAGGTGCCCTTGAGCTCCGCTAGTACCATCGCCCAGCTCTCCTCCGGACACTGATCGGTTGTTGGCGGGCCATCGATCACCGCCTTCCACTCCTCTCTCTCCAGATCGAAAGAGGCTATGCGGTTCCATCCCGATTCCCGGGGATGCTGGACGTCTTCTATGTGCGGGGATGGTTGCTCCAATTCCATGACCACTACCACGACCACGATCCATCGACAACGGCCACGCAGCCATAGCAGTGGCAGGCCGGTAAGGATAGGGGGCTCAGTCCTTTGCCTCCACACGGGGCCGCTGTCGTCGTCTCGCATACTACCGTGGCGACCCGGCAGATCTGGATGACGCGCCATCCCGTCGTTGGGCTGCAGCCAGCGCGTCGCCAAGACGAAAGCACCTTGTACGCGCCGGACGGAGCGGCGCGGCCGAAGCTGTAGTGGCAAGACCCGGTGTAGTGGAGGGCGACGCTGCTGCTCCGTCGACGTTCGTAGCTGGGCGCGGGATACTCGGGCAGGCAGCTGCCCGCTGAGCGCGCAGCACCACTCGCCCGGCCGCCGGGTCGATCACCCTGGCACCGTGCTCCCCTTGGTCCACGAGGACGAGGCCGAGGCGCGCGCGCATCAGCTTCGCGCTCCTGGTGTCCTTGACCACCCTGAGGACGGCGCGGTCGGCCGTTGTCGATCACCCGCAGCTCCTTGGCCGTGCTCGGGGAGGGTGCACCTTGTCGAATGGGCAGGGTTTGCCGAACACGGCGGCGGCGGCGCGGGATCCCTGCATAGTGTCCTCACCGGAGCCGGCACAGTGTCCTCACCGGCAGCCTGGATAGCACGTCGAAGATGATGTCCTCCGGCACGGGAGACCGAGACGACGTCGCCGCCGGTGGTGTCCTCGCCGTGGATGGTAACCGGCAGGGTTGCCTTGTTGCGCTTGCGGCCGGAAAGAAGAGGCACGAACGCAGCAGCCCAGGAGCCCGGGTTTGGCCATGCCAAGACCTCGTGATCGGCTAGGCGGCTAGCTCTCGTGCTAACCGGCGGCTTGCCAATGCTATACGTTCGCACTTGAACTTATTGGTAATCGTATGCAAGACCGACTACATCTGCCATATACAAGTCCGTATACGGACCGGACGACCCCTGCCGAGACGGTCGCCGTCGACAATGATCAAGCTCTGGTGCTCTTCATTTTTGCTGATCCTGCCCTGCCCACGAGAACGAGATCCATGCTTGAATCCAATACATAAGCACAGTTCTGTAAGGCGATTTCAGTTCGATCTTTGTGTAAGTTTGAACTAGAAAATGCGCGTTAGTGCCCAGTCATCCCTGCCACTACCTCCAACTACCTTGCTTGTGTCGAGTGTGTCAAGGGCCTTCGATCCCCCAATATAAGGATATTGGGACGAGCCTTCCCTCTATAATACAGTAGAGGGAGTCATCTCATTAACACGTGAGTTCAACTGCGATTAAGGCCCATGCATCACTGAGGCAAATGTTCCTCTACAATGGTACATATGAAACGTTTTCCTAATATAGGGGCTCAGTTCATGTCTCTAAGCAAATCGAGAAAATCAATCTCATTCTCTAGATTCCTGGTTAAAGAGGATTGAAAGGGAAAAACACAGCTCTATCAGATCCCCCTTTCACAATCCCTTTTCCTATATTTTTTTCTCAATCCCCTCTGTCCCCTCCTCTCTCCCTTCTTTTCCTCATCAACCCATCCTTTTTCTCAATTCCTTTCTTCTTTATTCCCTCCTGCTTCTCTCCCATGCCGTGACTCCTTCTACAACGCCTCATCCTGAGCATTGCTACTCAACCGGTCGCCGGCCACTTCCAACGGGGACGGGCGTCGTCGCCCTAGCTCGTGCCTGACAACATGCATCCTTGATTTCCGCGTTGCTCGTCCCTGGGCGCCATTGCCCTGCGCCCCCGTTGCTTGCCGAGCTGGCCGAGCACCACCGACTGCCTTGGCCAAGCTCGCCCCGACGATCTTCCGTCCATCTATGCCCTGCCTCCGCCGTCGTGCCGTCCCAGCCGTGCCTCTCCCCCAAGCTCGCCCGATGCGAATTGGCGGCTGGATTCCCGCACCGCTGTCGGTCGAGCCGTGGCCTGGGCCGCTCACTTATGACGGGAGGCGCACCGGTCGTCCTGGCTTCCGGCATAGTCTACATCCGCGCTAGGGAGGTCCTCCAGCGAGTGGCGAGAGGGGAACAGGAGAAGGGGAAAATAATAGAGACACTGACAAATGGGACCCACATGGAAGATGAGATGGAAAGGGGATCTGCTGCTGCACATCTCCCCTTTATCTGCAACGTGTTTTCTTTTTTTTTTTTGAAATAAACGGCAGGAGCATTGCCACATCATATAAGAAGAAGCATTGGTACATAACACGCCGAAGCGAACACCACCACCACGCAAACAACTCACGCAACAGACGCACACAACAAAACACTACACCACCACATTCCGGAAGAGGAGCCAAAAGAAGCCACCGCGAACTGCGCCGTCGTCGCCAACGTTGTGCCACAACAAGTACCATGGCCCGCTGCAAGCCCTGAGCAACAACTCGCAACTCCACCATGGGTGTATCACCCTCAAGCCACACACAAGCTCGTCGATCACCCTGTCCCATTGGATCTTTAGCAGAAAACTCTCGTCGCAGCGTCGATGAAAATCACTGATCCTAGCCACTCTGCGTGGGGGCCTCGCCTCTCCCATCGCCTCGCACTCCTCTGCCAAGCACTCAGATATCTGAAACTGCTAAGAGAGCCACACCTACGACCAACCGAAATCGGGATCCCCACAACACCATGTGTGACAGCTCAAGACCTCCAGCACCGATGGGTCCTCCGCACCATCCTGCTAACACGGACCATGCGCACCTCCTCAGCCGTTCCGCACGGGACGAACCAAGACGGGTCTCAGATGTGGCGCCTCCAATGAGGTCATGACGCCAATGGTGCCGCCGTCGCAGGGTTCACGCCCTAGAGAACCCCATGCGTTGGAACATGTGTCTCGCAATGGTGCCCCCAGCGGGGAGCACGGCGCCACAAGGGCGCTGCCACCATCGCCACCGACACTAATGTCAGTGAAGGCTTTCGCCTGACTTGGTACCATGCCAACCGCATGCTCTTGGTCGATCCAGCAAGTCTGCTTCACATTGCCTCACCCAGAAGACCCCGATGCAGTCCGTAGCACTACCACCGCGCCACCAGCTTGCACCGTCATCCTCCCAAACCCACCACCACGATGGAGCCGGAAAGGAATCGCCGACGAGAAGAACAGCAGCCATGCCACCTCAGCAGACCAATCATGGCCTAGGAGAGGCGGACCCGGCCGCATCTGACTGCAGCCCGCCGACGCCAGAACGTCGGCCGCCTCCTCCTAGCGCCTTCCCGGCATGCCACCTCTGCAGGTCTGCAGCGCGTCCGTCGCACGCAGCCACCCGCGCGCGCCGCCGACCTCCGTCGCGCCCATCGTCCGTGCTCGCCGCCCCCCAAAGCACCCACGACGCGTGCCCCCGCCGCGTTGCCCTCAGATCCGGTCAGGGCGACCCCGGATCTGAGGGCCACTGCCTCCGCCCCACGGGGACGGCCCACGCCGGCGAGCGGGCTCCAGGAGCTCCGCCACGAGCTGACCCCCGGTCACGCCCACTCGGATCTGCAGGAGCCCAGGGAAGGAGCCACGCCGCCGCCCTCACCACGGGCCGCGCGGGCTTTCGGTGGCGCGGCAGCTGGGTTACAGGAAGGGAGAGGGAGAGTGCACGTGTTTTCTGGTGGGGGGAGGGGGATTGAGTCGGATTAAATCGGATTAAATCCCAACAAGTCAAAATACCTTCAATACATTTCAATAGGTCTCAGTACCTTTAAGGAAGATATCGAATAACATCTTAGTTGTCATAGGCGAATAGATTTTCTGAATCTACTAGCCGGCTTGGCGGCTGGGCGACATCGTGAAAGAAAAGGAAAAGGACACCACCACATGAGGGTTTCGGAGCTCAAGTAACATAAATTATGCCGATGAAAGCAGCCCAAGGCCCAAAATTACTGGGCCAGCTTCCGTGCGCACCGCTTCCGTCCTCTTCTCTCTCGCTTCCTTTTCCTCCCCAGCAACACACCACACGCGGACCTCCGCGTCTCCTCCCTTGTCCTCGAATCGATCTCCCCCCTACCAAACCGGAGCAAACCTCGATCTACTCGGAGGCCGGAGCCAGCAAGCAGCAAGCGAGCGGCGGCCAGCCCACCATCCTCCACCATGCTCAGGGTCACGGGCAGCGCCTCTCGTCCGTCCTCGCCTGCGCCCCGCCGCCGCAGCTGGCACCGGGGGTCCCCTCGCCGGCAGCCTCTGTTAGGACCAAGGTATCCGACCGACCAAGGTATTCCGCCAAGGTCGAGGAACTCAGAAATGATGAAATCGGAAAAAAGAAAAACAGATCGAGAACTGACTGAAGACAAGATTGTGAAATAGCCTGGAGGATACAGGGAGATCGCCAGGCGTCTCCAGCTACAACTAGGCTACTATTAACTACAACTAGGGTTCATAATGTTCTCATAGTTTTTACAGCAAGAGCATCCGATGCCTAAATAGTAAATACGTTGGCTCCGTAAGAAGTAAACAGGAAACGTTAACTGTTGGCCGTCCGACAAGTACAGTAACGGTGAGGTGAAATGTTGGTGGCCGTCAGATGCGTTGTTGACGGCATCGGTGAAGTCGTCTAGTACTGTTTCACAGCCAAAAATGTAAAGCGGAACACACACACAAACAGAGTTCCTCACTCGGAAATATGCCTCGCGGGTGAACCAGTGCATTGAAACCTCTTACAGACGAAGCAAACCGTTTTATTGTGACCGTGGCTTCCAGTTGCTCTTCTCTGAATGTCGAACATGTGTAAATCTTCAGATGCCTCCGTTGCCAGTCCTGATAGCCTCCCCGACCGCGACGACGACAACACAAGCAACCGCAGGGCGCGATTTGGCCATCGACTCACTGAGAGTCCACAGGCTAAATGAAGTAGTCTAAACCATAATTGCATAGTTTAGAACTAGGATCGATTGTGAACTGTGATTATTCGGACTGCAACAGGTTCAGTCTTTCGCAGATGGCCCACCATCCATGGAAAGTCTACTATGGCTTCAATCGCGCATGAGCCCCATCCGATGGTATTTGCTCCTCCCACATATAGGACGCTTAGCATATGTCGTTGGAAAGGAGTTCAGCCCTTTTGGTTATAGCCAACCTGTAGGAGAGACCATCTCTGTTGACTTGTGCCACTTGGAATACACAGTGTCTTTTTTTAGATGAAGGATAACCGGCCTACTATACCCACGTCGTGCATATTACAGCCAAACATTACAAGAGTTTTTCAAACTCTATTCCTCAAGAATGATGGGCTCAATAGCACAAGAAAAAAGCTACAAGACAAAGAAAAAAAAACTAAAGACTAAGCTTCAATCCTTTTTTGTCCAAACTTCCGCTTTCAAATTCTTGTATGCAACACCAATCCATTACATCTCTCGTCTGCTTAGAAACTTGACGTCAGAATCGCACTGCTAGAAATCTCATCTTCTCATGTTTGCTAAACCTTGTCACGTACCTAGACTCTGCCCACCGGTGCAAAGGATCTCTAAGGCAACGCCTTCAAGAAGGACACGACATCGAAAATGTCGTCGTCACCCATCCAACAAGCAGGAGTTAGGTTTGAACCTGAAGAACCACTGACCTTTGCAGAAGGCACCACAACAACGCCTCAAGAAGGAAAACGACGCCTAGTAGGGCCGTCGTTGCTGACACGACACAACAGTCGAGTTGAGCTTTCACTCGAAGCTTCTACATGACATCATCGTCATCGCTACCTGACAGCACCATCATCACCGCGAGCCGAAGAACCATCCCAGGTGAGGGAAGAGGACGTAGAGAGATCCAGATGCATCAGCTTAGCCAACACCAACTCAACACCTCGAACCTCCAGTAACCCGCTCGCAGCAACCAGCAGCCCCACTCGGAGGCAGCCAACCATGCCGCTGAATCGAGCACGCCGGTCAGCCACGGGACAAACGACACCCCGAGCGGATCTGCTAGGGAACCGCCCCGACGACCAGGGAAGCACCAGATCCGGCCATGCAAGCACCGGATTCGAGTAGAACCGGCCCAAGGCCGCCGGCCGTCGGCTCCGCCTGCAGCAAAATCGAGAGGGAGTCTTTGATTGGAAGGTCGGAGACGAGGACGCCCGCCGCCGCACTCATCGCTACCGCACGGGCATTCGGCGGCGAGCTCCGGCGGTGGCGGCGACGAGGAGGTTGGGTGGAGGAGGTGGGCACGAGGGCGTTATGGGCGGCGCCGCCCAAGTCGCCCCTGAGGACAACGCGGGGGCCGAGCGACGCTTCGCTCGCCTCCTCGAATACACAGTTCTTGAAGTCGGCAAACCGACGAATCATATCATCGTGATCACGCTCAATCTTAAAGAGTTTGCACCAGCGGTGATACAAGGCCCATATTGCTTCATCTGACACCAAGTCCTTCTCTTCGGCAACAAACTGTTCTTGATCTATAAAAAAGAATTGTTTACTGAATTATATTAGACAACAATCCTTGGAACGAGTAGCATCTTCTACACGAAAAGGATAGCGTAGACCAAAAATTAATGCCTAAAACCGCATTTTTTTTAAAGGATAGCAGCAGAACACAAAACTCACTGTCTCAAACACTACCGGAAAACGGGCCATTGCCGTGTGCACGGCCCTTTGCCGTGCGCCGGCACGCGGGCCCACGGCAAGGACACTCTTTGCCGTGTGCCACCACGTGGCACACGGCAATGGCCCAGCACACGGCGTCCCTACCCTTTGCCGTGGGCCCCGGCCCAGGACGCACGGCAAAGGATAAACACACGGCAAAGGGCACTCTTTGCCGTGTGCCTGCACCCTGGGCACACGGCAAAGGTCAGCAACACGGCAACGAGCACTCTTTGCCGTGTGCCAGCCGTTAGGCACACGGCAAGGTAACAGTTAAGTCACGGGCCCGCGGCCCTTTGCCGTGTGTCCTGTCTTCCGGCGCACGGTAAGGCCGGCACACGCAAAGTATAATTTTTTTTCGTCCTATTCCTTTCCAAATTTTTGTGGTGTCAAGATACGGTATCTGTATTCATGTCAAGATTTGGTACATTTTCTCGTTATTTTTGCTATATTTAGTCAATTTATTTGATTCCATGGATTTATCGGCAAAAATAAACTTTGAACTGCAAGGTGTCGAATAATTGAATATAAGGTTTCAAAAATAATATTCATGTTATTGAGTCTAATATAGGCCGTTTCCAGAAACTTGAATGAAATAACTAGCGACTTGGTTCAGAAACCTGATCAGATACTTGTGGCCCAATCGTATTTAAATTCTAAAAAAATAATCCATTTCTGAAAATCATAAGATTTGCCCTGACATCATGATTTCATGTGTACAGCTGTGGTAAAAAATAGAACGTGTTTCGCACACGTTATCACAGACCTCGTTTGCAAATCGAAGAATCTCCAAAGAAGTTTCAGAGAGTTGATGTTGAGTTGTCGATATTGTGAGTTGTAAGTGTAGTTCAAATTCGGTTTTCACTTCAAGTCTTTTTGTATATGCAAGAACAACTCACATTAGTATGACATACCAAATTTGCCGCAATTTTCGTACACGTGTGACATTTCTTTTATTTTTCAACTAAACAATTTCTAGTTATTCCATAAAAATAGGTTTTTTTTTATCGTTTCATAAATAGTTAAAGGTTGTCTTTGAGAAACTATTTTCACAGTTTTTTAGAAAAGCAAATCATAAAATTATATACGAACACATTTTTAAACAATGTAACAAACAAAAACATTACCTTTGCCGTGCTTTGCTGCGCAGCACACGGCAAAGGGGGCATTTGCCGTGTGCTACCACAAGGCACACGGCAAAGGGGGGGGGGCACGGGCGTTTTTTCAAAATGTCCCCCCTTTGCCGTGTGCCGTGATCTAGCACACGGCAAAGGGGGGCACGCGGGCTTTTTTCAAAATGCCCCCCTTTGCCGTGTGCCGTGATCTAGCACACAAAGGCTGACCTCAGCCTTTGCCGTGTGCTAGATCACGGCACACGGCAAAGGGGGGGACATTTTGACCAGTCCCCCCCACTGCACGCACGCCACACACACGCACTCACGCCACACACACACAGCACAGCCGCGCCGCCGCGCCGCCGGACCCCGCCGCCTCCCAGCGCCGCCGCCGGAGCCCGCCGCCTCCACGCGCCGCCGGACCCCGCGCGCCGCCCCGCGCCGCCGCGCCCCTGCGCCGCCGCCCCGCCGCCCCTGCCCGCCGCGCCCCTGCGCCGCCGCCGCGCCGCCCCTGCGCCGCCGCCGCCGCCGCCCCCCTGCGCCCCGCCGCCGCCCTCCCTGCGCCCCGCCGCCCTGACCAACGCTGCCGCCGCTCCTGCGCCGCCGCTGGAGGAGGAGGAGGGGGAGGCCGCCGGGGTAGGAGAAGGCCGGGGTAGGAGGAAGAGGCGGGGGGAGGCCAGGGTAGGAGGAGGAGGGGGGGGAGGAGGGCGCGCCGGCGGCTGCCCACGTCGCCGTCGGCTGCCCGGGCCGCCGGAGCCGTAGGGAGAAGATGGGCGCGTTTTAGGTAATGTATTTAGAAATTGTAGTGACAAATGTTTTTTAGAAATTGTTAGTTACCAATTGTTAGTTAGAAATGTTAGTTACAAATGTTAATTAGAATTGTTAGTTAGAAATTTTAGTACAAATGATAGTTAGAATTGACTTAGAGATTTTTGTAGTTATAATTGCTGCAATATGTGGTTGACGGTCATCGTGCCGCTATGTGTATGGTTGTCGGCCGTCGTGCCGTTGTTTTGATGCAGGTTTCGAAACCTCCCTGTGCAGGGGAGTTCTGCCGAAATTACAACTTTTGACCTTTTTTTCCTTTTACTTTTCAGGACAGGGATACCCGTCTCCGCGCGCCATCGTGCCCTCGCGCACTCCTCCCCGCGTCACTGCCGACCGTGCCCCCGCGTCGCTGCCGACCGTGCCCTCCCCCGGCCGGGCGGCCGTACGCCGCGGCCGGCCGCCCCCACGCAAGGCACACTCCCTCGGCATCCGCGTCTTGCCACCGCTATCGACTACTTTGCAGTAGAGCAAGGTGAGACATCCCCCTTTCCCTTTCATACATGTTAGCGGTTTACCGTAACCTAGGCGTCTCCCGTTCGGAAGGGATACAGTTGGAGATATGCAGATCTTTTGCATATCTATAACTTATCTGTTTCGAATTGTCCACATTTTTTGGACAGCCCGAGATGCGTAGCTGGGGTCAGTTTCTATGCTCTAATTCGATCCGAGACCGAATTTTGGCAACATCTCCCCGTTGTTCTCTGGATACACAATCTCCCTCTCGGGACGTGTATTTGGAGAACAGCGGGGAGGTGCTGCCGAAATTCGGTCTCGGATCGGGGTAGAGCATGGGAACTAACCCCAGCTACGCATCCTCGGGTGGGATTAGGACCTATCTTCACCTATTAGTTAGGCAATATAAAATTCGTGTAGATGCAATTGAGTTTTACATTACTCATGCATTTTATTTTTATATTACTAGTTCGTATAGTAGACGATGGCTGACCGTGAGTGGATGTACACGGGCTGGTCCAGTCGAGGTAACTTGAGCTTGGATTGGATTAACAAGACCGAGTCTTTCTTGGATGAAGCCTTTGCTAATGTTAGAGGAAGGTCCAGCACTTGGTTGTCCTTGCAGCAGATGTGGAAACACTCGTGAACATACAAAGACCGTCATCAGAAATCATCTTTGCAAACATGGATTACTCGAGACCAAACTAAGTGGAGATATCATGGCACAGCTGGGCGTGTGAGAGATGAGGTCGTCCGAGAACGTATCGAGGCTCTAGATGATGAGCCGGTGTAGCAGACATGTTAGATGACTATCATCAAGCACACTTTAATGAAGAACCAAGGGAGGAAGAGCCAGAGCCAACCGCAAAGGCGTACTACGACATGTTGTCTGCGGCACAACACCACTTCACGAACATACCAATGTTTCTCAACTCGATGCCATTGCGCGCCTAATGGCCATAAAGTCCCAGTTTAGCCTGGGTCGAGACGCCTTTGATCTTATGTTGACAGTTTTTGGCAGCCTGCTTCCAGCTGGTCACATTCTGCCAAAGAACATGTGTGAGGCACAAAAACTGCTTCGTGCACTTAAGATGCCATATGAGCAGATACACACTTGTCCGAAGGGATGCATCCTATTGAGGAAAGATTATGCGGAAGCAAAGTACTGCCCAAAGTGTGCATCCTCTAGGTTTGTTGAGGTAGAGTTAGGTGATGGTCATAAAAGACAAACCACAATTGCTGTGAAAATCTTACGGTACCTTCCGTTCATACCGAGGATCCAACGGCTTTACATGACAGAAGAATCCGCCAAACAAATGACATGGCACAAAAATGGGCGCCGATATAATCCAGATAAGCTGGTACATCCATCCGATGGTGAATCATGGACGCACTTTGATTCGTGCTATATTGAGAAAGCTGTAGAGGCTCGTAATGTACGTGTTGTGCTAGCTACAGACGGTTTCCAACCTTATGGAATGAATAGTGCGCCGTACACTTGTTGGCCCATGTTCGTTATCCCTCTCAATCTCCCTCCCGGCGTCCTTTTCCAAAGACAGAACATATTCTTATCATTGATAATACCTGAACATCCGGGGAATAATATGTGTGTGTACATGGAGCCTCTGATTGATGAATTGGAGACTGCTTGGAACGAGGGGGTATTGACATACGACCGGGCTACGAAAACAAACTTCAAAATGCATGTTTGGTACCAGTAATCCTTGCATGACATGCCGGCGTATGGGGTGTTCTGCGGTTGGTGTGTTCACGGGAGGTTCCCATGCCCAGTATGCAAGGCAGCTCTAAAGTTCATTTGGTTAAAGCTGGAGGCAAATATTCTTCGTTTGACAAACATCGTCAATTTCTCCCTCTTGATCATCCCTTCAGAAAAGACGTCAAAACTTTACAAAAGGTGTGTAGTCGAAGACCCTCCACCGGAAATGATGACAGGTGCCGCGGTGCGTGCTCAGTTGGACGCTCTTGTGCTCAAAAAGATGGAAGTGGTTTTGCAGGATACGGAGAGTCTCATGCGTGGGCTCAGATGTGCGGGTTGTGGAGGCTCCCCTACATGGATGATATTCTTCTTCCACACAACATTGATGTCATGCATACAGAAAAAAATATCGGCGAGGCACTTTGGGGTTCAATCATGGAAATTCCCGATAAAACAAAGGACAATGTTAAGGCTAGAGTTGATCAGGCGAAGTTATGCGATCGACCGAAGCTAGTCATTCCAACTCCCAATGAGGGTCGTAGATGGAAAAAGACCTAAGGCCGATTTCGTCCTGACGAGAGCCCAATGGAAGGAAGTATTACAATGGATGAAAACGTTGAAGTTTCCTGATGGGTATGCTGCTAATCTGTCTCGGGGAGTGAATCTTGCTACCATGCGAGTAAATGGCCTCAAGAGTCATGACTATCATATATGGCTCGAGCGTATTCTTCCAGTGATGGTTCGAGGTTATGTCCCTGACCATATCTGGGTAGTGTTGGCAGAGTTGAGCAATTTCTTCCGCCAGCTTTGTGCTAAGGAAGTATCTCGATCCGTGATTGCAGATATGGAATTATTGGCTCCTGTGTTGCTCTGTAAGTTGGAGAAGATCTTTCCACCTGGCTTCTTCAATCCGATGGAACATATGATTTTGCACCTCCCGTATGAGGCACGAATGGGTGGTCCTGTGCAGAACCGTTGGTGCTATTCTATTGAGAGATGTCAAAAAGTTCTTCGAAATAAATGTAAAAATAAATGCAAAATTGAAGCTTCTATTGCTGAGGCGCACATTCTAGAGGAGGTGTCAAACTTCACATCAAAATACTATTCTGAGAACCTTCCAAGCGTGCATAATCCACCTTCTCGTTACAATGCCGGCGAAGAGGAGTCCAACCTCAGCATTTTCCGAGGCCAACTCGGAAAGGCAAGTGAAGCGACCATCAAAACCTTGAATCTCGAAGAATGGCGTGACATCATGCTATATGTACTGAAAAACCTTGACGAAGTTGAGCCGTACATAAAGTAAGTTTTCAACAAACATGTTCTCTAATACAATCTTTTCTGCATCCAACCCCATCGTTTTCGTTGGTACAGGGAATTTCATGTGCAATTCTGGCATCAATCAAGGCCACCTACCGAGGAGGAAAGTGAGAACCTTGTTAGACATGGTTCTGCTGAAGGAATGCCCGATTTCATTTCTTGGTTCAAAAAGAAGGTAATGTTCTATTTAGCTCATAGTATGCATGACTATACAAATTAGCTCGTACGTAACATAACGAGTTATATATCCTGCTTTAATGTGTAGGGCATGACGGATGCGTCAATGAGTGCCGAGTTGAGACAAGTGGCCGATGGCTGTGCCTTTAGGGTCAAGTCATTTGGCGCGTATGATGTGAATGGATATCGGTTTCACACAACACGACATGATCAGAGACGGCCCAATAGAAGAACTACAAATACCGGAGTGTTCACTCCAGGAGATGATGGGCTAGAATACTACAGAAAAATTGAAGAAATATACGAACTCACATTTCATGGTTCACATCCTCTCAAACCTGTAATATTCAAATGCCATTGGTTTGATCCTCAAGCGGTGAGACGGAACCCGAAAATCGGGCTAGTCGAAATTCAACAGTCTTCCGTCTACCCACGAGACGATGTCTACATTGTGGCTCAACAGGCGACCCAAGTGTATTATCTCTCGTACCCGTGTCAAACCGACGAACGTCTTATCGGTTGGGATGTTGTGTACAAAGTATCGCCACATGGTAGACTACCTGTCCCAAACAATGAAGATTACAACATAGACCCAAATACTTATGACGGAGAGTTCTTCCAGGAAGATGGGCTAGAAGGAAGATTTGAGATAGAATTAACCGAAGATGAGGACGTAGAAAATGAAATGCTTGTTGACGAGGACGTCGGAGATGTGGTTGAGAATGTGAATGACTTAACCTTACTTGAGAAATTACGTTTAGGCAACGACAGTGACGACGACGACGAGCCTCCCTTGCACCAGAACAGCGATTATATTGAAATGCGTGATAGTGATGATGAGAATTATGATCCGGATAATCCGGATCATGATGATTATTTCTAAAACATGTAAGTTATTTCATTTTTAATTTACTAGTCGCACTAATTAATTTAAAAATTGTATAAATTCATTTACTACTTGTAATAATTATTTGTAATTATTGTACTAATTTGTTTTCTCTTGTTGATGCAGGTGATTGATAAAAGATGGTGGGACGTAACCCTTTTAGGTCGGTCACTTCCATTTACCAGAGAGTCGTTGGAGGTGCTGAGGACTCCGAGCTCGCTAGGGGGGAGGCCAGGGTCGAGGGAGACCCAAGGGTCGAGGGAGAGGCAAGGGAAGAGCTGAGTCCTCCGGCACTGCACAGAGGAGGAGGGGGAGGAGGGCGAGGACACCCTCGCCTGAGGTTGACGAGGAGGAGGAGGGACAGGATAGGGAGGAGCTACCTTCCGCTCATGCCTCTGAGGACGAGGCAGAGGAGGGGGAGCAGTCCGAGGGAGAGGAGGGTGGGCAGGGTGAGGAGGGGGAGCAGGTCGAGGGAGAGGAGGGTGGGCAGGGTGAGGAGGGGGAGCAGGTCGAGGGAGAGGAGGGGGAGGAGGGAGAGGGTGCACAACTGTCTCCATACGAGCGAGGCCCCTCGAAGATACCTGATCGGCCGATACCTTTCTCGAACCGACCGGTAATTAGACCCGACGGGAGGAGGTAACAAATTTTAAATGTTTTCACTACTTTTTCCTTTCATATGTTTATTAGCACTACTGAAACGTCTAAATTGTCTTCGTCACTTGTGCAGGGGGTGGTTGCTGATCACGCCAGGTAGTCACAGTCGCATGCCCAATGGCATCCTGGGGCTTTTGTGCAAGCTACACTTCCCTGGCTTGGTGCAGCTCGCCGGCCGAGAGGAGCCGGCGTACACGTGGGAGCACTACATCGCCTGCACCGTAGACCCTCACCCAGATCGTGATGGCAGGACGTTCAACAACATGGCACATCGGGTGGTGGAAGAGCTATGGGTAAGTCTTGTTCAAACTTTATATTGCTCAATACATCAGATTCATCTAACATTCTATAAATAATCACATCCAATCAATGTGCAGGATTTCTTTAGATGGGACGACGGGTACGAGGCGACTGCCAAGGCTGTGGCTCACCATGCCTGCTACAAACTGGTACAAGATATGCACTACGAGGCGCGCATTGCAGCCGTCGTGCATTTCTACCGCAAGTACATGAAGGTGAAGCTTACTAAAGCGGAGGCGAGAAACATGCGGTTGACACGTGAGCAATTCATGCGGGTAAATATACTCCTTCTCTTATACTAAGTACCCTTTGTTTTGTCTAGTCATATGTCACGTGTTTAATGATGTGCAGGCGGTTCCTTGGTGGTGCTTGACCCAAATTCCGGCCTGGGGTAAGATGGTGGACAAGTGGCTCGCGGACGAGTGGGAGGAGACCCACAACGAGCTCCGGCGGCGGCGTTTGATGATGTCAGGTGCATCACATCATCAAGGCAACCATAACCTCCAGGCGTTCGCGAACACATGGGTACGTGAATTCAATTTTTAATTCTAATGAGCTCTCCTGAATAATTCATAACCATTTTCCCTTTTGTTTTTGTTTTTGTTTTTTTTTGCAGTCGCGGACACATGGTAACCAGCCTTGCCCCCCGGCCATGGCATACGCTTTGTCCCACAAGGGCAAGGCGACGGACCCAGAGAACACGTACAACCCGAATGACGGGCCTGAGGCGTACTCCAATCCGACTGCCTACAGCCGCCTTAGTGACTACACAGAGATGGCAAGGGAGGTCCATGGGCCGGAGTTTGATCCGATCAGCGCTGACCTTGACGGAGAAGTCCTCATGAGGTCAGGAGGAGGCAAGAAGCACGGCCGGTATGCGATTGCGAACAGCCTAGTGGACACGGCTAGTACTCCCACTCTCACCGCGCTTAAAGCCCGTGCCACGGACTCCACCCCGCCTATACGCCCACGCCAGACCCCTACACAGATCCAGATGGCTCAGTTTCAGGTATTTGTGTTTTACCTATTGTTAATTGATTATCGCTAACCATTGTTTGGTATGTTAACAATGTCATGAATATGTGCAGGAAATGATGGCAGCCCAGGTGGCGGAGGGGGTGAGAGCAGCAAAGGAAGAGCTGCAGCAGAACTGGCATACCGAGAGGGCGAATTTGATTGCCGAGTTTGAGCGGAAGCAGGCCGCCGACCGGGAGGCCCTGCGGCAGCAGTACGAGCACATGTTCCAGTACGTGCACAACATTGGTTCGGTGGTAGGTCAAGCACCGCCGCCAGTTATCATGCCCCCACCAGCTCGAGATGCTACGCCTGTGAGTCTCTTCACAACTTTGAATTTTCATTCCTCATAATGACTTAGAGCCGACTTAGATCCTAGAATGATTGAAAAAATGAAAATGCCTTACACTTGTTGACTTAGGATGAAACCAGAATTATTTAGATTTTGTATCATTTGTGCAGTCCCCTCACCAGTCCGCGGCCTCGAACGATGGGCCGGTCGCTGTAGACATGTCACCCCCTCAGCAGTCCCCTCACCCCCCACCGTGGACGCAGTTGCCTCCCGGCACGCCGTTCCAGCCTTGGCCACAGTTGCGTCCCGGCATGACGCCGCACCCTCACAGCTTCCCGTCGCCGTTCCCGCCGTTAGCTCACGGATCACCCTTCTCGCAGGAGCCGCCGCGGCCTCCTGGGTCTCAGTGAGTTGTATGGACTTGTATCATTTGCTTAGTATGGACTTGTATTATTTGATTAGTATGGACTTGTATGGACTTGTATGGACATTTATGGACTTGTGATGGTCGTTGTGATATATAAACTGCCTGTGATGGTCGGTCTGATATATAAACTGCCTGTGATGGTTATTGATATATAAACTGTTTAAGATTGAGTTGTTTGGGGTATAAGTAACAATAAACAAAAAAAACGTGCTGTTGCTGGGCCTTTGCCGTGTGCTATGGTAAAAGCACACGGCAAAGGCCACCTCTTTGCCGTGTGCTTTTACCACAGCACACGGCAAAGGAGCGCCACGTGTGCCGCCATGTAAGCCTTTGCCGTGTGCCACGTGGCGTAGCACACGGCAAAGGGGTAGCCTTTGCCGTGTGCCACGTGGCCCAGCACACGGCAAAGGGGTGGCCTTTGCCGTGTGCCACGTTTCGTAGCACACGGCAAAGCGTATGTAACGGCGGCCGTCCGTTAGTCGTTCACGGCGCACGGCAAAGGGAGGAGCACATGGCAAAGCCTTTGCCGTGTGCCCGATCTTGAGCACACGGCAAAGAACCCCTTTACCGTCCAAACTTTGCCGTGTGCTCTTTGCCGTGTGCCACACACGGCAAAGCCTTTGCCGTGTGTATTTAAGGCTTTGCCGTGTGTACCGGGCACACGGCAAAGCCATGGAATCCGGTAGTGTAGGTGCCCCATAAGCCAAGTCGCATGTAGGCGACGCAGATGATGAACCTAATCATGGCGGGCCGGCCCTCTTGCGGGCGACCACGGCGATGAAGACGAAGAGGCTGAAGAGGACGAGGACGCGCAGCTGCCACGCCTCCCACCACTGCACTGCATGCGAGAAGCCCATTGACCTCGCTCAGCTTCCTTCAAATTTTGGCCTACGAAGACTTCGAGCTGTCAGACTCATCGATCGTTCACATTAGATGGTTGGTTCACCCAACGGGGCAAGAACGTGCAACCTAGCCGTGTCTCATTTTTTGCGCTAGGAAGACCTTGAACACAAAGACCTTCGATCGGATACTTTTTTACAAAGACTTCCTCTTCAGTTTATTCGCAAGTGGATCCTCTCCTAAAATATAACGGACCGCTAGTTGACCCCCAACAGCACCGAGGGGGCCATGCACATGCACACCTCCTTATGCTCCCGTTGCAAATGTTGAGAAATTAATTAGTGGATTAATTAGTGATCAATTCCTGTAATTAATTAGTTAATTAGTGGAAGGGAGAACCGCCTCTCGGGGATGCCTCCAAGGGGCCAACCTGCCCGAAGGGGTGCCTCCAAGGGGCACTCTGCCTGTTCATTGAGTATAAATGTACACAACCCTCATCAATGAGATCAATCCATGCTCATTCTCTCCATTTCACTTGTCTCTCTCACTTTTACTTCACAACATGTTATTAGCACTTGCGAGCGACCAGGCCATTAGCGAGACTTTGAGATAGACCTCGGGGCCATCAATGGAAGTCTTCTTCTCCGGCGATGAAGCACTGAGAGACCATCGAACTCCCATGAGTCTTCATAATAAAGAGGAAAAGAACAGAGGCATTATCATCAACCAGGAACTCCATTGATAACTAGAACTGTAAGCATCAATACCAGAGACTTACATTTCTTTATAATTGAAGACGTTTTTCCTCATGGACACAAGGCCAGCGGCCTGGTCCATCGCTGTTGGCAACCTCAAGCACCTCTGGTGCCTCCTCCGAGCGCACCACGTCGGGCATCATCGGAAGCACCACGAGACGCACCCGATTTTCACCATTGGGACAACGGCGGCTCGCCATGATGTCCCGCCCTTCCAAATCAGGGGCATCCCCTCCATGGCGGCATCACCAATGATGACTGCATCCGCAGCCTCAGCAATGTCTTGCCTCCGGCCTCCGCATCAATGGCTCCTCCGTGACTGCATCGCCTAAACGGGCGGCGGCGCCCTCGGTGGCCGCACCTCTGACCGGTGAATGGTCGGCACCATCTGGTGAATGGGGGGCAGGAGTGGAGGAAAGAGGGAGCAGGGGACCGAGTGGAGAACATCGGGGAGATACTGTCGAAATTCGGTCTCGGATCGGCGTAGAGCATGGAAACTACCCTCGGCTGCGCATCATCGGGTGGGATTAGGACCTATCTTCACCATTTAGCTAGGCAATATAATAATCGTGTAGATGCTATTTGTTTTATATTACTCATGCAATTGCTTATTATATCAATAATTCGTATAATAGAGGATGGGTGATCGTGAGTGGATGTACATTGGCTGGTCCCGTGGGGATGAAATGACCTTGGATTGGATTCAGAGGACCGAGTCTTTTTTTGATTCAGTATTTGCAAACGTTAGAGGAGCGTCTATCACTTGGTGTCCGTGCAGCAAATGTGGGAACACACGTGCACACACAAAGGAGGACATTAGAAATCATCTCTGCAAGCATGGGTTTACTCGAGACCGTACCAAGTGGAAATACAATGTTGCAGACTCGCGCACGAGAGACGAGGTCGTGAGAGAACGCATCGAGGAACTTGATGATGACGCCGGGATAACAGACATGTTAGAAGACTTTCACGCAGCACAAGTCGATGAACAACGCTTGGAGGAGGAGCCAGAGCCAACTGTAAAGGCATATTATGATATGTTGGCTGCGGCACAACAACCCCTGCACGAGCATACCAATGTTTCTCAGCTCGATGCCATTGCACGCCTAATGGCCATAAAGTCGCAGTTTAGTCTGGGTAGAGATGCATTTGATGTCATGTTGACGGTTTTTGGCAGCCTGCTTCCGGGTGGTCACATTCTGCCGAAGAACATGTATGAGGCACAGAAACTCCTTCGGGCACTTAAGATGCCATATGAGCAGATACATGCTTGTCCGAATGGATGCATCTTATTTAGGAAACAGTATGCAAACGCAAAGTACTGTCCAAAGTGTGAAGCCTCTAGGTTCTTGGAGATAGACTCAGGTGATGGTCAGACGAGGCAAACCACAATCGCCGTTAAAATCTTACGGTATCTCCCCTGCATACCGAGGATCCAACGGCTTTACATGACCGAAGAATCTGCCAAACAAATGACATGGCACAAAAATGGGCGTCGATACAATCCTGATAAGCTGGTACATCCATCAGATGCTGAATCGTGGATGCACTTTGATACGATTCATCATGCAAAAGTCTCAGAGGCGGCGGCGTGCTCGGGCGGCGGCGTGTTCGGGTGGCGGGGCTCAGGCGACGGCCGGCTCGACGCTCGGCGGCGGCGGCGTGCTCGGCGCTCGGCGGCGGCGTGCTCGGGTGGCGGGGCTCAGGCAACGGCCGGCTCGGCGCTCGGCGGCGGCGGCGTGCTCGGCGCTCGGCGGCGGCATGCTCGGGCGGCGGCGTGCTCGGGCGGGAGGCTCAGGCGACGGCCGGCTCGGCGCTCGGCGGCGGCGGCGTGCTCGGCGGCGGCGGCGTTCTCGGTGCTCGGCGGTGGCATGGTTGGCGGCGCGTCCAAGCGGTGGCCGGCCCCCAGCGGGAGGCACAACCAGCGGTGGCGTGCTCGGCGCTCGTTGGCGGCGCGACCAAGCGGCGGCCGGCCCCAAGCGGGAGCCATCACCAGCGGCGGCGCGACCAACCGGCGGGCGGCCCCGGCGGGAGCCACTAGCATCGGGCGTGTTAGCCGGCCAGTGGGGCCCAAGATTTTTCTTTTTTTTTATTTTTTGAAAAACTATTTGCCGTGTGTCATCCTTGCACATGGCAAAAATCTTTGTCGTGTGCCCGTGATAAGGCACACGGCAAAGTTTTCTTTGCCGTCATTGTGTTTGCCGTGTGCCATTCACTACTACACAAACCACTTTCACAAACGGGCTATCATAACCGGTTTTGAGAAAACCGGTTGTGATAGAGCTATCACAACCGGTTTTTAAAAAACCGGTTGTGATGTCGCCTATCACAGCCGATTTTCTTAAAAACCGGTTTTTAAAAAACCGGTTGTGATGTCGCCTATCACAGCCGGTTTTTCTCAAAAACCGGTTGTGATAGTCGGCCGGCATATCACAACCGGTTTTTCTTACAAACCGGTTGTGATGCTCACTATCACAACCGGTTTTTGAAAACCGGTTGTGATGGTGAGCATCACAACCGGTTTCTTTACTAACACATTTTTGGAGGGCAAATTTGAAAATTTAAATTTTGTAAACGACCTCGGATGAACTTTTGACCAAAACGAAAGTTGTAGATCTTGAAAAGTTATGAAACATTGTAGTTCACCAATTTTTTATTTGAAGTCATCTTGTCAACCGAATCTAAGTTTGAATTTTTCAAATTTGAAAATTCAAATTTTGTAAACGACCTCGGATGAACTTTTGACCAAAACGAAAGTTGTAGATCTTGAAAAGTTATGAAACATTGTTGTTCACCACTTTTTTATTTGAAGTCATTTAGAGCCTCAAATAAGCAATTTACACTCAGAAAACATTAATACGAGGGGAATCAAAATGGTATATAGACACAAACACACTAGTGGTGCAGTGGTAAAGGAGGCTATGCACGAACGTGAGGTTGCGGGTTCGAATCCCGCCGACCGCATAGCGCGCGATTTTTCCGCGAAAAATGCGCGACCTATCTCTAAGATGGGACGGTGGGTAGTGGCTGATGGGGTCCATCCCCAAATAAATAAAATGTTTTGCTATTTTATTTTGCTTTATTTTCGGTTTAGATGAAAACCGGTTGTGATGGGGTCATCGCAACCGGTTTTTGAAAACCGGCTGTGATAGGGGGGACTATCACAGCCGCTTTATCTCATCCGCCCCCCAAAACCGGCTGTGATGGGGGTTCCGAACCGGCTGTGATGACCTTTTCTGTAGTAGTGATTTTGCACACGGCAAAGCCAAAAGCACACGGCAAAGCCTTTGCCGTGTGCATTTGTGGCTTTGTCGTGTGCGGGTGGGACACGGCAAACGCCAGGCCTCCCGTAGTGCATTATGGGTAAAAGCGCAAAAAGTTTTGCTTGGAGAATCATATCAGTTCAGTTTTTCTCACTATACACGCAACCCGATGCCTAAACTTTTCACACTTTTCATCACTTTTCACGAATTTAAACACCCCTATTGCCACTGCAAGAAAGCACCGCCGGGTTGAGCAGTAACGCACAACGTTGCTGCAAGAACGAACAGTGTTTTCACTCACAATCGTCTACTGCTTAAGTTGCTGCTAGCTACTGCACCGGATCTCAGAAAATGTTGACTAGGTGGCACGTAATTGTCATTCATGAAAAGTGAATCGAATCCTTCAGCAATTTGCTGCAATGGCTTGATGCGCTGTGATCCACCAAATGCAATCAACGTGTCATGCACGGGTGGCGGTTGGATGCAGGCAGTCTACCAATGACCAAATAAATCTGATTATTATTACACACACTAATCTAAATCGACCCGTTGTGTTGCACTGCACCCTATCACTAGACATATAATAGCTACACCGCATGGAGCATGCGGTTAGGTATCTTAATTCCAAATTCAAACTCGAAAGGGTATATAACCGCTCGCTCGATCACTAGCTCGACCACACCAAGCTAAGCTTAGCAACGACACAGCCGGCCATTATGGAGCTGGAGCTCCCCCTCTTGTACTACGCCCCGTGCGTTCTGGCCCTCGTCCTCTCCTCCGTCTACCTCCTCGGCCTCTTCGCCGACAGCCGCCGCAACCTCCCTCCTGGTCCTCGGCTGCCGCTTCCGCTCGTCGGCAACCTCTTCTCCCTCGGCGCGCTCCCGCACCGCTCCCTCGCGCGCCTCGCGGAGCGCCATGGGCCCATCATGACGCTCCGCCTCGGCACGGTCACTACTATCGTCGCTTCCACAGCGGCTGCTGCCCGCGATGTCCTCCACCGCCACGACGCCGCCCTGTCGGGCCGCTCCCTCCCCGACGGCACCCATGTGTTCGCGCACTACACCCACTCCATGGTGTGGCTCCCCACCAGCAGCCCACGCTGGCGCGCGCTCCGTAAGGTGTGCTCGGCCGAGCTCTTCGCGCCGCACCGCCTCACCACCAACCAGTCCCTCCGCCGTGACAAGGTCCGGCAGCTCGTGTCCCACGTGGAGAGGGTTGCCGGCGGTGGCATGCCCGTAGCTGTCGGCCGCCTTGCATTCGCCACCGCGATTAACCTACTCTCCTCCACCATCTTCTCCGCCGACGTTGCCAACCTCGACGACGGCAAGGGGTCGTTAGAGTCGTCGTTCCCGGGAGTGCTCGCGGAGCTGAACGCCACCGTGGGGCTCCCGAACGTGTCAGACTTCTTCCCAGAAATCGCGCGGCTGGACCCGCAAGGGATCAGGAGGCGCATCGAGGGCTTGTTCCAGCGCCTCCACGACATGGTCGACGACCGGATCGAGCTCCGCCTCCGGGAGCGTGCCGCCACCGCAGGGAACAAGGAGCCCCCGGCCAATAAGAACTTCCTTGACGTCCTGCTCGACTACCGCGGCACCGACGATGGCAAGGGCTTCGATCGCCAAACGCTCCTGTCATTGCTTTCGGTATAGACACTAGTTACAAAATATTCATTGTTAACCTTTTCTCGTAACATTTGACCATTCATCTTATTCCGTTCCTTTTAGTATCTGCTCATTATCTGCTTGATGTCGTATTCAGGATCTATTCAGTGCCGGGACAGACACGAGTGCCGCAACGGTAGAATGGGCAATTGCGGAGCTCCTACTGAACCCAAAATCCATGGCGAGAGCTCGCAGCGAGCTCGCACGAGTGCTAGGCTCCAAGCCGGAGGTGGAGGAATCTGATATCGACCAGCTCAAGTACCTCCAAGCCATCGTGAAGGAAATCTTCCGGATCCATCCTCCGGCGCCGCTCCTGCTTCCCCACGAGGCCGAGGCCACGACACAGATCCAAGGCGGCCGCTACACGGTGCCCAAAGGTGCGCGCGTGGTGGTGAACGTGTGGGCGATCGGGCGCGACGGCGAGGCGTGGCCCAAGCCGGAAAAGTTCAAGCCGGAGAGGTTCTTGGAGGAGGAGAGCGGCGGCGCGGCAGGCGTGGATTTTCGTGGCCGGGACTTCGAGCTCCTGCCGTTTGGGTCCGGCAGGAGGATGTGCCCAGGGATGCCGCTGGCTACGCGCATGGTTCACCTCATGCTCGCGGCCTTGCTGCATCGGTTTGAGTGGAGGATGCGCCCGGAGGATGAGAAGAACGGGCTGGACATGTCTGAGAGGGTTGGGCTCAACCTCGGCATGGCGAAGCCACTGCAGGCTATGGCGACGCCAGTTTAAAGAATCTGCAGAAAAATTCTATATCACCCCCCAACGTATACATGGTGGCTATACGTTGGGGGGTTATGTAAAGTTTTTCCAAGAATTTGCTGTCATGCGTCATCAGATACTCGGGCGTGGTGGGTGCTAAGCTAGCCGAGGTGAAGTGAACGTCCATGTGTCTCTTTTCTTTTTTTTTAAATAACATGTGTAAGTGTAGACCATATATCACTACCGGAAACCGGTATATGCCGTGCGTCTGCAGCTTCGTAGTGTGTCAAATCTCGGGCACACGGCAAAGACATGTAACACCCCGCCCTCCAAAGCCGCACCGCCCAGCCCTTCCGAGGGGCGGGCACGAGTACACATAGCACCCTGCTTACACTTTCGTCCTCGCTTCGTGTAAAAGGGTTAACCCGAAGGTGCTATAGCTGGGGGGCAAAGGCACACCGCGCTAACAGTCCACTACTGGGCCGAAACAAATGGGCCGGGTGTGACATACACCCCCTCAAAGAATCTGACGTCCTCGTCGGCACCAACTCACCCTCACGGGCAAACGTCCCAGACCGCCCCTCTTGGCGCACGCCCGTACGTCCAGTGCCGGCCATATGCCATGCCGTGTGTCCCATCCGGGCCTACACGCGCCATGCGCCCTATGCCCGCACACTGACCCGTACGCGCAACCATGAGGGTCGGCTCTGATACCATTTGTAACACCCCGCCCTCCAAAGCCGCACCGTCCAGCCCTTCCGAGGGGCGGGTACGCGTACACATAGCACCCTGCTTACACTTTCGTCCTCGCTTCGTGTAAAAGGGTTAACCCGAAGGTGCTATGGCTGGGGGGGCAAAGGCACACGGCGCTAACAGTCCACTACTGGGCCGAAACAAATGGGTCGGGTGTGACAAGACACCATTTGTCGTGCGCCAGATCCGAAACTCATAGCAACAAAGAAACACACGGCATACACTATCTTTGCCGTGTGCCGAACGAGCTGCACACGGTAACTACAAGATTTGCCGTGTGTTTCCTAGGTGGCATACGGAAAATAGTATCACGTGCCTAGTACGTGCGGATGCGGACGGGGGCCGGGCGCCGGCCACATCCTTTGCCGTGTGTCTGCCCTTGCAGCACACGGCAGCAAGGAACAAGGCAAAGTGACACCAAAAATCATCTTTTGACCTCAAAACCTTTTTTCACTCCACATTGATTGCTTGATACTCTATGTTTCAATTTGGTGCATTTCTTGACCTGTTTGTTATATTCAACAATTTTTTTCATTCAAAGGAATTTTTTCCTATTAATCAAATTTGAACTGCAAGTGTATAAAATAATAAAATAAAATGAGTGAAAAAATGATATTCATAATACTGAGTGTAGTGTAAGGCATTATCCACTAGTTGAAACGAAAATTCAAAAATCCTCTACACGAAACATTAACAAGAATGTTTGGGCAAATAGTATATAAATTCTTAAAAATTCAAACGAAGTCCGGAAATCGTGAGACTTGTCAAAACATCACGCTATCATATGTGGACTCTATGTTCAAAGTTATTTTGAGTTTCGCACAATTTGTACATATAATGATTACAAACCGAAACTTCTCCGAACAAGATCATGGTGGATGAGAAGGATGTGATTAGGTTTGTATAGGATTTGAAAAATCAAAATTGGGTTTGACATCTAAGAATTTTCTACAAGCAATAGATAACATAAATTCCTTCATGTTAAATTTTGTAATTTTTTGGGACCCATCTGTTAATTTTTATGCATTAACTGCAAATATATCATATTAATTGAAATATTGCGTATATACTTGTTGTGTGCTCTCCTTTGCCGTAAGCTTTGGATCTGTCACACAGCAAAGCCGATGTTTGCCGTGTGCTCTGGACCTGGACACACGGCAAAGTCAGTCACCCCACACTTAGCTGCTCACGCGTCCTCATCCTCTCTCACTCACTCGCACACTCACTCACTCACCCGTGCACACACGCACTTCGAGTACCACCGCCGCCACCACACCCTCCGCGCCTACGTTGCCGCCTCGCCGTCCCGCCAGTGGCCGCATCAGGTGGAGGACGACGAGGAAGAGGAGGGCCGCTGCGCCTGTCGCGCCCCGCCATCCTCGGCCCGATGGCCTCACGTCCGGCCGGCCGCGAGCGTCCCTGGCTCGCCCCTCCCCCGCCCCCCTGCATCTGGCCCCGACCCGTGCGTGGAGGGCTTGTGTGGTACTCGGAGTGTGTTCTTTATGCATATAGAGTAATGCTTTCCATGGTTGTCATGAAAAAATGCGACACATCCATTCCCATGCAACATCTCGGTTGTGATAATAACATGTTTGGGATGGGTGTGTCGCATGTTTTCACACCTACGATGGCCCCTTATGAAATGTGTAATCCATATATATAGTGATGCTTGTCATGGTTGTCATGAAAAGATGAGCTAGGAGGGTCTTTTGATATAGGCTTAACCGAATTGATCGGAATGGAACTAGACAACGATGAAACGGTTGATGATGAGAGTGATGAAACAAATGATGACGAGGCGGACGCTGGAGATGAGGTTCGTATAGTGAAAGAATTATTATTACTTCAGAGATTACATTTAGGGATTCATGATGACGGCATTCCTCCACCGAAGCACGTGCCTGATTTTGAACTCGACATGCGTGATAGTGATGATGAGACTCATGATCCAGCTATTCCTGATCACGATGATTATTTCTAACATATGTATGTTTTGTACTAATTTCATTATTATTTGTGTTCTTTATTTTGCTACTCTTCGTAATTACATTTTGTTTATATATGCTGATTGTTTAATTGTTACTATTTGCAGGTGATTTAACGAAGATGGTGGGTGGCGGAGTGTGTAATGCTTGTGAACTTGTGGTACTTGTTAAAATGTGTGTGTACAAGAACCTTATTGTGAATGTATGCACTTGTGAAAGCATGTTGTGATGTATATATATGATGCTTCTGATGCTTGTTGTGATATATATATTATGTCTGTGATGTTTGTTTGGTTGGGGAACATTAACCGTGAAAATAAAAAAAAATTATTTGGTCATTTTACCGTGTGTGGCACACGGCAAAGTGACCATTTCTATCATTTTGGTTGTCGCTTTGCCGTGTGCCATCCTGGGGCACACGACAAAGCGTCATTTTCTGTCATTCTAGCTGTTTCTTTGTAGTGTGCTACGGTGGGGCACACGGCAAAACGACCATACCTGTTCACTCTCGACAGAACTTTGTTGTGCGTCGGGATGGGGCACACGGCAGAGTCACAATGCTTTGTCGTGCGCCGCCGCTGTAGGCACACGACAAACGCTCTATTTGTGTCGTGTGTACAGTTAAAGGGCACACAACAAAGTCTCATCGTCAACGTCTTGACCGCCGTCCGCTCCGTCTTCTACTTTATTTTGCCGTGTTCCTCATATTACACACGGCAAAGATGTTTGTCGTGTGTGTGCAATATGGCACACGGCAAACAGCTCTTTGCCGTCATGTCTATTCGTCGTCGGGTTTTCACCGTGAGTTACACACGGCAAACACTTTGTCGTGTGTAATTTGGTCTTCGCCGTGTGCGTTGGACACACGGCAAAGACCCAGGCTCCCGTAGTGTGTCCATATATCTATATGTTATTAGTTCATGTGTCACAATATTTCTAGCTCCAATGTACCACGCTACAAATAACATTGGGAGGGTGAATGGTACACGGATATGGAGTAGTCCAGGTTCTGGTGAGGTGCTGGGAGAGGGGAAGCGCTTACATGTAGATTTTGGGGCGGCACATAAAGGGTTCAAACTTTCGATGAAATTTCATGAATTTCTAGATTTTCGACAGTGAACAAGAAGTGCAATTTGGGTTAGAAAATTTTGGAATACAATTTTGTCATATAGCATTTTTGTGCGACTATGAATATACTAATGGAGGCATGGCTTTGAGTGGAGGCTGCGCCCAGAGGATGAGAAAAACGGGCTGGACATGTCTGAGAGGGTTGGACTCAACCTTGCCATGGCAAAACCACTGCAGACTATGGCGACACCAGTTAAAAAATAATGCATGATGTGTCATACAGCATCAGATATTCGGATGTGGTGGGTGGCAAAGCAAAGAAGATAGCCGTGGGTGACGTCAACTTCAATAATTTCAACCTCCATGTTTTCTTTTCTTTTCTTTTTCTTTTTTAAAAATAATATGTGTAAGAGAATCGACCATATCTATATATTTTTAGGTCACTTGTCACAGTATTTCTAGCTCCTATGTGCGCTACCAATAAGTCAATAACATTGGGTGGTGAATGATATGTATATAGATAAGAAATGGTTCAGGTTCTGGTGAGGTCTTGGGAGAGGGGGAGCACTTACGTGTGTACGTTTGGCCCGTACGCAACAGAAACTCGAGAAATTAAACATACTAGTCGTCAACCCGTGCTTTAGGCGATGAACTCAACCCCACGACAGTTCCGAGACGGAGCTTTCAGTTACTGCCATGTTATTTGCTGCAGTCTGAACTTTTTTTCTAGATATGATGGCACCATGTGTGATGGATGTAATGTGTTAAGACTTTGAACATTTATGTAATGTGTCAAGACTTTGAACATTTATGTGTGATGATAATAAGAACATGAATGGATGCAATGTGTTTATCTGACACGATTGTCTGTAATATGTGTGGTCTGACAAAATTAAGATACGAAATCATTTTTTTTAAATCTGTAAAATCATTAACAGAGACGGTTTTGTTACAAAAACCATCTCTGTTAATGCCTATTAACTTGTAACGAAACCGTCTCTGTTAATGCCTATTAACAGAGACCCCAGCTTAGAGACGGTTGCCAAAACTGCCTCCGTTAATGCAAAAAAATGTCTCCATTAATGTCTTTTGTAGTAGTGATACTAATGGAGTCGTGGTGTCACGACAGGAGAAGTGACCTTTAATACCGACTCTACAACACAATGCTTGTAGTGGCCTTTTAGTACCGGCTGTGGATATCAACCGGTATTAAAGTATGCCTTGGGAGCCACAGGGCAATAAGCAGATTCCCCGTGGCAGCTATTTAGTACCGCTAGTGTTATGAACAGGTACTAAATCGCCCCGAGTCAATTTATTACTGGTTCGTAGCTCTAGCCGGCACAAAGTGAAGCCATTTAGTACAGACTTAGGTTAGAAGCCGGTTCTAAATGGCTCAAATAAATCCGCATCCTTCTTCTTTTCTGAGCCGAAGCAATTCATTTGCAAAGAGCTTGGGTTCTTCATCCTTACGCTGTAGAAGGGAAGGTGTCGTCCTCTTTCTTCTTCGATTGTCTTTATGTTTCATTTGATGCTTTATAGTTAGAGAAATTTGTGATTTACAAATGGGAAGAATAAGTAGATTTTTGAATTTATACACTAATTTAAGATATACAGAAGCAATGAGTTGAATTAAGATCCCACGAGCAACCAGATAGTGACTAAGCACTACAGGAAAATTGACCTTTAGTACCGGTCACAGGACGGGTTAGTATCGGTCGCTGTGGCCGGTACTAAAGGTCCGGTACTAACGTGGCGCACGTTAGTACCGGTCACAGCTAGCCGGTACTAACGTGCGCCTGTTAGTACCGGCTGGTATTACTAGCCGGTACTAACCCGCCACACCCCGCACGGGGCCTGGCGGGCTGGTAATACCAGTCGGTACTAACCTCTTTTTTTCGTTTATTTATTTCCTTTTCTATTCTTTTTGGTTTTATGCGTATTTGCATGCGTATTTATACCGAATCCGACTATACGTACCTGTACTACTGCATTGCACGTATTTATATTACGCTGATATCGCATTAATATTATATACATATATATACGTACATACATCTATAAAGTTTACTACTAATACTTGAAAGATCCAACAAAATACATGTTTTATTCTAGATATTACAAACTACACTTGTATGCCAGCCTCGGCATCAGCTGCTGCGACGCTTTCGTAGGGACCGCCATAGAATTCTCCGTTTTTATCGATGACTTCATCGAGCAGGAATCCGCACATAGATTCTTGAATTGCCCTGACCCGAGCAACTTCGATGAGATCTTCTTTCATGGACCATTTCTGTAATATTTTAAAAAAATAATTTTAAAAAATTACATATTAGAATGAAACAATAATAAATTACTCTAAACATTTTCAGATATAAACGTGAGAATAAAACAATAATAAATTAAAATTAATTAGCAGAATTGATTGTGCTCACGTACCGCGAATGCTTCTGCCGACATTTGTCTCCTTTCACTTACGAAGTTATCGATCCACTCGCATACGTAGTAACCACACAAGTTGTTACCTTTTCCTGTCTCATGCACCGTAGGGAAATGAGTTATGGCATAGAATAATTAAATGTTTATTTCAAATGACAAAAGAGGTAAGAATTATTCATACCGTTTGGTCACTCCTAAATCGAAGAGGGTCGACTTTTATTTTTAAGTGTTTTTCGAAGAAGCGGGCCCACGCCTTGTTGATCAGGTTGATGAGGTTTTCGTACATGGATCTATCTTGCCTCAACGAGTCATAGATCCAGACTGTGTGGGTTTCCATATCAATAGCAAAGAGTATCTAGTGAAAGATGTTCATATACATTCACAAGACCAACCAATTAATGTTGATTATAATAGTTATTAATTAGCATTATTCTGATGGTATTGAAAAAGTGACGAAAGACTCACTGCTGATTGTATGGCAACAGAATGAATGGACACATGATTTGCTTACGCAGGCCTCTATATATAAATATAATGTCGACCACTTGACAAGAACGTGATGCGACGGTTTCCTCGTGTATAACACCGGGGTCCAGGAAACTGATGTTATGGAAGTTTCTTTGGCGGACAATTTTAATTTTTTGCCTACAGAAAAATAAAACCACAAAATCAATTAAGGATTAGTCAACAAACAAGCAACGATTAAAAATAAAATAATAAGACGAGCAGAAACACTTACATGCACCATACACACATGAGGGACTTGCGAAGGGCATCTTGATGGTACAAATCATAAACTGCTTCAAACTCGATCCATACCTGGCCATTTCCCCGCCAAAAATGATCGTCTCTTATCTGAGCTGGGAACGCCAAGTTCCCGTTTTTAGAATGGGCCATTCTCGTTTGTAGATACGGTAATAACTCTGGCCATATGAGAGGCTCACCTAGTACAAACTTCTTTCGAACTTTTTTTTCTAGTACGGCATTCCCTAACAATTGAGCCTTTGTCAAATCCGTTAGAATTATCATCCCAACCATGGTCATCGGATCCGTTGATTCATTTGGACGTTCCTCGTTCCGCACTACCAACGGAGCGATCGATTGTTGTGATTGTTCTCCGAGCTGGGGAATCGGTTTTGCATTTCTTTTTAGGTTCTTGGGGTTGGCGTGAAACTTTCTGATCTGCCGATCATAATCTGATTCTTTCTGTTTCTCCCTTGGCATGGTCGTCTCTTTCATGAAGTATGGTTTCCCAACTGGATCTATTTCTAACTTCTTTTCAAAGACATCCTCTTCTCCTTCTGTGCATCAAAGAAGGCTCGAACTGGGTCAACTTCCTCTTCCACATCCACAACCTTCTCTTTCTTCTTGCTCTGCCGCTTAGAAGGTGGCTGGCCCGAAGGTATCGTGTGTGCCTTCCTCTCTCGTTGTTCTGCGGCTTGTGATGGCGGGGTTGGCTCGCTGTGCGCTGCTGCTGATGGCGGGGCTGGGTCACTGTGTGCTGCTGGTGATGGCGGGGCTAGGTCGTTGTGTGCTGCTGGTGACGGCGGATCCATGCTGGGGTCCCGTGCAGCCGGTGGAGAAGGTGGACCACCACTTTGATTCCTGTCAGCTGGCGTTGGTGATCTTTGTCTGGAGCTCTAAGGGGAACCTGTGGCGCCTTGCACCAATCTTATATCACGTTTTGGCCAAGCGACCCATGTGCTTACGGCATGTTGTAGCTCTGTTTCTTCTGGACCTAAAGGGATTGGGAGCTCCACATCATCCCAGCCATCTTTCAACCGATCAATCTGGACTTTGGCGTATCCTTCAGGAATCGGCCGGCAATGCAATATCTCCCCTTGTACAGGTAGTTCTGCTAAACCCTCAGCACAAACTTTGAGCTTTTTCCCAACAGGATACAGAAGCTCACATTTGGTACTCATCGTGATGGAATCAACGGGGTACAGACGTGGTTGCTCTGTGTCACCGACACTGCTACGACGCTGGGAGACGGGACTGATGTCCAAGTTGGGAGCTGGTTGTACCGAGTGTTGGCTTACTACTGCCTCAAGAGAAGCTATCCGCTCTTCTAGAGCACGGAAATTCTCTGCCGCCGCTGCCTGCTTCTGCATCTGCTTCGGTACGATTCAAGATCTTCAGCAAAGCCATGTTTCCATGGAACTATGCTCATGCCTCGGGTCCGTCCAGTGTGTTCTGGATTTCCAAGAGTGTAAGTCAGCTCGTCTTTCTCTCTGTTTGGCCGGAAAGTTCCATCTTCCACACGCCTCATTGCCTCTTGGAGTCTTTGGGTAACCTCTTGTAGTGCATCACTAGTCACAAACAACCCAGTATCCGGGTCTAGTGTGCCTCCATGAGCATAGAAGTAATATCTTGCACGTTTTGGCCAACACAAGGTCTGCGGTATGATCCCCTTTTCAATTAGACCTGCCTCCATCCTTTCCCATTTCGGAATCGCAACCGCATAACCGCCAGGCCCTAGATTATGGCTGCTTGTCCTTTTTCTTGAATTTTCTTTGGCTTGTTGTGATCGTGCCTCGCTGTCTGCCGACGTCTTATTCTGCACGAATTCATTCCACCACAGTCGTTGCTTCTTGTAATGTTTCTCGAAATCTGGAGTAAGATCCTTTTTGACAAACTCTCGAACCAACTTCTTCTTGAAGGTCTAGAATTGAATAGCCATCTTCTGCAAAGCCCATTTCATCACTTTATCTTCTTTTCCCACTGGAAAGAAGAAATGATCCTTTATCTCTTTCCTTAACATAGCTTTCTCCGAAAGTGGAACAATATCATCTTCATTGTCACTTGATTTCGTTCTCTTCCATAGCCTGTACATTATGGGCACGTTTTCCCTCACAAGAGCGCCCACTTGATTTACAAACGTTGTCTTGACGCCAGGAGGGTGTGTCGGCTCGCCGTTATCAGCCACTGCCGTGATGGTCGTATGACCTTCCATCTTCCTCTTAGATCCACGTTTTTGTTTTTTTTCATCGATTCTGCTGTCTACAAAAATATATATCAACTAATTAATACATGTAAAAATAATATTTAATGTATGTACATAGATAGAATCAAATTTGTCTTACCACGGCTTCCTCAGGATTTTCTTGATTTTCCTCCTCATCACTACCTTGCTCATGATTACTATCTTCCTCCTGATTACTATCTCCCTCCACATCAGAATTCAAGTTCAAATACTGCCTGCCATCGTCCTCAGGTCCTTCTTCATTCTCATCGGGAGGTACGTACGAGCCACCGCCACCTCGAATGATCTCATGCATGTAGTCTTCGTTGTTATTCAAAGGATCCATTTTCACTGACAATAAAAAAATATTAAGTCTCAAACATTGTCTAGTATTTTCCACTAATTTTCTAGCATTTCTTACTATTTTCTAGCATTTTCTACTATATGCTAATATTTTTATATTAACTACATGAAAAGAAAAATGAAAAAAGCGCTTACGTCAGCACTGTGAAGTGTTGGGCACGTTACATGTCCAAACATTATCTAGTACCTTCCACTAATTTTCTAGCATTTTCTACTATTTTCTAGCATTTTCTACTATTTTCTAATATTTTTATATTAATTACATAAAAAATGAAAAAAAAACGCTGACGTCAGCACTGGGCACGTTACATGTCCAAACATTATCTAGTATCTTCCACTAATTTTCTAGCATTTCCTACTATTTTCTAGCATTTCCTACTATTTTCTAGCATTTTCTACTATTTTCTAATATATTTATATTAATTACATAAAAAATGAAAAAAAGACCTGACGTCAGCACTGTGAAGTGTTGACGTCAACGCTGGGCACGTTACATGTCCAAACATTATCTAGTATCTTACTACTATTTTCTAGCATTTACTGCTATTTTCTAGCATTTTCTACTATTTTATAATATTTTTATATTAATTACATAAAAATGAAAAAAAGCGCTGACGTCAGCATTGTGAAGTGCTGACGTCAACGCTGGGCATGCTACATGTTCAAACATTATCTAGTATCTTCCACTAATTTTCTAGCATTTCCTACTATTTTCTAGCATTTTCTACTATTTTCTAATATTTTTATATTAATTACATAAAAAAATGAAATAAAAGCGCTGACGTCAGCACTGTGAAGGGCTGACGTTAGCGCTGGGCACGTTACATATCCAAACATTATCTAGTATCTTCCACTAATTTTCTAGCATTTTCTACTATTTTCTAGCATTTTCTACTATTTTCTAATATTTATATATTAATTACATAAAAAAAATGAAAAAAAGCGCTGACGTCAGCACTGTGATGTGCTGACGTCAGCGCTGGACACGTTACATGTCCAAACATTATCTAGTATTTTTCACTAATTTTCTAGCATTTCCTACTATTTTCTAGCATTTCGTACTATTTTCTAGGATTTTTCACTAATATACAGATATTTATTCCTATTTTCTTGCATTTTCCACTATTTTCTAATATTTACTTCTATTTTCTACTTATTTTCTAATATTTACTTCTATTTTTTAACATTTTCCACTATTTTCACTAATGTTTATTATTGTTTATACTAATAACGAAAAAATAAGTGCTGACGTCAGCACGAAACGTACATACAGCAGATCGAGAGCGGCGGCGCGGCGACAGGCCGGGGCGGCGGGCCGGGCGGAGGCCGGGGGGAGGTGCGGCCCCGCGACGACGGCGGGGACGAGGAGGTCGAGGGGGGCGTGACGGCGGGGACGAGGAGGTCGAGGTCGGGCGGCGCGCGGCGTGTGGCGATGATCTGCGGGCCGGCGGCGCCGAGGTCGGGACGGCGGCGTGAGGGGGCCGGTGCGGGGACGACGAGAATGGGGGAGCGACGCGGGTCGGGTCGACGGACGGCGGCGTGAGGAGGCACGCGGCCGAGCGGCATCGGCGCGGGGACGACGGGGCACGGCGGCGGCCGAGAGCCGGGGGCGGCGCGGTGGTCGGGATCCACGCGGGACGACGGGGCGGCGCGGCCGGGATCGACGGGACTTCGCGCGAGGGTAGCGGGCGGCCGACGGCGGGGACAACGGCCGGCGGCAGGGGCGGCGGGGTGGGCGGCCGGCGGCGGGGACGAGGATCGGCGCGGGGGAGAGGCGAAAATTTCACTAAGTGTTGAGGAGGAAGAGAGAGGGAGTTTTATAGGGGGGCACGTTAGTACCGGCTGGTCTCTCCAGCCGGTACTAAATGGCACGGGGACAGGTTAGTACCGGCTGGGGAGGCCAGCCGGTACTAATCTGCACAACTTAGTACCGGCTAGTCTCCCCAGCCGGTACTAACCTGCCACGTAGCGCGGGAATCGAAAATTGGGGAGGCAGGTTAGTACCGGCTGGTACCACAGACCGGTACTAACTTGTCTCGCCCATTTTCTCTTCTTTTTTATTTTTCTTTTTATAAAATTATGTTTATACTTCTTTTATGCTACATAATTAGCACAATAAAGTAAAAATTAGAGAATTAAATTTGTTAGCATACTGTTAATTATAGGCACACAACAAAAATATTAATTAGCACAATAAGTACCTTTAGCAATTAGTAGCAATTATGTCTAACTAATAGGGTATATATGTGGTTATATTTGTGTTATTCGTAATAAATCGAAAACATCTCATTTTCAACCATGCAAAAATACACGACACTATTATCAGTAATATTCTATACAATGATTTCATCAATTTAAAGAAAACTTTGTTAGTTGTTTGTAATTTACTGTTTCAACGATCCTAGTAATTCGAAACTAATGGAAGTAAAAAATATTTCTACCATGCAAAAATATAATATTGTATTTTGATGATATTGTGTCCCAATTGCACGAACAGTATCATGAATTGAGACAAATATGGCACAGTTCTTACATTATTACATAACTAAAAACTACTCATCATTATCTATTACATTGTGGATAATCTTTCTTTTGACGAAATTTCCTTGGACATGATCGCGACGTAAGTAAGGCGTGTCCTCTTTAGATAAGAGGATGCTGGGTCAACATCAACTGAAAATGGAGGACCATCATCGATTTGGTCATAATCTTCTGACTTGTCTGAAATATCCTCAACTCCAACAACTTTTCTTTTACCTGGAAGAACTATGTGTCGTTTCGGCTCATCTTCTGACTTATTTTCAGGCTTGTTTTGTGACTTATCAGTGGTTTTTTTCTTCGGTTTGCTTGACATGTCCTTCACATAGAACACTTGTGTCACATCTTTGGCTAGAACGAATGGATCATCTTTATATCCAGTTTTCAGAAGGTCCACTGTGGTCATGCCATACCGGTCCTTGATTACGGCTCCTCCAGCCACCCATTTGCAACAAAACACAGGCACGACTATGGGTCCATATTCAAGCTCCCATATCTCCTCTATAACACCATAGCAGTTGTCCTTTTTCTCAATATTGTTTCCTACACACATATGGACACCACGATTTTGGTTGGTACTTTTTTGTCTTGAGCTGTTGTGTAAAATGTATACTCATTGATTTCGTACCCTTGGTATCGATGGACTGTGTTCGATGGTCCTCTAGCCAGCCACTGAACTTCTTGATCAACTGTGTCATTCCCCAATAATTTTCTCCTGAACCAGTCTTCAAAAGTTTTTATATGTTGCCGTGTAATCCAACCAAGATTTTTCTCCGGATTTGTGGACCGTAAAGTATTCATGTGCTCGTTAATATACGGAGCCACCTTGGATGAATTCATAAGAACCGTGAAGTTTGCTTTGCTGTTTTCGCTATACGGGATGTCCATAACAGATTTCTTTACCACTATGCCTTTTCCCTTTAGTCGCCCCTCATGATGTGAAACCGGGAGCCCAATCAGATCGAGGTCAGGAATAAAGTCAACGCAAAAGTCAATGACCTCCTCTGTTGCGTAGCCCTTGGCAGTGCATCCTTCTGGCCGTGAACGGTTGCGAACGTACTTCTTCAAGACTCCCATGAACCTGTCAAAAGGAAACATATTGTGTAGAAAAACAGGACCCAAGATAGTAATTTCATTCACAATATGAACCAGCAGGTGTGTCATTATGTTGAAGAAGGAAGGTGGGAAGATCATCTCGAAGCTTACAAGGCATTCGACAATGTCTTTCTGTAGCTTTATCAGATTCTTTGGATTTATGGCCTTCTGTGAAATTTCATTCATGAACGCACAAAGCTTTACTATTGCCAACCTTACATTCTCCGGTAGAACACCCCTAAGTACAACAGGAAGTAATTGTGTCATCAGGACGTGGCAGTCATGGGACTTCAAGTTTAGGATTTTCTTCTCCTTCAGTTTTATTATGCCTTGTATATTCGAGGAGTATCCTATCGGGACCTTGATAATGTTCAAGCAAGCAAACATACTTTCCTTCTCCTCTTTGCTGAGACTGTAGCTGGCAGGATTCAAATAGTGACGTCCTTTGTCTCTCTATTCGGGTTCCAAGCCTTGTCGTTGTGTCAGCTCATGCATGTCGCGTCTTGCTGCCATTGTGACTTTAGAATTCTTACCATGCACTCCTAGGAAGCCTAGTATTTTCACGCAAAGATTCTTCGACAGATGCATCACATCAATTGCGTTGCGAACCTGTAAGACTTGCCAATAAGGTAGGTTCCACAATATAGACTTTTTCTTCCACATTGGAGCATGTCCATGGTCATCCTTAGGAACAGGTTGGCTACCGTGACCCTTTCCAAATACCATCTTCACATCCTTGATCATCGAAAACACACGCTTTCCATTACGAAACAAAGGCTTAGGACGAGTTTCGGACTGTCCTTGAAAATGTTTCCCTTCTTTTCTTAGGGGATGATCGGCAGGAAGGAATCGGCGATGGCCCATGTATATGCATTTCTTAGAATGTTTCAAGTAAACGCTATCTGTTTCTTCTAGACAGTGGGTGCAGGCGCAGTATCCCATGTTCGATTGTCCCGACAGTTTTGCAAGTGCAAGCCAATCATTGATGGTTACGAAAAGCAAAACTCAGAGGTCGAAAGATTCCTGTTTATACTCATCCCAAACTTGTATGCCTTCTTCCTTCCATAGCAGTAAGAGATAATTAATCAAGGGTTGCAGGAACACATCAATGTCATTGCCAGGTTCTTTTGGCCCTTCTATAAGCAACGGCATCATGATGAACTTCCGCTTCATGCACAACCAAGGAGGAAGGTTGTAGATACATAGCAGCACTGGCCATGTACTATGACTGCAGCCAAACTCACCGAACGGATACAGTACTAAGACCAAATCTTATGTTCCTTGTGTCTTTATCAAATTCAGGGTACTCTTGGTCAAGGTTTCTCCACTAGGCCCCATCTGCGGGGTGTCTCATCATATCGTCTTCCTTACGATCTTCTTTGTGCCACCGCATCAACTTAGCGTTATCTTTGTTCTTGAACAAGCGTTTCAGACATGATATTATAGGGAAGTACCACAACAACTTTGCAGGAACTCTCTTCTTGACTGGCTGCCCGTCAACATCACCTGGATCGTCTCGCCTGATCTTATACCACATTGCTTTGCAAACTGGACAAGATTGCAAGTTCTCGTATTCCTTGCCGCGATACATGATACAATCATTAGGAAATGCGTGGATCTTCTGTATCTCCAATCCAAGTGGGCAAACAATCTTTTTAGCTTCGTATGTTGTCGACGGGAGCTCGTTACCCTCAGGAAATATGTTCTTTACAATGGTTAATAGCTCATTGAATCCCTTATCGGTGACACCATTAGTTGCCTTCCATTTCGGCATCTCCAGCGCTGTACCCAACTTCTTCTGCTCAGGTTTGCAATCAGGGTACAATAGCTTTCGGTGATCCTCCAACATGTTCTCAAACTTCTTCTGCTCCTTCGCAGTTTCACTGTCTTTATGTGCATCAAGCAACGCCTGACCTAACTCGTCTGGTGGCTCCTCTTCTGCAACATTTGCTTCACGCTCGTCCATTGGTTCATCTTGAAAGCCACCAACTTCATGAAGAAATGACCAGTCTAGAATGTCATTGTTATCATCATCTTCTTCATTATCTTCCATCATAACTCCATGTTCACCGTGTTTGGTCCAAACGTTGTAGCTTCTCATGAAACCTCCATCATAAATATGGGACCATAGAGTATCCCTTTTCTTGTATTCCTTCATATTTTGGCAAACAATGCACGGACAGAACATTAAACCCTTTGGTGATCTGTTGGCCTCTGCTGCATTGAGAAAAGATTCTAGGCCGTTAATCCACGCTGATGTGGCTCGGCCACCGTACATCCATTGCCGGTCCATCTGCACAATTTGTTGAACATAAACATATATTTCCAAAACTCCAACATGCAACACGATCAAGGTTCAAAATAAAACATTACAAACATAATTTATTCAAAGCAACATAAATTTCTCCACTTCAAACATGCAACACGATCAAGGTTCAAAAATAAAACATTACAAACATAATTTATTCAAAGCAACATAAATTTCTCCACTTCAAACATGCAACACGATCAAGTTTCAAAAATAAAACATTACAAACATAATTTATTCAAAGCAACATAAATTTCTCCACTTCCAACATGCAACACGATCAAGGTTCAAAAATAAAATATTACAAACATAATTTATTCAAACAACATAAATTTCTCCACTTCCAACATGCAACACGGCCTAGATCTTCAACCATCCTTAGGATGCTCTGATATATTTTTTCCTGGTGCGTCAGATGGTGGAACTTGGTTTGGTGGTGATGGAGCGTAGCGTCGCAACAGATCTTCAAGATCGAAACCAGGTTCCTCATCCCTTGCAACACATTCTTCGTGTTTCTTTTGTAACAAAGAAAGTTGTGCTTTCACCCAAGGTCCTGGTTTTTTCGATTTCTCTTTAGGTACTACTGGAGTTTTGCCCTTCCCGTGAGACGAACGACGATCACCATCACTGGTACCACTACCTCCGGCGGAAGCCATATTGATATGACCATGAGCCTTTTATTTCTCAACAAAAGAATAACATTTTCTTCAAAATGTATTACCATGACAAATTTACTTAGAAGTAAAGATTACATAACATTTCTAATTAAAATTAAAAAACCAGAATAATAACATGTCACTGCAAAATAATTCAAAAAAAAGTAACTCTAAACGTGTCATATGCAAACTATCTAGTAAACACTTTCTCTAAATTGAAATAGTCAATTCCACATATCTTAAATTAATATACAAATAATATGTACAGATAAAAAAGACATGACGTATTTAAAAAAAATTAATAATATGTACAAATGTCACTATAAAAACTTTAAAAAATTACTATAAACATGTCATATACATAGTATCTGCTAAACCTTCTCTAAAACTCAATGAATCGATTGTACATATCTACAAATAAAAAAATATGCACATTCTCTCACATCCTAAAATCACTAATTTCTCTATGTAGAAACCATAAAACAAAAAATAAACACCGTGAAAGAAGAGAGGATGAAGTTTCTAACCTTTTACGCACTTAGATGAGTGAAATCCTCACAAATTTTGAAAAAAATAGGCAAAACTCCCCCCAGCAAGCCATGGAGAGAGGAAGAAGCTCGAGCTCGGTCTGAGCTCGGGGAGGAAGAAGAGGTGCTGATATAGACGTGACAAGTTAGTATCGGCTGGTAACACCAGCCGGTACTTAAATGTCAAAGTTTAGTACCGGCTGGTACTAACTTGGCACGGTCAGGTTAGTACCGGCTGGTATTACTAGCCGGTACTAACTTGGCATTTTTGTCACTGTTGCCTGGAGCCGGTACTAAAGGTCTCCTTTAGTACCGGCTCCGCCCAGCCTGTAATGAAGGAGAGGGACCGAAAGTCGTTTCTTCTGTAGTGAAGACTTATAGCCCTTCTTTTCTTCTTGAACAGTCGAGTTGATTTACAACAGATCCCAACAGATTTTGAGTTTTCCACGTACGGAGATTCGGTGCAGATTGCCACTGCAAGATAACGACCGGGTTAAACAGTAACGCACGCTGTTGCTGCAGGAATAAACAATACTTGCACTCACAAACTGCTATTGTTGAGTGGGTGGCACGTAATTGTCATGCATGAAAAGTGAATCGAATCCTTCAGCAATTCGCTGCACAATCGCTTTTGCCGCGCTGTGATCCACCGATCAACGATTCAACGTGTCATGCACTGCTGGCGGTTGGATGTAGCCACGCTCTACCTATAATAATAATTATTATAATAATAATTACTATTATTATTAATCCAAAGCGATCAGTCGATGTTGCACTGGACCCTATCACTGGATATATAATAGCACCACAGCGTGGAGCATGCGGTTAGGTAACTTAATTTCAAACTCAAACTCAAAAAGATATATAATAGCTCGGTCATCAGATCTCGACTCACCAAGCTAGCTGCGACCAAAGCTTACTCACTATGGAGCTGGAGCTCCCCCTCTTGTACTATGCCCCATGTGTTCTGGCCCTCGTCCTCTCCTCCGTCTACCTCCTCGGCCTCTTCGCCGACAGATGCCGCAACCTCCCTCCGGGTCCCCTACCGTTTCCGGTGATCGGCAATCTCCTGTCCGTCAGCGCCCTACCGCACCGCTCCCTCGCGCGCCTCGCGAAGCGCCACGGCCCGGTCATGGCGCTCCGCCTCGGCTCGGTCACCACCGTCGTCGCTTCCTCGGCGGCTGCCGCCCGCGACGTCCTCCAACGCCATGACGCCGCCCTGTCTGGCCGCTCAATCCCGGATGGCGCCCACGTGTTCGCGCACTACACGCACTCCATGGGGTGGCTCCCCACTAGCAACCCTCGGTGGCGCGCACTCCGCAAGGTGTGCTCGGCGGAGCTCTTTGCGCCGCACCGCCTCGGCACGAACCAATCCCTTCGCCAGGACAAGGTGAGGCGGCTCGTGTCCCACGTGGAGCAGCTGGCGCACGGCGGCATGCCCATTATCGTCGGCCGCCTCGCCTTCGCCACCGCGCTGAACCTGCTCTCTAGCACAATCTTCTCTGAAGACGTCGCCGACCTTGATAGCGGAGGCGACGATTCGGTGGGGTCGTTCAAGGGCATCCTCACGGAGCTCAACGCCACTGTCGGGATCCCCAACGTGTCGGACTTCTTCCCCGAGATCGCGCGGCTTGACCCGCAGGGGCTGAGGGGGCGCATCGAGGGCCTGTTCGAGCGCATGCACACCATGATCGACGACAGGATCGAGCGCCGCCTGCGGGAGCGTGCCGCCGCTGGGGAGCCGCCGAACAAGAACTTCCTGGACGTGCTCCTCGACTACCGCGGAACTGAGGATGGCCGGGGCTTCGATCGCCAAACGCTCCTGTCATTGATATCGGTATGAACTATAAAGAGTAGTATATATGCACTAGCAAAAGGGCACATGCCGTAGGCACGTGTTTTAAAAAATTACTAATTCAGATATGTAATTTACATGGACTCTCTTTAGACTATCTAGAGCGTTCGATCATCGTAAAATCCGACGCGCGTAGGCTCAAATGTGAGATGTAGTCAACATGGTCTCTTTAGATTAATCTAGAGCGTTCGATCATCATAAAATCCGACGGGGTACGATATAGATGACGACGGATGAAATGAAAATTTTGTCGTCCTTTATAGTATAGTATAGATATATCTTTGTTATCTCCATTCAAAAACTGCTCGTCGTCATCATCATCATCTCTTGATGCCTTCAGGATTTGTTCAGTGCCGGGACAGACACGAGTGCCGCGACGGTGGAATGGGCAATGGCCGAGCTGCTATTGAACCCAAAATCCATGGCGAGAGCTCGCAGCGAGCTCGCCCAAGTGCTGGGCTCCAAGCCGGATGTGGAGGAATCCGACATTGGCCAGCTCAAGTACCTCCAAGCCATCATCAAGGAAACCTTCCGGATCCACCCTCCGGCGCCGCTCCTGCTTCCGCACGAGGCCGAGGCCACAACGCAGATCCAGGGCGGACGCTACACGGTGCCCAAGGGCACACGCATTGTGGTGAACGTGTGGGCGATCGGGCATGACGGCGAGGCGTGGCCTGAACCAGAAAAGTTCATGCCGGAGAGGTTCTTGGAGGAGGAGAACGGCGGCGGCAATGGCGGCGGCGCGGCCGGTGTCGACTTCCGTGGCCGGGACTTCGAGCTCCTGCCGTTTGGGTCCGGCAGGAGGATGTGCCCAGGGATGCCGCTGGCTACGCGCATGGTCCATCTCATGCTCGCGTCCCTGCTGCATGGCTTTGAGTGGAGGCTGCGCCCAGAGGACGAGAAAAACGGGCTGGACATGTCTGAGAGGGTTGGACTCAACCTTGCCATGGCAAAACCACTGCAGGCTATGGCGACACCAGTTTAAAAATAATGTATGATGTGTCATACAGCATCAGATATTCGCATGTGGTGGGTGGCAAAGCAAAGAAGATAGCCGTGGGTGACGTGAACTTCAATAATTTCAACCTCCATGTTTTCTTTTCTTTTCTTTTTCTTTTTTAAAAATAACATGTGTAAGAGAATCGACCATATCAATATATTTTTAGGTCACTTGTCACAGTATTTCTAGCTCCTATGTGCGCTACCAATAAGTCAATAACATTGGGTGGGTGAATGATATGTATATAGATAAGAAATGGTTCAGGTTCTGGTGAGGTCCTGGGAGAGCGGGAGCACTTACGTGTGTACGTTTGGCCCGTACGCAACAGAAACTCGAGAAATTAAACATACTAGTCGTCAACCCGTGCATTGGCACGGGCTAAGTTGATGAATACACTATTGGGTATAACAAATAACTCATTTGAATAATGTCTTAAAATTAATTTTAATTACTATTGGGTATGACAAATAACTCAAGGAACAAATGATGTAGCTAGTAAATTATATAAATTGTTCGAATTGCAAACACTTTTAACTCTTTGCAGGACGACCATCGATACTGCAATATTGAATGTGCCTGGTCTATCGATTATATTATTGCCTATTAAGAGAGCATGTTCTCTAAAAAATGACCTCATGCAGAGGTAATATGAAAAATTGATGAACGCTAAATTCATCCAATGCTCCAACATTTGAGACAATGTCATTGTTTAGACTGTGGCTTCCATGGGCAATATCCATTACAATATAATTTTGAAGAGAAATTTTAAAATGCTTGGGAATAATGAGAGTTGTCCATTCCGAGAAATCGGACGGTGGAAACAAAGATAGTACCTAGAGGTACCAAAACAGAGGTACCAAGAAGTACCAAATCCATACCAAAATCGGAAAGGTACCTCCTGGTATCTCTCGGTACCTCCTGATACCTTTACCAGAATAGGAAAGGTACCTCCCGGTATCTCGTGGTACATTTCAAGCATTGTAAAATAGCTCAATTTTGAAACCTAATTTGCAGTAATATTTTGATTCAATTAGAAATGAAGTCCGAAATTTATAATCTATTGGATGGACATTACTTATGATAATTCTGAAGACAACTTGATGCAGCTTTGTTATCATACTATCAGAAACAATTCTGGTTATGTTGAGTCATGAGTTAATTAGGGCCATGAAAATTTAGAATAAAATCATGCCAACAGCTTATGCAGAAAATATATTTGATCGGGAATACTGAATAGTCTTTTAGTTAAACAATATAATTGGTCCAGATGCACAGACGCTTGGCTTGATCATTAGGGCTTAGGAACTTTGATGTTGTAGGCTCCTCAAACGTTATGGCTCCTGCGCACCTGTCTCTGCGTACACCAGAGCAGGAATATTTTCCCACAGGTGCTTAAATTGATGCTTCCTTGCAAGCCTTCTGTTGAAACTGTACAGGATTGCTAGGAGTAGATCGAGTGGGTATTGTCTTTAGAGGACATACCTTGACCTCGTATCGCCTTCACTGCTACGGTCGGTGAAGCTCTGCACAGGGCAGCGACGGTTGGTGTAGGTACTCCGGCGTGGCTGTGACGATGACGGGTTAGGGTTAGGACGGTGGGGAACTGGCGGCAGCGATGAACCTCGTATCTAGTGCCACAGCCCTCACCTCCTCTATATAGGACTGCGCGACGGGGGCCCACCAGCCTTCTATTGGGCTGGGCGTCCCCGATCAGGACGCGAGTCAAAGGCCCAGTTGGCCTTTGGGCCAACTGGCTGGAGATCAACCTAACAATCTCCCCCTTGATCTCACCATAAGTTTTTCTTACACTTCAGCTCTACGCTTAGTATCCACTTCATTACAAACAAGCACATCGAGCATGGGTCACCATGATTGTCGTTTCAATCGGATTAACCAGCCACAATATACTTATTCATTTTGAAGGATCATAACTTTGGGCCTTTATAGTCCAGAAGTCAATAGGCAATACCTTAAACCCATGTCGACTCTGTGTCCTCTGCACACACTGGGTGGTAAGCCTTTAATAGACGGATCCGTGAGTACTTGATTGTTGCTTTCCAACATGATTCCGGACTTTCTCCTTTACAACATATGTTTTTCTGTCAATGTGTTTGGCACCACACTTGACTCGTTGTCACAGGAGTGAAATACTTAGATGGTTGTTACTGTTGTCAACCATCATCAACTCCGGGCACTGGTTTTCTCAACCATTTTGCCTGTCCTTCAGCCTCATGTCATGCTATATTATATCTTTACATCACATTGATCACAATTGTTCAACTCTTTGGAGATTTTCCACACAAAAAACCCCAAAATATGAAAGTTAGCGACAATTGTGGATTTCGCTACACATTTCACAAGTTCTACCCTGTACTCACAATCTTTTGAGAGCACTGGTTATTTCTTTCTTAATATAGCATGAAACCGATACACTTAACTCCAATCCAGTGATCTATATCTGGACTGGTCATTGCCAAAAATAACCCGGATATTTAAACTATGTCAAGGTAATGTTATCCTTTTTCATCTTTTGCATTAAGCTTCCAACAGCTGAAGCATATGGTACCATATTCTTTCAATCTTCTTATTAGTTATTGGAACACTATAGTTCTCACAACCAAATCATATTGATTCTTGGAACACTAAAGTTCCCAAAATCATTACCCTTGACTTTAAGGACAGGCGTAGGCTTTCTCGCATGCACATTTTATCAGAAACATTTATTAGCGTGCATGTGCGATATTCCTAATACCCCTTTTTCTTTCATCTTGATGAATTTCATCAAGATTGAATCTTTGAGGACAAAGACTTCCTTGTTTTCATTAACAGACTGACATCACTGTTAGTAAGTGAAATGTCATCTACATGAACTTGAATTAGGAAAAAGATCTTCCCATTCCATACCTTTATATAAATACAATTATCCTTTCTTTTCCCTAACTAAAAAAAAAATAATTGAGTCTTAACTTCAAACACTATTGTCTAGAGACTTGCTCTAGCCTATAAATAACTTCTTCAAGCAGCATTCTTTATGTTCTCCATGACAAAACCTTTGGGTTATGACACAAATCACATCTAAGGGTGTTGTCTTTACTTTCATCTGATGTAACTCAGATAATGATGTACCATTACTTTGTGCAAAATCTTTCGATTTATGCAGACTTCACTTCTCTACATGTTCCCTTTGGAGTCACAATTCGACTGTCAGACCCATCACAGCCTAATGTTTTGGCTCCATTAGGAAATAACTACTGAGTCCCAAAACACGTTGGAACTTATCGAGTTCAACTCATTTTCCATCGCCACGAGCCACTTTGATAAGTGAACGCCCTTCATGGCACAAACTCTTTCATGTGGGGCTGGTGACGTTCTTCCTCGTGAACAATAATGGGTTTCTATCGGCTCCTGAAAGACAGGTTCCAGATTTTCGCTCATTGTTGCCACGAGTATAACCGCCAAGACGGCTCCTGAATCATCGAAGTAGGTACCTCTCCTCAAGATCAGTTTTTCGAGTCACCGTTCTCCCCCTTATCTTTTCACCCTTTTGATCTTTCAGGTTAGCCAATGAGATGGCAACTTTTTGGGATCTGTATCCCAGCATATCTTACTTTGTACTCTATTGAGAATATGAATAGGGTTTTTAGCGCCTCCATTCACAATCCCAATGGTTACTTTCTTATATTAACTACGCTATCTTCCTTGAAACTTGACAGAATTCAGGATTTTAGCCATTTCTTTACTTTAGGGGTATCGTTATTATGAATCGTTGTACTCCCCCTGACGATCACATTCATCATTTATAGATCACTTTAGATGTATAGCATGCATATATCGAGGAAATTTCATCTTTTCTCTCTTTCTCAATTGATCTCATATTTCTCCCCCTCGAAATGTGGTTAGAATCTTTCTACCACAATTTCGAATCCTTTCAGAACTAATGTGAGTAAGGAAACTTTATTTATCTTCTTCAACTACATGATTACGTCATGCAAAACAGAATTATTACTTAGCTCGTACGGGAGTGCCTTTTCCTCATCTTTCTTCAAGAACTTAACATAGTTCTTTATCCTTAGTCCACTTGCAAGTCACACTCGCATGTAATTCATGCTCATTGCTTGCCTCCCACTATGGGATACGTAAAAAGCACATGAGTTATAGCAACTTTCTCCCGCCTTGCAGGATAAGTCTTTTATCAACCTTCTCCCGGCATGAGGGATTGTCTAACATAAGCATTATTTCAACTTTACCCCGCCATGCGGGTAATTTTCTCAAACTTTTTCCGCTATGCGGGCTCTGCTCTTAAATTTCTCCCCCTTACGGGTATATCCCATGAGGACATAAATGCAAGAATTGACTCTTTTGTATGCATATTCAATCATCAAATTCAGATATTTAAATCTGAATGTTCTTTAACACACATGCTTAGTCGACTTTGGTCAAAAATAAACATGCATGTCAATTATTATTTCTCATCATGATAATTGAAATACATTCTTCTTTATAGAGTACATGAAAAAATACTTCTCAATGATCTATCTTTCTTCTCGGATCACTCTCCAAGAATGCTTTCTTTTGAAGGCGCTCTTTAAAAAGAACATTGTCCCTTGTGCTATGGCCTTCTTCTTTTGTCATCTTTTGAGTCACAAGCACCTAGATCTCTTCTGAGTCACAAGTACACAGATCTCTTCTCTTACTGCTTTCAAGAATGAAAGCATGAATATCTTTTGTCTGAGAAAATAATCAATAATAATGTTTGTTAGACTTCAAAACATTTATGTTCTACTCTATATCACCTTTGGGCAGAAAATAGAATAGAACAACATCTCCTTACATTAATTCTACATCACCTTTGGGCAGAAATAGAAATAACGTAAAACTTTAAACATTTCTCTACTTCAAGAGTATTTCTTAAACTTTATCTCTATATTAATTTCACATCACCTTTGGGCAGAAATAAAAATAACATAGAAAAATACTCAATTATCTTTAAAACTTTGCTCCTCAAATTAAATTATCCCTTTGGTATATGAATTTAATATGAGATTATCATCAATCGCAGCGGGAACTTTAAATATTGCTCTACTTAAAAAGCATTTCTTAATCTGTATCGATTCTCTGAAAAATTGATCACTTTAATACAAAATTTATCAGAGATATGAACTATAAACCAATGAACTTATAGAATTATAATATTGTTATCATCAACTTTGGTCAGAAAAATAACAATACCATAATTTTAACTTAAATAAATGTCTTTCTACTCCTCTAAATTGAACTTAATTTAGAGGATGGAACTTTACTTTGCAGCGGAAACTTTAAAACTATTCAGAAGCAACATCTCATTTAAACTTTACTTCTCTCTTAAACAAACTATCCCTTTGGTTTAAGTTTGAATAGAGACAAAAATTCAACATATAATTGCTTTTGAAAAAGATCATAATAAATGCGAAATGTCACCATTTGCAACTTTACTTTTGACCCAGTCGCGTAAACAGCCCACGGTCTGCTTACGCACTCGCGGTCCACCTTTTACGGCGTGTCCACGCCTCTGCGTAGCTCGACCCACGAGCTAACCAAAACGGCCAAGCTCGACTTATTTGCTCGGTCTAGCATTATCCGAAAACTTAGCATACGACTCATCTAGGCTCTTAAAGCTTAATTCTTCCTGTTGGTTCCAATTATTACAAATAAAAGGAGCAACTATTTAACTTTTGTAGTGGCAACAAAATAAAATCATACTTTATTCAAAAGCAACATGACATTATACTTTGCCACTAACTTTCAGAAGCATTCTACTCTCTGTAAAATTTTATGCCTTTGGTACAAAAAATTAACAGAGATTTAAACTTGAAATTCATACATAATTGTTCAAAACATGCTTCTGAAAATGATAGACATAAATGTGAAAAAATTCTGTCCATAAACTTCAATTTCGGCCCGCGAAAGGAATTTGCCCGGCCTGCTAAACACCCGAACGCGCGGGTCATGCGCGCTTGCGGCCCACTGGCGGCCCAGCAACTCAGTCGCTCGGTTCGCTCTCTCGCGCGTGCACGCAGCCCACGTAGCGGCCCAGCTTGTTCGGCCCGCTTCGCGCTGCTTGGCAGCTGGCCCGCTCGGCTCACTCGCCCCGCGTCCGCCTGGGCCAGCGGCCCACTCGCGCCCGCGCCTGGAGTCCGGCCTAACGCGTGGATCGCGGCCTAAGGCCCATCAGCAGCCCGTGAAAAAAAAAACCGCTCGGCCGCTCCTGGCCATTGATTTCCTAGGGTTGGGATCGGACAGCTGTCCGCGAAAATCGCCCAAACAAAAACCAGCCAGCCGTCACCCCTGAAACCCTAGCCCCTTTTTTATTTCCTCCCCCCACTGTTCTTCTCGGCGTGGCTGGCGGCGCCGCCGGTGGCACGCAGGCCGCCACGCCACCGTGTCCGGCCACCGGCGTCATGGCCAGCGACCTTTCTTTCTCCCAGAACCCATCCTCCTCTCTCGTCTCCTCACTGCGCCCTTCTTCGTCGGCGCCGCCGAGCTCGACGGCTTTCCGTCGACGGCGAGGACGGGCGCCGCCTCCCCAAGGCTGCAGCGCTCTCCCCTCTTTCTTCCTTTCTCCATCTCACTCCTCTCGCTTGTAGCGCGCACAGCGGCAACGAGACTGCGGTGGCCGCCCTAGGCAGCCGGATGGAGATGGAGGCGCCGCCGCCGGCCACCTCGCCGGCGCGCACGCTCGCCCGAGGGTGAGTGCGCAGCCGTCGAGGTGTCCTGCGACGGTGCCCTAGGCGCCCGCGCGTGGCGCGACGGGGATGCCCGGCGAGCTCGCAGCTCGATCTAGCCGGCGAGCACACGGCTTGGGCCGTTCTTCCCGCGCGACGACGAGTCGACCGGCGGTGGTGACGGGCGTGAGGGACCCTGGTGAGCCCCTCACCACTCCGTCTCAATCTTGGGTTAGGGTTCGTGAATCTTGATGAACTCTGTTCATCTTCTTTCTGTTCTGTGATTTGGACCGAGAGGAAAGAAAAAAAAAACTTTTTTTCCCCTACTTCGATGTACTCACTAGCCTGGCTCTTGATGCCATTGTTGAAACTGTACAGGATTGCTAGGAGTAGATCGAGTGGGTATTGTCTTTAGAGGACATACCTTGACCTCGTATCGCCTTCACTGCTACGGTCGGTGAAGCTCTGCACAGGGCAGCGACGGTTGGTGTAGGTACTCCGGCGTGGCTGTGACGATGACGGCCGCTGGTGGAGCGCATCCCGCCGCTTCAGCCCTCCCTCTCAGATCGGGTTAGGGTTAGGACGGTGGAGAACTGGCGGCAGCGATGAACCTCGTATCTAGTGCCACAGCCCTCACCTCCTCTATATAGGACTGCGCGACGGGGGCCCACCAGCCTTCTATTGGGCTGGGCGTCCCCGATCAGGACGCGAGTCAAAGGCCCAGTTGGCCTTTGGGCCAACTGGCTGGAGATCAACCTAACACCTTCTTGATTCTCATATGCCACATGGCGAGCATTGTCGCAGCCCGTCCAATAGCCTCTTTATGCTAACGGCAATTTATTTTCAAAGAAAAGGCCTTTGTGTGTCGTTGCAATTCTTGATGGAATTTGGCTTCATCGATCTTGGTTATCGTGCGCCGTTGCAGTGCTTGATGATCCCTGGCCTTGCCGAATCTGTATTGTGGTGTCATCTATGAGCTGCATTGACAATCTGTTTAGCCAGACTATATATCTTCGCCTTTGCGGCACTGAGCACATCCTCTTATTTTCAAAAGCAGATCAATCCTGGATGGCTCCTCCGATCTCATGCTTCCAATGGCTTCACTGCCCATGGTCGTCCTCCCATCTGACCCCTGTAATAGCCGTGTGTGTTGCTGTCTGAGGGCACGGCGTCCCTGCTTGGCCTTGTCTGGTTTTCTGGAGAGCACTATTCGGTGGCCTTCTTTTTAGAACTTGGAAATTATAATTGATATATACAAAGAAAATTGCTTTCCTTTCGCTAGGCTACTTTGTTTACGTGGTCCTTTTTAACCAGGACCATATAGCGTCACGAACTCATGGTGCCCACTTATTCATATGTGCATGCTCTTCTATTTAATTCCTTGTCAAGAACAATCGGGAAAGTGAAAGTATTACTTGATTAGCACTATGTTTGACTTATATTCCAATTCTTTTTTGTCCACGCTGAAACATGAGTCCATGGGGATCTCACGTCTAAAGGATACGGTGGAGAGATTGACTCGATCTGAGCCATTAAAATGTTGTCCTTCTTCTTCATATATAGATGGCTAGAAATTTTTCTTTTCTCCAATTAACGTGGATTTTCTAGAGAGTCTGTGATTAGTATAGATATAGAAGATGTGCTTGTATAAACTACGAGTACGGGACGGTGCCATCCTTATTTTTTATGACTAGGTTCCACCCCGTGCCTCGGGCTAGCACTTTTCGAACGATCCAGTGCTAAACTTTAGTATGTATCACATCGATATATAGGAGGGATGTCAGACGGAATTTTCGGTTATCAATAAAAAAACAAATTACAGATTTTATCAGTACTTCACGAGACAAATTAATTAAGTATAACTAGTCCATCAACCCGTGCCCTCGCACGGGTTATACATGATTTTTATATTTTAAAAAATCATAATCAATCAAAATTTGATAGCCTATTTTATCTCATTTCTTAAATATTCTAATACAATACGCTATCTACTTATTTTTTTCATTTGATTGTGATTTAATTAGCAATTACTTATACTTACTTTTATATATTAATCCACATTAATATTGTATTCACTTACATTGCACCTTTGTATACGTTTGCCCTTTTTTAATTGAATCCTTAATTAAAGAAATGATATTAACATAAAAATTGTAGTTCTCAGTCACTACATGCATACATGATACATCTATACACTGGTGACACTCAGCATGCATGTATATCTTGAGTATGTATTTTCTATATTAATGTTAGCATAATATGGCATAAAATTTTGCTTCCTACTTTGTCATGTCCTATATGTGCTATTAAAAATAGTATTCCGACACCAATTGTATTTTCTACTTTGCTACATCTGCTTATATCTTTCTCTATTAATGCTTCTTAATTTGCATCCAACAATAATAAATATCATTTTTCTGTACCAATCGACTCCCATGGGTGCACCTTGTCCCTACTTGTTCTTTTCTCTTTCAGTGTTTTTTATACAAATCTTGTCCCATACTTGTTCTTTTCTCTTTCAGTGTTTGTTATACAAATTTGTCCCATATTTATCATTGTCTTGCTTTTAAATTTTTTAAGTTCTTTGTATGCATGACCTAATGAGAATCGATAGATGGATGATTGAATGCATATCAACAGGAACCTGGGTCTGAAGCAAATACTTGATCCTTATTCCACGCCATTCATTTTATTTTGGGAAACCACTCCATTCATCCTGGATCTCCTCACTTCCTCACCACGTATGTGCTAGATTAAAGATGAGATAGATAAATACATGCAACCAACAATAAAGAGCATATATGAATATATAGGTTCCTCAATCATGGAGAAAATAATTTCAAACATGTTAGCAGTTACCCTGTTTTGAGAATTGAAAGACATGTCTCCAGTTGACCGCGCCTTATATCCTGAGACGGAGGGAGTAGGTCTTAAGGTATTAACCTAGATAGATCATTCCATTATAGTGTAACACAAAATGGATGTCAACACCGTCGCAGTGCTCTTGTTGAATCGTTTATAATGAGATCATGTAATCGTGCCAGATCACTATACCCCAAGAGTTGAGCTTGCATAATTTAATGTGTTGGCATATACGCTGTTTTGTGGCTAGGTAGCAACATATGTTAGATGAGTCTGGCGGCTACTAACGAAATATGGCAACCTTTAGTATTCATATATTAATGAAATAATTAATTGGTTTATGTTAAATTGTTTGCATATATTTTCTAATAACCCTTTAGGAGCGATTGTTTTTTATTTAAATATTAGAGAAATTAAGGGCAAAAGATCTTTAGTATTCATATATTAGTGAAATAATTTATTGGTTTATGCTAAATTGTTTGCACGTATTTTCTAATAACCCTTTAGGAGCGAATGTTTTTTGATTTAAATATTAGAGAAACTAAGGGCAAGAGATTGGTAACGCACCAAGTACGCGCTAATTCTTGACGATGTACTGAAATTTTAGTTTAGTCAATATTAATTAGTATTAAGAGAAACCACATTGTGTCATTAAAACGATTGCTTCAAGTTTCTCGTTCGTCATCGGCCACCGGTTTGCACACTGCAAGACATGAAGCTTGAATCAAAAAATGAGCATCAATTAGTCTACTTAATTACCTCGGCACCCAGTTAATAGAATATGATTTCCTTTGGTCGTGCTACCCGAATTACGACTGTAAAAGGCATGTTTCGGTTATTAAAAATTGCTTGGCCGTGCTACCCGCGACGTGATTTTAAATTGGATTCTCTAAACCCAACGTTTTTCTAGATGTGATATTTCTATAATGGCAGAGTGGGTAATTTAGACATAAATATAGGGGTTATTTTAAGTAACTATTCATAATGGCATAGGTGGGTAAATTTATTGTATTTTTAAGTGCCCACCTAGGATCCTATGTGGCTTCGCGTGGAGGCTTTTTAACTTTTCTCTTTTTCTACAGTGTCCACCTAGGATCCTATGTGTCTTCATGTGAAGGCTTCAAAAGAAGCCTCCAATTAGTAATAGTAAGATTAATCTGTCATTATTACATGTTTATTGTAGCAGCACATTGTCAAATCATAGACTAATTGAGCTTAAAAATCGTCTCGTAAAATAATCATAATCGGTGTAATTAGTTATTTTTTAGTTTGTATTTATAAATCATTTATGTGTGGTTGTGATTGTGATGGCATGGGATTTTGTTCTGTTATCAACTTAGTAAACCCCCAAAAAAATCAGTAACAACCTAAGAGATTTTTCTTCTACTGCACATGAAATTATTATTCCTGCATGAATTTCCCAAAATTGAGTTTTGTGCCTACTCACCGATGAGAAAACACGACAAGATTGGAGGGGGCCCAACGCCCAAGCAAAGGTGAGGACGGCAGCAAAGTAGGGCCGGGCTAAAGCAGCAGCGACGACAACCTCAATACAGCCATCGTTCTTATCCATTAACCTCCATCTGCACACAGCATCGTCTGGCTCATCTTCGTTCCTAGATAATACAACAATAATATCCATTATTGATTGGCTGCTCGATTCTTCTCTCTCTTGTTCCTCGCACCGAAGACCATAGGCAACCGAGATGTGCAGGTGGGGGACAGGGAAGCGACGCCCTCTTTCACAGATGCCCGACGGCCGACGGTAGCAACCAGCAAATTCATGAAGGAAGTGCGTAAGTGCTTGGATCTACCGTGATTCATTCATTTCCTTTGTTTCAAAACGGGTTGCTCATCACCCTTTCCTCCGTTTTGATTTCCCCCACTTTTCCTGAAAAAAATCTTAGCTCCAGATGGGGCCTGAACGTTCGCACCTTTCGTTGCAGCCATCGCTGCAGAGTTCGTGTCGTTCTTGACAGGATACTTTACTGGTTCCAGATCCTCCACGACTACACCACCTGCGGCCCCTTGCTGCGCACAGTCTCAATCAAGCAACCAGGCATGGAGTTCGCGACGGGAGCACTAGGCACTCTGCTTCCCAAGCTCGGGCAGCTGCTCCAGGATGAGTACAACCTGCACAAGGGCGCCAAGAAAAACATCGAGTTCCTCACAAGAGAACTCCAGAGCATTCAAGCTGCCCTTCGCATTGTCGGCGAGGTGCCACCTGAGCAGCTCAGTGAGCTGGTCAAGATCTGGGGCCGCGACGCCCGGGAGCTGTCCTACGACATGGAGGACATCGTCGACACCTTCTTGGTGCGCATCCAGGGCCCTGAACCTGAACGCCCAAGCAAAAAGAGCTCCAAAAGGTTCATTAAAAAGATGATGGATTTTGTCACCAAGGTCAAGACTCGGCATGAGATCAGTCAAGATATCAAGGACGTCAAGGAGCTTGTAAAGGAGGTGGCCGAACGACGTGACAGGTGAGGATAATATCTTGCATTTGAATTTCTCTGAAATTGCCTCTTACCATATTGGTTTCCGAATTTGGATTGTTACAGGTACAGGGTCGACACTGTTACCCCTGCCAGAACCTTGATTGACCCTCGCTTAACATCTCTGTACACTAAGACAGCTGATCTTGTTGGCATCGATGAGACAAGTGAAGAACTAATTACAAGGTTAACAAAGAGAGATAACAAGTACGAACGACAAAAAATAGTCTCTATCGTTGGATGTGGAGGACTAGGCAAGACAACGCTTGTCAAAGCAGTGTATGACAAGCTTAAAGGGCAATTCGATTGCATAGCCTTTGTTCCGGTTGGCCGGAATCCTGACTTGAAGAAGGTTTTTATGGACATATTAATCGATTTAAACATGCATCTCAATTTAGAAATACTGGATGAAAGGCAACTCATCGGCAAACTCCGAGAATTCCTAGAAAACAAGAGGTATGTGTCACCATCCACCAAATAATGCTTCCACAATTGATGAAATCAGTACTTACCTTGCACATGTTATTTTTGGCTAAGTTTTACAAGTAGTGCTTGATTATGTTGCACAAACTAGTTTCTTGTGATATTGATTTTTGTTTTTCTTGAAGCGTTTGTTTCGCATGTTGATTTTATATGAAATGAGGGATGGCCTCTTGCCCTGATTTTAGGTTAGGAATCTTCTAAATTGTAACTTATTGATTGTTAAGTTTATGGACGAAAGGTCATATAGCTTATGAATATTACCCTTAGCATTATTTTCAGAAAAATAAAATAATTTCATCATATTTTGCATATGTCAAAAAGTTCAAGATGCTATACCTACATTATCTATACTATAAAGAGCAAAAGATTTGATGGTCATACAAATTTTACATCTTACTCTTACAATGTCTACACCTTCAGATTTTATTTTATGGTGATCCAACGCTCTAGATTAATCTAATGAATCCATGTTGACTATATGACTCCTACACCATCGGGTTTTATGATGATCAAACGCCTTAGATTAATCTGAATAGTCCATGTTGACTACGTCACTAATTTAGTAAAACACGTACATGTGGCAGGTGCCCTTCTGCTAGTACATGATAACGCACTAACCTGTATAATAAGTTTTTGGGTCCACAATTTAACCGGCGCCTCACTCCTGATTAGACAAGAACAAGTAGGGATGTTTATACCACAACTAGATCAATTTTTTTATGAGCCGGTAGTGATACTCATGCTAGTCCGGCTCCCGTCGCAGTTTCTTTTTTTTTCGTTTGAGAAAAAGCAACACTCCCAGTTCTGAACCAGGAGCAATACTACCCCGCATGTGTACTCTGAGAGTCTGAGTTCTATATCCGAGAGTGAGGGGGTTAAGGACCGGGAGAGAAGCCTACTTCTTGGCATACTTCTTGCTTTTATAGATTCTCTAGATAGCTTGGCTGACTCGTGACTTCTGCTCATCTCATGCTGGTAGGTACTTCCTTGTTATTGATGATGTATGGGACACAGAATCCTGGGCAACAATCAAATTGGCTCTTGTTGAGAACAATAATGCAAGTAGAATAATCATAACTACTCGTACACATCAAGTTGCTATAGAAGCTGGTGAGGTTTACAAGCTAAAACCTCTTACAGATGATAACTCTAGAAAGTTATTTTTTGCAAGGATATCTGGTGGTGAAAGCAAACCTTCTGATAATCAACCAGATAAGATAACTGACAAAATTATAAGCAAGTGTGATGGCATTCCATTGGCTATCATCACAATGGCTAGCATGTTGGCGGGTAAACCTAGGGAAGCATGGTCAGAGGTAAACCTCTCTATTAGTTTTGGGAACAAAGGAAATCAGCAAGTAGACAACACTATGAAGATACTATGTTTGAGCTACTATGATCTACCTTCTCATCTAAGAACATGCTTATTACATCTAAGTATGTTCCCAGAAGATTCTTTCATTGAGAAACGTCCTTTGATATGGACGTGGATAGCTGAAGGCTTTGTGCACGAGAGAAAAGGAGTGCCCTTGTTTGAGATTGGGGAGGGATACTTCAACGATTTGGTAAATAGAAGCATGATCCAGCTGGTAGAGGAGTTGGAAGGGTTTGAAATGGTATGTGGTTGCCAGGTTCATGATATGGTATTGGATCTCATCCGTTCCATTTCATCTGAAGAAAACTTTGTCACTATATCAGATAACAATGCTGGGACATCATCATCAACACAAGGCAAAGTTCGCAGGTTAGCCCTCCAAAATGGTGGGGCCGTGGAGGCCCATGTGGACATTCAACAAGTGAGATCACTCGTCTTGTGTGGGTGTGATATTGACAGGGTGGTTCCATTTTCAAGCTTTAAGCTTGTACGTGTGCTAGACATACATAGTTCCAGCCAGTCCATAAAATGCTGCCATTTGGAGCATCTCCGGCATTTACTTCATTTGAGGTACCTACGGCTAAGCGGTGCGAGCACAGTTGAGCTTCCAAAAGAAATAGGAACTCTAAAGTTTTTGCAGACATTGGACGTGGAGGGATTTGTTAGGATAAGTGATGAAGAAGCGGCAATAAGCTTGGGCCGTCTAACACAGTTGTTGTGCCTGCGATTTAGATGCCCAGTTCCAATAATGCCTATTGGGATTGGGCAGCTGACGTCCCTGGAAGAGCTCCAGATACACTATTATGAACGTGACGAAGAGCCATGGAAACGATTTGTGAAGGAGCTGGGAAGCCTCAGGGCACTCAGCGTCCTCCGCCTTGGTCTGTTTTCGGATGTCGAAGAACTACAGATAGATGTGGGTATGGTGGAGTCTCTGCGCAATCTGCAAATGGTGGAGCACCTGTCACTGATGTGCTGCTTTCAAGTGTCTACGGACACGGCGGCATGGGAAGAAGCGGGCTTCCTTCTCCCACGGTGCCTCCGCGAAGTTGTTTCTAGACCGGATATGGTTCTCTCAGCTCCCAACGTTCTGCATCAACCCCTCACGCCTTCCTAACATCTCCCACTTGTCCCTGCGTGTGGATGCTATCGATGAGCAGGACCTGAGAATCCTCGGGCGGCTTGCCCGAGCTCCGTTACCTTAAGCTGGGTGTGCAGTTCACTACCGAACTGGTATGCAATACTACTACTGATGCCGCCGGTGATGGCCGCTTATTCGAGAAGCTGAGGCACTGCAGCATCATGTGCTATGATGAGGTCCGATTATTATTCCTGGACGATTGTTCGGGCGGCGGCGTTTGGTTTCGTATGTGGCATGTGCATGCTTCCATGCTCTTGGGCTCTGAGGTGGAGGACGTCTGCTGTGGCAAAGGCGTGGCGCCGACCCTGATGCCGAGCGTCCAGAAGCTTTGGTTTACAGTCAGCGTGCGGGAATTGAAGGATCACAGCGACAACAATGACTGCGGCATGCTCGTCTTGGAGTACTTCGCCTCGCTTCAGAATGCCACGGTAACCATCGACTGCAGTGGTGCCTCTGCTGCGGAGGTGGAGGAACTGGAGGCTGCGCTAAGGTTCGCAGCTGACATCCATCCCAACCGTCCCACACTCAAGGTGAGCATGTCAGGGGAGGAGAAAATGGTCTCGGCTGCCTAATAAGACCAAAAGGTACGACGAAATGTATTTTTCTTCTTTTTTTATTTATTGATTGATGTACTCATAATCCCCCTGGGAGTACCTCTCAGGAGGCATCCTAACCGTTTATTACTATTTATCTGAAATTACATATGGTTCCAATCCTTTAAAATATACTGCATTTCAGTTGAAAAACCGAACATATTATATTCGTTTTTTATAGCCTGAATGTTTGAATTACGTGTCAATTTCCAAAATTGACAACAAAACTTTTGTATCTATAGCGTTATGAATTCAGAATGCTTATCAAGAATTTATGTCTTGAATAAGTTTTTCATTTAAGTACAATAACTTAGTTACTTTAGGGCAACTCCAATGGAACTCTCAAAATTGAGCCCCTACTCACTCATATGAGGATCTCTCATCCTGTTTTTACCCCCCTACTTTGTTTCACACTCCAACCGAGCTCTCATTTTACCTCCCTACATTTTACCCACCTTCTTTTTTTACCAATATGATTGCCTTGACCAGCTAGCATTATATATGCAAATGATGTCATTTTCGATAAAATTTAATACACGAATATATTTTGAACGAGTAATTTTTGAACGGATATATTTGTAACGGTTAGATTTCAAAAAAAAAATGAATTGTAACGACTATTTAACCAACGTCTACATTCCAACGGCTATATTTCCAACGGCTATATCTCAACGTCTATATCCCAACGTCTATATTTGAAACGGCAACACTTTCAGCTCTATATATACACGCCCATTCACCCTCTCTTCTCTGCACCAAGTTATTCACGTCTTTGCTGATTCTCCACCTGAAATGAGTCGCCTCTCTCGCTTGGACTCATCGTCCTCATCGGATGATGATGACGAGACCGAGCTCATTCTCACTGCACTGCAACAAGCACACACTCAGTACCAAGCTATGCATGCTCCACAATGGGGGGGCTCTGTACCTGGCCGTCAGTATATTCATCGCGAGAGAGAAGCTGGGAATTGGAGGTTGCATAATGACTACTTTTCAGAAGCCCCAACATATGATGCTACTATCTTTCGTCGCAGGTTTGAAATAGATATAATTTTGCTCCATCAGCTTTGTTCATCCATTAGCTTAGTTCATATTTCTTATAGTTGTTTTTGTTCGCTCAGGTTTAGAATGGCCCGTTCTCTATTTCTTCGCATAGCCCATGCTGTAGAGGAGCATGATGATTATTTTGTGCAAAAAAGAGATAGATGTGGACGGCTTGGGTTATCATGTATGCAAAAAATTTGTGCAGCATACATGATGATAAGTTATGGAGTACCAGCCGATTTTATGGACCAATATTTTCGTATTGGTGAAAGTACTGTAATAGAGAGTCTTAGAAGGTTGGTTAAAGCTATTATTGAAGTGTTTGGAGATGAGTACCTGAGAGCTCCAAATGAGCAGGACACAACTAGATTGCTTGCAATTGGAGAGCGTAGGGGTTTTCCTGGAATGCTTGGGAGCCTAGATTGTATGCACTGGCAGTGGAGAAATTGCCCTACAGCATGGAAAGGTCAATATACGGGGCATATGCACGAGCCTACAATCATTCTTGAAGCTGTTGCTTCTAAAGACCTTTGGATTTGGCATGCATTCTTTGGTTTACCAGGTTCTCACAATGATATCAATGTTCTTCATCGATCACACCTTTTTGCAAGGCTAGCCGACGGGGAAGCTCCAAGGGTTGATTTTACTATCAACGGTCATAATTACAATATGGGGTATTACCTTACAGATGGCATCTATCCTCAATGGGCAACATTTGTGAAGACCATACAATCTCCACTTGGCAATAAGCGAAGATACTTTGCCAAGGCACAAGAAGCAGTTAGAAAGGATGTTGAACGAGCCTTTGGAGTTTTGCAATCACGTTTTGCCATTGTTCGTGGACCGGCCCGTTTCTGGGACAAGAATACTCTTAGAGATATCATGTCAGCTTGTGTCATAATGCATAACATGATAATAGAAGATGAGCGAGATGAAGATGAAGATTTCCACTACGAGGGGGTTGGGCGACTTGCAAGACCTTTCACGGCTGAAGAACGTAATCGTACACGTGAGTTCCGTGAGTTCATTCAAGCTCATCGTGATATCAGAAATAGGGAAACTCACTGTCAACTTCAGGAAGATCTAATCGAGCACATCTGGCAACGTCATTCAGACCTGTATTGAATGTACCATGTATTTCCTATTGTAGTTTCTAATTATTGTAAGTTGTATTTCTAATTATTGTAAGTTGTATGCCGTAAAATAAGACCACAAGCTAAGATAAATAGTTCACATACAGACCACAAGCTAAGATAAATAGTTCACATACAGACCACAAGCTAAGATAAATAGTTCACATACAGACCACAAGCTAAGATAAATAGTTCACATACAGACCATCACATGATGCCCATATCTCACATGTTGCTGTAGCGTCGAGCAATGATCTCTTCCTGCAGACCACTATAGAATTTTTGTTGTAGCACACTCATACCACTAAGGTCCATATTCATGATTTTTTCATCATCCATCCTTCGCTTCAACACAAGCTCTTCTTGTTGTAAATCAAGGCGCCTATTCTCTACTTGTTCCATAAGTTCAATCTTCCTAGTCTCTACTTGTTGTTTCAGTTCAAGTCTTTTAGTTTCTACAGCAAGTCTCTCATCATTGCGCTCTTTTTTCTTAAGCTCCTTCAGCTCATCGGCCTTTTCCCTCTTCAACCATAAATTTTCCATTGCGTCCATGTAAAGAGTTTCACCATTAGAGCTAGGAGTTTTACCTCGCCGTTCCTTCTCCTTCTTCTGACCATCTGGCCGCCCTTTCATAGGTGAAGTATGACTTGGACCATCCTCTTCTTCAGCATGGCGGCTCTCATTTGTTCCAGGAGTTGCATTGGATGATGTCTTCTGCTTCTTAGAGCTGCTGTTGGTGTTGTTACAAGGAAGGTCTTTCCACTTCGGGGCATGCTGCAGCAAGTTCCAACAATGCAGTAACCCAAATGACCTCTTATCTTTGTCATGATCCTTGTACATGACACACGCTTGTTGAATCTACACAATTAAAGCATGTATTAGTAACCATACACACAAACATATATATTTGGAAGTAATTCTCAGAAAAAGAATGTATACCCTGTCTTGTTCTGTAACACCGCTTTGATTTGAACGGAGGACTTGTCCATACCATGAACAGAATTTGCTAACACTTGCTTGGATGACACCCCAACGGTGTGAGAGAGAACTGCTATTACGATCAGAGTAAAAGGTCTTGTGGTTGTGGTAGTACTCATGAATTCGCTGCCAATAAGTACCATGAGTTTGATCAACAGATTGAACAGGGTCCATGCTTATTTCTAGCCATGCTGACGCCAACAGAATGTCTTCCTTCTCACAGAAATTTTTTGTTCTCTTCTTGTTATTGTTTCCTATCTTCAGGGATGGAGAAACCTCAGCAATGGCTTGTTCTTCTGGCAGTGCTCCAAAATTGATCTCGTCAGCGTCAAGCTCACTGCTACCAATATTAGACTGCACCAAATCCCACCCAGCTTTGGATTTCATCCTCCCTGGACATCACCAAATCACCAAAATTCAGTATGTAAGAGTGAAATTGCAGCGGCATGGACTCTTCCCATCCATTCCAGCGTCAGCAGGTACATCTCCTCCCTACCGTCCCCTTCCAATTTTCCCTTCCAGGCGGCTCCAGAGTGGACCCTCCCGGCTGGCCACTTTTGCCCCTGCCGGCCTCAACGCTAGCCGGAGCAGAGCTCCCATCGCCTATTGTTGGCCCTGCTTTTCTCCTTGCGCTGGTCACTTTTGCCCCTGCCTGCCGTCCTCACCTCCGCTCCCGCCCAAGCCTCCGGCGACGGGCCTCTGCTACGCTCCGTCAGAAGTTGACCTTTTGATATGGGCTGAATAATTTGGATCATAACTCAACACTCATGAGCTAATACACTCATCCGGTTTTTCTCAAAACCAAATCATTTCGCGTACACCAAATCACCCACGCATAAGAGCTATAGATAGGTGTTCAAGGTTTCAGGCCGCTGTAGCTTCAGTAACCTATTGGCACATATGGGAGGCTTGGAATGATGTCAGAAATAATGATGCCATGGCTTGCCCTCTCCATATTTTGAAGAAAACTCAAGCCTATGTGGATATCACTCAGCTGCATTTAATAAAATCAAGTCAGACTTCTAGATGTGTGGAGCCCTAAAAAAATCCCGAGGTGGCTTCCACCTCAAATCGATTTGGTATGCATTAACGTGGATGTGGCTGTTTTCTTTTCCTTGTCGAGTTTGATTGCAGGCGTGGTAGTCCGAGACTATATGGGACATTGTTTGATAGCATACTGTCAGTCTTTTGTTGGGATTACCATGCTGCAGATGACTGAAGCACTTGTTGTGCAGTCTAGTGTAGCCTTACCTCATGACGAAGGATTCCGAAAAATCGTGGTCCAGTCTAATAGCTTATCCCTTTATTCGAAGCTTTTATTTTGCGAATCATACAATACATATGCAAATGCTCACAAACATGCACGCAACCTTGCTTCGAAGCTAAATGAAAGAGAAAGGGGCCGATCTCAAATAAGCACCATTGTCGTAGACATCAAGACTAAATCAAGGAAGGATACATTCATTGTTACATAGTGCTAATGAGGTAGCTCATGTATTTAGCTGGATCAAGGGAGCTCTGTGCTTTTTCGGTTTATTGGCAATGTATTCTGATTGTATATCTAAGATGTCATATACTTGTATCTCTTGAATCACTTGCAAGGAGTTGATGATCCCCCTAATCCATGTTGAAGCACTCATTAAGATCTTTGCTTCACCTCAAGTCATAAAGACTCAAGTGCTCACTAAGAATGCCCCTTCTCTATCTCCGGAATGGCGGGCTTCACGTCATGTACATGTACAAGAGATCTTCCTTGGGGCACCCACAATCTCCAAGAGCTAAAGAAATCCAACTCATCAAGACTGTCTAGGTGCCTCAAAACACCAAGAGTAACAAGCATAATCACTCTCACTTGACCTCACTAAGACTCATCAATATATCAATGCACACTTGCTCTCTCAAAGCACTAGAGATTGATGCACACTTATTCCGGTCACAATCATAAGAAAAAGTTCATCCGGTTGAAAAGAAATGTTATATTCTTGATCTCTGATCAATAGTACGATCAATGATTGGATATCCTGGTCGCTTAATGATTGGCACTATTGGACACAAAGCCCCAATTCACTCTCACAATGGTTAGATGATCATCCGATTGAAAGTCTGATGCTCAAACGGATATTCTGGTCCAACTAAGTGGCTTGCATTTCACTCGACACCGTCTCTATGTAGAGTGAGATTTTTTTCTTTCAAACGTCCAACCAGCACTCGATCGGATATTCCGGTCATGAAGGGTTTCCACCTCGATCTTCATGCATGGACATATTTATCCGGTCGCTTTACTTCTGTGTTGATTGGATAATGATTGTTGGACTTGCTTGATCGGATGAACTGGGTAAAGTCTGACCCGCTCAAAATAGGACCAATCGGATTGAATGGTCCATTGACTTGTCACACTACACAAGTGATTCGTTCGACTCCAACGGCTGCTTGCATTCATAATCAACATCATTTCCTTTGTTAGAATGGTTAATGTCAAACTTTGTAATTAAACAATGCACGGGACTAAAAAAAACCTTACAAGATTGAACTCCTAACTAGAATTTATTTAAGCAAGCGCTCACATGAATAAAGACACCAGAATTAAAAAAAAAGCAATAGAAACCAAATAGGAGAGAAACAGACTTGCCTTATCTGAAAACTCCCCTAACCGTCTGTATCTGAACCTCGTCAGGTTTCTTTTTTTTAATTTTGACGCCTCGCCAGGCTTCTTTGATTAAAGCTGGGTTGATCGATGCCTTGAGTCTCAAAAAACCAAGCCTTCTAAAACAAAAAGGGTGACATATGTCTTGTAAAAGACACAGACATGCGCTGCACAAGTAGTAGTACCCCAACACGGCAGGAAGCTAGTAGCGCTCACACGTACTGCACAAGCACTTGGCTGATAGCTCGCTCGTAGCATATATAAATAGCAGGGATGGGGAAGCTAAAGACGCCAATATCCGCCCCGAGAGCAGGCCAGCACACGTACACTAGGGTAGTACAGAAGCCATGAGTTTCGCACAATCCGTGCGGTGGTGGGAGGAGTGGCAGCTGCGGTTCCTGGTCCTTGCCAGCCTCAGCCTCGCCTTCCAGTACTTCCTCTTCGCCGCCGCGCTCCTCCGCAAGCGCCGCGTCCCGCACTGGTTCAGGGCGCTCATCTGGCTCGCCTACCAGGGCGGCGACATCGTGGCGGTCTACGCCCTCGCCACCCTCTTCAGCCGCCACAAGAAGGACGAGGTGGCCGCCGCCGGCAGCGACGACGACGGCGGCGGCGGCGCGCACCTGGACATCCTGTGGGCGCCCGTCCTGCTGCTGCACCTCGGCGGGCAGGACGGCATCACGGCCTACAGCATCGAGGACAACGAGAACTGGCGGCGGCACCTTTTGGTCGCCGCGTCTCAGGTTAGTGCGGCTAGCAGACGGCGTGCACGTGCTATTAGCATTACACGCATGTTTTGCGAATTTTTTTTAATAAGGAAATATATATATATTAATGTCTTAGCCGCTGTATCAATCAATGTACTATATAGCTGTTCATTATTACACGCATGTTTTGCGGATATATGCAACTGATATATAATTATATACATCTGTTCCATAGGCCGTGTTTAGACAGGTATTGAAAAGTTTTTTTAGGGTAATAAATGTACCTTTGACCAATAATTAGGGGTATTAATTAAAGGCAGTTTACAAAACTATCTTCACAACCCTAGGTAAATTCTCGCGACGAATCTAATGAGGTCTTTGACCACACAATTAGAAGATGGTTACTGTAGAGTTACTGTACCAAATCATAGATTAATTATGCCCATTAGATTCGTCGCGCAAAGTTACACCCATCTGTGAAAAGGTTTACAAATAACTTCATTTAGTGCTTCATGCATACAAGATTCTTTGCATTTAATGCCTTCGAAAATTTTTTCTGAGGGCATCTAAACACGGCCATACTTCCATGCGTGTCTCAGATCACCGTGTAGCCATATCTATGTGTTCTGCAAGTCATGGTGGTTCCATGACGGGAGGCTGCTGCGCGCATCGATCCTCCTCTTCGTCCCCGGCGTCTTCAAGTGCCTGGAGAAGCCCTGGGCTCTCTAGAACGCGACCGTCGCCAGCATCGCCAACTCCTCTGACCCACAGATGACACTAACCTTGGAAGAAGACGACCGCACGCTGCCGACGGACACGGGGGTGCGTCGACAAAGAGGCCAAGAGAGAAACGCCCCTCTTCTTCGACGACAAGATGAGCAACGACGAGCCCTACCACCTCTTCGTCGACCTCGCCCACCCTTACTACATCCGCCTCAAGAACCTCCAGGTCATGGCGGCGGCCAAGGGGACCGGCAGAGCGGAGGCCCACGGGCGGGTGCGCGTCGCCGTGTCCCGCGCCTTCGACCGCCTCTACACCAAGCACATGGCCAGCTACGGCGGCGTGCTCCGCGCCGTCGTCGTGATCGTGAGTTCGTGACCCTCGCCGTCGTCGGGCTCTTCCGCCGCCGTGGCGAGAGCCTGCCGTACGCCCGCGCCGACGTGGTGGTCACCTACGTGCTGCTGTGCTTCACCGCGGCGCTGGAGCTCATCTCCGCCGCCGTCGTCCTCGGCTCCGGCCTGCCGGAGACCGACGACAAGCTCTCCCAGTACAACCTCCTCGCCTACCTGTCCCGCAACCGACGGCGCCGCCGGCTCAGGCACGCCGCGCTCCTGGTCGGGCTCAAGGACCAGCTCGACTGGCTCTGGCCCACCGCGCCGCCCGTGCCTTCCCGCCGCGTCACCGAGCTCGTCCATGAGCATGCCGTCGGTGGGTGGATGGGTTACAAAGACAACGCCGGCGGCGGCGTGTGGAAGGGCATAAGATCTGTGGAAGACTACCGCCGGTTCAACGACAGCCGTGGTCAGAGACTCAGAGGACGCTCGAGAGCGCGGGGCTCGTCGCCACTGCCGGCGGCGGCGTAGATGAAGGAGGAAGGAGGAAGAGAAGAAGGAGGCGGCGAGGAAGAAGGAGGCACTAGCGAATCGAGCCAGGAAGCACGGGGACGAGAGGATGTGGGAGGTGATCCAGGGCGTGTGGGTGGAGATGCTCTGCTTCTCGGCCGGGAAGGTGCAGAGGGCTATCTGCACGCCAAGAGCCTAGGGCAATGGAGGCGAGTACCTCACCTACGTGTGGCTCCTCCTCTCGTACATGGGGATGGAGACCATGGCGGAGAGGATGCAGAGGACGGGGTTGAGGCCCGTGGAAGGAGACGCGGGGGCTTTGGTGTCGACTTCTGATCTCGAGGAGGATGACGACGACGAACCGTCAGCGCGAACTGGGGCCGCAACGACAGCGGCTGCGGCGGTGGTGGCAGCGCCTCCGGCAGCGATCTCGGGGTCAGCCGTGGTGCCCTTCGTTGGTGATGACAATGTCTGATAGATGAAGGGATGGTGCACTGAACTTTGGAGCTTGTTTGTTTTGTGTTGCTGCCTTTTGCCATTGTATTTCTGCATAATTATGTTTGCTCATGATGATTCTTGCACGCATGCTATGTGTATGTTCTTGTATGTGTCTGTCGGTGTTGCCGCGATGCTGCGGCGGCCTCTAAATTGTATTCTTGTTTTACCTACCAATAAAAGTTGTTTTTGCTTACATGCTTGTGGCGCAGTGACAACTGTTCAGTGCAGGAGGCGCCTAGCTTACTTTCTGAGAGACCAAGTAGAGATATGTCTTGATCTAATATGTGATGAGTGATTGACTATTGATTTGGACTTTCATCAATTGAGTCGATATTTTATATGTACTTGATGATGCTAATGGCTAATAGAAGGTGTTGTGCTACGTCCGTTGAGTTGTGGTGTGTAAATGTATCTTGTGTGGTTATGTCTCTTGACTTGTGATGTGCAAGTGATAGATGTGGCATGGCAGTCGGTGGTGCGAGGTGAAGGTTGAGCGAACGATGCATTCCAATGGATTACGCTGCGGTCTTGGGTGATCGTTAGGGGCCTTGGACCAAAGGACCTGAAGATACCATGCGAAGCCATGGTCAGTCCTCAAGGTGCACTGAAGAGCAAGAGTACACGAAGGTGGAGAGGGCGCTGGCCTAGTCAAGAAGTAAAACGACGTCAAGTTCAGTAACTCCGAGAGCATCCCGGGCACGTGATCGACTTGAAGGCATCGTGGCACTTGGCGTAGGCTGGGCCGAGTCAGGAAGAAATGCAAGCGCAAGTCTAGTAACTCTGGGAGTGTCCCTCGTAGATGATCGACTTCAGGAGTCGTGGCACTTGGCGGAGTCTGGACAAGCATCTCGATCGGTTTTGGTGGTTGGTCCTCAAAATCACAAGCGGTCATGCGGCGACCCACTGGGTTTAATGGTTCAGTTCACAAAACCCCCAACGCATTGGCGGATTTTCTGATTTGTACCACAAAATTAGGGGGTGGCCCCGTGATGGGGGAGTGCAGTTCGGAGGACGCGTGGCGAGATCACCGAGCTTACATCGAGACGAAGCGTGAAGATATCGGGTTCGTCCGATCGATACAAAAGGATCTGAACAAGTTTACCCTTAAGGAGTGACTATTGTGTATAGCCATCCATTAGATATGTGAGGTGATAGACTTATCATTTGTTTATGAGAGTTTTTTTTAAGGGTTCAATAGAGGGAGAGACGAGTTATTTTGATTCGATCTTTTTACTATTCTAGTTTTGTTTGCGCTTAGAAGTGACCTGTAAACGAATATGGTAAAATAATTCAAACTTTAATTTCGTGCCAAATTATTTCCTCCGTTTGAATCTGAGGTTTGTTATATTTGGTATTTTCGGATGTACTTTTGAAGGAATTTTTGTTCGTGTGATTAGGCTGCGAAATTTGTAAAATTTGTTAGGGGCTTTTGTTGCTAGGATTCTTGTGAACAACTTTGGTGTGATCCCCCACGAATCCCTCACGGATTTGGCTCGAATGTGAACTTTTCCCAAAACCGGTCTCTTTGGTTGACGTTCGGTTTGATCCAAAATTCGTGATGTATAATATTTGAGGTTTATGATATCTTCTTCTTGGATCTGTTAGCTCTCAAGGAGGTGCATGCGTAGCTCAAGTTTTATTTCAATCCGTCGTGTGAAGTTTGTTCTTTGGCCTTTGATTCTTCCTCTGTCGTGTTCTTCGGTCTCGGGTTGTTCGCGTCGAGCAGAGGAGCAGCAGGCAGGCGAGCGAGCACGAGGAGCGACGCAGGCGGGCGTGCGCTCGACTGGGCCAGTGCTAGGCCTCGTGCAGAAAGCCCAGTCTCGCACTCGCTGCGGACCTGACACGGACTGACTGGCAGCCCAGCGCGGTCTACGCAGGCGAGCGCAGCCCAGCTTGACAGCAGGCAGGTAGCCCAGTGCTGCCTACCGCGTACAGCCCAGCATTCAGGAACACGACGCAGGCTCGGCCCAGCATTCAGGCACACGACGCAGGCTCAGCCCAGCGTGCAGAAAAGGCCAGCATCAGCAGCACACCACGCAAGTACTCAGTCCGTCCCAAAAAATTATGCTCTCGCTTCCAGAGGAATCAAACAATTTTAAATTTGATTAAATTTTTACCAAAAATACTAATATTTATATTTTTAAATAGATTTAGTATGAAATATATTTTATGATTAATTTAATGTATCATAAATATTAGTAATCTTTACCTAATAATAAACCAAGCATTGCCTCTGCCAAATTGATGGTACGTCATCCAAATCGATGTACGGGCTAATGCGTTATGCCCGTGCTATAATATTGGATCATTCCCTAATTCATTAGCTAAGTCAGTTAAACGATTGGTTTATGGATTCACAATATTCCCTCTTTGTAATTTAATTATTTGTAGGCCAGATGTGTATAAAATTTCGATATGATTCATTTAGGACCCATTTTTTAAAATTGCTAGGCTAAAATGTGGACCTTTTACCACCTGTAGCCAATGGTAGAGGTGGAGTCTAATGCAGCGGGTCTATTTCACTGACTGTCATTCGCTCTAGGGGATAAAGGAGGAGATGATGGTGGTGAGTGAGCAGGTCATGCCGCCGCTGTTAGGATGTGCAAGATCATCGTGAGGTCGACGATCGACAGCGGGGGTCGAAGGACGTCCTTGGGCTCCACATGAGTCGCAAAAGCCAAGTCAGAAGGATGAAAGGTGCTGATCTTCGTTGATGCAGCTTGAGAGGAGACGGAGAAATGCGAGGTTGTTTTAGATAATGAATAAACATTCGGTTTTGACCTTCATAGAAGGCTACAACACCTTATTACACAAACTGCAGCACATTCGTCTACTCAGAAAAGAGAGAAATGCGAGGTAACAACACAACAAATATGTAAGGTGGAAAATATTCACGGGACACGGACGTCATCTTGGGTCAGCTTCCGCAAAAGCCGTAAAAGAACGGTTCTTAACTTTTTACCGTGCAAATTTGTAGATAAGTGTTGGACTTGGGTTCCTTTTCTTTTCTTTGTACTACGGTAACATGCGTTCTCTTATTTTTTTAAAGAGATCTACTGTACACACGTACAATAACATGAGGGCTCGTATGGCCTGAGAATTATTCTTCCGCTTTATGAATGTAGTTATATTGATCGGTGAGCTAGCCTTGGCATCTTTGTTTATTCATTGCCGCAGCTTGCCTAGTTCAATTCCTTCAGCTAGCTTTCTCGGTGAGCAGCTTGTTCGTGTATAGCTTGCGTGCAACGTGATTTGTGATATGTCACTTTCATGCAACAGTGAATGATCTTTGTAGGCATTAGCTCAATATTTATTTAGTTCATGTACTGGTTACATGTGTTGCTCTGCAGCAAGTCAATTGCTTTCTTTAGCTTGCTCACCTGTTTATCTAGAGAGCTTGTTTTAACCAGTAATTAGTGTGAAGCTTTTTCGTGCCATTTTATTGTGTTTTTGCATTGCTCTGAGGATTTTCTAATTGTTACTAGAGCGAGCCCGTCACGGGTTGGCTTGTGTCGCCTTTACAATGAGAAGAGCGGTTATAATCAGGAGTTCGGAACGTAGGATTTGTTCTTATAGGAGAATCGTTCACCTCACCTGCTCGCCCCTTTGGGGTCCTACACTTTCAAGATTCTTCGTTTGCTTCTATTTTCGGAACCTATCGAGTGCCAGCAGCAACTGAGACATCGCTCCCACTTATTCAAAATAAATAAATAAATCCTGGAGAAATAACAGTCAATGATTAGGCGATGGAGGTAGATGACAAAAAACAAGCAAAGCCCCAATGAAAAAACCTGCGAGGACAGAGTTCATGGGGATGGAGAGCTGGCGGAGAGGCTGCAGCCTGCAGAGCAGTCTGTGAAATCTGATGGACCATGGTGCACTGAATTACACGAGTACATTTTCTGCACATGCTTTCACTCTGTTTCTTTCCGGCGGGTGTGTAATGTGGTGTTGGTGTTGCTAATGTTTTAACTACAAATTTCCTGGATCAAGATGGGAGTCCTCATCAAATTTATATAAAAGCATATATGACTGCGTTTTTAATTCTATAAACAACGAATATAAGTTTTGGATATAAAATGCTTTGAGAACTAAAGTGCTGTTACAACTTATATTTGCAAGAAAATATGGCTACCACAAACATGAAGCAGTAGTCCAAAATCATAGTAGACATTAACTATATTACCACCTAATTACCTAAAGATTCTAAATATCTAAGGCGTTTAGATTTTTTGCCATCAACATGACGTTACACCAAATTGATCCCATGTGGCTCTAAAAAAAAAAGATAAGACTTCGCACCAAACTCATAATTCTGTTTCAAATTTATTTACAATACAACACAATCGTGTTGAAACAGAATAACATGATTTTGTTCCTCAAAAAGAAGGCACAACTGAACAATTAGAAAAAACAAAAAAAAAGGAACCCTACCACACCGTGTCAAAACTCTCTATGGCTAATGCTAAAAAATGGTTGGTGTTTATTTACATTGCGTTCCAAAAATACTAGAGCACAAAAAAAGGAATATTAACAATATATGTAAAGAGAGAAGGAACAGAAGAATAAATGCAGATAGAAGATACTTCACATTTTAACTAATCACCAAAAAAATCAACCAAAGAATGCATCAACAGGGGTGGAAAGATGCAACAACGACTGCTTAACAGCGAGCTTTATGTTCAGAAAGTAGCTCATTCAGGCCAGAGACGTGCAAAGGCACGGCTCATCCTTCCCTAGGTTGCCTGTAACCAGATTATCAGAGAGCAGATGCGCTTAGCTTCCTTTTAGGAATCTTCTTTTGCTTCTGTTTGGGGAATCTGTCCAGTACCAGCATCAGACCGACATTGCTCCCACACATACCAATGGGGTACCTGCCATTTTATACCCAGTATTGGTGAGGTGAAATGTAAAAAGAGTAAGAGCCAAGGACTAGCCACTGAAGCAAGATTTGGTAAGTCACCTGATGCGATTTGATTTCCTTCGCCAGCAGAATATAGATGCAACCCACTGTATGTCACATAAAATAAGCAAAAACCAATTAAAAATTTTGTACAACATTATCTGCTATAATCAAACATCCAAATGATGCAAAATAAATTAAATGTAGTAATTTCTCTAGTCTAAGTCCAGCAAAAGTAATAGGTAGGGTGCCAAAGTTTACCCTATAAATTAACTGAATTACACACTGTAACACAATTGCACAGCAGTACAAGACAGTACTAATGAGACCATAACTATGACATATTATAGTCAATTAATAATAGTATGGTCAGAACTAATGCTTTTTAGTCAATCATCAGAATGAGCCAGTCCCAGTAGCCACCATGTTGATAATCATAAGGTCACATGTCTTACATTGTTTCCAACAATTCGGTAGCAGACTTGGCGTTGATATAAAATAGACTAATCTAATTTAAAACAGATTCCCTGTTATCGATCCATCCATGTGCCATCTCTTCTGTTGTTTGGTAGCGTGACAGGATAAGGCACATGGCCAGGACCTCTAGTTCAGGTATGATGCATTATCAAATGGTAATGCATCAGGTGAGTGCACAACAAAGGACAAACCCGTGAAATTGCAACTAACAGATAGCAAAACAGGAGCAATTTGTGATCTCCTAAGATTGAAAATCAACCTAAGAAATGAGGTAGGCCCTTTGTTAAGAGATACACAATAATGACTTTGAAAGAAAACTGAGGCAAAATAAGGACGATGAACTTTGATGCTGTAGCACATCACATCTTTAAGGATTAAACAAAGACCTCAGTTATGCAGAGGTATCTACAAACAGTATTACAGTAATGAATGAACATAGTTAACATTTGATTAACCAAAGTTGCAGTAAGACGTGCTCATGTAACTGTGTGATTTCTTTTATTAAAGAAAAAAATATTGGTATAATAGCTGAGGTGGGACCTGTAGGAGTAAGATCAATTGAGGAAAATATAGTCCTGTTCACAAAAGCACAGTTGTTTTCCATCCCAAGCAAAACAAAGGATTGTTACTAACATGAACAACCACAAGTTCGCAACACATGATAAACAACTATCTTTTCAACCATCCCTGACAATCTGGGTACAAATGTGGGCACATACTGTAGTTTTATTGAACAGAGGACATACAGCAACGATCTGCATTTTAACATGTGGCGCTCACAAAAGATTTTAAGAGCTTTCACACAATGTATTAAAGAAAGTGAAGCTCACCAACAGAATCATGGACACCGAAAAATTATTAATCAATAGCCCTTCAGGAGAAAGTGTCAAATCTTAATTTTCAGGTTATTTGCTAAATAAAAAAAAACAGGGTGTATAGGGTGGAAAAGAAGGGGATGCCAAGCATATACTTCTACATTTCAATAAGACAATGAATCCTGTTCAGACCATTTAGATTCCAACAATGACAATTTTGCTATGTACAATTACTTACCAAAAACTCAAATAGGGACAAGTGACCACAAATGCAGGGACTATAAAATAGCACCCACTACTGAGTTGACATTGTATCAAGCAACAAACGCGTTCCGGATAAATCATTAATTGGAGTCCTGCATGTTACGTTACCTTAATGCTAATTATTTTGGTATTCACATGGCTCACTCCAAGCAAGCATTACAATGGCAGTACAACACATCTGAACTAAGTGGAATTAATCAAGCAACAAAGAAACAGAGTATTGTGCATTTATTTACCTTGATCACTGTCACAATGAAGATCTTGAAAAAGGAATTTGGCTTTTTCACCACCTTCCTCTGTGCCGCTACAACTGGTTGGAGCCTTGGCTGTGCCTGTACCTTCAGAGGAACAGCAGGGAACGGCGCCGCGTCCTTGCAGAGCTGCTGCGCGATCTCCCTGAGCAGAAGGACCTGCGCCTTCTCGTCTCCCATGGACATGATGGCGTGCCGCATCGACTCCCGGTCCGCCTCCAGCGCCTGCAGCCTCGCCTTGAGCTTCTGTATCTCCTCTGCCTCCTCGGCCCAGCCGGTGGCCCCAGCCCGGAAGCCCACCTCCTCGTTCCCGAAGTAGCAGCAGTCCTCAGGCGCCATGACTGGAACGCCGTGCACCGCATCCACCGTGTACACGCGGTCATTATCGTCGTCATCCAGGCCCGGCGGCGCGTCCCGGAGGTGGTCCGCTGCGAAGAGCGGGAACTCGTCGGCCAGCGCAACGCGGCAGCTGTAGGGGACGCTGTCGCCGGAGAGCGTGCGTGCGTGGCGCGGGGAGCCGAAGAGGACCACCCCCTTGTCGGCGCCTGGGCTGGGCATTCTGTTGAGCAGGTGGTGGGTGCGCGGGGTGCCAACGTCGGCGGGGCGGTCGTCAACGCACGGGACGGAGCGGTAGTCGTCGTCGTAACCTTCGTCCCCGTCGGAGAAGGCGTGGTGCTGGTGGAACCCGCGGCGCGCCCCCGCGGCGGCGGTGGGTGAGGTCGGGAGCGAGGACGGGAGGGGCGACGGGGACGGGAAGCCGAGGTGGAGGAGCCGCGCCTGGCACGCCCTGAGCCTTGCGTCGAGCGCCCTGACCGCGTCGTCCCGCCGCTCGAGCGCGTCCCGGAGCGCCTCCCGCTCGGCGGCGTCGTGCGCGAACCGCTCCTCCGCGTACCGCCTGTACTGCCGCGCCTCCATCATCGCCTCCGACTTGTCCCGCTGCAGCCGCAGGATCATCGACATGGCCTCGCTGGCCGCGCCCTCGGCCGCCCCGCGCTCCGCCTCCAGCTCCGCGAGCAGGTCCGCCGCTCGCCGCCGCTGCGCCGCCAGCGCCTCCCGCAGCGCCGCCGCCTCGTCTCCCCCGGGAGCCGCCGTGGTCAGCGCCAGCGCGGCGTCTTCTTCCCCCGCGGGCGAAGGCGAGCCGCGCCAGGAGGAGAGCGTGACGCGCGCGGGGGTTAATCGGCCGCCGCCGCCGCCGCAGAGCGGGCACGGGGCGTCGTCGGCGTCGGAGGGGGATGATGATGACGATGATGGGTCGTCCTCCCCTGCCATGGCGGGGGGAGAGGAGGGGGCGGTGGTGGCTGGCGGCTGCGCCCGCGCATCCGCGGGCGGAGGCGGCGCGCTGGTTGGAGTGGATGGGGTCAAGGCGGCGGCAGGGGTTGCGGCGGGTTTGCGCCTGGTCTGGATATTTGGGCGGCGTGGCGTGCCCTTTCTGGAACCGCGAGCCGAGCGGCGGGGCGGCCGGCTCGATGCGGCGGCGAAATTCCCTCCTCCCTCCCCTCCCGTGCGCGGCCGCGGGGGGTGTGGGTGGGTGAGAGAGATGGACGGGTGGTTCCGCGGAATTTTGGGTCCGGACGGATGATGCCTGCCGGCGGGGGCATCGTGGGCCGGATCCGTGCGGAAGCTGACACGAAGCGTGCCGATGCGCGGGGACCGGGTCGCGCCGCGGGCCCCGTTGGCCAGGCCAATCGTGGGCTGGGGCTGTCACCGTCGGGCGGGTTCCGATAAATTTTCTTCTTTTTTCTTACCGTGCAACGCGGGACGAGGGGTACGTGCAGGCGAGCGGTGGAAATGGGATTTGTCTCGTGCGCGGGGGGTAAAATCTTCTTGTGCGTGACGTCCTGGCGTGTGGGGTTTATTTCCGGGAGTGAATGATTGGGGGAGGGAGCGGACGGATACGGATGGGACTAATGCGAATTCAGGCTAGCGAACGGGGGGTTGGATTTATAAAAGGGAAACTTGCTCGACCGCGCGCCGTGCTCTTTGAATTTCAAAGCGGGGCGCAGTAGGCGCCAAAGGACGCTGAGTCCTGCTGATTGGGCCAGCGTGGAGGGGGCAGGTGAACTGCGTGGCCAATTGCTATTTGTTTGGTTGGGCTCAACCAACAGTCGACTCTTCTATTCCTAAAAAAAAAAAAAAGGGGTCGACTCTTCTTGTACGTGCTATGTTTATGTGCCTCGCTCTAGCAGAGCAGTGTTGGTAATCACTGCACTCCAGTGATTACCATAAAGATTTATTTTGCATAAAGTAAAACTGTCAAAGAAAACAAAGGACGAGAATTTTGTTCAATAACACCAGATTGAAGTGGCCCAAGCAAGCCCTTCGCACGAGCCATTATTTTGGGCCGCCATATGCTCGGGGCTTCGTCCCAGCGCAGGCCCAATCATGGAGTTCCATCCAGATAGGCCTTTGGGCTGAATCCGTTACCAGCCAGCAGCAACCTGAAATCAAGGGCCCATGATTTCTAGTGCCACTCAATTTTTTTTTAAATAAAAAGCAAGAAAGGTCTGGCGCGCTGGGCAGCGCACGCATCCGTAGGTGCAGTGGCCATGCCGGCCGGGCTGGGGTGAGGCTTTGGTTGGAGTAGAAGGGGCGGAGTCGATGCCTCAATGGTTACGGTTAAGGCGACACCAGTAGAGGGTTTGCGGCCTGCAACGGATATTTGGGCAGCATGTCTTTTTTAAAATTGCGAGACGCACGAGCCTACGATGCGGCGAATTCCTCTCCCATACATGGCTAGGGCAGCGGCGATCATGGTATAGTTTCTGAAAATTTGGATCCGGATGATGCCGACGGGGATTGGGTTGGCGATGGGGCTGGTTGGATCAGCATGGAAAGAAGCCGCTGACATGCATGGTTGTGACTCGCGAAGCCCCGACGCGCAGGACCGGCTCTGGTGTGCGTGCTGGGCCTATTCTTCTTCCTTTCTCTCCTCTTTCTCTCTTCATCCATGGCTACACAATAATTGTAAAAAATGGACTGCATTAGTTGTTGTCTTTAATTAAGCTTCTTCGATCCTGAGTAAGTGATATGAAAGAGAGAAACGATAAATGACAGATCGAGACATAATAATGTCTATGGACAAATCAAAACCTCTAGAATTGTTTATACTCTACCATGAAAGGTGATTATGAAACATTCAGATGGCAAAATTGTCAAATAAAAGAAAACAAGAAAATTTTCTATAAGACTGGATTCAAACAAGAAAATAGAAATGGATCATGGACTTCAAAACTAAAGTGTCCCAAAGCAAGCCCTTTGCACTAGCCATTACCTTGGGCCGTGCCCATAGGGTGGGAGATTTCCCAGCACGCAAGCCCAAACAAATTTCCATACGATTGGCCTTTGGGCTGAATTCTTCACCTTCTTCTCGGACCGGAAATGAAAAGTGCACTTTCCCGCCTCTCCCGGAATTGAGATGAAAAGCAAGAAAGGCCAACCATCAAAGCATTTCAAGTTATTATTTCCCAGGCCCTCGTGTTTTAGCAAACTAGTGAAATGGCACACACTATAAAAAGAATGGGTACAAAACATCCTGATTTAAAAAAGAAACAAGTATACAACCATTACAATCAGTTTAAATTCTTACAAATAAAATTCCTATGCAAAATTTTGACGGAACCGATGCGGCGTCGGTGCGTGGGTCAGCGTGGTATGTCGCGTCTCTCTGGCCGGATCCAGTGAGCAGGCGCGGGCTCTGGGCCATGTTTAGATGGAGGGTGAATTTTTTTTAAGTATGTCGGACACACATTTGAAGTATTAAATATAGACTAATTACAAAACTAATTACAGATTCTATCAGTAAATCGCAAGACGAATCTAATGAGTCTAATTAATCCGTCATTAGCACATGTTTACTGTAGCAATTTATTGTCTAATCACGACTTAATTAGGCTCATTAGATTCGTCTCGCGACGACGTATACTCCATCCATATAATGCATTATTTTTTTACTACATTTAATATGCCATGCATGTGAGGGAACATGCTCATAAAAAATTCGCAACCGCATCTAAACGTGGCCCTGGCACCAGAGTGGCAACGACAGGCCAAGGCAATTGCAGCAGGGGCACACACAAGGAGCGGCGACGACTACGACGGTACCGAGGCGAGGTATTGTCTTTATTTTTATTTGTGGTAATGGGCATAGGCGGTTCACAAACCGTCGGTGATGACGGAATCATCACGTGCACTATATCGATCCCCTCTAAACCGCCTGTGATGTATGAGGGTTTAGAAACAACTTTAATGTCGACCTGTGTATAGTAGTGAATAATTTACTTTCTTTTAACTATTGAAGAGACATTGAAACGACATTAACTGATTATTGGGAGATATTTATGGAGAAATGCTCGAGATGCTCTCATATTTTACAGCCTAAAACCAGACCAAAAACTTCCACACAGATCACGTGGCCTTTGATCATTTGTTGTCTTCTCTCCGCGGCGCCAGCTTGCCCACGTCTCTGGACGTACCTCCCGTGCGGCGCCTTGTCGTCGCTGTCGTCCTCGCCGATGCAGACGACTACACGCAGTTCTGTTGCTCCATTCCGGTCACGCCCTTCGCCGTACGCGTGCAGTACTGTCTACTGTTGGGAGTACACGGAGCCATCGTGGATCAGTGAATCTGTTGGCAGTTAGCATTCAGTTGCTCCTTAATTATAACGGCGTGTTATGGGTGACGCGCGACGCCTTTAAAAGGAATGCACAGGCGCCAGCGTTTAACAGTATCGCAGCAAAGGCAGCAGCTGCAGCAGGTACCGTCGCTGGTAGCCACCCCTTCCTGTTCTTGTTGCTTTTCTAATTTGGCGGTATACTGTGATTCTCGATCTCTTGGATTCTATACTTGCAATTAAAGAAGATTCTAATTACACTACAGTCCATTTGTATTTTAAAGCCATTTACGTTTAATTTAACATTCACCAAGCAACTCATGTTCGCCTCCATGCACATGTTCATCTTACTATCTAGGCCGCTTGGCTCTGTGAATACAACAGCATGGATATGACAACCAGTGCGGTTTGGTTTGCGATAGCCCATGTTTTCATATTCGCACTGATCTTCAAGGTTGCAAGAGGAGGAATAACGGCTCATCCGCCGCCACGCAGTAGGCCGCCTCCTCCCCCTGTGGTCACCGGCACTTGTATCGTCGGGCTCTTACGTACACTTGTTACAAAGGGTTTTAGAGAGATGATTCAAGATCAGTACACAAAGCTAGGGAGTGTGTTCACCATAAGTGTCTTTGGACTCAAAACAACGTTCTTGATTGGCCCAGAGGTCTCGGCTCATTTCTATCAAGGGTTGGAGTCTGATATTAGCCATGGTAAAATCCTTGAGTTCACTGTGCCCATGCTTGGCAAGGAGGTTGGCTATGGCGTCGATATCGCCACCAGAACTGAGCAGAATCGCTTCTATGTAGATGCACTGAAACCAGCAAAGTTGAGGTGCCATGTTGGTTCCATGCTTCAGGAAGTTGAGGTAAGTAGGAGAACAACCATGTTTCGATCCCTCATATATGTGATGTTTAATCAGAACCTACAATTGTTAGCATGATATTCTCTACATCATCTACAAAACATCCAACTTTTAGTTGTTTGCCTGCACAGCCATTTAGCCGTGTCCATTTAATCACTCATTTAACCCGTTTAGTGGTTGTTTAACCTATTTAATTTGCTGTTTAGTCTGAATAAAGAGCTAAACGGTGGGTGATTGACTTTATTTAGTAGAAAAACCATCAAATATGTTAGGCATCATTTGATATTTTTGGAGTGTTTCTGGTGTATGAACCCAATATTTATTTCAATTATTGTAAAAAAAAGCATATCAAGTGTCTCTCTACGAAGGACGAAAGTGAGAGTTTCATGATTGTTAACAGGAACATTGTACCATCCTATTTAATTTAAAATCATCCGGATCTTTTCAGATTGCTCTCTTTTTTAAAATACAATTATAAATCAATTCTATAAAAAGGTTTAAGATGACTAGTGAAAAAGATTTAATAATATCAATATTACCATTCGTTAATTACTTTTTCTCGAATGACGTAGAAAAATTGCGTGTCATTTCATTAAGAAAAAAAATCGCACAAATATGTACAAGGAAATGAGAGAGGCTAGAAAAAAACCTTCGTAAGACATCCCACTCACACCAAGCTAGACAACAACTTGCGCCTTTGCTAGACAGCAACGAGACCACGACCTACTTGCCAAACTAAACCACTAAGGCTTGGGGAAAGTGACCTCCGGATGAGCTCCTGAAGAGCAGAAGCATCAGCCAAACACCAAACATTGCATGCCTCTTCCACCTTATGAAGAACAGTCTGGACACTTGGACTAGTCCCTCAAAAACAGTAGTGTTTATATGCTTCCATAGCTCTCAGGCAACAAGAATAACTAAGGAATTGAATCCCTTGCGCAACTCCTTGTTAATGGACCTCCTAGCGTCCGACACCACCATCCATGGAAACGGCTTGTAGAGGTCGGAGGTACCACTACAGCTAGGTTTAGTTTCCTGAAAACCAAAGTTCAGACCTCTCTAGAAAACATACACAAGAAATGAGAATGTGTTGAATGGTTTCATCAGTTTGGTGGTCACAGAGAGGGCAAGCCGGCAGGTCAGGCTGCTCACGTTTTGCAAGACGATCTGAGGTCCAACACCTACTGTTGGTGGCATGCCAAGTAAAGAACTTGCACTTCATGGGAGCAAATCTGATGGTTCCCAAGAAGAAAGTTTCGTAGGCTGACTTGCTGCTGTAAGAACCTGTAGAAGACAATTTCCATCACTGTTGATTGGGGGCATCCTGCTGGAAGATGACCATCCACTAAATCCCATATGTGCAAGTATTCCACCCGTACTTGCTGACAGTTAAAGGTCCTTGTATGTCTGCAACCCAACTTCGATTATTTAATGCCTGGCTCGCTCACTGTACGCCTGTTCAAAATTCTTTTGGGAATCTTGTTAAATAGGTTACACTACGGGAAACCGCCCCAGCCCTTTGCCGTGTGCCCCAGCCTTTGCCGTGTCCAAGACCACCTCAGCGGTCCACTATGGCAAAACCACACTACAAACCACCTAGGTGTTATTAAAACGGTACGTTTTGCATAGGTTGGGGGGGGGGGGGGGGGGGGGAGGGGAGGGGGGTGTTAAAGTCCAGTTTTATACTTAGGGGGTTACGTAGACTTTTCCCTTCTTTTAACTCCGTCTGGTCACAAGATTCTAACAGTAGCTTCTAAAATATTTAGTGGGAAACATGAAAGTTCTACACAAATTTATCATGTTGAAAAATAAAATCATAATATAACAATCTATTGTATTGTACAGCTGTATTATGATAAAATGTAGTGGGAATAGGATAATATTGGAACCTCATTATTTTCCAAGAAATCTAGTTTTTTTATGACGAGAGAGAATACATATTTGCTGCACTATTTCTGACGTTCATGCAAACTATGCACAGAAATACTTTGTGAAATGGGGACACCAAGGCACTGCTGATCTAAAGCAAGAGCTCGAGCAGTTACTCATGCTGATTTCAGCTCGATGCTTACTCGGCAAAGAAGTTCGAGAGCAGATGTTCGATGAGGTCTTCTCTACGTTCCATGAACTCACCGATAACAGCTTGCGCCTAATCAGCTTGTTGTTTCCATATGCCCCATTGCCAACAACCCAGCGGCGTGATAAAGCACGTGCTAGGCTCTCAAAAATGTTCACTGAGGTTGTGAGATCACGTAAGAGCTCCAACCGATTTGAGGAGGATGTGTTGCAGAACCTGATAGACTCCAAATACAAAGACGGCCGCCCCACAACTGATGCTGAGGTGATTGGGCTAATAATCGCCATCCTCTTTGCTGGGAAGCACACCAGCTCCACCACCAGCACATGGACCGGAGCTCGCCTTCTGAACCACCCGCAGCACTTGGAGTCTGTCATCAAAGAGCAGCAACAAATTGTGAGGAAATATGGGGACAACATAGACTACAATACCCTACTAGAAATGAGTATACTACACTGTTGCATCAAGGAGGCGCTACGGATGCACCCTCCTGCACCAACATTTTTGCGCAAGGTGCATACGAACTTCACTGTGCAGACTAGGGAAGGATCCGAGTATGAAATTCCAAGAGGACATACCATAGCGAGCCCTCTAGTAATCAACAACAACATTCCTTACATTTACAAGGATCCTGATGTGTATGACCCGGAACGATATGGTCGTGGAAGGGAGGAAGACAAAGTTGGTGGTAAATTCTGTTACACGGCATTTAGTGGTGGAAGGCATGCATGCCCTGGTGAAGCTTATGCTTACATGCAAGTGAAGGTGATATGGAGCCATTTGATACGGAACTTTGAGCTCAAGTTGGTGTCTCCGTTCCCTGAAACTGACTGGTTGAAGGTTGCCCCAGAGCCTAAAGGGAAAGTGATGGTGAGCTATGAAAGACGGCCACTACCTATCTAGCAATGAGTTGGAGAATGCACTGATATTACAAACATATTTGTATGCACTGATATTACAAACTATATCAGTGCGATGTTCGTGTAATAAATGTTTGTATGCTCGCATATAAGTTGTTTATATGTATTAAAGATTTTTAAGTATTTTTTCAAATGATAAGGTGTTATTCTTCTTCTACTTGATTTTTTACGAGTAGATTAGGCTTTTGTACACGAATTTGGACATTTATTAAATGGACCAAAAAAACTTTGGCCAATTAGCAGCCCAGCTTGCCTAGGACTGAAAAGTTTGGTGTTGTTTTGATGTTGAGCCTTGCCAATTTGAGAACATTACATAGTTTGACTATTTGTAAAAGAAAATGAACACTCACGAAACGTGTTTTACAAGAGCATACAAGTTAGGTTTCAATTTCAAGTTAGCATATTTTATGAATGATTACGGACAAAATTATTAAAAATTTATCAATCTGTCCTAATACCTGAAAAAGGCAGTAGAGAACATACTACCAGAACTTTCTAGAGCCATCGAGGCTTCTCAGCTCTTCTACGATAGTAGTTCTCCTTTTTCTTTACATTCAGCTCCGCTACAGCCAGGATGTTTGCATACCTATCTCTTGCCTTCTGTCGCTTAAGTTATATAAGATCAAGCTTGACATTAGTTAAAACACCTTCAGATGCAATATTATGCTCATGAGTAATAAAATCATGACCATAAAATGAAATGGTAAGTAATGAAGTAGTATCTTAATAACTCAAAAACGAGGCAACCATCGATACACTGAGCACACATTAATAACATACTAACTTGTGTAAAGATATCCTCTTTGAATTGAATTGCACCTTGAGTTGACCTCCCGTTGCTCAGTTCGACCATCCTCTAATGATGATTCGCTACGTACATCATCACCTGCAAGCCTGCAAATCAAACGTGCAGCATGGCGCTCCGCTCTGGATCAGATCAGAATTCAAATTAGGCGGCAAGCCGGTCCTAGAAACTGACTGCCAGCACTGGTGGGTCTGTGATGCGGAAGACGTGGACGCAGACCCGTCGACGGCGGCGACGAGCTTGAAACGCAGTAGTCCCCTTCCTTGAGAGTTGAGGCAGTTTTCGCGCATATGACAGCATGTGCACACCACACGGAATGTTGTCGATCTGGAGTGATGAGCCACACCACACAAAACCAAACCAAACAACAATGCCTGCTCAATTGGTCACTCACCATCATATCATGAAGTAGTAGTTGACGTGCATGGTGCTCATGCGGACGATGCAGTACGGCAGTGATGACCGGAACACATATATACATCTTCAGCGTGTACATCACCGCCAAGGCACTCAGCCAGGCGTAAATCATCCATGACTTCACACTGTGGCCGGTGAACCTTCACGCCGGTAGCCTACATCATCAACAACATCGAGATCATGTCCATGCCCAACATCTTCGTTAACCCGGTCACCATGGTGGGCTTCGCCGACCAAACTATCGACATAGCCGGCGGCAGCCTGCATACCATGTACCGGCTCAACGTCGGCAACTCGCACATTGCTCTGATGAACGACTTCAGGAAACCCGAGTGCTTGCTCCTCATGAAAGAAGCACTCCTCATGAAAGGTCGCTACGTAACCGTATGAAAATGCAATGCCTTGGCCTTGGCCTCGCCTCCCTCCTGCGTACTGTGATGAGGCAGCGATCTCGCATAAACTACCTAGCTGAGGGTGATGCAAATACAAAATTTTTCCATCTGCAAGCATGTCATCGCAGTAGGAGAAATCAGATTGACTCTATTAAAGTGGGAGAGATGGAAATCTGCCATGAAGAAGCTAAACAGCAAGCTGTTTTGCAGCACTTCAATTCAGTGCCGGACAACAGTTTCATTGGATTTCAACCAGCTGAACATACCAACAGTAGACATGTCGGACACTGGATACTGCTTCTCAGAAGAGGAAATCTGGAAACTCGTATCAGACAAGGCGCCGGGCCCAGATGGCTTTACCGGCCTATTCTACAAAACAGCTAGCCTGGCCAATTATGAAGTATGATATTATGCGGGCATTCCACGCCCTTTAATCGCTGGACAACCGAAGCTTATATCTTGTCAACCAGGCATACATGGTTCGTTAAAAAGAAGGAAGACGCAACACTTGTAGGTGATTACCGGCCGATTAGCTTAATTCATAGTTTTGCCAAACTGTTTGCAAAGGCACTGTACAACAGACTTGCACCGAAACTTCAAATTTTGGTGTGCTCCAACCAAAGTGCGTTCATTAAAGGCCGTCTCCTACATGATAACTTCAAGGCTGTCCAGTTAACAGCTAAACTCCTGCACACAAAAAAGAAGAAAGCTGCTGCACTTTTCAAAGTGGACATCGCCAAAGCGTTTGACAAGGCAAACTGGACCTAGCTGCTATCTATCTTAAGACATGTGATTTACCAACCGCTGGCTGAACTGGATCAGCATGCTTCTTTCCACCGCCAGCACACACATCATTCTAAATGGCTCACTAGGCAGAAGAATTTGTCATGCTCGAGGCCTCAGACAAGGTGACGTCTTGTTGATGGAAGGGCTCAACTCCATGATTAGAAAAGCAGATGAGGAAGGCATATTACAGTGCTTGGGGGACATCCGTATCAAGGGAAGAACATTTTTGTATGCAGATGACATGGTTGTTTTTGTCTCACCACAGCAACAAGACCTTGTGGTCATGAATGCAATCCTGAACCTTTTCGGCGATGCAGCTGGCTTATGCGTAAATCCATCCAAATGCCTGATCTCGCCAATTCAATGTGGGCTAGATGAATTGGCCACCCTGTTGCAATTCTTGCCAGGTTGCCTGCAACCATTTCCATGCAATTACTTGGGTATTCCACTGGCTATCAAAAAGCTGGACAAATCCTCACTCCAACCTCTTATTGACAAAGTGAAAGTAGACCTACCTTCATGGAAAGCAGGTCTGATGTGCAGAGCGGAAAGAGCAATTCTAGTTAAAGTTAAGATGTTGGCCATCCCAATTCACATAGCCATAGCAGTTGCTCTCTCCCCATGGGCTACCAAGTGCATTGACAAGCATATACGTGCTTTTCTTTGGAAAGGAACAGAAACAGTGGCTGGAGGTCATTGCTTGCCTCCTTGCTTGGCCACGGGTTTGCAGGCCACCAGATTTAGGGGGATTGGGTATTACTAACCTTGAACTACTGGGCTATGCTCTCAGGTTAAGATGGTTGTGGCTGAAGAAAAGTGATCCCACCAGGCCGTGGTCGGAACTCCTAGACAATGTTGAAACTCCGGTTCAACTCATGTTTCATTACTCGACAACAACTCAACTTGGAGATGGTCGACGGTGCCTGTTCTGGGAGGACAGATGGTTATCACGTAATAAATCAATTGATGAGATAGCACCATGCTTGTTCCAGGCAGTTTGTCCAAGAATTCGTAAAACATGCACGATCTTTCAAGGCCTCCAGGATCAGAAATGGGTAACAGACATCACTGGAGCACTAACAGTACAAGTAATACTTGAATACTTGGATGTTTGGGAAATAATCAGAATGGTCGCTCTGCAGAACAATGACCATGACAAAATAATATGGAAATGGACAGCTCTGATGGCTGCTTCTCCACATCGTCTGCCCACAGAAGCCTTCTTCATTTCTCAGCATGCCATCCCAGGTGCCAAATTGCTGCACAAATCAAAAGCACCTGGCAAATGTAAATTTGTTATTTGGCTGGCATTGCATAATCGATGTTGGACAGCATCAAGAAGGAAGAAGCATAACTTACAAGAGCATGATACTTGTATCCATTGTGGACAAGAGTCTGAAACCATTACTCACTTGCTTATGACGTGTGTTTACAGCAGCCAGAGACTTAATAATTAACGTCTGCAAACGACTGGAAGTCCGAGTTATGCAGATTTTCGCGCACCATGGGTTTAGTAATAGGATTTGCTTTAAACTCTATCTAGACTTTGGTGTGTTGGCTTTTTTTTAGAAACTCTCTTTTTCTCGTGCAGACCGATGGGCTGCATTTCTGTAATAAGCGGTTGTAGCCTTCTGTGAAGGTCAAAGCTAAATGTTTATTCATTATTAAAAAAAAGACAGGTATGGTTCATGGTATTGCAAACTGCAAATTGGCAATGCTTGTCGCCTACGCGTGAGGAGCTATCACTGGCCGGTTGGTGGGTAAAATCCAGAAGACGCCTGGCTTGCAAGGAGAGCAGAAAGTGCTTTGACTCAATGGTCGTCCTCATCTCTTGATCTGTGTGGCTTGAGCGCAATGCTCGCACGTTCAATCGCTGTGAACAAACACCTCTGCAATATAATTAACGGACCAAATCTTGCAAGAGGCTGCACTTTGGCGACAAGGTAGAATAATTTTAGACTGGCCTTTTCCTCTAGAGGGTGCTTCTGCAACAGCTTTCGCCTGCTCCAGGTCGCAACAACATAGTCGCCTAATGATGTTTCTTTTTATGTTGGCGGACTGTCATCACTTCGGGATGACTAGTCCTTGTAATTTTCTGCCGTAAAGTATTTAATTCTGCTCTTCTTAATGAAATACAGTCAAAAAAAAATGAACAACTTCAGGCACTACGGGAAATCCTGTAGATGCCGAGTGCACGAAAGATGACACTCGGCAAAGGTCCTCTTTGCCGAGTGTTACACTCGGCGAAGGCTTTGCCGAGTGTATTATGGTCTTTGCCGAGTGTCCCATACACTCGTCAAATACCTGGGTTCCCGTAGTGAGGCTCTCGTGAGACTGGTATGACAACACGCTCTACCTCTACGGCTCCACACGCCATCAGCGTGACGCACGGGTAAGGGATGTTGGCACCGAAGGGGCATGCTATCACCAGCTGTGCTACTCTCGTGTTTGTCCCGGCAGTGTCGAACGTCAGCAATGAAGGGACGCATGGGCGCACGGTCGATGCCCTCGCGGGCATGCCGACAGTGTAAGCCATCGATGTGGAAGGGATGTGTGCGTGTGTGCCTTGGTGGCCGTGATGACGGAGGAGAGAGTGAGCGTGTTTCCTGGAAAGGTAGACCACGAGCTGCCCTATAAACTCGACCTGCGAGGGGTAAGACAGCCCCCGGGCTTTTTCTAAGAGAGCAGACATTCTCACGCACGGCGTGAGACTGGTATGACAACACGCTCTACCTCTACGGCTCCACACGCCATCAGCGTGATGCACGGGTAAGGGATGTTGGCACCGAAGGGGCATGCTATCACCAGCTGTGCTACTCTCGTGTCTGTCCCGGCAGTGTCGAACGTCAGCGACGAAGGGACGCATGGGCGCACGGTCGGTGCCCTCGCGGGCACGCCGACAGTGTAAGCCATCGATGTGGAAGGGATGTGTGCGTGTGTGCCTTGGTGGCCGTGATGACGGATGAGAGAGTGAGAGTGTTTCCTGGAAAGGTAGACCACGAGCTACCCTGTAAACTCGACCTGCGAGGGGTAAGACAGCCCCCGGGCTTTTTCTAAGAGAGCAGACATTCTCACGCAGGCCGAGAAAACCCCCAAACCTCTGCCCCACCCTTACACGAGCTGCCCTATAGGGTGCGCTACACTGGCACATGAGTTGTGATGGACCTGTGATTGCTGGGAGGCCCCCGTCCTAGTGCAGCTAACTCTTAGCGCTAGTGTCCCTTCAGTCGTGTGGGCCTTGTGCTCGCACTTCTGACAAAGGAAAAAGTCTATATCACCCCCTCACTTATGAGGGGTGGGTTACATAACCCCCTAACCTATGAAACGGTCTATATCACCCCCTGAACTTTCGAAAACCGGTCAAATTACCCCCTAAAGCAGTTTTGAAAAATCATAGTAAATCACAGAAAAATCATAAAATGGAAAATCCAATTGCGTTGGACTCCAAATGAGCAGATCTACACAATGAACATATAATATGTTATGTTGTAGTACAATTTTTTACAGTTATAAAGAAAAACATAGATCTAAAGCTACAGCAAAAAAAGTAATAAAGCATACTATATTATATGTTCATTGTGTAGATCTGCTCATTTGGAGTCCAACGCAATTAGATTTTCCATTTTATGATTTTTCTATGATTTACTATGATTTTTCAAAACTGCTGTAGGGGATAATTTGACCGGTTTTCGAAAATTCGGGGGGTGATATAGACCGTTTCATAGGTTGGAGGGTTATGTAGCCCACTCCCCATAGGTGGGGGTGTGATATAGACTTTTTCCTCTGACAAATGTTTGCATGGCTCAACCCGTGGGTGCGGTGGGTTGGTGGGACCGGCCGGTAAAAAAACACTATGACAAAAGAAAAAGGTTTGCGGTGCGAAAATAAACACCGGCGTGAATCCCCCTCATCAATTCGCTTACATCGAGTGGACCCGATCGACGTACCATACATATTGGCCTTTTGTGAGGGGTTAGGAAGTAGATTTTATGGTAGAAATAATTGACATCAATTCTTTGTGGGATGGTTCCAGCCCAAGTTAGCCAGGTGCAGACCAACAGCACGCCGTAGCTCACGATTGGCAGTTCATCATCTCGTCTCTGTATGCATCTCGATGAGCAGCATCCCTGCACACGAGATGTCTGCCATTTTCATGTGAGCATAATTTGTTCCGAGCAAATCGCCTACAATAACGTCCCGCTAATTGGTAGTAGTAACTGCCCAATTACCTCGGGATTAAGGCACCGATGACTGTGCAGTTGTCTTCTCTAATGACTATTATCAAAAGCTAACACGCAGATGGCAAAAAATTTACACCAACTTGGCCTGATTGCTCACTACGTCGCAAGTAACAAGTCACGCGGTTCGTCACGCGAAAACATGTGTGCATATGCGCGCGTGCGTTGTTTAAACCCTGTCATATTTTTCCATTTAATTTGTTGTGTGTTTAACCTGAGAAGAGAGCTCTCTTATTTAAGTTGACTTGCACCTCTTCGAACTAACAATATGGGATTATTTCTTTGCTATGTGAATTTGCTTGGTAATTTCTGAATGGACCTTTTAAAACTATTTTTCAATATTAGATGCCAAAATTATTGCTCAAACTTTCGCACAATAATGGTAAAATGAAAGCTATTAGCAAGAAGAAGTGTTAGGTGCACATGAAGTGAGTCTGCGGGGAATTGCTCTTTCTTAAAAGTTCAGTAAAATTTATCCAAAGAAGTTTCTCTGCAAAATTTTGTTTGGTAAAGTTTATGAAAAAAATTGTTTAGAAAAGCTTTCGAAAGCAATAAAAATTTCCCCAAAAAGTTATATGAAAATGTATTTGATTTAAAAACTTTTAAAAAGGCAAAAGTTATGAGTTTATGACAGAGAGAAAAAAAGTTAGGAGAGAGGATGGGCCATGGGCGCTTAGTAAAATGTCCCATCCCGCAATGCCTAACTAGGAATGATTTTACACAACATGCCGCAATGGTGCCCATCACTACATGATGTTACATTTATAGCCCAACGACTGATGCTAACTACAGGAAAGCTATATTAACCTATTAAAAATAACTAGGATATATAGCTATAACCTAGCTAGGGATTAGAACAAATAGTACATGGCTAACTACTGCCAAGTATAGATTTGTGACCACTGTAGATGCATGTGCAACATTGTCGTGTCATGCATGCGTAGATGTTAATCATCCTCGCATAAAAAATGTTAATCATAGAATTTTTTAGGGAATTACCACATTAATTGAAAAAATAAAGCATTGAAATATTTATCTATTGCTGAATATTTTCATCTATACTACCAACCTACGTCAATTACATGCGGGGCTAAACCTCAGATGTCAATGACTAGAATATATTAGTATAGAAGAAAATTAAAATGCCCCTTCGTGTGCTGCTATGAATAAAAATTCTTGCACGTCAGTCCTACTATCTATATCAATTCTACTTGTACGGTCCTTGTCAACTACTCTGACATGGACTCTGACATGGATGCCATCTCGATGTCCTTCTTGCAGATTTCATTAAAGGCCCCAACCAGTAGCGTCTATTAATCGCGCGAGTTTCCATATTTTTCAAAAATCCCAGATTTTTAGACAAATTTTATAGAAGCTAAATGTTTGACACTTTGAGAACTACTATGCTATATATTTATTTGCTAGTTTGCAGAGGTGGTTTTACCCAAAGTTTGATTTTTCCTCAAGTTGCCTGTTGCGAAAGTGGCGCAAATGACGATTCTATCAATTTAAGATTTTTTTTTCTCGCAAGCGCACAAGAGCTGCACTTCTTTATATTATAGAGAGAAAAAAAGGTCCTGCACACTCCCATCTCTCGTATGGGGACCGAACATGAGAGTTGGGTTAACAAGTTACAAAGAAAGCATGTAAAGGCACTAGCAGCTCTGTTTGGGTGAAATGCTCCATAATTTAAGATTTTTACTGGTCTAAATCTCTCATGCGTGCATTTATAAGGTTGGATGTGTGTGCAAAATCATATGTGCCTTGCAAAGAAAAGCGTTTGCAATCTCTCTCTCTCTCTCCTCTCGTCCTAGCTCATGAATTTGGGTTCTTAATATAAGTAGCCATGTTCGCTACGTGTGTGTCTAACTGAAGATGCGGCGCTCATCACAAATTAGGAGGACGGCCTTTTCAGGCTTTTCCGGCCGTAATGCCCCCATGCCACGCAGTGTCCTCCTGTCCTTGTACTCCCCCTCAACTGCACACGACGACTTCCTTTAAAATGGCTTGTTGGAGCCTTCTTTTCTGCACCGCTTCTCTCTCTCCAGTGTTCTCTCTCCTGACTCTTGGATCCCTCACACCATTCAACTCGCCTTCGCTTTCCTGCATCGCACTGCTGATTATATCAGCATGATGGATATAATAGATTAATAGTTAGTGCCGTTTGGTTCACCACAACTCTTGCCACAATCACTGTAGTTATGACCAAGGTTGCAAGAAGAAGAACAAAGGTTGACACAGTATGCCATAGGCCAGCTCCCCCGACGGTGAACGGCGGCCTTGCCATTGGAGTTCTATACACATTTCTTACTAGAGGTCTGCGAGTGATGATCCATGATCAATATGAAAAGTTTGGGAGTGTGTTCACAATAAGCTTATTTCGACGGAAGGTAACGTTCTTGGTTGGGCCAGAGGTCTCTGCTCATTTCTTTCAGGGGTCGGACTCAGAGATTAGTAATGGTAATATGCTTGAGTTCACTGTGCCTATAATTGGCAATGAGGTTGGCTATACGGTGTAGATTCGACCACCCGAAAGGAGCAGTATAGCTTCTTTTTTTGATGCGCTAAAACCACAAAAGTTGAGGAGCCATATTGGCCCCATGCTTCAAGAAGTGGAGGTAAATGTTGGACCTAAACATATTTTGGTTCCTATGTTCATTCTGTGGTGTTAACAGAATCTGCAATTGTTAATATAATGTGTAGTTCCTCCTTTCACACTAGCATAATCATACGGATACTGACAGTATATAATATATATTACCATAAATAGAAAGTTATTTGTGATACAAGAAAATTTCATGATGAATCTATTCACATCAACCATATATTGTCAATTTATATGAGTTTTTAAATGTTTGTAGCTAGAGCTAAAAATATTTGACTTAGAACAAACCAGTCATATTTTGAAATTATAGACATTGTACAATTCTGACACCCAAATTGTCTGGACTACTAGTCATCTATAAGAATATAAAACATAAATACCACCAATACCTTGACATAACCTGTGTGTTTATAAAACTGGACCATGTATATATGCATAAATCCAGGTCATTCCAATGATTAAACATATATTACCAAAAGGCTAATTTGGGCAATCCAGACCACTTGATCTTCTAATCGAAGTCTATATAGCTCATTATATCTAATGGCATTGTTGAGGGTAAAAAGTCAGACTTCATGGGATATATAGTAGGCTGAGAGATATTTGGTAAGGAGGCATAAACCAAAAAGATTGTATGTCCTAACTTAAGGAGTTTTGTATCACTACATATATTACTTTTTTTTTGTTTGTTACTCGTTTCATGGGCATTTACAGTATAACTTAGACACCTATTATTTTTATAGAACTACTTCTCAAATTGGGGACAACAAGGCCTGGTTGATCTAAAACATGAGATGGAACAATTACTCATGCTGATCTCAGGCCGATGCCTGATTGGAAAGGAGGTCCATGAGATGATATTCAACGAGTTTTTCACATTGTTTCATAAACTCGCTGAGAATAGCTTCGGCCTCACTAGCATGTTATTCCCTTATGCCCCAACTTCAGCAAACCGTCGACGTGACATAGCACGTGCTGAGCTCTCAAAATTGCTCACCGAAATCATAATATTGCGCAAGGTCTCCAATGCAGATGAGAAGGATGTATTGCAGAAGTTGATAGATTCGAAATACCGAGATGGCCGACCTACCACAGAAGCGGAGGTTACTGGAATGATCATCTCCATATAATCTTTGCTGGGAAGCACATAAGCTCTATCTCCAGTACATGGACTGGAGCTCGCCTGCTTCATCACAAAAGGTGGTTGGCTGCTGCCACAGAGGAGCAAGAACAGATCATTAGAAAATATGGCGACCACATAGACTACAGTATCTTAGAGCATCTCCAGCAATGGCCCCTATTTAGAGCCCCTACTTTGTTGAGTAGGGGCCGGCCCCAACTTTTCGGGGCTCTGGTTTTGTGTTGAACTCCAGCAACAGCCCCAACTTACAGCCCCTACTTCTATTATGACAGATGGGACCCAGAAGGACATGTGGGCCCGCTCTCCTCTGTCTTGCTTCTTCCTCTCTCTCAATTCATCCCGATCCAAAGCTGCGGCAGCGCTCCTCAAGCCAATCGAAGGGCGGCGGTGGCGGCGGCTGTGGTCCGGGAGGGGCCGGGGGCGGCGGAGCCGGCTGGCCAGGGGCCAAGCGCGGGGCGGAGGAGCGCCGGCCGAGCGCGGCAACGGGAGGAGCTCCAGCCAGACAGGAGAGCTACCAGTGCGCGCGAGATCCAGCGACCTCCGCCCGGGCGCGGTGGCTGCACAGCCGAGGACGGCGTCGGTGAGGCCGGGCGACGGGGTGCCGACCTAGCGTGGTGGCGGCGACCCGGCGGTGGGAGCGCGAGCGCGCACCGTACGCGGCGGCGACGCAGGGGATCTCGACCTCCAGCCGGGCGCGGCGGCGGCTTGCGAGGTCCAAGAAAATCTGCGGCGGCGACTGGCTTGCGAGGCGGCGTGCACAGGAGGGAAGAGGGCGTGCGGGCCGGCGAGCTCGTGCACAGACGGTGGCGGGATGGCTCCCCGCGAGCGCGCGAAGGAGGAACGGTAGAGACGACGGAGTAGGGGCCTTCTCTCTCCACCCCTGGGAGATGGGGCTGGGAGGGGGAATTTGGGTGCCTCCCTAAAGTAGGGACTCGAGTAGGGGCCCTGCTGGAGCTCGATTTTTTGCCTTCGGCCCCTACTTTTTGAGTAGGGGCTTGAGTAGGGGCCTTGCTGGAGTTGCTCTTACAAGAGATGGACATATTGCACCGTTGTGTCAAGGAGGTGCTACGGTTGCACCCTCTGTCGCCGATGTTTTTTCGCAAGGTACACAAGAGCTTCAACATTCAGAGTAAAGAAGGTGAAGAATGTGAGATCCCGAGTGGGCATACCCTAGTAAGCCCTGTTCTGTTCAACTGCAGCATCCCTTACATTTTTAAGGAAGGGAGGAAGATAAAGTTGGTGGTAAGTTCTCTTATACACCGTTTAGCGGTGGAAGGCATACTTGCCCTGGCGAGGATTTTGCATACATGGAAATGAAGGTGACATGGAGCTTTACTACGGAACTGTGAGCTCAGTTTGGTTTCTCCTTTCCCCAGGACAAACTGGATGAAGATAATACCAGAGCTTCAAGGAAAAGTAATGGTGAGTTACAAGGGACGGCCACGCACAACTTAGCTACAGATTCCATCTTGGAATGTATTATGCTTACAAAGTGTGTCAACACGGCGTGTAATATGTGTGTAACATGCATGCATCTTCATTTGACTAAATGTTGAGTGGACTGCCAGATGGAACTAATCACATAGAGTTATTGCAGTCAGCACTTAAAACAAACAAATGGAAATAATATCCATTCATGGTGGTGGACTGGTGGCTGAGATCAACCCAACAAAGCTGCTTGGTTGGACGTTTGGATTATTGATGAACTTCATTGTTATACAAATTTATATTTCTTGAACTAGTACATTCTTGAAAGAATTATATCACATTTTATGATTTTCAGTCTTTATTTGGAATTATGTTTGCAATTTCAAGTTTTAATATTCCTGACGACATTGAAATCCAGTCTCTCTTCTTTTCTTTGGCACAGCCCGTCTCACTCCACCTGGTTCCACATGGTTGGCCCTATAGGTCCCGCTCTTATTTGCTATGTGGCAAGTCAAGAATGGTTTTTTTTTAACTGAGTGTAGCTCAGCTGATAAGGTTTATTTTGGTGGAGAAGAGCGTCCTACACCGTTCCATTAATGAGGTGCTGTGCATGCACCCTCCTACACCAACAATTCTAGTAAGATGCTCAAGAACTTCACCGTACGGACTAGAGAAAGACCGTGAGTTTGAAATTCCAATAGGACATACCATAGCAAGCCCTCTGATAATAAACCACAACATTCATGACACTTTCAAAGTACCTGATGTGTATGACCCGGAGCGATTTGGTCCATAAAGGGAGGAAGACAAAGTTGGCGGTAAGTTCTCTTACACGGCGTTTGGTGGTGGAACAAATGGCGGAGAGTTTTATTAGCAAAATGACCATGAAAATATGTTAGATGACATTTCATCTTGTTTTGGAGTCCTGTTGCATTTTGTAAGATAAGCGGTACGATGTTCCTTTCAATAATCCTAAAAAAACATAATATGTGTCTTTGTCAAGGACGAAAGTTAGAGTTTCATAAATGATAACAGGAACATTAGCGAACGGAGGCCTGACCGAGTGGTCGGGTGCTCTCATTAGCACCCCTGCCTACCAACCGGGGTTCGACCCCCCCTCGGGGGTGAATTTCCGGTTGTGCAGTGCGGGGCTAACCCCCCCCCCCCCCCCCCCCCCCCCCCTCCCTTGCTAGCCAATTAAGCTAGGGTTCAGGGGGGTTTTCTCGGCTGGGAAGCCATGGGTTGCTTGCTCATAATGGAAAACGGTAGGGCCGTCAAACCCCTCCAGTTGAGTTTTTATAACTGTAAGATTAATTATATTGTGCCATCGATCTCCTCCTTTTCTGAAAGACAACTGATTCTAAAAAAACAGATTTAAGATGATTGGTGAAAAAGGATACAGTTAATTAATTACTTATCGTTAGTCATCACGATCATGTTTCTTACTCAGAAAATAGTGTTAGGTACGCATAAAAGAAATCTCGTCTGTTACTGTATCTAGCTTTACTATACTACTGTACGCCATACAGTGTGCAGAATAGATGCGACATATACACAGTCGGGAGCATTCGTGACACTTCTTATTTTCTCAATTCGATAGCTCCGATCTGGTGACAAGATTCATTCTATCAAGCTTTCAGACTTTGACTAAGACTAGCATTCAAAATATTTAGTTCCTCAACATAAATTTCTATGTAAATATATGTTGAAAACTAATTTCGCAATATCACAAATCTATTGGATTCAACCATGACTATATTCTAATAATAAAATGTTAGTGGGTACAGCTACAGATTGTAAACTGTATTGTTGTCCAAGAAATCTAGTTTTTTTCCCTTTAAGTGAGAATATTCAAGTTTTCTGCTCTATATTTGTGATGTCAATTCAATTTGTTCACAGAAATTCTGAAGGACCGAAAGATGCGACCAGAGGGGGGTGAATGGGAGCAACTCAAAAATTTACCCGGAAGCTATCAGATCAAACCCCCAAATTCCAAATTGAATATAATATGCGGATCAAGAGAACCTAGAATGAAACCAACGAGAAACCTGATGAAGAACAAAACAAGATGCAACGTTACGAAGAACAATACTTAATGACAAAGTATTAAACCGAGTACTTGTTCTTACAAAAATTGCATCTAGCCTCCGCCCGATCGTCCTCCCTCTCTTGATTGGAGAGATCAATAAAAATCCCTCGCTAGAAATTAAACCCTAGGCTAGACTGGAGAGAGGAGTTCACGCCTGAAGAATTTCAGGGAGGCTACTGTAGCGCACGGGTACTGTAGCTAGTCGAGGCTACTGTAGCGCGCGGGTACTGTAGCACGCCGCCAGAAAAACCTAAAACGCACACCACGCTCAACCCTAGGTGCCACATATTTATATCTCCAAAAAGGTGGCCCCACCTAAATTACAAGACTGCTATTACGATCAATCATGTCCTCCATGGCAAATTCCGCGATGTTCGCGATCCCTCCATCTCCGTGATGTGATCCTCGCGATGTCGCCACACGACCATCCGAAATCATATCGCGATCGCCGGAAATTTCCATCTTCGGCCACACCCGCCGCACGAGCGTCCCGGTACGTCCTTGGTTTTGTGGCTCAACCAAGAAACCGTCCACCGACGTCCTCCCGCCATGTAGCCAGATACAGTAGACGTACACCGCACAATCTTCGTCCTTCGAACGCGAGTGTCGAACCACCCTTCACCGCCCCGCGATTCATCAGCATGGCATCCTATCCCCGTTCTTCACAGATCGCCGCATGATTAGTCTCCACCTGTCACCTGCAACCACAACCTGCCAAGAGACACGTCACACGCACACCGTGTTGTCAATCGCTCATCACAAGGCACTAGCCCCATAGGCATCTCAAATTCTTTGTAAACTGGGGACAGCAAGGAACTGTTGATCTAAAGCAAGAGATCGAGCAGTTACTCATGCATGCTGATCTCAGCCGGATGCTTTAACTTGGGAGAGAGGTTCGGGAGAAGATGTTCGAAGAGGTCTTCTTCTCTGCGTTCAGTGACCTCTCATATAACAGCTTGCGCCTAACCAGCTTGTTTTTCCCGTATGCTAGCTCCATTGCCGACGGCCTGGCGACGTGACATGCTAGGCTCTCAAAAATATTCACTGAGGTCGTGAGGTCACGTAAGAGCTCGAACCGATTTGAGGAGGATGTGTTGCAGAACTTGATCGACTCCAAATACAAAGACGGCCGCTCCACGACCGATGCTGAGGTGACCGGTTTAATAATTGCCATCATCCTCTTTGCTGGGAAGCACAGAAGCTCCACCACCAGGACATGGGACTGGATCACGCCTTCTGATAATGAGCCTCCCACAGTGCTTGGAGGCTGCCATCAAGGAGCAAAAACAAATTGTGAAGAAATATGGGGAGAACATAAACTACAACACCCTGCTCAAGTTGGTGTCTCCCTTCCCCAAGACCAACTGGTTCAAGGTTGCCCCAGAGCCTAAAGGGAAAGTGATGGTGAGTTATAGAAGACGGCCACTGCCAATCTAGCAAGCACCGAGTTGGACAATGTACTGATGATTGCAAACATATGCTTTTGTTTGTTCGATATTTTTGTAATAAATATTCGTATGCTCACGTCTATCTTGTTTGTATATCAAATCAAATATTTTTCATGATTGTCTAACCAGTGGTTCGGTATATTTCTAGTCTAGTTTGGACATTTCTAGTCTGAATGACAGGGTGTTATTATATATTATTCTTCATGATTTTCTTACTGCTAGTGGTTCAGGCATTTCTAGTCTAGTTTGGACATTCTCACACACACACACACTGAGAGAGAGAGTATAGCAATGAACACCCCCTCCTCCCACAGAAAAATGAAACTTCGGCTATTTATATATTATAAATTAAATACTCTCGGGCATTAATTTAATTAGGCTAATGGAGCCTTGCCTATTCGACAAAGTTATAAAGTGGCTACGACAGGGAATATTGTCACACCCGGTTCTGCAAAACAAAACCGAGTGCACACCGTATGTGTGCCAGGATCAAGTTTCACATACGGCGAACAAAAGGTGAATAATAGAGACAGTATCACGTAAAAGAAAATGAATCAGAGTATTACACAGCTCAAATCCTGGAAACGGAGGCTCCAACTCCACAAGCAGACGACCGGGGGTTGCGTACGCCTAGAACTCAACAACATCTTCAAAGAACTCCGCAGTAGCTTCCTTCTTCTGAGCAACATTGTTTATAGCAAGGGTGAGCACATGTCGTACTCAGCAAGTGTGGGAAAAGTATGAATGCAAGGCTGAATCAAGGAAAGGCTGAGGGTTTAAAGCGATAAGCAATTTTAGTTGGTCAAACTTTATTAGCACATATTTACTAACATATAAGTATATACCAAAACCCACATTAATATAAACAGAGCGCCATAAGCACATGGCACAACGAGAACCACGATTTAAGTCCATCTTCAAGTTCAATTATCATGTGAGTGTCCAGGCCGCTCTTGACCGTGAGCACGGCTGATATATCAGTTTTACACTCTGCAGAGGTTGTACACTTTCACCATAAGTCGCGTAAAAGTCCAAAAGAACTTTAAACCCAACCACGCTGTGCTGGCCAAGCACGTATCACACTACCGAGGTGTGACCGCATAGGGACGCAACAAGGCCTTTACAAAGATTCCCTAGCAAGTGATAGTCCGCTAAGGTTCCAAGCCGAAGCAGGCATAACCCTCTCTAATGGGCACACCTTAGCAAAGGCTTCCTCCCAAAAAGGGCCGGGCTATACACCGTCAACGCTTCCCCTCTTGCCCAGTACAGGTAAGACTATCCCAAGCTAGAGTTTCTAATTAATTAGCCAAGACCAGAGCCCATTAGTCTTATGGTTGTACTGTTTTCCCAGGTGGTTCTCCATGTTCCGATTAAATCATATGATCTTGTATTAACCAGAGGTATAGCATAAAGTAAAGCATGTTTGTCGTTAATGTTCATTAGAACCACCATAACCCAAGTATAGCAACTAGCAATGCTACCCAACATAAAGATAAACCCAGGTTGACAAGGAATAATCATGAAAAACTAGGCAAACCTTAATAGGACCCATCAAAATTAATGCAAGCACATGCAATAGTGATTAATAAAGTTATTGGGACAAAAGCACAAGGACACACTTGCCTTAAATCCAGAGAATAGCTGCTCAGAATATTCTTCAACTCTTCGAGCTCTCGAACCGAGTTCCTTCTACTCGCAGCAATCATCCAAGCAAAACAAACATTGTAGAGCAAGCAAACAAAGACAACTAAGAACAATACACCAATCAAAATAAAAGCTTTAAAAAAGCGTACTAAATGAAGAAGCTCGTTGCTACAAACGCAGAGACGCAAGGAACGCTGAAAACGGAACTGTGATTAAAAACTATCGAAAGATTTGATTATCAAAACGATGTAAGGGATACTTCAGAGAAATACCCTATATTAAGATTAATCAAAATTACATTTATGTTAGAAAGACGCTATAAGACCTAGTCATATTTTATTTAAACATATTCAAGTATTTGTTACTTCAATTAAACATTTAACTTTAGAAAAGAAAGGCATATGAAGCATCTAAACGAATAAGTTTATCGAACGTGTTCCACTAATCATGTTATTATCATAAATAAGTTATAATAACATTAATCATATTAACTTTCTCTTATAAAAGCGCTTGTATAAGCCTAATCATATTTTATTTAGAAAAGGCATGTAAAGTAGGAATTAACCAAATTAATATTTAATTTGTAAAACCGTGATATAGCCTAATTAAATTTTATTCAGAAAAGATTATTCCATAAACATTAATCAAATTAAACTTTATTATGAAACACACATTGTAGAGCTATATAGATTTTAATTGCAAAATATGCCTATAAGCAATTAATCAAATTAATATTTAAAATTAAATTATAAAAACACAACTATCATGAACAACATCACTAACACGTAATTTGAGTGATTACAAGTCTAACGAAACGAAAACGGATCGAAATGGGTTTAAAACGTGGAAGTTATACCTAAAACAAGGCTGCAGGGACTTGATCGCGATTAACCGTAGATTCCAGGGACTAGCTGAGAAAAATTCCAAGACTCAGTGAATAGTGCCTGCGAATATGTAAAACTTCAGGGTTAGATCTGCAAAAGGTCAAGGCTTGGGTTAGATTGAAAGGATTGAGTCATTGGAGTGGGTTTTCTGTAAAAATGACAAGACACAAGGAATTAATGAAAAAAATTAGAGATTGATTCAAGGGCCTTCTTGCAAAATCTCCTTCTTCTTCCTCAGAACAGCATAGCTGGCGGCGCTGGCGGTCCAAAACGGCGGCGCTCCGGTGACCTAGGGGCAACGGCGAGTTAGGGGAATTGGAGAGGAGATCAAGGGGATCGTTTGGAGAGTCTCACCGGCGGCGGGGACGCTCGGTTTCGCCCGGAATTTGGCCGGCGGCGGGACGGCGGCGGCCGGCTCGGCTCGCATGCCGTTGCGGCGTTCCGGCGACGCGGAGGGGACGACGACGGGCGGAGAACGTGCGGCTCGGCCATGCGAGGCTCGCGGCGGGGTCAGATTGTCCCGGCGACGACCCGTCGCGGCGACTCGGCGCGACGGCCGGCGGCTGCTGCGGGCGGCGGCGCTGCGCGCGGCGCACGCGAGGAGAGGGGAGACGGCGGCGGCGGCGGGGCAGCAGGGACGCGCGGAACCCTAGGCTGGGTTCTTATAGGCGCGCGGGGCACGAGGACGGCCGGGCGCGGAAGCCGAGGAAGGCCGACGGCGGCGGCCTGCTGAGCGTGGCGGCCGGGCCCAGATGGGCTCTGGCGGGCCAGAACGGGCCTCGCTGGCTCGGCCCGTGGCGATGGCGGGGCCCAGCGGCAGTGAGAGGAGGGGGCGGAGCGGGTTAAGATGAGCGGGTCGGGTCGGGTTCTAAAGGATCCGGCCCGATCCGTTAAGGAAAAGGATTTATTAATTTCCATAAATACTTTTCAATGCGAAAACAATTCCAGAAAAATCTAGAAAATATTTTTAAAGCACGAAAATACTCAGAAAATCCTGAAAATTCTAGGAAAAATCCTAGAGATATATTTGGATACGAGGAGTCTAAATAAAATATTTAGAGCTCGTGAAAAGAATTTTAGAGCCTTCTAATAAATAGATTTAGTTCTAGGAATAGGAGAATAATTTCCAGAAAAATTTAGAAAATTCTCAGAAGCACCTAAACGTTTAAGGAACGCATTTTTGAAACCTTAGCACTCATGAAACACCAAGATGCAACTCGGCATTAATGCAACACGCAGAGAACATTTAATTTAAATTAAGAAAACAACAATTGTTTTTATTTCTATGCTAAATTCTCTGTAAAATAAATAAATATTGGAAAAATTTTAAAATTGAGAGAAAATCGTTGTATTAATTTTCCTTAAATTCATATCCTGAAATTGGAGAATTTCAGGGTGTGACAAATATCTATCTGTACAAAGAGATATGCAGATGAGAGCAACTCCAATTTTCTCTAAGTCGTCCCGGCACAGTGTAGGTTGATATATTGTTGCTGAACCCCGCTATGTTCCTGACATGCTCGACACTGCCTGTGATCGGCTGATGCTTGGGTTTTAAGTTGCGTCTGCATCTTAAGAAAAAATGGCGTGTTTGTTTGTGGCTTTTGTGCATGTTTGCGTGCACGCGTACTCCACGGCGCTGCCACGCTAGAAGAACAGATTCCTTGTAGGGCCCCGGCCTCGCTCGCCGATCAAGGTGGAAAACGAGAGCTAGCTTAGCGAGACAGCGCGGCAATAATCGCCTACTTCTGTAGTAGTACGTTCTGTACCAAATTCTCCAGTTAAATTTGAGCAATTTTTTTGTTTGCAACCTGTACATTCTAATCAAATGTTTCCTTGCCGTTACAGTAATGACATAGACAGAACTAGATTGAACTTGAAGTATGGACTACATGATCGGAAGCCAAATTTCGCTGATTCTCTGTACAAAAATTTGAAATTAAGCAAACTTATAAGGCTTCTCTAATGTGTGCAAGACTGTTAAGCTTCATTTTTGGTAACATCACACGGAGCAAGCTAGCTCGGGAAAAAAATGATCGGGAGCCAAATTGTGCTGATTCTCTGTACAAAAAATTTAAATTAAGCAACTTATAAGGTTTCTCTAATGTGCAAGACAGTAAAGCTTCATTTTGGTAACTTCACACGGAGCAGGCTCGGAAAAAATAAAACGCGCCAGGTAGGGGTCGAACCTACGACCTTCTGCTTAGGAAACAGACGCTCTATCCACTGAGCTACAGGCGCCGTGTGCATTATTTTTGCCACTATATGGTAGGAATTTGTACAATAAGAAAAACGTGCAAAACAGCTATTATTATATTTATACCCAAATTATAGTTTACTTTGTCCATTGAGTAAGATTGTGGTGGATCATCTGGAACGAAGACCACACAACCGATAGTAGTAATGCCACCACATGACCCATGCAAATGCAAGGGCAGACTATTCAGAATTCCATGTTCAAATTGCGGTGCTTGTCTTGTGATTCTTTTCAAACTTTTAGTGTGTTTCCCATATGAAATTTTAGTTTAAAGATGAGACGTCACGTATAGGCCATCAAATTAGTGACGTCTAGCCATAGAGCTTGTCCAAAATATCTCTCCTATTTTGATAAAGGTACCAGAAGGTACCAAGCGGTACTGAGAGGTACGACCTTTCCTATTTTGGTATGGATCCTACTTATTTTGATACCGATTGATACCTTTTTCTAGGTACCTCTTGATACCTCTTATGTCTCAGTCGTTGATTTCAGCCTGATGGACGATCATTATTTGTTTCGAGTATCGTAAAATTCCTCAATAGGAAATAGTATAACATGTGAAAAGATTGCAAAAGTGAAGTCTGATAATGGAATTGTACAAAGAAATGGAGGAAAGAAAGCATACCAGGCTATATGTGAATCCAATCAGATAGAGCGCCTAAAAGATTGGTTGTTCTGATCCTAATGGGTGGATTGTTTAATCGGGTTTAGTTCGGAGGGTAAGTGTTGACTTGTCCAGCAAACAAAATACAATAACATTCTCTTAGTATTGAAAATATGGTATTAATTACTTAGTATTGAAAAATAAAAAAATCAACATCAACATGGGCACAACAAATTGATCATGTATCACAAGATCACATCTTTATATACATGTCTCACCCTTCCATGATCCTCCTTTTCTATAGAGACATAATTTTATTTGGTACATTAAGCTACTGCAGGAACCACTATACGGGACTAGTGGCATTCATCACTCCACACAATGACATATAGGCACGCAAACATGTTACCCATATATATTACAAGCGCTCATACACACACAAGTACAGGTTACATGTCACAACTAGGTTCTTGGCATCCTCCGTCTTTTGTAACTCACCATTACTTTTCCTTTAGCCTCTGGAATTAGCTTCTGCCAGCTCGTTTCAGGAAATGGAGACACCAATTCAAGCTCAAAGTTCCTTATCAAGCAGCTATATATTGCTTTCAGTTGCATGTAAGCAAAAGCCTCCCCAGGGCAGGCATGTCTTCCACCTCCAAACGAAGTGTAAGAAAACTTGCCGCCGACTTTGTCTTCCTCTCTACCAGGCCTAAACCGGTCCGGGTCGAACACATCAGGGTCCTTGTAAATGTAAGGGATGTAGTTGTTGTACAACACAGGGCTTGCTATGGTGTGCCCTCTTGGGATCTCATATTCGATACCATCCTTAGTCCGTACAACGAAATTCTTTTGTACCCTGCGAAGAAATACTAGTGCAGAAGGGTGCATCCGTAGAGCCTCCTTGATGCAATGGTGCAGGATGTCCATCTCTTGCAAGGCATTGTAGTCTACTTGGTCCCCATATTTGCTGATGATCTGCTCTTGCTCCTCCATGGCAGCCTCATACCATCTTGCATGACTCAGGAGGCATGCTCCCGTCCACGTGCTGGCGCCGGTGCTAGTATGCTTCCCAGCAAAGATCAAGGACATGACCATTCCCGTCACTTCTTCTTCAGTTGTGGGGCAGCCGTTGTTATACTGTGAATCTACCAAACTCTGCAATACATCCTCCTCAACTCTCTTGGAACACTTGCGCGATCTCACAATCTCAGTGAACAATTCTGAGAGCTTGGTCTGTGCCCTGTTGCGCCGATAGGTTGCCAGAGTTGGGGCATAAGGGAATAACACACTGGCTCAACCGGGTGCTGTTATCAAAAAGTTCATCAAACAGCGTTACGACCTCACCAAAAATCATCTCCCGGACCTCCTTTCCGAGTAGGCATCGGCCCGCAATCAGCATGAGTATCTGACTCAGCTCTTGCTTTAGATCAACCATGCCCTGTGGTCCCCATTTTGCAAAGTAGTCCTATAGAAATTCATGATCACATTATTTAAAGAAGCAATTTTTTATATTTTCCACTATACATAATCGACTTTCAAAAATTGACAGTTCACTCAATGAAATAATTATTTGGCACTCCACTTGTAATACAAATTTTGCCACTCTCTTTAACATTATTCAAATATTTCCTGCACTTCAGCATATAACGATTGGCAAGCTGCGTGAGTATTCTTGGGTGTATGTTATCATGTTGTTCCACTAATAAAACTTGTTTCTGGCTTCTGGGTTAGTACCTGCTGCTCGTTTTGTTATTCTACTGATTGGCTGTTTCTAAGGCCCTGAGTGACAATTTTTCTTGAGTAGAGGCAAATACCTAATTACATTGAGTAGAATGGCATACCCTAGAGGTCCATTTTTTTAGAGTATAAGTATTTAACTGTATAAGAAAAAAGGCCATATTATCCGTACCCATTACATATCATTTAAGTATTATTTTCATACTCAACGTGGAACAATAAAATCGTATCTCATACTTACACCATAAAAACTTCCCAAACAAATGAATAGACCCAACCATTTTAATTTGATAGAAATTTGTGCTTATTCGTTACAAGGTCCACCACGTTAATTATTAGTTACCAAGTAGTCTAATATTAGTATATTTTTCATATTGGTCTTGGATCATTGATCGGAATCCAATGTTACTATTAGACCACTTGGTAACAAGTCCAATGTAACTTGTATTTAATTATACCATTGCTAATAATTTATCCAATTGCAGTCTCAATTTCCAAAGGAAACAATAATTAATTTAGTTGATAACTTGTTACTGACCTCCACTTCCTGAAGCATTAGAGCAACATTGGACTTCAACTTCGATGGTCTGAGCGCCTCGAATTGGAAGCGGTACTGCTCCCTTCGGGTAGTGTCATCCACACCATAGCCAACCGCTTTGCCAAACATGGGCACAGTAAACTCAAGAATCCTACCATGATTAATCTCTGAATCCAACCCCTGATAGAAATGACCTGATACCTCTGGGCCGATCAAAAAGGTTACCTTGGGTCCAAAGAAACTTATTGTGAACACACTCCCTAGCTTTTCATATTGGTCTTGGATCATTGCTCGGAATCCCTTTGTAAACATGGTATAAAAAAGTCCAATTACAGAGCCACATTTCACTACCGGGGGAGGTGTCCTAGTGGATACTGAATCATGCTTTGTTCTGGCTCTCACAACCCTGGTCATTACCGCAGTAACAAAACAGTAGCTATAGCAACCCATATAGCAGTAGCACCACTTGTCATGTACATGCTGATCATAACTAGCACTGATGGACCCAAGCAGCTTGACGAAGGAAATAGTACTACAAATACATGAATATGCGGTTGAAAATTAATTAAGTTCATATTACAGAAAGAATATACAAAGTTAATAAACATATACCACCTAAATTTTCAAATTAAGATTTATGGCTTGTTTGGAACGAAGGAATGCAAAACAGAGGAAATAAGAAAGAACACAAGAAAGAGATAGAAATGTAGTGTTGGAAAGGAAAAAGAAAAGAAGAATCGGTGAAAACACTAGAAAGAGGTAGGAATGTGGTGTGAAAACACTAGAAAGAGATAGGAGTGTGCTCTTTCAAGTTACCCTTCCTGTCCTTTCTCATTTGTTTCTTTATACTAGCTCCTATGCATCTTAAAATCTCTCTGGTTTCAAGTACAAGTGATAAATCATGGTTCAGAACCCCAATAGCACATGATGTTGCAGCAGTAGCGACCCCCAGGCAGGACGAGGAGTTTTGGGCATGGATGTTGTACATCTTGCCATACACACCCTCTATATCCAGACAGATGGGAGAAAAGTCTAGTAGGTGGTAACCGAGTGGTAATTTTCCCAATCGCAGTCTTTCTTGGTATAATTCTTAACAAGAAGCTTTCAATGGTGTGCATGTCCCAAGCACCTAACTGACTATCTTTCAGTGAGATCAAAGACAAAATTAGCTGCATACTGCAGCTTCCGATATGATCCAGCCTCCTAAGGATGGCATGTAATGAAGGGGAAAAAGACAAGCTAAATCTATTGTATGGGAGACCAAGTTTAAGCGTTGGATCCGGCTAAAACTATGTAAGAGAAGCAATTTACAAATTCAAACGGATGTAGCAGAACCTTGCTTCACAATGAAAAACCAACTCACGAAAACCAAGGACGACGATGGATTCAATCCAGGTAGAATTGCATTTTAATTAGTTTATTAAGTTTCTATATAGCTATATGGAATTAAATAACGAAATCGTCTGCACATAAGAGGAGATGTTCATACCAATTCAGATGCAAAAGAATGCTTCCTCTCGGCTATGGCAGAGAAAAGTTCAGAAATCCATGAGGATTGAAATCCCAGATGTATTATCTCGACTCCCTCAGAACTGAATTTATAATGCTGGGCATTAGCTGGTCAGTGGTCACTAAAGAAAGGACAGCTGAGGTGTCTAATTAACTAACAGCACTGGACCATCTTAACGCAACCACTGTAAAATAAGAAAATGTCTTAGAGATCTTCTTCGGTGCTCCATACTACCCTATGATAGTATAGAGTATAGAGGGATGAGCAATTTTCTAATTAGACTGTAATATAATTTTTTACCAGAATCTCCTAACCTAAATAATGAACATATGTGTAAAAAGGAAATGAATATACCAAACCAAATGAGTATGAAAACAAAATATTTTTTCCCCAATCATACCACTATACGACTCGACCTATCACACCTTACCACATGTTAAAAATATTTTTTTCTCATACTACCCCTGTACCACTATACTACTTGACCTATACCACCTTATATCGTAGGTGAAGTTCTAGTGGTATACAGCTAATTTGGACCGTCAGATCCTTTTATACTAGTCTTTTTTTAATATTAGTATAAGGTGATATGGAGCACCAAAAAAGACCTCAATATTTTTCATAAGCGTACGGCTGAGAACAATCAATTCTCATATATCCATTGGCAGGCCCTAAAAATCCGTTGGCAGGGTGATGTCAGAACAGAACATTGTTGATCTTGTGTCTGCGGATGCATTCTTACCACTTTTTTAACTGCTATGAATCCAGCTGAAGGTGTTGCTTCATATCATGAAAAATGATAAAATGGAAACATGATAAAACTGACAGAAACAACTGTCGTAAAATAGGCAACACGAACCAGACAAGCCTCGCCCATGGATGGTCGTACGTAGTTAGACATAGTAAAAATAGCCAGCGCATGATTCACAGGGCGCTGCATGAAAATCCTGTGTAGGGCCTAAGAGGATGAGGTGGTGAATTAGGCAACTTAAAACTTTAAGCCTATGGCTGCTACCACTTTTTGCACAAATACAATAAACTAAATCATTATGTCTAGATGTGCAATTAAGGTTTTCTATGTGTTTGCACCCACCCAACAAAAGTTTTGTAACCTAGAGACAATCCAAACAATATACTACTCTAAAAATTGGAAATGAACTCAAGTTGCGGTTATTAATTGTGGAAATGTAAAGGAGTGTGTTAGAGTTGCAAGCTCAGCATGAGAATTTATCTCATGGTTTTGGTAGGAAAATGTCACCCCTAATCCATGTATATGTTGTTGGAGCTCCACACAAAGATATGCTCCCCGATCGCCAAGTCTCTCCAGATTATTTGGCACACCATTGGATGATCTAGTGGCTTCATGGTCATTATCCGATGCCTCCAAACATATGCCATCAGATAATCTTGTGCACACGCCATCGCTTTGATTTTGCAATACAATGACTTGGATTTCAACACTATGACTTGGATGCCTTAGAAATACTTTATCTTTATGATTTTTGTATGGTTTGAATACCGTAGAATATCTCTAACTTACCAGATTTTGATTGCATCCTTCGAACCTATAAATAAGATACAAATACATATGCTCAACACACATGTTATTATGTATTTGTGTACTATGATGTATGAAATGGGAAATAAATGAACTTTGATCGCCTGCATATATGCGTTCATGTCCATAAAAGTTGATGAAGTTCAAAATTTTGAATTTTGATCTCATATAAAATCTAAGTTCATACTATTATTTATCTGTTCTAACAATCTGGACAGCATATAAGGGGTAATTGCTTGCGAAAATCCTGACATTCATGAACTTATGCTTTGTACATTTCAGAAAAGTACAAATGTGTAACTTTTGCACCTGCGATTTTATTTTACAAACTTTTGCACTTGACATTTTATATACACTTGAAACAGAAGAGCAGCTAAATCCTTCAACTGTAATATGGCATTATTACATGGTAATTGCTATATCCAAGTAACAGTGCTAAGTCTCCTAGTCATATCCATGCAAGACGACGATGGATCGATCCAAGAAGGAAAGGACGAAAAGGTCCTATAGATCAATGTGGGCCAGACAAAAGTCTTCCGTGGATGATTCAGCTTGGACTTGTAACTTGTTGCAGTGGAAAAATCCTGGACTAGCAACAGAACCAAATTTCCGTTCACAAGGACCGTCTGCTATCCAGATGGCCACTCGATGATCTCGATTTGTCCGTGCCTATGTTGCATCAATACAATCAGATATAAGGTTAGTATTAATAAATAGGTTCTGCTAGCACTGCAGTATCACGAATGCATAACTTATATTATTTCACCTCGTTGCTGTGCTCGATCCTATGATGCTTTACCGTTAGTATAGGTGCTGCAGTTCTGAACAAATTTTGGTTGTCTTGGGCTCTAGCTAGGCATATTTCTGCAATTACTTTTCAACTAAAATTTGCATATATTCTAGTAAAGCATGTAGGCTCAAGCAGCTTAGTAACTGGAGTACTTTTTACTGTGAACTGTGTGATCCAGACTTCCAGAGTAATAGATGTCTAGCTTTTTTACAGAATCTAATCCATGTTCAATTTTTTTTCTAGTTATATGGTCTAGAATCAATCACTACGATTATAAATCTACGGGGCAAAAATCATGCATAATAGAAATCTTCAAGCAAATAATGGTTTTAGAATTTTCAGGTCATATATCATGTCCACTAGGAAGTAGGCACACACACACCTTTTGGGGCGTCTTCAATGATATTTAATTTGGGAGAAATGTATACTTGGTTACTTTTGTGCAACCATCTTCCTAATGGTAGATATTATTTTGAGGGGTTTGTTCTGAGGAGTAACTCATTGGCTTAATATTTTTTCATTTTGTATAATATCCTTTTGTTGGCTTTGATAGGAGTTGTGGGGTGTGCAACTCAGATGTTCTACTTTTTCACAACAAAACAGTTTAAAAAAAGAACTGACCAAGGACAGACATCCCTAGAATTTTTATTAGGTGGTGCCAAAGCTCGAACCCAGGTGGGTGAGGCCACCCTGCCTTGGGCTAGCCACCCATCCCGCAAGAGCTTGGGACAACAAAACAGTTTAGACTTTAGATATTCTGATCCAATTGCATTAATTTGTGGATGAAGGTTATTTTTACAAGAATTTGTGAGGCCATAATTTCTAATATTCAGAATTAGGTATGATCTGAAAATTTTGAATTTTAGATAGAAATTTCAATTGAACTGAATAGCAGTGGAAATAGTTCAAAAATTTTCGGCTTAATTTATTGCCACAGTACATTAAATGTATCATGCCTAGGGCCTAACCCATGTGAATGCATAGCGACTAGTATACCTACACTAATTAAGGAAAAAAAAACATATGGCTCATGGGTCCAAGTTACAACGGTCCAGATCAAAAGATACATTGATCTATCTCCCATGAGATGTAGATACCCAAAAAAAACAATCCAATAAAAGGCTTCGTGAACTCTAATTTTCTTGTTCGCAAGTGAGTTAATTTATTCATCAAGATTAATGATACTTTGATGAACTGAAATTTATCTCCTTTCATGAGTCATTCCTACACAATACAGTAATGTGTAGCATAATGGTACAAAGATAAAATCACACAACATATAACCCAGACATAACTTTTTTCCTAAGCTTTCAAACACTTATAGAGAAACTGTACAACCAGAATATAACAAGTAATTGTTAATATCTTTAAATATTTTAGCACTGTTTATTAAATTTACGAGGTTTTAAATTCTTGGGATACCCTTGAATGGAGAATCTGCTCTCATTTCTAAACATATATGTGTAATATATGTACTAGCCAGTTTGATCAAATTAAGCATGCCATAAAATTCACACAGTTCATATGACAAAAGCTCACACAGGCATGCCAACTTATACGATCTAACAGAATGACATTTCCTACATATTTTTCTTTAATTAATTAAAAAATTAATCGATGTATTAAGGAGACGTAGGAAAATTTGACATAATAAATAAACTAGCCCCACTACGGGAGAAATGAGCAACGATCCCCAGAGCCAGTACTAAAGGGAGCCTTTAGTACCGGCTACAGTCAAACAGTAGCAAAAAAAACCAGGTTAGTACCGGTCGAGGGCACCAGCCGGTACTAACGTGCGTCATTTAGTACCGGCTGGTGTTATTGACCGGTACTAAATAGGTGCGCCACTTTAGTACCGATCAAAAACACCAGCCAAGTACTAAATAATGCACGTTAGTACCGGCTGGTGCTCTCAACTGGTACTAACTTGCCTCAAAAAATCTCCTGCATGCGCGCTGCAACTCTCGCCTCGCCTCTCCTCTGTTTTTATCCCCTCCGTCCTTCACCTTCCTTATCCTTTCTCTTCTTTTTCTCCTCTCACCCCTTCTTCTCTAGCTAGCTACCTTATCTCCTTCTCATGTCTCTCGATCTGTGTAGGATGGGAGGCCGGCGGGAGCGTCGGCGCGCAGGCGGGCGCGGGGCACCCTGGCGCGCAGGCGACTTGGCGCTGCCGCGGGACGCGCGCGGCGGCGCGGGGAGCCCTGGCGCGCGGTCGCGGGGAGCGCGCAGCGGCGCGGGGAGCCTTGGCGCGCGGCGCCAACGGTCTGACGTGGGCGCGGATCGAGGCCTGGAGGATGGGATCAAGACCTGCCAGATTTTTGTGATCTTGTTCCTGTGAGATTTTGTTGTTCATGTGAGATTGTTGTTCTTGTTCTTGTGAGTGAGAGATGAGATATTTTCTATGTTTTTGTGATGTGATTGTAAGATGTATATATTCTTGTGATTTTTGATGTGATTGTGAGATATATTCATGTGCGATAGTGATTCTTATTATGACTGAAGAGATTTTGTTTGTGATGACCGAAGAGAAGGAAAGAAAATGAGAAAAGAAAAATGGAAAGAAAATGAAAAAAGAAAAGAAAATGAGGAAAAATAGAGGGTGCTGGGGTTGACGTGCATGTATGGTTAGTACCGTGCGGCGCGTTAGTACCGGCTGGCTGTGACCGGTGTTAACGTGCGGCATGTTAGTACCAGACCTTTAGTACCGGCCACAGCGATCGATACTAACGTGTCCTGTCGACCGGTACTAAAGATCAATTTTCCAGTAGTGCTCGTACAATAATTGAAAAATGTAAATGACTATACGTTGACAAGTGAGTTAATAAAAGGCTTCGTGAACTCTAATTTTCTTGTTCGCAAGTGAGTTAATTTATTCATCAAGATTAATGATACTTTGATGAACTGAAATTTATCTCCTTTCATGAGTCATTCCTATACAATACAGTAATGTGTAGCATAATGATACAAAGATAAAATCACACAACATATAACCCAGACATAAACTTTTTGCCTAAGCTTTCAAACACTTATAGAGAAACTGTACAACCAGAATATAACAAGTAATTGTTAATATCTTTAAATATTTTAGCACTGTTTATTAAATTTACTGAGGTTTTAAATTCTTGGGATACCCTTGAATGGAGAATCTGCTCTCATTTCTAAACATATATGTGTAATATATGTACTAGCCAGTTTGATCAAATTAAGCATGCCATAAAATTCACACAGTTCATATGACAAAAGCTCACACAGGCATGCCAACTTATACGATCTAACAGAATGACATTTCCTACATATTTTTCTTTAATTAATTAAAAAATTAATCGATGTATTAAGGAGATGTAGAAAATTTGACATAATAAATAAACTAGCCCCACTACGGGAGAAATGAGCAACGATCCCCAGAGCCAGTACTAAAGGGAGCCTTTAGTACCGGCTACAGTCAAACAGTAGCAAAAAACCAGGTTAGTACCGGTCGAGGGCATCAGCCGGTACTAACGTGCGTCATTTAGTACCGGCTGGTGTTATTGACCGGTACTAAATAGGTGCGCCACTTTAGTACCGGTCAAAAACACCAGCCAGTACTAAATAATGCACGTTAGTACCAGCTGGTGCTCTCAACTGGCACTAACTTGCCTCAAAAAATCTCCTGCATGCGCGCCGCAACTCTCGCCTCGCCTCTCCTCTGTTTTTATCCCCTCCGTCCTTCACCTTCCTTATCCTTTCTCTTCTTTTTTTCCTCTCACCCCTTCTTCTCTAGCTAGCTACCTTATCTCCTTCTCATGTCTCTCGATCTGTGTAGGATGGGAGGCCGGCGGGAGCGTCGGCGCGCAGGCGGGCGCGGGGCACCCTGGCGCGCGGCGACTTGGCGCTGCCGCGGGACGCGCGCGGCGGCGCGGGGAGCCCTGGCGCGCGGTCACGGGGAGCGCGCAGCGGCGTGGGGAGCCTTGGCGCGCGGCGCCAACGGTCTGACGTGGGTGCGGATCGAGGCCTGGAGGATGGGATCAAGACCTGCCAGATTTTTGTGATCTTGTTCCTGTGAGATTTTGTTGTTCATGTGAGATTGTTGTTCTTGTTCTTGTGAGTGAGAGATGAGATATTTTCTATGTTTTTGTGATGTGATTGTAAGATGTATATATTCTTGTGATTTTTGATGTGATTGTGAGATATATTCATGTGCGATAGTGATTCTTATTATGACTGAAGAGATTTTGTTTGTGATGACCGAAGAGAAGGAAAGAAAATGAGAAAAGAAAAATGGAAAGAAAATGAAAAAAGAAAAAAAATGAGGAAAAATAGAGGGTGCTGGGGTTGACGCGCATGTATGGTTAGTACCGTGCGGCGCGTTAGTACCGGCTGGCTGTGACCGGTATTAACGTGCGGCACGTTAGTACCGGACCTTTAGTACCGGCCACAGCGATCGATACTAACGTGTCCTGTGACCGGTGCTAAAGGTTAATTTTCCAGTAGTGCCCGTACAATAATTGAAAAATGTAAATGACTATACGTTGACATCTTTTTGTGGCACGAACCCCAGGTTGTCCTGGACGTACATCCTGTTGTACACGCACCAGACCTTCGTCCAGGCCACCAGGCGCCCATGCCACGGGCAAAGCCGCCACATGATGCCGCCCGTACACGCACCAGTAGCCGTCGGAAGTCTAAGGCGGCTCGCCGAATCAACAGCGTGCAGCGAGGAAGGTTAGGTTACGTCCGTTTCGCCACATGTACAGATCGATGCACATCACACACGGTCTCCGGCCGTCCTGCCGCCCGTCGTGGTCGTCCCCCCGTTTCAAGTTTCACGTACGTATACGCCATGGCTCGACTTTGAAGAAGGCGCTGCCTACGTAGAGTTGAAGCCGTACGTGCACTCCTTTGCCGCCGGGCACGGCCCGTATACGTCACGGCTCGACTTTGAATAACTCGGCCGTACGAGTTGGAAACCGTTTGCCGCCACGGCCGGCATCATGCGGCCGTGTCCAAGTGAGCCACTTGCCTATCCATTGTGCCTTTTTTTTCCTCCATAGGTACAGTGGAAATTAGCGTACGTACGTGGTGTACAGAAACATGGTATCCTGGATCTTAATTAGCAATTGGGATGCATTGGAACATTTAGGGCTCGTTCGCTTCCGGAGGATTGATTCCACCCGGATTGAGATCCATAGAGTAAGAAATTTATGATGATTACAATGAGAGGCCGAGATTTATTCTGGATGGGGAACCAATTTACTCTTGATTTGGACAACAAATAATCGGAAATCAATCCGCTAGTCAAGAGGTGGGGAACAAATCCGGGTGTTTTGTTGTCTCTATCACGAGTAAATTGGTTCCTCACCCGAAATAAATCTCGGTCTTTTATTGTAACTATTATAAATTTCGTACTGTACTCATCATTCCCGGCCCGGATTCAATCCGGTGGAACCGAATGAGGCTTTAGCTAAAATATATTATGAATTCTGAAGAACAATGTGTCGCCCATGTTCTCCGGCCATCCAGCCGCCCATCATGGTCGTCGTCCTTTTCATGTACCCCCACAGCGCGAGTTGAAGAACAATGTGTTGTGTACTAGAATTGAAGCCGTGCACTCCTCGCCGCCGCCGGGCATTATTCATATGTATTTTGGGTAATAATAATCCTGGAGCTGGATCGTTGTCGCCTGATCCAGCTAGCCCCCCTTCACGAATTACATTTTTCCAAGATCCTCTCCTCCAGGTGCCTCATTATTAATTAATTAAAAAACAAAAAATAATGGCAAAGTCAAGCAGATGAGGTTTGGTAATTAGTCTTGCTGCTGGAGCCTAAGTTACGTCGCTCCATGGTGTAGTTGGCCAGTGGTACGCCATTGTCCAATGCCGTATAAATAAAAGGATCCTCCGCATGATGCATTTGAGGAATTACTCACGAAACCAACATTAATCATGTGGAGGCTAAAAGTCTCGGAGGGGGCTGGCCCATGGCTGAGTTCCACATACAACTTTCTTGGCAGGGCAGTTTGGGAGTTTGACCCTGACCTAGGTACACTCGAGGAGCGTGCTGAGGTCGAGAGGGTGCGCCAGGAGTTCACTAAGCATCGCTTCGCAAAGAGGGAGTCTCAGGACCTCCTCATGCGTATGCAGGTAAGACACGGGTCCTATTTGAACCAAACGTTCTATGTTTTTATTAAGCACTTCTCATATCCCTATTTGAGTCGTATCCAACTTCTCCCGCCATTCAGAAATGACGTATTTGAACTTGGCGAAAGCTAGCTCTTTTCTAGTAGAATTTTGCTCTTAATTTCTCTTATAATATACTGTCAATTGCTAAGGACTCAATGCCATCTCAAAATAACTTAAACTACAAACATATTGATACAAAATTTATACACTAAATGTGCTTATAACTTAACTACTTGTTGGTCAAAGTTTGTAAAGTTTAATTTTTGGCTGATCAAAATTCAAAATACGCCTATCATTTCTAGATGGAGGGACTACTAAATTTGTCATCAGCATAGTTAATGAACAAAGTGAATGTATGCACAATTTAAGATTGAACCTCTTCTCCTCGTCAATCGATTGAGACAAATTGTTATGCGACAATCACCGCTTCTCCCCCATTGATTCCTTCGACATCCTAATGATTCTGGCTCACTACCATGTTTTCCTGTTCCTGGGCCTGCATTTAAGTTTCGCGCGCATGTTAAGAGAGCCAAATCAGGCGCATTGTTTGCTTGTTACTTGGCCCGTTACCAATTGGGTGGGGGGGGGGGGGGGGGGGGGGGGCAATTTTGTCCACTGAGGCCTGCTAACTATGTTTCTTATGTTATTGGAAAAATCAAAAATTATTTCCATACCCAAAGTACGGATAACCACCTAAACTATTATTTTGCCCACTTTATCCTAAAATATGTCATTTGGTTCAATTTACCCCTAATACAATTTATCCATTTTACTTCTTTATGCATAGGTGGACTTTTAAGTTGAAAGTTTGCAATTAAGATGATATATGTTTAAACAAATACATAATAACTTTATTTTTATTTTGATCGTTTAGGATCTTTAATAATAATACAATCATTGGACTACAAATTATACGAAAAATAAAGATGGAAAATTACAACATATTTTTTGAAATGCATTATAATGTCCAATACTACCCTACAAAATTTCAACTTAAAAATCCACCTATGCATAGAGAAATAAAATAGAAAATTACATTAGGGGGCAAATTGAACCAAATTGATATAATTTGGCAGATAAATTGAATCAAGATATGATTAGGGGGTTATTAAGACATTTTCTATACTTGATAACCATAATTTGGACTTTTTCCCTTTTTATTACCATCCCAGTTCCACGGTTGAGCCTAGTAATGGCTTTATTGTTTGTGTTTTTCCCCGAACTTGAATGCAAATAAAAAAAGAAAAATAATAAACACAAAAAGTTACAAGTAGCTTTTTTTTCTTACATGCTCACGCACGAATGAGATTGCATACAATAGACAAGGAAGCAAAATTTTAACCATTTAGTGGGTCTGTATTATTATTCTTCACTAGATATTGTCGGAATTTACCCAACAGTGCACAAGGGGTACCCAAGTCGTAGATTTGAAGGAGAGGGGAGCACGAGATTAGGGAACTTGACGTCCTGTGTTTGGGGTGTTGTATTGATTTGCTCGACAATGCTCCAGGAAGCAATGGAGAGTTTGGGGTATATAATGGGTTAAGGAACGAGTGTGTATCTCTCGAGGGGGCACCCTAGGCCACCTTGTATAGGCCAACGGCCTAGGGTTTATAAGTCGGTTAAGATCTAATCCTATAGGACTACATCAAGGAAACTAATCTAACAAGATTATAACTCGCCCGTTTTATAGAAACAAAACTAAATGCCACTGCATGTATGCCAGGATTAGTTTAATCATAATATTAAAGTGACGGAGGAGCCCGGAAGTATCATGGTGGCAACTGCCGCGCTCATGGGCGCACAAAAGGAGGAGGCGTGACCCTAGGGGGGGAAGGGAGAGGGTGCGGCCAAGACCACCGCCAGGCCCACTGGTGCATATCCAGTTTAGTGTCTTGGAGTCAAAGTAAAGTAGATTTTGTTTGGAAAGTTTGGATCTTTTTGTTACAGAAGAATGGATCCGATTTATAAGGAATCCTTTTTGAGTGTCTTAGGGGTCAAGTCGAGGGCCACTATAAGGATTATACTCATCAGAAATAAAGAAAGAAAAGAAATATTTCTTTGCCCTTAAATTCTCTCGCCTCTCTCACATGTCGTTGCCTCCCTGCCCTAGCCGCCGGATATTACCACCCTCTAGGGCCGTCAGGCCCCTCCCCCGCCAATCTACATTACACATCAAGGGCGGTCAAGCCCCACCCCCGCGAATCCACCTTACACATAAATGCAACAATTAGAAAGTGAAATCATAGAAATGTTATTAGATAATGATAAACCACAGTACAAAATGACATGAGGTCTAAAATAAAAGTACATATATATCAAGTGTTCAACGAAATGGGACTCCATCTCCATAGGCATCTGACTGAAGGTACACCAGCCTATAACGAAACACCTGGTCAAAGTCATCGTCTTCAACGAACTTGTTGTCGTCTTTAGGGGATAGCAAGGGGACAAAGGATGGGTGAGTACAACGAATACTCCGAAAGTGAGCGAAAAAGATTTTGGCAATATGACATGAGGGTAAAATAGGAGGGTTTTTTTGTTTAACGCACGCTTAAACAACATATCCTTAAGTTAACCTTAAGTCCTAAGCATCTACCCCATCCGTTCTAAAATATAAGTCATTCCAAATTGATGAAGACCGATTTGATGACCATTGATTATTTTTTGCTCTTGGTGATGAATAATTCCTACTTTGATCATCTCCTAACCAATTATTTTTCTTTTGCTTGGCTATCTTCTAATATTTATGTAGCAATTCAGTAAAGCTTGGCTTCTTCTTCATCCTATTGTTCTTTGATGTGACACTTTGAGTTTCACCAGAACCTCGAGAAAGACTGGTCAGACCGGTTCGGGCACCGGTTAGACCGGTTCTAGCCGAACTTGATTGTTGTTTAGCTATATTATTTTAAATATGATCAACATCAGATGTAATTTGATCAATAGAACTAGCTGATGACTCTTTAATGTTTGGCTTTTCTACACCTAGTGCCAAATATAAATTTTAATTTAATCTACCATCCTTTATGACATGGTAATCACCTTACGCTTATTTTTTGTATAGACCAATTCTTCTGATCAAAATGGTCATTATGCATAGGTGGAGGCTCAATAATTATTGGCTCCCTATAGTTAATATAATCGGGACACAAATATCTAGGAAAACACATCATATATGAATTATAAACCCATGGAGGATAAGAGTAAAGCACGCTGCAATAAGATCCCCATGGCATAGTTATAGGTGATCCACATGATGGAAATGGCATTGACGTAGGAAAAGTATTCCATTGCTAATTCTAATCATGGAACGTTTTTCTTGAAGATTTTGAATGCTTGGATTTTGTTGTGACGATTTAGCAGGAAGCTTCTTATTTGGCTTCAGTTTTTCCTTTTCATGCTTATGAAGGCCTTTGGATTCAACGGTTTTCAAACATCAATCTTGGCTTTCTTGGGTTTAACCATGTTTGGTTTCGATTTATTTTGTGAAACCCCGGATGAAGTGATTAGATCGGTTTGTGAACTAGTCAGACCAGTTCTAGTAGAACCAACACCTTTGCCTTTGTTCAGTTTCCCTTTGAGCATTGAAGTACTACATATAATCTCTATGCTCTTGCTTAATGATTTTGGGTCGACAACTTTGGTTATAGATGGCCGACGTGTATATTAACAAGAACATCACAAGTTGGCAAATTGTTGCAAGAATCAATAATAGCATTAGTCGACTTTTCATTGATAACTGACTCTTAATCAACAAGAATTGAATCTACCTTATCCTTCAACAATCATAAGTTTAATAAATGTATATTGGCGGGTAGATATAGTACCTGAAGATTGCATCTCCTTCAATATGGCGATGGTTGATGGTGGCTGCCACTTTTTAATCTTGATAACACCTTGCTCGGTTTGCATGTAACAAGATAGAAATGATTCCTTGCAGCATTGTTTTGCTTCTTGCACATACTCTAAATGAGCTTTCTCATACTCTTCACGAGCTTTCTCATAATCATCTTTATGTAGCACCATTTTGCTAGGGTTTGATGAATCAGCCATGATGTCCACATTCTTCTTCCGCAGCAGAGTCACCAAAATATGTTAGCGCAAAAATGGGGCCAACACATGAGTGTGCTAGATCACGCAACACACAGAGGAGATCCTTCCTGCTCCGCTGCGTAGGCTAGTCACACCGGTCTCGCTGGGGAGTCCGGTAAGAGACCAACGAACGCCCGCCCAGGAGGGACCCCGTCGGGGCAGGCTCACCTTGGGTTGCCCTAGGCTCGACAGGCTATCTAGGGTTCTCTATCATGCCATAGAGACGTAAGAAGAACAACACAAGGGGTTTGAAATGTAGGGTAATGAAGAAAAAATGCAAACCAATAAAGATAGATTAGTTTTCGTCAATTGTGATACCCTCAATCGGTCGTGGCCCTTTATATTTATAGGGAGCGGAGGTCTTGCCCCATTAGGAGTTGAAACTCTTTTAAATTATATGCTAAAATACAACTCCTAACTCAAATTCTACATACCAAAACCCGGTCTGACCGCCCAACGGAACCAGTCTGACTGGTCCGCCCGAGTGCAGAACTTCCTGAAGTTATAACTCCCTCATCCGAACTCCGATTCGGGGATTCTACATATGCATTTTGATCGTCTCGATGAGAGCTACGCAATGGTAAAGTTCAATTTGCCTCTTGAGCACTTTAAATAGACCAGTCTAACCGGTTTAGGCAACCCGGTCACACCGGTGTGCCCAGACTTGCCAATTTTGGGTGCGAACACAATGCTAATTATTTTTATACAAAGCTCATATGTTACATAGGCATGGCACCTCGGAGGTAGAATTAGTAGTCTACTAGTATTAGCATGCACATGACTACAAGGAGAGTGCATTGGTCCATGATGAATTGCAGCTATATGTGTGATTGTATGAACATAATGGAAGTGAGGCGATGGCTTCTCACTAGCGTGTGGCAGTTAGCAGTGAGGCGAAGGAACAATGATAGCCTGGTTCAAAGATTCCAACAATGCCAGTGGCTCTTGCAATTGTACAGTGTCTTCAATGAGCATCCCTTCCAGAGCAGTGTTGTGCACATGTCTTCACATGACCCAATCGAGGAAGATGGCAAATTGTTCACTAGAGAGCAAGATTGAGGATTCTGAGGGCTGGAACAGGGCCGAGATGGCTTGATGTACTTCCTTTTATAGAGCTTGGAAGTTGAGTGCGTAAGACAACAGCCAAGAGACATGAATGGCACATGATGGTTGACGTTTGTGTTAACGCCACTAGGCTAGTAGTTTGCATCTTTGATTGTGGGAATTGAAAGGAGAAGCAAGTGCTTATTCCATTTTGTTGTTTAGTGTCTGCTAGTGATTATCCAGTGTGCACTTTAGATGGTGCATGAACAGATGTTGGAGATGGCTACCAGAGATGAATGAGAATGACGGCAACAAGAAGACGAACAGATAAGTTTGCATGGAGAGAGATGTGTTGTAGTAAAACATGGAGACCTGGCTGCTTGTTTCTTGGACCATCTACACTACGGGAGAAAGGACTTTCAGTCCCTCTCCCTTAGTGCCGGCTGGAAGGAGTCGGTACTACCTGCGCACGTTAGTACCGGTTGGCTGCGACCGGTACTAAAGTGCACCACATTAGTACTAGACCTTTAGTACCGGTCACAGCGACCGGTACTAAGCCGTCCTGTGACCGGTACTAAGGTCAATTTTCATGCGGTGCTAGTTTAACTTACCAACCCGAATACCTCTGACACTACCAGTCCACCAACCGCCGGTATGAACTAGCACTGCAGCCCACCTACCAAAAAGAGGAAGCCTAGGAGAAGACCAACAACACATATATCTCAAAATTTGGTTGCTCCAGAGTTTTTCTCGGTCTTATATAATTGTTTCTTGTATTTTATGGTTGCAATGCAGATATCTTAAAGTCAAGCTTGTTTGAAACAGTTATCTTGATTCCTGTCTTGTTTTGAGCTTCATTTTGATAGCATCTTTGTTTTGCACCTTATAGTTTTTTGTATTGTATATTATGGTACTAGATCTAAAGTGTTATGGTGTACATCATAAAATCCTCACATTGTACTGCAATCTAATTTTCAGTATGGTAAACAAAAATGTCTTGAGATGGATGTTCAATCCATGAAGCTTGGAGAAGCTGATGAAGTCACTGAAGAAATTATACTATCATCATTGAGGCGTGCCCTTACTCAATATTCTAGCCTGCAAGCACCAGATGGGCACTGGCCTGCTGAGTACAGTGGAGTTCTATTCGTTATGCCTATCATGGTACATATTTATTCAAGTTTTGCATTATCGTTTGAATCTGTTACTAATGATTAATTCATGGCATATGCTTAATTAGTTCTCAATTATCACCATCTTCTGCATGTGAAGTTGTGTTGCCAGAAAATTTTATATATTTTTTTCTTTTGTTGTAGATATTTGCTCTATATGTCACTAGATCAATCAATACTGTCCTATCAACAGAGCATCGACACGAGATATGTCGCTATCTTTATAACCACCAGGCATGTGTAGTTACAATGGTCACTCATATTTGATAAATTGTGAATTAAAAGTTTTTGATTAAATTTTTATTATGTTCGTCATATAGCAAGACGTGGATGCTTATACCTAATGAAATCATGTAGAATCAAGATGGTGGTTGGGGCACGCAAGTGTTGGGACCAAGCACCATGTTCGGCACGTGCCTAAACTATGTTACCTTACGACTTCTTGATCAAGCATCTGAGCATGATGCACTTGCCAGAGGTCGTTCATGGATTTTGTCACATGGAGGTGCATCTGCAATACCTCAATGGGGAAAGATATGGCTTTCGGTATGTGTCGAGTAGCAACTGGTTCGTGTCCGGTTGCGATTGGATCGAAAGCCATTGAACCAGTTCCATCTAGTTGCAATTAATCAGCCTCCTTGTTTCATTTTAGCCTCGTTCACTAGTGTGTATAAAGAAACATAACCATCATCTAACATTATTCATTATCAAAAATTCTAAGTATAACATGCATAGTTAACCATGATTTAATTTGTATCAAGACATTTATATATGTTATAACTTATAAGTACATATTTTATAGTTTTTATTTTAAAATAAGGGTAAAGCAAAACTGAAAACCTAGAATTGCCTTGCTAAGTGAGTATTGAATAATTATGTACAAGCGGGTGAACAAGATAGTGATCAGTTAAAATTGAATTTACACATTGAAATAATCTTTGGGATGAGGTAGTCTCTGTTAGAAATTAAGTCAATTTATGGAATATTTTAATTCAAAAATTGTTTATTTAAATTAAGAACATACATAGCGTGAGTTATCTAACTATTATTTTAGTAGTCATTGTATTCATGTTTAACCTGCTAAGCATGAAAATTGAAATTAAGAACCATAGAAGGTTCAGGGTGTACCCAGAAGTAAGGCCAATACAGGAAGCACTAGATGTGTTGTCCTCAACTAGAGTAGACATGCATGCTACTCGATTGAGCTTAGTCGATGTAGCCATACAGAGTTGACGCAGCAAAAATGTACAAAGTGCAAACCTGTGAATGTCCAGCAGACCTTCGCCTCCTTCAGGAATGTGAAGTAGTTGATCAAATGTGAGCAGTGGTGCAAGGTTGTGCTCCTCAAAAACATGATGACCCACCTATCATGAGCATGACCTTAATTAGCAATGGAGTGGTTTGGAGGCCTGCTCTTGCAAGATTTGTGTGCACAAATGTTTGAGATGTGAATGCAGTGTTTCCAGCAATAGCAAAGAAAGGTGTATGAATTGTTGTGTCACACATGGAAGAGCGAGAAGAGCAATAGCAAGCATCAAGGAGCATTTGATGGCCGTCTGATAACTCTCGGCCACTATCAACACTAGTAATAGACTCACCTTTATGCTCATCAATCTTAGGTGGTACAAAATCTTTCAGCTTCATGTAGTAGCACATCTCATCTGACTGTGATGCATTGTTCTTGGCTCTATTTAGAACTGCTCGCTCACCACACCTCGCCATGCCACATACCGACCTGCTGAGGTGAGCGAGCACGCACATGTGGCTCACTTGTCTCCTTTTATTTCCAGCTTCATAGATAGTGTAGTTAATTAGACTACACATTTTAATTTGGTTAGGATTCTCCTTAGCTTCTCATGCAGGATTGGCTGTTTAACATCCTAGTATTAAATGTGGCCTTTGAAATTAAATGAATTAATTGCAAATTGTTAACTTAAACATTCCTCTAGAGAAGAGGCAACACCTATTCACAACTTATCAATAGACTATGACTTAAATTGACAGTCATGTGCAAACAAGCTTGACCAAACCCCTTTCTTGGTACTAGGCTGCTAAACCATCCCCTTGCTTTGGAGCGTATATGTCATACTTTAAGGATTTCAAGAGTATCTGGAGTTAATCCTTATAAAGATGTTCTGTAAGGATCATACTAAAGGAATGCACTTTCACATGAATGAAGCATGTTCAAAGGTTCTCATCTCTCAGCCAACCAATAGTTTGTTTCACTATCCTCCTTTATGGGATCTCCCATCACATAGGACAAGTTACCAGTATGGTATGGCTCATGTGGCTCTAAAGCCCAATCCCCTTGATGCAACGCCTATCATATTTTGTCAAAGACACTTCATGAATTGATCTGTTAGGTTTAGTCCAAGGCTATCACTCTTGAGTTAGTCATTTTTCCAGCAAATTTCAACCACCTATTTATATGTATAGAAGACTTCATATCATCCTTTGAACCATTCACCTTGACAATCTTGCTTGATATCACAATATATATTTTTAGATAGTCTGTATCAGTTTCCAGCGACCAGAAAAATTCATGACTTTAGAAAGCCACTCAGGCTCAATAGTGACATTATCTAATGTTGTGAGTTCTACTTCTATTGTTGACCTCAAGGCCGGGCCTGAGCATCAGCATGTCCATTTGAAGATTAAGCTTAGAAGACGAGAGGGAGCAGCCAGGTGGTGGCATGAGAACTTTTGGTTCAAGTGCAAACTTACAGGACTAGATGTCAGCTACACTATCAGCCGCTACAATTGAGGAATTGCAATGATGATGGATATATTTTGCTCCTACCATGATGTTGCACTATTGTCTTCATGATAAAACTAAATTAAGCATGCTCTCAATTTATCATAATGTGATAAACTACTTGTAGCATACAAGAAAGGAGGAAGATAAACAAGAAAAAAAGGAAGTAAAAATCAAGACAAGGAGGTGATAACCTAAGACTTCGTGAACTCTACTGACCTTCGATCCTCTTCCTCCCAATGAGCACCTCTTGTTCTCCATCAACATCTCCAACTCCGGCAAGCTCAAGGTCTGAGGTTAGGGTTTAGAATTGGGGTAAGGGTTTGAGGTTTTGGCTTAAGACGGGGTGTTTGGCTAAGAGGGAAAACTGAGAGGCCACCTGCCCAATGGTGGTGACAGGTACGATGGCATGGTGTCATTCGCTGTGATTGTAAAGGAGGTTAATTGATGAAGGTCAGTGGTGGTAGGGGTGTCAAGGCACTTATTACTATTGGAGGTCGTTGTGGCTAGCAGCTCTTGCAGGGGTTTGAAGCGGGCAAGCTTAGATAAAAATAGTGGGGAGAGGATGGGTGGGGAAGCTTAGATAAAAATATAGGTTAAAACAAGAATGAGATAGATACAGGCCCATCCACGTCAGATCCAATGCAAAATCACTTGAAATGAACTTGCATAGACGGGCGGCATCCGTTCTTTTTATGCATATACATGTTGCAGTATTAGCTAGTATGAAACATTTCAAAAAGTGCAGAGCTCAGTATAGTTAATGTTTTATGTATTTTATCTGAAATACTCCTTTGTATTTTATTGTTTCAAAAATATAATATTCATTATGATATTCTGGTGGATTTTATCAAATTACTATACGGAGGTCATATAAGATATTTGTTCCAAATTAAACTCCACAAGCTAATATTGACACAAAATATTATTATGAACTTTATATAACATTTAACTTATGTTTTTAAATGAAGGTGATTGGATTGTATGACTGGTCTGGGAATAATGCCTTGATTCCGGAATTGTGGATTATCCCCTATTCACTACCAATTCATCCAGGTACTTGTCTGGTCTGAAAACAATTATTATGAAACTTTGATGCAACTATGTTACCCTATGCAGATCACGTGTAAAATGCATAATATATTGTAACTGTCCAAGGTTGTCCATAAGCTAATAAATGGTATTAGATCATGTGTTCATTTACGACAAACTATAGTGTGCAGTCACCCTAACCTCTCACATACAACAGTTGTCTAAACTTTGCCAAACAAAAGTACTCCCTCTGTATATGATTTAGATGTCGTTTGGGACAAGATTTTAGTCAAACATTAGAATATAAATCACGAATAACTTTTAAGTCGTTGAGTTGGAAATGTAAAAATCATATGAATAGACTTGTCTTGAAAAGTATTTTTATAAAAGTATCTCAAAGCTTAAATATTTCTTCCTCTCAATTCTTTCGAGCACTGGGCAAGAATTGATTTGAGTTTCATATGTCCATGGAAAACTATATAATTAACACTAATATATTTTATGAGATAGTTTTCTACTCGGTCTCCAACCCCCCCCCCCCCCCCCCCCCACACACACACACACACACACACAAGAAACATGGACCACAACAGTCCGAACAGTCCAAAACTGGAACAATAATGTGACAGGGTATTACACAAATAAGCAAAGGCAGAATCACATTTGTGTTGAATTTAATTTTTAGTCCACTTATGACATTAACTTTTCATATTAGATTTGAACATGTACATGGGTTGGTGCTAAGTGATTTTATATGATATATATTCATTTTCGTTCCATAGAGGCATCTGGATGTGGATACATAGAGAGCACATAGCATGATCATGTCCTTAGGGTGGTTTGTTTTCATTGCATTGTCTATGACCAGTTCTACCATTATCCATAGCGGAAACTATCATCAGTACAAAATAGACTTGTACAATCGGCTTAAAACTTCCTGCATAGTTAGATTAACCCAACTTTAACCAAGTGTATGTAGAAGTCAATCCTTTTAATAGTAAGGTAACCTAGACCCCATAGGGTGATTCAACGTCTAAAGAGACGGGCAACAAGTCTGTCACCTAAGATGCATCACCTATGACATTTAAAAGATGATGAAGAAAATCCTGTCGCCTATAACGTCTGCTTATGAGTGACAGATAACACAACAGAAACCCATCACTAAGTCACACTAAATGGGACACGCTTTAATTGAAGTCCGACACCTTTAACTTGTCACAAGTGCTAGACATCATTCTTCACTTGTCATGAGTGTTGCATGTCGATCACCTATTGATAAGGACACGCCTATGATGTCCGGAGTTTTTTCCAATCTTTCACGGTACAATTAAGTGTAATATTTCTTGATCCAAGAATTACTCAGGTTGGACTAGATTCTCTCAAAGGATGTCATAGAATAAAAGTGCAAGTTGCAACACAACTGAAGTCTCGTAGCAAATCAATTATAACCAGGATCAATTTAATGGACCAGCCAATAAGACCAGCCGCCAGTAAATAATACCACAAAAATAAGTGAGAGGCCGACAGAAATAATATTGCTCCATACAGAATAATAGATTAATTCGAATGGACAAAACAACTCCGTGAGGTCAGTCCAACACAACCAGTAGATAGATAAATAGATGGGATTGGCTTACAGTAGATGCAACCCAAACCCTAGATAGGTCTTCGACCTGCAGTTTTGACGAACCACGATCAAAAGATGAGAATTCCGGCAGGAATTTGAGGCACGACCAAGTTGTAGCAGCTCGAGCACGCACACCACACAAAATCCAAAGAGGATCGGCAAGATAGACCGGAGAGGAACCACCCTCTGTTTCTCTCAGGGAAAACCCTAGATGAAAACAAAAATAAAATCCAGTGTGATCTTTAAAAGGAGACATCACCTCCTAATATGTGCGCACAGGCACGGACCTAGCACCAAGGTTGGCTCGCACACCATAATGACCAGGTCTGACTTAACCAAAAGGGAAACGGACTCAAATAGAAAATGACTCTTATGGCGTGGACTCAATTATAAAGTAAATAAAATAGATTAACTCTTTGCCATGCTTCACGTCCAGGGGGGATTAAAATAATCTGGCCTTGTTAATCAACCGATCTCTACTTGCATGGTCCAATATTAATGTATTGCATTGATTTATTTTGCTCTTCTTTCTTGCACAGATAAACCCCTTTAAAACTCAGCTTCCTTGGCAGGATGGTTGTAGCAGCGGCTAGACTTTTCTGCTCTACCTCCTTATCTCGCTTCAGATCAGTATACAAAAGTCACCAAGCTTAACTGACAAAGTATTTATAATTTATCAGATCATTATTGTCCAAAATAATCGATAGTGCCTTGGTCACATCATCTATGACCTATGCCCCCCTAGGTAGCAACAACCCTGCTTCTTCTTCACATAATGCAAAAACCATCACTAAAGCAAAGTTATATATCATGGACATCCTTGACTTAGCTTGCTTGATAATCCTAAATTTGTCTTCTGTCACATTGGAATTATAAATTATGGGCTCAAATTTTATAAACAACAAAAAGTTAAGTATATACTAGGACGCAAGAATGAGACAACCTCACATCTACAAGATAAGAAAACCGAGTTCGGTGTTGTGGAGGACCCTAAGTCTATCCTGCTAAGATTCCATCAGGATGCATCCAAGCATTTTTCTTTGCATGTTCGATGTCAACGCTTGGTTAAGTAGTTTTATGTCAATATTTTAGTTGACTATTGAAATACATACTCCCTATGTCCCTCAATATGTGTCGCGGAAGCTACAGTCGTTTGTCCCTGATTATTTGTCGCTGCGTAGCAGCAGCGGTGCATGTAGCTGCACCTGCCTGCCTTGTCCCATCCTCTTTTCCTGCAGTCTGCCACAAGACCACAACCACAATACAAGTTGGAGAGAGGGAGGGAGAAAGAGGGGTACAGTGGTCGGATAGTCCCCAGGTGTGCTCAGGTTTGCATGCTCAACTGGCACACGCACTGGAGAGGAGTAGGGGTGACAGAGTCTTTCACCGCTCGTCTTGGGTTCCAACTTTTTTGTCCGGCAACAGATATATCGGGACAGAGCGAGTACCATTTAGGTATTTGAAATTGAAAATGTCCGTATAAATCTCTAGTGATACTAAGCCATCAACAATTCAAGACATTATCTATGTTTATATATTATAGTAAGAGTATATGCACAATAGGTTCATTAACTTAGAGGGTGTTATTTAAGTCCATCACCTTTGAAAGTGCATTTTTGGGTCAATCGTACACAGTAGGTCCATACCCTTCCATATGTGCATGTAGTGATGACATGGCAAGCTAATTGGCCATCTCCAGTGCTCTACCTGCTGAGGTTGCGGCCATAAGAATGTGGGACTTTCACCGGCACTGAGAATTGCTCCTACTCGGCACATGGAGGCCATGTCGGATGCATGGATATGGCCAACATGTGGCTATTTTGAACACCACTACCCCCATAGAGCCCAGCTACACCCAAGGAGGCCTAGTCACCATGGCATGTCATCACTGCATTTACACGTGGAGAGGTACGGACTTGTGGGGAATGACTTAATAAGTTAATAATCCTAAAAATGCAGTTTCGGAGTTGATCGGCCTAAGTGACACCCCTTATAACTTAATGGACCTCTACTGCATTTTACTCTTTTAGTAATCTGCATATAACATTAGAGAGTTCTGAATTTGTATTTATCCAAACAAGATTTCTATGACAAGAGGTCATGATTTTGGATGTAAAAATGAAATATATGTTATATAGCCTCCAAATAATAAAATAATTTAGGTTTATTACCTACTACACCAATAAACATAATATTATAAGATTTCAGAAATGAATGCCATTGGTTTTGTATTATGAATTTTTATGAATCAAATATAGCTTTTTTTAGTAAAGGTCATGAGAATGAAATCCATATAAGAAACACGCTAAGCACCTCCCAACAAGTTACATAACTTGGTCTAGGGCTTCCAAGGAAAGATGATAAGAAAACCACCCTTTATTTGTACTTCATTAGGTGTTTCCAGACAAGACCAAATGGAGCATTAATAAAAACTCTAATGGGCTATATATTACAAGTTATTCTTGTTAATCTCCCTTTTTTATTCCATAGGTCGATTCTGGTGCTTTTGTCGTTTGGTTTATATGCCAATGGCTTATCTGTTTGGTAAGAAATTTGTTGGCCCCCTTACCCCAACAATATTGGAACTACGAGAGGAGCTCTATAGGGGACCATACAATCAGATTGACTGGAGTAAGCTCGCCATACTTGTGCTAAGGTTTGCCATATTGACTTCGCATATAAATGTTAAATGTATATAAATTGCAAAGTAAAGTTGCTAATGTTGCTCCCACGGTCCCACCACATGTAAAGTTGCTAATGTTCCTCCCATCATACATGATGTTGGATCATTGTTTCACTTTGCTCTAAAAAGTTGCTAATGTTGCTCCCACCATACATGAAGTTGCATCATTGTTTCACTTTGGCCCAACATGTTTCTAATGTTGCTCCCACCATACATGATGTTGCATCACTGTTTCACTTTGGTCCAAGAAACTACCAATGGTGCTCCCACATACACTAAATTGTATCATTGTGAGCATATATAGTCCATCATAAACCAAAGATTCATATTCCACAAACGTTGTGTGCTGACAAGGACATGGAAGGAAATAAGCACATGTTAAATTCATATGAAGGTCTAATGCAAAAAAATAGCATGTTGCAGAGAAACCTCGTGCTAATATCATCTCTCATTAAATATTTCCACCTATCAAAATTCCAAGACTACATAAGCAAAGTTCCAACATTGGACATCTAAACTCACATCATGCCACATGCCTACCTGGCCTACGTCTAGTGATGGTCATTAGGATAGTGAGAAAATTAGTTTTTTTAGGTCAATGGATCATTTTTTCCCAAAGGGGAAAAACTATAAAGCAATTGTATAAGTTAATGATGGCATATATCATGTACCAATTGAATCCACAACTATGCTTGTTCTAGCCTCTAGATCACGAATCCCAGAAACAAATGGAGAAACCGATGTGTAACACCCCAAAATAGAAGCAACATTCTAGAGCATTATTGTAATACCTGGCCCATTAGTGTTCTGGTCTTGGCCCGTTGTGGCCTAAGTGTCTTGTTTTGGTGAAATTGGTCCCACCTTGCTATCTAAGTAGGTTCGGACTAGTTTATAAGGCTTCGTGTTCCAAACATAGCACCTTCGGGTTAATCCTTTTACACGAAGCAAGGACGAAGTGTAAAAGATGTGTTATGCATATGCGGGCTCGTTCCACGTGGAACTGGGCTGTAAGTAGACTTTAGACAATAGGTGTTACATATGGTATCAGAGACAGTACTCTCGCTGCTTGAGCGCATGTGAGTCAGCCCGTGGTGGGGACATGGCATGGCCCGTGGCACTGACGGGAGATCCTGGATATTTATCTATCATGAAAACTGGTAAGCTGCCGAGGGTGTTAGCCCTGAAGGTGGGGAATATGTAATACCTCAGCCCAGTAATATTCTGGTATCGGCCTGTTATGGTCCAAGTGTCTTGTTTTGGTGGGATTAGTCCCACTTTGCTAGTCTAAGTAGGTTCGGATCAGTTTATAAGCTTTCATGTTCCGAACATAGCATCTCCAGGTTAACCCTTTTACACGAAGCGAGGACGAAAGTGTAAGAGGTGCTATGCATATGCGGGCTCGTTCCACGTGGGAGCTAGTCCGTAATCTGACTTTGGACATGGGGTGTTACAATTACCATGCTACACTAAAACTACAACAAGCTCATGGATAAGGAAATAGCAAGACAAACTATATAAATAGAGTATGCATAAGAAACAAAAATCATTTAGATAGAACTAAAGATAAGACTTGAAATTTGAACATTTTTTATAACACATGTTATCAAAATATTTGTGTAGAGAAGTCAATGCACATGTGTTGCTACTTCTATCCAACTACGTACCCTCCAAACTCAACAACCTATAGAGGGGAAAAGCGTATGAGGTTTATGGAAAACTTCAGTAAGCGAACTGCTTCAACCAAGTCACTTAAATCACATTTAATTAAGTATCGATTTACGAATTGCAATTATAAAATGGTATCATACTGAAATAATGTATAACTTCAATAGTAAGATAAACAACAAGCACTTTGTGATAAAGCTTTGTAATATGCATGCAAATGATGCAATGTGATGCATGAATTCACTTCTATCCACACATCCCAAGGTTGGAAGTGAGGTTGCAACCATATTGCTATATCTCAATGTGTGTTGTTGTATCGGTACTTACCGAATCAATTCGGCTACGGTTTCTTCATATGCATAAACATGAGAATGCAAATGTGAGATTGCAATGCATGAACTTCATATACTTCAAAATTCATAACTCCAAGAGTAATGCTTCAGTAGATGAACATACTTCAATATAAAACCAATTTTAGATTTATCGAGCTAATGTGAGCTTCTGAAATTAAGTTGAGGCAATTCAAACTTAAAGTGTGTAGACCATGATGCTATGTTTGCTTGCCTTCACTACACCAAGATGGATAGCACAAGGTAAGCACAGCTCAAAGGTGCATCACCAGTTCACAAACATAACTCATCACCAACACAAATATACAAGCATAAACAAGTAGAATTTAAAGTGTTCCTATGCCCGAACTCGCCATCCTCACAGAAATACATGTACAACTAGACATGACAGTTGCTTTTGTTTTTATATTCTTTAGTTTTGATGGTTAAAAATTCCCATCTTGTGCTATCTGAAAGAAAACTTTAAAACTTACAACTTTCTAGTGATCCCAAACTATAGGCAAAATTATTAACATTTGCTAATCTCAGGATGAACCTTAATATGAAAACAAGACAGAAACTACTTCCTAAAACATATATAACTTAAGATCCAAAATTCATATATAGATGAATTGTACCATTATGGAAACTTTATGAAAAATACTACAACTTATTTATAGAGAAATAGATCCAATTATGTCATTTGGTTGGCCTAAACTTTAGGTAAACAGATTCTGCCTAGAATTACGAGACTGCAGAATCAAACTCCAATATCTACTAGGTCTTAAATTCAATTATAGTGTTGTTTGTGGCTATGGAAACCTATACAAATCCTCTACAACTCTTATAGTGGTTTAATATTTTCATGAAGCCATTAAGATCATGTAAAAATGCACTACTAAAAGTTTTACAGACTGGATGCATGCTGAAAATAGCAACGAGGTTAAAACATACCCTAGCCTTTAACGTCAATGAGCGCCGCTACACGCACGTGCTAGAACATATGAAACCTTAGGGAAAGCATGAATTACACCATGGGCATGTCTCACCTAGGGTTTGCTTTTGAAAACAGCAAGGGCAACGGCGACGAGGACGACCCAACAAATGACTCCCCCACCAGTTTCCTTTCCCTAGCGGCGAATGTCACAAAAACCCTGTCAATTGTCCCCAATGGTTTTGATGAGGAACGGCGGCGACAATGGACGATGGCATACCCTAATATCCCTTCTCTTCTTCCTTCTCTAGTTCTTCCTCTCTCCCCTTTGCAGTCTCGGTGAAGGAAGGTAGCGGCGCATGGGAAGGAGACATATGGGTATAGGGTTCGGATAGAGGAGGGAGTCATACTAGAAAGGAAAAAGGAAAAGGAAAAAAAAAGACTCGGTCATGGTATAAGGGTGGGTTGTGGTACTATAGCTGAGCAGTTACTGTAGTAGCCGTGGGTGAAACGTGTGCCACCGTAACTTTGTGATCCAAAATCCAAATGAATCATCTAAATAGTCAAACAGAAAGGATTCGACGAGCTCTATGCAAGTACGGATTATTCATTCGAGCGAAGATTCCAAAAATCCACTATTGGCTATTAACTTTATATATTTCCAACGTACAAAGTGTATTATTACATACATGTATCATGGGTGTTACATGGTAGCTGGGAGAAATTAAATATGACAGTGCATTGGTAATTGATAATCAAGTCTCCCAGCTAACCCACATGCCCTTAAGCCCCTCTAGACCCCCCCCACCCCAGTACATAGTGGCTCAAAATTTCACCGGCACACAACCTGACCATATGTCATCGTATATTGCAACTTCACATATTTTAATGCTATGTTTGCAATTTGTTGGACTAATCGACAATGAAACTTGATGTATCATATTGCTATGTTTGTAACTTATTGGACTAAAATGAAAGAATTAAATAACTTAATGCATGGTTGATGTACTTTGCTCTAAATTAAATACATTGAATAATAGGTTGCTTGTTCAATCAGTAATATTCTACAACAACAACAACATAGCCTTTTGTCCCAAGCAAGTCGGGGTAGGCTAGAGATGAAACCCAAAAGCAACAATACAGCAAGCAACGTACCTTTACTAGTAGGGATATTAACATACCTTTACTAGTGCTTATTATGGTTAGTCCTGTTACTATATATTGGCACACCTAAAATGAATTAATTTACACTACAATTATAATGCCCTAATTCACTAAGAAGCATCAAACAAATCAATTCGAGAACTCAATTATTAGTCCATTCATCTCAAATATAAGCAACAAACCAAATGAGTTACAAATTCATCTACATTTGGCAGAGTTGAACACATGATCTCTTGTTAGGTGAGCTAATCCCTTTGCACTAGGGGATTGGGTTATAATGGCCGTGTTTAATTCCAAAATGAAAATTTTTTACCCATCACATTAAAGGAGAAGTTTAGATGCATTGAGTATCAAATGTAGACGAAAAAGGTGAAAAGTTACATGGATAGGCTGTAAATCGCGAGACGAATCTAATGAGCCTACTTAATCCATGATTTGCAACAGTAATGCTACACTAACCATCCGCTAATTATGGATTAATTACCCTCTAATTATCATCATTAGATTCGTCTCGAGATTTCCAAGCGAGATCTGTAATTAGTTTTATATATTATTTATCTACATTTACTACTCCTAAATGGGTAAAATTCTTTCCCAAAAAATTTTCGACAAAATCTTTTCGGGAACTAAACTCGGCCAATAAAAAGAAGGCTAGATCACATAACCACCCCATAGACACCCCTAGTAATCGAACACCCAAGAGAGCTACATAGATAAAAGGGGGTAAATAAACCCCTTACAAAGGCCACACACACACAAACAAACAAAGGAATCTTTCCTCTGTTAAGAAAAAACGACCGGGCTAGTCAGCATTGGCATATAAACGAGCAAACAGACAACAATTAAAAAAGAATAGAAAACTTGTAAACAAATTGCATTTGTAATTGAAAAAAAAAACAACGAAGACCCCTGTTCTATCCTACTATTAGCGTCAGATTCAATTCAAATACTGGTTATAAATGAATATAAAAAATGTTGGGCTCATTTGAAGGAAACGCATCTTATGAGTTTCAAAATAATCCCAGAATATATGGGATGAATGCGGTCCTTGTTTATTAAGAGCATGGTTCTCAATTTTATGTACCTTGTTGGATGCAGGAAGACCTTCGTATCCCACGGCCATGGGTCCAAAGTGCTGTATGGGCTTGCATTAATAAAATTGTGGAACCAATGCTGAATTACTGGCCATTTACTAAGTTAAGGGGTACAGCACTGGAAGAACTAATGAATCATATCCACTATGAAGATGAAACTACCAAATACATTGGCGCATGTCCAGTAAACAAGGTAATATATGAAAGATGGTGATTTCATTGTTTTTTGGTTTAACAAAAGTGATAATATAGACTGATTTGATAATAAGTAACTTATATACATGCCACACTAAAACCTCACATAACTAGAATATATGGGTGAATGGTAGTTTACAATACAATGCAACATTTCTTACAAATGCATGTGTATATATTGTAATTAATGAACTGGATTGACAATGCATACATGAGCTAGCTCACCAGCGAAATGATTATTGCTTGACCCAGGAATTCAGGAGTTTATAAGAAAATTGTAGTTCAAAGGATTTTTTTGGTTCATCTCCATGTGGAGTTTAGTGTAAATTAGTCTAACCTCTTTATTCACATGAGTGACGTCAATAAATTTGCTATGTGTATCTCTTTTTCTAGATTTTTTACTAGTTTCTTGTTGGTAGGCACTAAATATGATATGCTGCTGGGTAGAAAATCCAAACTCAGATGCCTTCAGGAAGCATATTCCAAGGATATATGATTACTTATGGCTCGCAGAAGATGGCATGAAAGCAAAGGTACTTTCTTTCACAGTGATGTCTTCACTAAGTACGTCATTTGTCTCGTGGTTCTGAAAGAACAGTTATTATTTCATCTAGCAGACCTTAGCATCACTCAGGTTTTCACTTGGTGTAATTGATCTAGCCGTGCTGAGACTGTTTAATTGCAGTTAAAATTCATCCAATTCTTCACAACATTATTCAAATGTTATGCATTGTTTTTTTAACACTGTTACAGAAATGATTTTTCAAGACATCCCCTCTATTTCTACAAGCAGATTAGATCATGGACTACCAGTGGCTCAGCCTGGTTGTAAAAAATATTATTTTAGTTTTTGAATTTGTTTCTCAAACGAGACGGATCTCTTAAGAAACCACCAGTAGAGATCGATTTCTACTAATGATTCCATAAGGGGTCGCCAGTAGAAATCAATTTCACAACTGTAATTTTACCACCAGTGGAGTAGATACTGGTAGTTTGTCTAACGCTAGTAGAAATGGGTAACAAATCTCGGGTAGAAATGTTTTATATAGTGCAATGTTGTCTATATCTTATGCATATATTATGCATGACCGTGTTTATTATTCTGAAGTGGTTAAAGTTTATATATTTTAGAACCTTTTGAAGTGGTTGTAACAAAAGGATTCTTATGTGTTCCCTAAAGAAATAACAGAAAACTTTATGATCTGTGTTAGGCATATGATGGCGTTCAATGCTGGGAAGCAGCTCTTATTGTTCGAGCATACTGCTCTACAGAACTTGTTAATGAATTTGGCCCAACACTACACAAAGTGCATGAGTTTCTCAAAAGTTCACAGGTACAATTTTCTCTGAACTTTATGTTTCTTATGTGAAGCAAAACAACTTGCATATATATTGAACTCTGACGGAATTCTCCTTGATTAGATCCAGGAAGACCATCCTGACTACAAAACATATTACCGCCATAGATCCAAAGGTTCATGGACAGTTTCAACGCCAGATAATGGATGGTCTGTTTCGGATTGTACTGCAGAAGCACTACAGGTAAGACATGCTAATATTATTCCCTAGTAAAAGCATAATTAATATGTACATTCTTTGGGCTGCTGTTGTGAAGAAATTATATTTAATTCTAAAATCAACTGAATTAGGCAGATTCTAATTTTTTGTCTCCAAAAGAATTTTCTCACTCTTTGACAAAACAATTCATATGAACATAGATAATTCTATGTGAACCAAACAATCGGCCAGCGCTTATTTATAGTACATAGCAAACAATGTTTTTTTGTTATGATCTTGAATCTCTTCTTCGTATTATCTCTGTATTTTAACCCTCTGGTAACAACATAGTAGCACTTATTTTTCAGCATTTACGTCTTATATGAAGTAATCTTTCGTTTCAGTTAATTTGCAAGTAAGAAAACATTTATGTGTACACATGTCAGTAAATGTCTAATGATATAGGGCACTAAAGCTCTGATACTAAAGGTCTAATAACAGACTTCCCACTATTACGAGTCTATATCAAAAGTTTTCTTCTATCAACTCTCAGCTTTATTTCTTCAGGCACTGTTATTGTTGTCGAAGTTCTCTCCTAACCTTGTAGGGGAACCAATGCCAGAACAGAGATTGCACGACGCAGTGGATTGCTTGCTTTCTTTTATGGTACGCCTATGACATAAACTTTCGTCTTGGACACTTTTTGCTTGCACACATGGTATTGCATATACATATATATGCTTGCTTAGATCGAATGGTGCAAACTACATTGTGTATAATTACTTCACTCTTAAGCTTGATCACAGAGTTCAATACAATGAAGTGTGTATATCAACATTGACAGCATTCAATACTGTGTAGTATGCTCCATTTGTCTTTTCTTCAGTACAAGCCCTATTGCAAATACAACACCATGTGTAGACTTGGATTGAACGTCGTCGTTTCCAATTGAACACCATGTATTTTCCATAGCTTCAACGTGGCTTCAACTGCCCATAAAAGACAATGAAGAGACATGCTTGAACAATAATGTAGTCCCTAATGTCTATGTTGTCTCTTAATCACTAAAATCACCATCAATGCCTTAATGGGACCATGATCCTTACACTTGATCGCGACCATCTCATAGACATAGACGCCAACAATAATTTTTGCATCAGCCTTGGCTTGCACACAGCATGATCCTTTGCACACCTTGTCAAACAAATTTGTTTCATAACTTCTATAAAGTCCCTATAGCGCTTGTTCAACTTCTTGCTGTGTTTCACGGTGAACCCCTCTGGCTATGCCATACTGAGCCCCTCAAGCGCGCTAAGGTCACCATTGAGGAATGCCGACTTGACAACAAGGTTGGTAACCTCCTACCCTCGGTTGCAGTGATGGCAGGGATAACATGCATGCACGGTGTCGAGACGAGCCAAGCATGCATGCTTGATCACCTCGACATTTGAATTCCTGTGTTGAGCTTGTATTCCCACTTCAACCAGGTCTCCTGTCCAGCAGGCATTGTGGTGAGCGACAACATCACGTTTGGACTCAAATTATTTAGTCATTGTATGTTCCCATGCCATTTGTCCGGCATCCAGGTTATAGCCCCAATGGCTCATCCATCTCTAAGAGATGTGCCGCATCACTGGCGTCCTCATTTGCCAGGACCATAAGCAGTTCATTGCCTGCGATGCATTGGGAACAGTGTTTTTGGCGTAATGTTGGCTGCTATGAAGAAAAGCTAGCTCCTCCTTTATATATTTGTAGTTTCAATGAGATATGTTGTGGTTTATTTGCATAATAGCTGTTGATGCGTTCTAATTTGCTGTGCACAATAATATAGGTTACTGATCTAAAAACTTTTTTATTGAAGAACAATGATGGCACCTTTTCTACATACGAGAGTAAAAGAGCATCATCCTTGTTGGAGGTGAGTACTCAAAGTTTAACTTTGGTGGTCCAAGAACCTAAATTTTCAAATTTCTACGAGAACTGACTGTCATCTTAGGAAACATGATTTCACAAAAAAAATCCATGAAACATGACTTTAGATTATCTCTAACCCTCAAAGGATATTAAGAAACAAAAATTCATGCAACTACAGTACGTATGTGACCATAATAATAATCAACAAAAGTACTGTGATGGAGTGTCTATTTGGCTTCACAAAAACAAGTGTCTGTTGGTGCAAAAAGAATCTGTGAAGTGCTGGACCGATTAAGGCATGCGACAGGGGTTCAGTGCATAGTGCAGGATCCACATGGGAAGTCAATAGCAGTAAAGATTTAATAAATGATACAAGCAGTAATTTGGTACAATAACTATGAAGTGTATTTTATTCAATGTTTTGCGTGGATCTAAATTTGTTTCAAGGTATTATGATCTTCAAAGCAATTTTCTTACTTTGCATGTCATCCCTGATTTCTGCACTAACCTGATTTTGTTGTCATTAGGCTCTCAACCCTTGTGAGACTTTTGCCAACATTATGGTTGATAATGCGTAAGTGATGAATATGTATCTTTGATAATTAAAGATAAAAACTGCTGTTTCATTTGTTCTAGTAACTACTCTATTATTACTTGGTGTTGCTGATCTATATATCATGTTTACCCTATTGACAGATGTGTTGAATGCACATCATCGGTGCTGCAAGCTTTAGTCACTTTCAGAGATCTGCATCCAAGCTACCGCAAGGATGAGATAGAAAGATGCATTAAAAATGCCTCAAAGTTCATTGAGATTGAACAACAACCGGATGGCTCATGGTCTCTAAAATCATCCTTTTCTGTTCTGTGATATTGTGGTACGCCTAATGCATGTTAATAACTAGATTACTTATTATTCAACAGGTTCGGCACTTGGGGTATCTGTTTCACTTATGGGACTCTCTTTGCAATAAAAGGACTAGTTGCTGCAGGAAAAACCTACATAAACAGCTCTTGCATAAGGAAAGCATGCAGCTTTCTATTATCGAAACAGCTAAGTACTGGTGGATGGGGAGAAACATATCTTTCTAGTGAAACTGGGGTAACTCATATTTTTCCTTACGTAATTATGGTTGTCAATTCTTACATATGGTTTTGCTAGCTCATGTCTAATTTGCATATTTACAATTTTCCTAAACAAGGTTCCAAACCGATCCTCTAGCCATGGTTCAACCATATGTTGTTGACTACTTTAGTAATGGTTCATATATATACCTATATATCAGCTATTTAGGTTTTTTTGTAATGTAGGTGGAGTTTCAGTCATAGGATATTGGTTCAAATTTTGTATCACTTTTGTTGTCTAACTTATGCATCATACGCTGCAAATGCCAAAACTCCTTTTCAATTATCAAAAAACTCCTCCCACGCCTAAGAAGAGATAGTCCAATAAGTCTACCAGTCGACTGCCTCTGTAATAGTTTAATTAATTGGCTAATGTTAGTTGTGTGCAATAAATCAAACCACGGTAGTGCTCGCATCCATTTTGAGCACGCTTAAGTTTTGACTAGCAAATAGTTTATCTATAGCGTGAAAGCTGCCATCTCTTTAGATTATTGGATAGTTTTTGCCAGGAAAACCTGAGCAATTAACATCTCATGCAAGATCAATTGCAGCGTTGGTAGATTTACTAGTACTGTAAGTTAGATAAACATTATTGTTTAAATTTGAATGTTCGTACACATGACGAATTATATGTGATGGCTTTCACTTGTAATATATTTCACAGATTTATGCTGAGGCAAGTAGACCTCATGCCGTGAACACTGCTTGGGCAATGTTGGCTTTACTTTATGCTGGGCAGGTATATATTTTGAATGTTATTTCGTTGGATTTTCAGTTAATGCATTCTCTACAAAACTATTCTGATGTACTTTTGTTATTTCATACTGTGTGGGCATGGAAAAACAGGTTCAGCGAGATCCAACACCACTATATCATGCTGCAAAAGAACTAATCAATATGCAAGTTGACTCTGGCGAGTTTCCCCAACAAGTGAGTCTTCAGTCCTTTAGGCGATTACATGGTTTAGTTCATCTGTCTCATTTATTATTTACCTTGAACTATAGCACAGATGTGTAGTTATCTCTTTGAAGTTTAGATAATCAACATTCTGAACTTACACATATATGCTGGCAATAATATACGGTCTGATGGCAGGAACATGTTGGAGTGTCCAATCGTTTCATGTACTTCAATTATGGCAACTACCGTAACTTGTTCCCTATTTGGGCTCTCGGAGAGCTTCGCCGCCAACTTAATACGAAGAAGAATTGAATCTTGTGTGCATTATCTATTATTTCAGGCCACATGATGTAACTGAATGTATAAGCAGTATAGGAAAGAAAAGGGAGTATGTCAGTTTGACAAGCAAGGCGTTGGAGGTCGTTGCTCTAGATATCTTTGCCAAGAATAGACGGAAAAGCAAAAAATAGACTTTGCTTTTAATATTTTCTCACTGTTTGTATACTATTCACCTTATTTATGTAACAAGCTTCATGCTAAGAATTATGTAAAGACTTAGCTGTATGCGGTCGCAGAGGCCGGAATTTTATCCTTTTTCTAAAAAAAGAAACCATCTATATTGGAGGAAACAAATAGGGAAATTAGAAGAATAAAATAAGGGGAAAATGTCCATATGTATCCAAACTAAAGATGCCTATGGACCTCTGTCTGAAGTCAAATTTCATTGCCAAAATATCAGCCTAGATATTGAAGTCCAACAATAATGTGCCACAACGCTCAACACATATGTACAAGCTGATATTTTGCCTTCATTTGTTTTTTATTCTTTTTTAGAAAAAAAAAAGGAACAGTATCCGGTCTCTGCTGCCGCACACAAGGTTTAATAGAATTCTTAGCTTAATAGCTCCCGTAAATAATATTAATGAAAAGTATGCACCGACAAAAGGATTAAATTAAAAGCAAACTATATATGCTTCTCCATCGGTTGTTGGCAAATATATCCAAAGCAATAGCCTCCAACACGTTGTTTGACGCATGGAGAGTCTCCCTTGATTCCTCCTGTTGCAACAGAGACTAACATTGGTGTTTTTATTTTTTTTATTACAATCACTAAAGTAATCACATTTATTGGATTATGATTTTACATTTATAGTGTCTACCTTTTAAAAAAACTTGATTCATACATCTATTAAAATTAGCTGAACCTTTCAAATAAACCATTTCAACATTCAATGGAAATTGTGATCTTTACATCCATACGCTAAGGTAGTATATCCAAAAAAAATTAAACAAGGCATTCAAATGTTGCTGACTTCTTTGTACAAGTTTAAACCATGCGCCTGCAGCTCATAAAATTTGCACAAAATATCACTTCTTTTATTATGACTTGTTTTGTATAAAAGTTATTCTAGAGTGACTTAAATTTAACTATATTTGCATAAATTTTTTGAATAAGACAAGTGGTCAAATATTTGGTCAAAAAAAGTCGACGAATTATAATTTGAAACAGAGTGAGTAAAAACATATATATGCTCACAAAGGATCAAATAATGGTTGAAACGGAGTTTCATATGAAAACAGACTCCTTTGTTTGTGGTGCACCAGACTATATATGGTTTGAGAGTAGACACCTCGTGTTCAAAGGGAAAAAAAGGACTGAAAAAATGGAAAGCCGCGCCAGGTAGGGGTCGAACCTACGACCTTCTGCTTAGGAAACAGACGCTCTATCCACTGAGCTACAGGCGCTTGGATGGCTATTTATAACTCAATCGTTTCTAGTCTAAGTTTGTCCAATTGACCAATGGCTACACAATTCAAAAGTTAAATACATCACAGTGCGCGTAAATCAGCCGGATTACACGGACCGTAAGAAACGAACTTTCTGCTACACTGAATGAACGAATGAGCATTACTCCTACTCCTCTGCAGTTACACGTCTTTCTGTCCTTAACTACTATATGTACATGACAATGGTCATCAGTTCAGTCTTTGCAAGTCTCACACGAAAAGAATTCCATCAAGCAGTGTGACACTCTCTTCTGAAGAACCAATCAACCTGCTATCCAGGTTGTACGTGCCAGTGATTCAGTATGCAGCAGTTACGCAACCAGCAGCGTCACCGGCCTCCGCCGCAAGCCGGGCTCGTGAGCTTCCTGATCTTGTTCTGCAGGTGAACAGAGGAACACGAATAGGCTTTAGTTTTGTATTGCTTACGTTTGCGTGTATACAATTTTCGTTGCAGGATATATGACTGACAGTTTTGGCCCACATGAGCCCGCAGGCGTTGCAGAAGGTCCTGTACCCGCTGGGGCCGCGCCGCATCATCGGCGTCGCCTCGCTGCTCTCCCCGCAGTTGGCGCAGCTGCATGCGGCATGGCAATATGGCATGGATCGGTCATGATAGAATCACGGGTCATCAGTAAACAAATCAGAGCAGTTAGTTGTGCTCATGGATCGTGATAAAATCACAGCACTTACAATTCGAGCTCCGTCGTGTCCTCCCCCAGGCGGCGGCGTGCGGCGCCGGCGACTGAATGTTCAGAGCTCTTGTCTGACGACACGAACTTCCCTCTCCTGCGCGCGATCCTGGGCCAAAGAAATGCGCGACGAACAGCAGAAGAATACAGTATTTATCAAGCTTCTTCTCCAAAAAAAAATAATAATAAGAGCTCGAATTGAGAGACCCTATTGGCACTGAATAAGCTGCATCATGTACCTCGAAGCGATTTCCCTTCGGATGGAGTAGTCGGCCTTGACGTCGAACCTGAGCGTGCTCTTCCTCTTCTCCCGGTACCGCGACACGGCCGCCGTCCTGTCGAAGTCCCGGGGCACCACGATCGGCTGCACCTGGTGCCAAATGTTTCAGATCAAAGTTTGTCACATACATCACTTAAAATGGATGCATGCTGTATGAATTATCCCAGATGGATCGAACGGGGTATAGCATGGTTTACTTTATTACTTACCAGGTGAGTGAGCTGCGGCTTCGCGCTTTGAGGAACAAGCTCGTAGCCGTTTAGAAGCATGAGGATGGTCTCAACCTGCATTTATGTTGAAAGGTTTACAGTCTTGTGAGTGTTGCGATCTGGTTTCGGCAAGGGGGCAAAAAAAAGTATTCTGAACTGATAATGGAAAATGTGTGGTTTTGAATCAGTATGTCAGAGGCGACTGAGAATGGCGCGTAGGATTTGGTCCCACATGTTAGTGAGACACAAATGTTGGAGCACTAAATGCTAGCAACAGTATGTTAAGTGATTCCAAATGCTGATGACATTACATTCAGAGAACAATTTTTGAAGCTAGATAAGGACCAGCAAGTGACGAACACTGAGACGGCATACGAAACACAGAGCAGAGGTGAACCCACGAGTGGCAATGCAAAGAAGCAAGGAAATCCTGGCACACAGCTCTGCATTTCTTCTGTGTTCTCTGAAGAATTCGACAATGTGCAACTGCAATGGCATGCAAGTACTAAACAAAATTTGATTTCTAGCCACCACTGAACACTCAGCAGCTACGCAAAAGAAGTAGTAAATCAAACTCTTGCAACAAAGAAGAAAAGAAACACATTTCGATCAGATTTTGAGTTTCTCTGTTTGTTGTCTCATTAAACTCAAAAAAAAAATGTGAACATATGAAGCTCTCCAATTGCCCAAGAACAACAGAAGGTTCTCAAACACAGACCAAATGTAGCACAATGCCATCTTTTCACGGATGAGCAATGCCAAGAAACAAAAGCAAGCACATTCTCTAAGAACCGAAAAAAAAAAGGAATTAAAAAATTCGACCAAAATGCCGATTCCAGGCTGCTTGAATCGATTCGGTTTCGTTCAGGAAAAAAAAAATGACCAATTCCGAGCTCTGCCGGGCGGCTCAAGCCAGCAGCGCCTCACCTTGTGCGGCGGCACAGAGTCGAAGACGTACGCTTTCCCCTGGTACGTCATCGACAGCCGCTCCTCCTCACATCCATTACCGCCGCTCACCTGCGCCTCCGCCAGCCGCTCGTCCGCCGCCGCAGGCGCCGCCGCCGTACGCGCACCCGCACCCGCCGTCGTCGTCGTCGAGCAGCCCCGGCAGGAGGTACTCCGGGGGGATCACGATGTCGAAGAAGGGGTCCTCCTCGGCACCTCCTCCGGCTCCGGCGGCGGCGCCGGGCGGCTGCTGCATTGGTGAGTGGGAGTCTGGGAGAGCGGGGAGCAGCAAGCAGAGCGGGGGGACGGGGAGCTTGATGAGGGAGAACGCGCAACGCGTGTTTGCTTTCGAGAGTTTAAACTAACGTGCGGCACGCGTTGGATCGGGAACGGACGGCAGAGATTGCCGTTATGGAGGACAATATGTTTATTTTTATTTATTTATTGTTGTGGGGTTGTCCGTGTGAGACTGTGAGGAAGATTATTTAATAACGAGATATTTATGTAAAGCTTATTGCATCTGCAAAATGACTATTTTAATCTCTCTTAGGAAATGGCTACTCGGCACTCGGCAGTGCTTCTCTGTTCTGGTACGTTCAGCTGCTTGGCAGTTGGTAGTGATATTTGAGATGACCAAGCTCTTTTTTTAGAATTAAATAGTACAACGTAGACGCTCACAACACGCACGCATACTACACTAATCAACTGCTCCAGCGAAGCATACGGCCCTGAAGAACTACAGGTCTATAGCTAATTTGTACGTAGGAGCGAAACCATCGAATATCGCCAGCAACGACAGAAAGATACTCCCTGAAGAACACAATGACGCGCTGCGATACAAAAATTTCACACATTCTTGAGATGGAAGCTGAAAATTGGGAACTCATTTACAGTCAACCATTGTTGCCACATTAGTACAAGAAAGAAACACCGGGTCAGGCTAAGTCACAACTATACCCCGCCTGTATACACGCCCCCTAACAAAATCTTATGTACCCAGCTTTGCCCTACGAATGAAGCAATATCTACCCTTGGGGAACCCTTTATACCCGACCGAAATGGAAATGGAAATGTAAAATCCATATGCACTGCCGCCACTGCCCCGACGGCAAGATTGAAAATCCAAAAAAACAAAAACCATCATCGCTATTACCACGAAAGCAGATGAATTGCTACTGATGGTGGCTTGGAGCACTGAACCGAGGGCCAAGGCAGACAGCACGCCCTGAAATGACAGTAACTTGAAGTTTCCACCTGCCGGTCTAAAATTCCTAACCTTCCTTTTTTTGTATTGAGGCAACTTCATCAAATCTGCTGTGAACATTTTCAATTGTAAATTCTGACTGGCTTCTCATATGCATGACGGTTCTGCAGGTAGTTGAAATCATCAGGGTTAGAATCACATTAACATTGTCTATGTAATTATTGGAATCTGAATATAAACATTACACAACATGGGAAAGTGCACAAAAAATTAAAATCAGTGATGTGAATGTGCATGCCGTAGTTATTGAAATGGTTTCAGTAATGGTCTACCACATTTTCTACAAATGTCTTTCTTGGTAGCAGCTGGGAAAGCATTCCAGGCAAACTCAAGCATAGATTCATATAAACGGACAAACTCATTACTCTAAATTATCATGACAAATCAAAAGATCATTAACATATTCAGTGAGAATTTCAACAGCTCTAAGGAATCACATAAAGATGCAGCTATCAAGACCACAAAGCAAGGCATATTTGTGCCTAAGCAAGGATGCTAGAGCCATGGTGCACAAAATCAACATTATAAAATTTGACAGCATCATTTCATAAGAAAGCTGAATACCTGATTCACTGTATAGGCCCTTTTTGGTGCAGTATCAGTGTGTTCCATCCCAAGATATTGCTCCCAAGCTCCATAGACGTCCCTCCTCTGTAGGAATGAGAGGACAAAGGTCGGCACACAGAACATGTGCATGGAAGGAGCTAGACATGAAAGCAAAATCAACAACTTACCTGAAAACGGGGAGCTATAACATCTGAATCCTCAAGGTAGTCTGGCCGATTCATCGATATAAAAGCAAACTTCCACTGGTCACATGAATATTGAAACTTATGTTAGTTCTGAAGCTGCATGATTATGCAATACAACTCAAGGTGAAAGAAAGGAAAGACAATGACAGAGAGAATAGAAACAATCCAAACGCCATGTCCCGAAGTTAAAAAAAAAAAAAAAAAAAACACACAACAGATCTACAATTAAATATCACTTCATAATGTTCGTTTTATATCACAGATGAAAAAAATAAATTGCAAATCATTCTACAAGACACAAAATATGTGCACCGAAATTCACATGTGATGACAGAACTTTCCAGTAAATGATAAAATCTCATAATACAGTGTGGCATCTAAACTCTGCTAATTACAGACCAAATCAGAAATGTCGGTATTGTTTATAAATTCTAATATATTATCGCACCATCCATTAAAATAAACTTCTAGAGATAGATCACCTTGGAAAATTCCTCGACAGAGACTTGAAGTTTACTCTTTATGCGCTTCTTGACATCTGCTAAAGTCTCACCTTCACGAACGAGTAGAAAAAACGGGTCTCCAAAGTTCTGGATTTGCTGTAGGTCAAAAGAATGTCGATTATTGATAAATATATCAGAAATATTAACTGGCTATCCAAATACAACTCAAACAAGCGTAATACCTGAGCTTGATTAATATCTTTCATGAAGTGATAAACATGAATTAGCCGATCGTTAGGGCCTATATTTTTTTCCTCTTCTGGAATCTACAACATTTCATAGGACACATGTATGAGGATACTTGGAACTTTTGACGGTAAGGAATGACAATCACCAGGTACAGCAGGCATAAGCACTACACACCTCTTCAGCACGTAGTGTCCAATATTGATCGTTTATATTCTCTATCTTCTCAAGTGGTGCAAAGATCTATCAAACAGCTTGAATTAGCAAATAGCAATGACAAATAAGTAAAAAATAAATTATACTGCATTTTTAAATATATATCATCTAGGACAAGCTAGTTAGTTTTTATATTAAAATTAGCTTGTCCTGAACGTCATGTAGTTAAAAACGGAGGGAGTGCTTTTCTATATAGAAAAAGGACAGAGAGATGTTACGAAACTTTTTTTTCTAGAAGAAACCACAAGAATCACTGTATATTGTATAATGCTAACCATGCAACATCTGATGATATGAATGCACAAGTACCTTATAGATCTTGTGGTAAAATACTTCTAGCACACGTAGCTCAGCATCAGGACTGGACAGTTCAACCTGTTAATGAGTACAATTAAAATGCTTCAGGAAACAAACCAACCAGAGAAACATAAAAAACCACTTCACAGTTCCTAGATGGCAGTGGTAGCAAATACAAAAGACAGTTTGATAGCAAAGTATAAGTGATAATGCACTTTTTAACCAGACTAGGCGCTGAATCTGCCAACAGGTCAACCAGGAACTCATGCACAAGACACACAGTACACAGTTGTATTTTTGGTGTTGCAATTGCTTGCTGCATTTTCCAGTTTTCCGTCATTTCGTATAGCCAAATACATGCTGCAATAAGAACTCACCACTAGTTACTACAGCCATTACTGCTATGATTGCCTGCTATTTTCCCTAATTAGCTCTGCACCTAAACACTTTGAACCTGAAAAGAGTACAGCACGCAGCCACGCACAGGATTACCTAACACTTTTTTTTAGATTTTGTACAATGCTATAGTCCCTCCATTTTTAGATATATGATGTTTTGGACAAACTTGTACTAAACGTCATATATTTAAAAACGAAGGGAGTAACATTTTGAAGAAAAGACAAGTCTACATCTTCCTAGAATGCCCTCAGCCTCATTTTGTGTTTGCTCCATTCAACGAGAATCAATCTATTCGTCTGTTGGCAACAATGGTTGACTTGAGGGGCCTTACAAATTTAGGTCGCAAGTAACACACATGAGTAGAGGGGTGCAGCCCAAAAAGTAATCTTGTGCACATCAAAGAAGAAAAGGAACAGGCATATTAAGAAGGGTATATGAATATATTCAGGTCCAATGCAATAATGCAGCTTAGTTCCAACAAAGCACAACTCTGAAGCACAAACATACGTCACTCAAAAACGAATTAAAGAGAATGCCCTACTAACCTTTGTTTTCAAGTCACTTATCACGTCAGCAATGGTGCTATTTTTTGGAAGCCTGATGCTATGAATAACAACCTGGGAGAAAGGACATCATATAAATATATATATGCATAAAACTTTGGGCAGTACAAGGTACGTTACTGGCAGCAAAAAACAAACCTCATCCTTTGTAGGATGATGAAATGCAACTTTCAGGGTTTTCAGGAACTGCAATTCTGGAAGTGGAATATCCAGCACTTCGTAATACAATATGTCAGATGTCTGTACCAGAAGGATAATGCTTTAGTAGGAAGTTCAATACATTTTTGTTACACAGAAACCATGCTCATATTGACCAAAAGAAAGGAAAAAAGTTTAACCTGATTGTAATGGATGAGCATGTCCAACAGATGTTCCACTCCTCGATATTTGACGGATTGTGGTTTAGGTTGCTGAGAGTAGCAATTATGGGGTGTAAGCCGAATTTTCGCTGGATCATCCAACCCAAGCTGACGAGAAACTCTCTCAACAACATCATCATAGGTATGAAGTTTTGACCTTCAGGAATGGAAAGTCAAAAAACGTATGGGGTTGAGATATCTATTCAATTAAACAATTTAACTGAACATGCACAATATGCAAACCCTCACAATTCCAAAGAAAAATCATCATCCTTTGGTTTCTCCAAAGACCGGAAATGCACAATCTGCACCAAAGAAAGTACTTTGAGGAACGTGTTGGGAAAGGAAGTTTTAACTGTCAGAAAAGGTTACAGGGTAAAACACCATTCTTCGCAAGAATGAACAATATTGCTGACAAATTGTAGAGAAACTATGCAACTAATAGAGAACTGAAGGGGAGAAAGGGAAAAGGGATAACAGAGCATTATGGAGAGATGCCCCTTTAGCCGTATAGCATTTGGGGCAATTCAATGAAAAAGCAACATCAAGCTGCAGCAACAGCAGGAGATGCAGCAGAGGCTTGCTGATAGTTATTATTATTAAGGTGGATACACACTAAAATGAAATATGGTACACTATGTAGATTAGTTCCACTGGAAGAGAAATAAAGCTATAGGTAAAGATCTTATCTGGGATATTTTATAATGACATAAAATATACCAGAAGTGATGTGGGATATGACCATAAATAGATGTGGCAGAATAACAATGTGCAATAATAGCTTACAGAAGGGAAATGAAAAATCGTATGAAGATTGCAAGAACAAATACAAGTGTTCTAACTACAGTACAAAATCATAACAAGTTCGAGATATGGATACCATACCTGCCTATTATGGACATACTCCAAAAATGAAGGAACGTCTGGATATCGCACTTGTGTATCATGGTCAGCTCTTGGTGATTTTTGGAAACAAACAATGTCCCCATCTTCAAGCTACAATATTGGAAAAAATTTGTAAATAACCATTAATTTGATTTATGGATCCCTTTAAATAGAAGTGTTGACAAACCTGACTAGAACGAAAAGTAAGTTTCTTGTCAATAATTTCACACATCACGTTTGGCTCAAACTTAATTTCCTGCACATAACAATGGAACCATTTAAATACAGTACACCCCTCATAAATCATAAGGTCATCATGGGCAGATGAATTAAATCATACGGACAACAATGCATTAGTCTAACAGAGAATGCTTTAAGGATTTTTTTCATCAGGACAATTAAGTATATCAAATCATGAAAATAATCTTGCCTCATAAAGCTCAATTTCTTGATCTGGAGAAAATCCAGCCATATCGTTTAGTTTTTCCAGGATGTCTGAAGGTTTGCCCAAGGCCTTGACGAAGAGCCTCCCCATAAAACTACATAGATGTAACAATGGCATGAGTCTCATAGCGATATACTTATTTTTATGGGGAATGGACAAGCACTACTGAAGATAAGATGACAATGTTTTCAGTTCGAACAGAAGATGTACCAAAGTTCTTCCTTTTCTGGGTTGTAGAGTTTGAAGAAAAGAAGAATGTCTTCCTTGCTCTTCTCAGGAGGAGGGAGAGGCCGCAAATCCTAAATGAGTGAACAGAGATAGGTAAGGACTCCAAAGCGGACATTAAAGAAGTAACATGCAGAACAGGAAGGAAGTATAAGTACAGCATATCATTACCAGCCCAAGTTCTACTTCCAAAAACAGCTTCAACTCAGCATTGTGTGCCTTATTTGATACCTCCCTCAGTTGCCCAACCTGTGCAAGGGGAAAAAAAGACAAGATATATTCACATAAAATGGAAATGTGAACAATACAGAAAGACCAAACACGAAAAGTAGCACTGCAAGCATCCACAATATCTTAGCAATTCATGCTACGGAATCTTGACAATCCAACAGAACAGAATGGGTTGTTGAGTTGATTTTCTGGAAGCAAAATATTCCGTATCTGAAGGAGAAAGCTAGATCGGTCCTATAGAATGATGAAAGATTTCACATCCTTTATGGTGTTCCTCCTACATATAATACAACAATTGGCAATATAGAACACTGATAGATCGTCTAGCATGAATCCTAATACTTAATCATAGTTATATCAATCAGATATAGATATATAACAGATCACATACAAATATGTTTCGAGAATTGCACGACTCAAATCTGCATATTAATTCATCTCATCCAACCAGTGGTTCTATACTTCAATTCATAATCATTTCAAACTTATACAGTTATTGACTTCATTATTGTTAGTATTGGCATGCAAATAAAGAAAGAAGTTACATGCCACTTCCAAAAATATCTGAGGTATAAATCATCAACTCCAACAATTCAGGACAATGAATAACTTACAGATTGTGTTTCCTCATGAGGGGTCAATGGACGATTAGGGCGGTATGTATGGTTTTGCCTCTTAGCCCACAACCAGAAGCGCTGAAACTGCACTGGGATGCCATACTCCTTGGCAACTTCCTCCTATTGGACAGTTTATCCAAAATAAGTTAAATAAACATCAAGTCAAATCCAATTCCGAGATCAGTAAATAGAATAAGAAAGATTTGCAACCATAGAAATGACTTTGTGTAGAGTTCTGGGGGCACATTACCTTGAAGGAACTAAATGGCAATTGCTTCTGTATTCGGAAATTACGGACCTTTTCATGGTCCGCCAGATCAAAATATATATCCTTCCCAATTTGTTGCTTCAAATCCTCATCTCGAGCTACCTGGATTTATTTGTCAAAACTCAAAATAGAACACTAAAAAGATAAACTCAAAAGGATTTCAGATTATGAGGAGATGAACAGGAAAGAAACATAGAACTGACCTTAATTATGGTATAAAGATGAGCTTCAGCTTTTTCTTTCTTTTTGTGTTCTTTATCTTCTTGTTCTTTCTTCAACCTTACCTGCAAATCCACAGTTTTAAATCAAACTGTTCCAAAAATGGAATCCACAGTAATAAAATAATGCCACAGATTTTGCATACCCGTAAATGCTCAGCGATGTCCTTTTCATCAACAGTACACATAATTTTCTCCTTGTCACTCTCACGAATATAAACAAGCATATACGCGTTTGAATACTTTGTGAATTTAAACGGGGCGTTGTTGAAGCCAGGGTTTACTTGGGGCAACTGTTTAATCCAAATGAGAGAAAAATAAACAATGGCAACAAGTAGATGAGATATAAACTTCAACAGACATTTATCCATGAATAACAAAATTAGATAGAACTTACCTCTTCCTCGCCCCCATATTGTTCTTCAAGGGCCTTCTTAGCATCTTCTTTTGTTACACGCTCATCATCAAATTTGTACCTGCGCATGACATGTGCCGAAAAAATTGGAACTGTTTACAAGGATGAGCAGATGAGGCAGCATAGATTGTTTTCACATAAAACAAAAAGCATCTTAGAGCAAGTATTATAAGATGATGTAAGCGGCCTGTAAGATCTGCCACATCAGATTTGTGATGAGGTGGAGGAGAGAACATGAGACAGAAGAGAGGTGGGCTGTTAGCTTACAGCCAGCTTATGCACAGGATCCCAAAAACTTGTGAGAGAGTAAGATGGGCCAAGCATTGAAAATTTAGTATGTGTTTGGCTATTGGCTACTGTTGCCGGCTGTATTATTAGCCATGCTCTTAGTAACAACAAAATAACTAAAGAGAAATTATACTTTGCCCCCAATTTCATCACATGAAACTCTAGCATCGCATACCTCAACAATCAGTGGGAGGATATGGGATTTGGGAGGATTGGGATTGAAATCAGCAGGGAATAGTTTTCAGGACTCCGAGAAGGAAAGGTTAGCTGGGGCGCTGCACAGAGAGATCCAGGGTGCCACAGAAGAACAGAGATCCATGGCACCGCAGAAGCACGGAGATCCAATGTTATGGCAAGTGGGCCAGCCGCAGGCCTAGGCCTAGTTTGATAGCAGGTCATTATAGATAAGGTTGTTCAGGTTAGATTAGGGTTTGTTAGATGGCTGGCTGTATAAGCACAGTGGCACCATCCATTGTAATCAAGCAGAAAGTAGTTGGCAAATCTCAGAGCCTCCAGCGTGAGGGCAAGAACCAATCTACCTCCCTGCTAATCATATTCAGTCATCTAGCCATATCATCCAGGGCACCGCAGCAGTTCGGAGATCCACAGCGCCATATCCAGGACACCACAGAAGCACGGAGATCCAGGGCACTGTGGAAGCACGGACATTCAGGGCACCACAGAAGATCAGATCTAGGGTTAGGGAAGGAGGGGAGCGGCAGAGGGTCGTAGCTTCATCCTTCCTGGAAATTCCGAGCCTTATATTCTGCTCCAGACCTCCAGTGCTCCTCCTCTATTACTTTCGATTGGAACCCAGACCCTAGTATTTTGGGCCACCTCATCAAGCCTAACTTTTGTCAGGTTACCCACATCAAGAGCAACTTATTTCTCTCCTCCCCAATGAGCTGTTCAAACCCAAGCTTACAGTGAGGTTCAGAATGTGGTACTAGAAATGTTTTATCCTTGGATAGGAGCACGTGGAGACTGGAGAATGGCAATCCAAGTGTCTGAACTTGCCTAGGATACCAACCTCCTTATAACGCATATTCCTTTTTGTCTTCTTTGTTGGTGGCTCCTTGTTTGGTTTCATCCTATCCAAAACTACTTGGGGCAGAAAGGCATTGTTGCTCTATGTATGTTATTCAAGTCGTTTATACTTCATACATAAATGGTCAATAGTGCAGTGCCTGAAAAAAATGTACTGACCAAGGACTAACTTAGCATATTACTATTTCTATAGTAGGAATTTACAAGACATGCCTAATGCTGCCGATGTATATGGACTAAACAGCCTAGGATGCAATTATGTAATATATTGAGTGTACACACGCCTTAAATATTGGGAAGAGCAACAAATATGTATTCTAAACAGCACAAGTGTAACTACCTCCTCTAACAGCCAACTGGTTGTAGTTGTCAACAATCATCAGAAATCAGAACCAATTAAATGACTGTGTTCCGCATAGCCAACCGGCTATGGGGGAACAAGAATCTCAAACCTCAAATGGCTTCACAAAAACTTAGGCATACTCTCTATGAGAGTACCACTATTCTAAAATTGTAAGTGTGACTCCCATCATTCACTGTGAATCACCAGCACGTAATAAACACCGACTTAGTCTGTTAGTCAGCTCATTTTGGTTCTCCAATTTAAGAATGCAAATCTCTATAGTTATTTTCAACCACTACAAGGGAAAATGAAATAAATTACCTAGCAACTAGTGTATGTGTCAAAACAATAAACCAATACAAACACCTACCATTGATCAGATAGAGTTGGCCGTATGAATGCATAGTAGTGACCGCCATGTACCCCACCACTATGAACAAGAACACTGAGTAAAAGCAGATAAACAGTATTAGTACACAACAAAAATGCAAGTGGTTTTGTCTTAGATGGAGGAGGAGAAAGGACTATGAACTGTATTAAAGCATTAGGTACATGTCAAAGGGCACATGGTCTACAAGAGATGAATCTCCAGATCAAACCCTAGAATAGAGTGGAATAGTACCTAAACTGTCTTTGATTCAAGAATGGTACTACCCCAGTACATTTGCACATTATATTACCAAAATACGCAATTACACTTAACACCAAGGAGCAATGAGGTCTCTGAACACTATTAGTACACTGAAAATATGTTTCTAACAAACTGCCACTGGGACCCCACCCCGAAAATAAATAAATAAACAAACTGCCACTGGCCCTCTACACAATAAATAAGAAGAAACTTGTGAATGGTGAGCAATGATAATTAGAAAAGGTTTCCTTGATCGTGTATGGAAATCTGGACATAGCATGTTGGTAAAACAAATAGCAATTGTTTTCAGTTGGGACAACTAGAAATGCTCTGCTGCCAAGAACTCTCAAAGACCATAACAAAAGGAACATGCCACGGTCTGGTAAATAAAGTAATAGATTTTAAAGCCATACAAAGATGTTGAAGTAAATGGTGCAAGTAACTAAAAGTCATTACCTGTGAAGAGCATAAAGGTTTCTTCTACTTCGATCTGCATCTGGAGCAAGGTATTTGCCATCATCTCTATCCAGATCAAGTTGCAGAGGGAACTCGTAGCGATCATTAATCTGAGAAAGCAAGCACATATGGCAGACATGGCAATCTCAAAATAGGAACAACGCTTAGGTCCTCAAAAAATCTAGATTGATTGTAATTGCTATGCACATCCGTCATTCTTTATTCTAAACATTGCAGTGGGTGGTCTCTGTACCCAAAAGGCGCCACCGAGTCAATTAGCTCATCATCTTAATGGCTTGGATGATTTGGAAACATTGCAGTGGGTGTGTGTTTGAGAACTTGTACACAGATGTTGAGAGGCTGGACTGGTCATTTATAGATACCAAATATGGTGGGAGGCATATGGGATAAAGTTTTGCCTAGATCAAGGCTACTGCCAAGCACCCCACATGTCTGCTGCTAATGTTGATAGTGTTGTCTATGTTGGTAGGGCCTGATGATCCTTCTGTTTGTGGATGCTTTTGTTTTGGCTTTGCTTTGATTGGTGTTCGGGTCACACCCTGGTGGTGTTACTCAGATTGTTATCTTTTATTCCTTTCTAATAGATAAGCAGCTCTCCTGCCAGTGTATTCTGTTTCTTTTTTTCCCCTTCTGTGCTTGAAACTTAATGTCAAATTCACTTGATGTTTTATTTCAAAAAAAATCACTTGATGTTTCTTGACTGAAAACCATTCATGCTGCTATTTCCTATTTATCTTGTGATTCACATTAATGCTTGGCAAATGAAAACACTAAGAAAGGAAAAGCTACAGGAAGAAAAATGGTTTGGGTACTATTAAGCCACAACAGATAAGAGTTACTTGAGCTGGCTTGACCATATAACCAATTAAGTTATTAATTAAACCGGAATAGCCTGCTACTCGAAAGTGACTGCTAGATGGGCAAAAACGAATATTCCCAAAAAAAAAGTCTCCTACCCAATTGACAAAAAAAAAAACTTTCTTGTACAGAGTAGCCAAATTTCATCTTCATGTAATTGATGTTAATGCTCAGATAAATATCTACATTGCTTTATGAACCCAGGAATACAACTCGTGGTGCGCAATTAATTTACCAAATGATGGCCCAATCAACACTTAAAATAGATCCAAGTGTCGAAGTTGAGAAACGATTTCAGAGGTTGGCAGTTGCTCCTAGGGGTATTGCATATTTCTTCCGTATAAAAATCCATCCCAAAAACTGAGATGGTAAACAGCTTTTGAAAATCCAAATCTAGAATAAAAAAAAATGAACATATAAAAGCTCACCCCCGCGTCCCTCTCTCTCTTAAATCTGTGTTGCAAGCAAACTCAAGTTCAAACCCTGATAGTTAAACTTGGTGGGCTCAGCCAACATCAGTTCATTTAAACTCACAAACTCCAGAACATTTTATTATGGCAGTGCAGTAGATCTGTGCCTAAGAATGATTTCGTGCTAAGGTAAGAGAGGTATAATGACTCCATTTTGTGTTTTCCGGTTAACATGTTAAAAGTTCTTAACATAAGCATATCCTAAATTCCTAACTGAGATGTCATTGGGTGTAGCAGATCTTAAAAGTAAATGAATAATATAATTAGTTGAACAAAATGCTAAGTTATCACTGGAACAAACCTTAACATTGGTATCCCTCATATAATCATACTCAAAGCGTTTCAGCTGGAGTTGCAAAACAGGAGGAAAATCAAGAAAGAGAACGCCCTTCTTTGCATCCTGCGATGTCAAGATTGAATCAAGTTACCAAGGAAGATTCAAAATGAACTAAAAAAAAAGGGTTTTCATACAAGTTACAGGCTTCACAAATAGAAAAGGGAACTAGATGCCCAAGGCATATCATACTCAGTCAACAGGTTCCCTATATAGCTGGTTATATATTTCAGTTGTTTTCTATTTCAGTGAATGGATGCAGTAAGGTTTAGTTACAGAAATATCTTAATGAATACAGCAACTCCAGCTTAGGTTATCATCTAATTAATAACGGTATATTCAGTTACCTGTAGACCATGATTCTCTGCGTGATACTTGTTATCACCCTCTAGACGCTCAACCTCAACATATTTATCAAACGACGAATACACGTCACGACAACCTTTGACATCAAGTTGAAGATCTGCAAGGCCATATAGCATTACCTAGTCAACAAATGGCATAACATAACTAAATGTAAACCCAGTAACAAAGACGGCACATACCATAAAAGGACTCCTTGCGGTTAGATTTATAGTCAACATTTATACACTCAATGTAATTGATGTGATGACCTTCAAATAATTGCTCAATTGTTCCTTCTACGACAGTTCCCTAAGAAGAAGTAAGGTTAATAAAAAGAAAAATGCACTATGCATCCAAAGTTCCACTATATATGTTACCTTCATTTTGCCCTCAAGTTTCTCACAGAGAACTCTGTTGAGCTCTTGTACATCATGTTGCATGAAAGAATCATATGTGTCCCATCCAAAAGATTTGGTCAGCTCTTTTGTAGCTACACTACTGTCACTGTACTGGAGCTTGTAGAAAAGGCTCTGCAGCGCCAAGGGAATACTTCCTGATGGCATGTCATTTTCAGTGGTTGGCATATGATACACAGCCTTAAAGCAGGAAAAACTAATCAGTGAAGTGCAGTAGGAAGAATGTCTACAACATAAATGCATTGTACCACACCTTCCTGAAGTACGGTATGTGATACAGTGTTTGTAAAAGAGAGTTCATATAACAGGTAGCCCCTTGGTTTTTCAGACCCACAAAACCTGTTTCCTTTTTTGAGTCATACGTCCAATAGTCAACCATTCTGCGGACAGCAACCTCGGCCTCCACAACAACAGTATCATTCACAAGGTAACCCCTACTTGCATCATAGAGGTCACTTAAAGGCATAAAAGATGTGAAACCCCAATCACTCTCACGAGCATTAAATTGATGTTGGGTATCTGCAGACACAGAAGCAACAGGTTAGTGCTAGATACTTCCACAGAAAGAATCATTGGCAAATAAAGGAGATCAACCAGCCCTTATCAGCACAGTAGATCAAGAACACTATACATTCTAATTAATCATCAACAAAAATGTTAAGAAAATATGTTGCGTCACATTTGCAAGCATGGGCTCATCTTTGGAAATGGAGCAAATGTTTGTAGCAACAATATCCAAGTAAATACAGATAGAACAGCAAAATCAATCCATCATCAATCATGGAACATACGTTATAAATTACTATGGGCAACCATCCAACCTGGCCAATTAGGCCCACCGCCCACCTTATTGCTAATTAGGTGCTAGGCATGGGTCTGCCACCAAAATAGCACCTACAAGGACTGGTTATTACGGTTCTGAAAAAATATCAATACTTCTAACTGTCATGATAAACAACTACTACCTCCGTTCCAAATTATAGGTCGTTTTGGCCAGATTCATCATCTTTTTTATGTACCTAGATAAACGCTATGTCTAGAATCTAGATTCATAGCAAAATCTATGAACCTAGAAAAGTCAAAACGACCTATAATTTGGAACGGAGGAAGTACAGTTTATTCATTATCGTATACACTCTCAAACCATAATCCAACATTATGAGCTAAGAAACGTTAATGAGTAAAATTTTATTTTTAAAATTTTGAGTCAACTAATGTTTGGGACATAACTGGGGCTTCATTACAAAATTAGGGAATACAAAATTTAGTATGCAAATTCAGAGACCTGATACTACTCTACACAAGCCAGGGATGCAACCATGTTAAGTTTTCACAAGATTGTCTACACTGCCCATCCAACATGAGATCATAAAGGTTGAAATGGCAAGAAAACCTGATGCAAGAACAATATTTAAAATCAGCAACTTTTCCAGACAACGGCATAACGATTGTTTAGATGAGAATAGCAATGTGTTCAAACCCTTCTACTCCCATGTTCATATGTGCTGTTTTGGCATGTAACGTTTTCTAGGTTAACCCCATTAAACTCACATTTCCGTTTATAATCACAAGAAGTCAACATTTACTCCCCCGCTGTATTTAAGTGCACATTTATAACATAGAGTTGTGGATAGCACAGCATGAAGCAGGACTACACCTTTGCGTATCGTATACTTTGGATGGATCTGGTTTACAATACCCAGGCTAAACTGAGCATAGCGGCTCCAACCATACGGGAGGTTGGCTGAGTCAGCAACATCCAAGTACATTGAGAAGTGGTCCACATTGTTCCCCTTCGGGAAAATCAGCACACGCCTGCATAAATGTCAACAGATGTCACGATACTCAAAAACAACATGGGCGGTAAAAGAAATGCTCCATGGCTGCTGCTCGCAGGACAATGCAAGGGATCAGGAGCTCACCATTTGAAACCGCCAACGACAAAAACCTCAGAGTACTGCTTCTTCCCATTGAACCGGGTGAAGTTTTCGATTGTCCACGTGAATCGTGACGTCTGCGGATCTTCCACTGGCTGGCTCTCCGCCGTGCTCGCCACCTCTGTCTGTGCCACCACTGCCAACAGCCACCAAACACGTTGGTATTGGTAATCGGGATCACAGCAACGGACACATAAACACGTACTCGAGCTCCCAGTGCAGCACATTGCCGAAACCACACTAGAAATCAGAGTGAAGCAAAGCAAAAAACGAGAGATAGGCGTACAGTGCACCTTCCATGGGCTGGGCTGTGTCTGCGTCGGCGGCGGGGGCGGGGGCGACCTCCTGGTGAGGCACGAGCATCTCCTCGTCCTCCTGCTGCAAAAGGGAAGTGCAATGGAAGAGGGGTCAGATCCGACGAGCTCATAAACCCTAGGGACGGAGACGGAGGAGCGCCACTCCGGGTCGATGAGCGGTGGCTCGCCGAGCGGGAGGCAACGGAGGAGTGCGACCGCGGGGAAGGGAAGATCGGGAAGCGGCGAGGAAAGGGGGGAGTGGACGGCGCACGTACCCCGGCAGTGGGAGTAGGAGTCACCATGGAGGCGACTGGGGCGTCCTTCGGTGGTAGCGGCGCCGCGGCGCCGGCAGCGCCGGCGGAAGAGGAGGCCTGGGTCGGGGCCGGAGCCGGAGACGACGGCGGCGCGGCGGAGGCGGAGCAGCGAGGGGGAGTAGCCGAGTAGGAGGGACAGGGAGGTGGGGCAGTACGGGTGGAGTATGGAGGACTCTGGTTTGGAAATTGGAAGGGAATGGGAGGGTAGTTTAGGGATTTCACATTATTTCAGTTTCAAGAGGAATGACGAAATTCCTAATAAAAATATTACAGGTTCTTTTTTCATAACCCCCTCCCCTTTTCACAATTTCCCCTTCGGTCAATTATTCTTTTCATCCCTCCTACTAGCAAAAATACATGTTGTTTTTCAAATCACCGTGAAGCTTAGCTCCCACTGATTTTCGCTTTTGTTTGAAGTTTCATAAAAATATGCCTGCTGCGTAATAATCTATAAATAAAAGCATATAAAGCTAATATATTCACACTTCCAAAGTTGCCCGCCTTTACAAGGGTGCGATAAGATCCAACAACTATATAACGTTTGGTCACGTGGAAACATGTTTTAGAGGAAATATAAATGGCGCATTAGTTAATGCTATGTGCAAATGAAATAAGGTAATGGAATAGGTTAGCAACTTAAATGTTTATTAAACACATGCCGCGAGAATTATCCATTGAATGAAGATGGTTTTTCCTTGAGGAAAAGGAAAGTAACTTATAAAATACTATGTGAGAAAAAATCAATTTATTGTACAAACTTGGCTTTTTTTCCTACAAAATGGAGGAGAAAATATATATTTTATTATCTTTTTCTTGCGGCATGGCAGAGTCTGGCATTGAGCCAAACACGCCCATATATAAAAGAGCATGATGATTAGTGCAATCATTACAAAACATTGTCGTGATGGACAAATTAGTCATACATGTTGATCTAGGTACATAATTAGCCATAGTTATGTTTTATATTAAGGATATGAGTGCATAGCATAATAATAACTTTTTTCTATTTTGATCTATCATGAAACTGTTTCCAAATCTATACTATAAAGAGTGTCACAATTGAAACGGTTTCTCACCCAAAAAATTACCCTCCTAAACCTCACAGAGGACCCACAATTCAGAGCTAAATGGTGGCCCCGGACGACCAGGGGTAGACGCGTTTGGTCATCACCCACCCCCCCCCCACCCCCCCCCCCCCCACCCCCGCGTTCTTTTGCGCCTCGGCGCCATCCCGCCCCCCTATTCTTTCTCACATTGGCATTTTTGTATACCCGCTGCCTTCCTTTTCTTTTGATCGCGTTTTTTGTATGGTAATGCAATCAAGTCATGGCCCCCTTCCATGTTTATCAGTCATGGCCGCCAATTATGGGCAAGAGGAAAGGAAAGGCTGACATCATGGTGCCAACGATTAAGAAAGGATCGCCCACCAATTAAATTCTAATTGGCTCAATCACTCCGTTGCTTGCCTTTCCATTAGGCTTTGCGCTTGCCTTTCCTACGCCACCCTCCTTTCCTTATGTAGCACATATATCTATTCCTTCTTTTACAAAGATATAACACGGCCAGAAACGTTTCCTTTTACACCTTTCCATTTCAAATTACACTTTCATTTTATTCTATGCGTGTGCATGACAGCAAGATATAACACGGCCAGAGAGGTTTCCATTTCAAACTACACCTTCCTATTGTAATACATGGTTGCTTACCATAGTTGTAAGAGTCAATCAGGAAATCGATTACTTACTATAGTTATGGCGTCCAGATTCATCTCCTTAGCCCTCCTACCCCCTATATAAGGCCCCCCATCTTCCTCCTCAAAGCACACAATCTCTCCCTTCATTCCCATCGCCTCTTTAGAGTTCATATTTCTTTGAGAGGGCACCGGCGCCGAGCGTGGCGCAAAGGTGGCTGCGACGCTCGTCGTGTCCAAGTTTGCCGGGTAGAAGCGGAACGTGCTCCGCGTGGTGACTGTTCCCGGCACCGTTGAGTGCGTGACGTCGTTGCTCCACGCCGCCGGCGATGAGGAGAGCAACCTTCTCGGCCTCCCCATCATCGAGAAGCTGACTGCGGCGTCAAGTTGCTTATGGATGCCTATATCGTGAATATTTCTTCTGTATATGTTGTTGATTGTTAAAGATTTGATTATACAAATTTCCTTCTGTTTTTGTCGGAGGCTCAAGGCTTTTGATGTATAAATATATAATTTTTAATGTAAGATGCTATTGAATAATTTTAATATGCAATGTAACAAAAGTATACATTTTCTACATACTTATTTTTTAAAAATTAAAATTTCTAAATTTATGTTATTTTTATTACACGTGCCACGTGCCAACCTACTAGTGCCCTGAAAGGGTGGGATGCATTTCGAATGCCAACACCTATTTCCTTGGGCCACTATCTTGTCTCTCTTAATTATCCTTTGATAATTTTTAGTTCTCCTAGCACCAAAATGTCTACTACTTGAAAATTATTAGTCATGCATATTCATCTTGGCGCACTAAAATTAGAAACGATCGTGCTATGACATTGGGAAAAAAAACACTGCTTTAGAATAAACCATTAATACCACTTAGTAATTATACATTGCTCCATCATGGAAAGATCATACCGTTTGAAAAAATAAACAACTTATTGCCTTTTTCATCCATCTTTTTTCTCATCTTTGTTGCCCTTCTCTTGGTGAGTCACGACTCATAAGCACAAAGGTGTCTAGCTCTAACATTCCCTTCCTCCTCATTCAATATTCCTTCCCTTTTTTCCAATATGAATTCGATTGGGATGGGTAGAAGTTCAATCTGACTCAAATCCATAAGAAAGTGACGTGTTTTGGGATAAATCTCGATTAGGAGGAGAAAATTAGCCATTGCGCGGAGCATGTGCTCAAGGCACAAGGACATTTGGGAGAGGCAAGCCGGACAATAATAATTTCTGGTGAAGGCATACTAAGGCACGATAACTTGCACAAAGAGAGAAGTGCATCATTATGTCTTCAAGGGATAAGATTGCCTCAAAAATTCTCCTGAGTGATGCCCCTTGAAACCCTTTCTATCTCGAACACCGACGCAATTATTATTGTTGACCATTTACTAGAATGCTACTACAAAATATATAGAGAACAATTAAATCATTTCTATTTTGCATAAATGCACAATTATAATTTCTCCTTCTTTTAAGCTGATAGGAATTCCTATTTTACAAACAATTTGAAACTAATATTCACTACAGTACTAGAAAAATACATATACTTCAAGTAAAGAAGGTTGACGAGGAGGCAAGCAAATCAAGTCCACACCAAAGGGACGAAAAGGATCGATGGGGAAGTCCAAGGCAAGTGGTAATGAATGAGACATGATGTAGTGAAGGAAAGGAGGTAGACCATCAACAATGAGGGCAAGCATAGCATGGAGAGTTGGAGATCACGAGGCCGGGCATGGAAAATGTCACCAAGTGGTAAGTTTTATAATAGTGCAATCTTTCAATATTAGTGCATACTGCATGCTGAGTGGGTTCTATGTACATCTCTGAAATGGTGTTCTTTCTGCATCAAATAATCATTTTTCCTGTGAAGTAGTGAATCATTGAAACCTATATAGTTGTTGCTCGTGGTTTTTTTGGTGCCCTAGACAATGAACAACATTTATTTTCTTATTATAGTACCAGCACATTCGTTTTTATATAGAAACATTTCTTATTTTTGTTACAAAGGTTATTAAATTATTAAATCCTTGAAGTCGCATATTAACTTTAATAGAAATTAATGTATAACAGGCTTGGAGCACTTACCTCACAAGGCCACTATTCCACTCTTACTCTATGAGACTACCACTCTTCCCCAAATATAACTATGTAAATTAAATTTACACGATGGTAGCATGCAGTGATGGGACTTCTACGTGGAAAATGTTTTGGCTCTCGTACCATTTACAATAATATAATGAAGATGTATCTAGCATACGGGATTGATGTAATTCCAAGTTGCATCGAAAACATAGTGTTTATTTACAAGGAAAAAGTTCAAATTACTCCCCTCAAGTATAAGCAAAGTCCGGATAACCCTCTAAAGTATGTTTTGGTTCAGTTTACCCCCTAAACTATGACATTTGGTTCAAATTACCCCCTAATACAATTTGTATTTTTTGTTTCTCCATACATCTAATCTTGGATGTCCTCTTAAACCCTGCCTCACATTCTTATTAGCCATAAATCTAAAGAGAGGCGACGTTGTAGTTTGCCCTCCATCTCTCCCATAACATTCCGTCAGTTGCATATTCCACATAGGCCGCATCTGACATCCAAACTTATGACGATCCAATATCAAATCATGATCATCGTGGGTTCGTTGCCCCCACCAAAAGTTTGCTATATATTTGTACCACGAACGTTACGGGGTGCGAAATTTGAGAAACACACGGCTTCTTTGTTTAGGCTATTATTATGCCACAATGTACATGTTCATAATCATAGCTAAAACAAACACGTCGATGGGTTATGTAATTCTCTAGATTTGTACGGGATCGAAAATCTATGTGATCTCAGCCTCTCGAAGCGTCGCTTGATACAGAGGAAAAATTAACGGGCGTGCTATCTGCCTGTCCAAAAACAAGGCATCCTAGCCGTCTATGTGACATCACACGCTCGATTTTGAGTGCTCTCCTCATCTCCGCTTGTCGCCGCAAATCGCACCCCTGACGAGCGGGTCCCACCCCACCTGACGAAGCTGACGCGCTCCTGGGCCCACACGAGCAGACGAACCCGACCCAGCCCGCTGCCGAAAAGGCTTTTCCACCTCCCGCCCCCCGCGCCGCTTGCAGATCGAGCGCTCTAGGGTTTGCTCCGCTCCCCCCTCCGCCGCCGCAGCCGCCGATGGCCCAGCGCTGGCGCTCGAGGGCGCGGCGGGACCCGGACCTAGACGACGACGACGGCGGCTCCCCGCCCTCCCGGCAGCCGCGCCGGGGCCGCGGCGGCGACGACGTCGAGGACGACGACGACGAGGCGGGGAACGAGGACCTCAGCCTCGAGATCGTCGCGCGAGCGCGGCGGAAGCGGCGCGGGGCGTCCGGCGGCGGCAGCAGCGGGGTCCCCGGGTTCGCGGAGCTCCTGTCGGTGTCCTCCGGCGACGACGAGGACGCCGTCGTGGAGCTCGGCGAGGCTGAGGAGCCCCGGAGGAAGCAGAAGAAGAAGCAGCGGCGGAGGCAGAGGAAGAAGAACCGGAAGGAGGCGGCCGAGGCTGCAGCGGCAAGCGAGGCTGCCGCGGCCACCGCTGCTGCTGGCGAGGAGGAGAAGAAGGAGGTAAGCTTGAGCATTCCCCTTCCTCTGCCCCCCTGCTCGTGCTTGGTGAATGATTGATGTTCAATTCAGCCGCCGGATGCATATGTAGGAGTCCGTGATTTGAGCTAAGCAATCTAGATAGAATGAGTTGATTTGGGAGCTGTGTGACTGCCTGTAGTGTGAGCTGAGAGGAAGCTACCTAATCCAGCTGATCTAGGAATCCAATAATGTCCCATTGCTTAGTCTACGCCATCCTACTGTTGCTGGCCAGGTATTAGCTGGTTTTGTTTGAAAATTGTCTAAAGGCAGATAGCTGTGTTTTGTTTTCTATATTAGTAGGCAAATTTTACTTTGCACATGAATCTAGAGTGATGGATTGTGCAGACCTTCACATGTGCAAGTCAGGGATTTTTTTTTTGTTAAAAGCTTTTATTGCAAAAATTATAAGGTTTTCCTGGAGTGGCAGTACTTCATTTGTTCTTTCCGGCTTCAGGTTGGTAGCACCCAGGAAGGACCAGTTGGGACAGCAGAATCGGTGCTAACTGAAGATGGGGTTGATGTCCCTGCACCTGACAATATGGTTCTGCGGAAACTTCTTGTAAGTGCCTTGCCAAGTGAATTTCTTGTATCTGTGCTGCCGACATAAGCTTACCATTGTGTTACTTCTACTTCTGATCAGCGCATACCAAGATATTTCGATCCTGGGGAAACATTGTTGGACACTTGCTATAATTGTAACGAGGAAGGACATGTGGCTGCAAACTGCCCAATGGAAAAGCGGAAGAAGCCTTGCTTTGTTTGTGGGTTGTTCGGGCACAATGCAAAGCAGTGCACGCAGGTTGGTCTCCCTAGCTCCGAGGGATTATCACTCGGTGACTTGGGTATGCCCATTCATGCCCTTAATGATCGCATTCTATTTGGTTTCTATTGTTTAAGCTCAATGTTTCTGTGTTTGAGAATATTTCAACATCCCCTTAGGTTTTAACATGTACCTTGTTTAGTTTTTGATTCTCGCAGTCATGAAAAAGTACTTGCCCATGTCTGTGTTTGAGAATATTTCAACATCCCCTTAGGTTTTAACATGTACCTTGTTTAGTTTTTGATTCTCGCAATCATGAAAAAGTACTTGCCCATGCTGTGAGAATGCCAGTATATATATTTTAAGCTAAATTGGAACATTTTTTGTAGCATCATTATTCTGTTTAGCTCCTGTGTCTCTACAAATGCTCTTATTTTTAGGCAAAAAGGCAATATATCTTAAGCCTGTTACTACATTTGTACGATATCTGCCTTCTGTATAGCTCCTGCTTGATTGCTGGTGTTTTTAGGCAAAACAGAAATCTATTACTGATTTTCTGTACAAAGTACACTGGATGGCAAACATCAGCCGAATGCTTATGTTCCTTTAAATTAGATCTAACGAATTTTGACCAAACAACTTCCTTTGTGCTCATTATGCTAGTCTCTTTTGATTCCAATGCTTAGCTCTGTTCACTGAGTTCACATTATGTCAGTAGGAGAAATATCTTTAATTTTATGATTTGCGCGTAATCATGCATGCCTTTGTATTCAAACGAACAAATGATGAAATTTCCATTGTTTCTTCGAATCTTCTGTGTTATGATTCTGGTACTATAGTCTCTATATATTGCTCTTGTAATGATTTATGCTATAGTTCTTGCGTGATTGGCGTTCTCAATGATAAACAAACTGTTAATTCTTTTCACAGGGTCAAGACTGTTTCATCTGCAAAAAAGGAGGTCATATGGCGAAAGACTGCCCTGATAAGCACAAGAGGAATGATCATCAATCAACTTTGTGTTTAAGATGTGGAGAAATAGGTCATGATATGTTTGGATGTACCAATGATTACCCAGCAGATGATATTAAGGTGAGTGGTTCTTTGCTTTGTTTTAGCTAATTTGTTATCTTGCTGTCATAATTGAATTTTTGTTTGTTGATATTTGTTTTATATGGTACCTATTTTCCTCTAGTATTAGTCTGAAGAAGAATCCATATGGAACAATTAAATGTGAGGTAGATCCCCCCCGCCCCCCTTTGAGTGCAAAATCTTGTTTCGGCTAGGTGACTAGGATGTAGCATACATGTTTCTATGAGCTGGGTAAATTTTTGCCTGGCCTTGCTTTCCATTCATGGGTAGCATCCCTGAATCTTATATCTACAGTCTTTTCTGAATTTGCAATCACTGGATAGGGTAGGTGCCCTATATGTAAAACCACTATTTATGAAGTACAATAGTGTCCCTGCTACAAGTTTAAATCCCCAGAGGTCCTAGTCATGACATATCTAGAAGAGCTTCCCCCTTATTAATGACTGTTTTGGATTATGCAGCAAATAAGATGCTACGTATGTAATCAGAATGGTCATCTATGCTGTTTCGACTTCTCTGACAACTGTCCCAAACCAATCAGCTGTTACAATTGTGCCAAATCTGGTCATTCTGGTCTGGTAAGTTTTACTGCTAATAAATTATTGTTTGCACTGTTTCCATATGTTGCTTCTCATGGCAGGCGATTAACATTGGATCTTCTATTCTAGGGATGTGCCAAGCAACGCAGGGAAACTAGCGTTGTCGCTACCCCAACTGAATGCTACAAATGTGGCGAGGAAGGCCACTTCGCACGTGGCTGCACAAATAAGGCCAAGGTTGTTACAAGCATCTCACAAATTGTTTGCCAATGAGAATTAACCCTGTATTTATGCCATTCTGTTTCTTTTTTCCTCAGTTTGATCGGTCTAAAGGCAAGTCATCATCACACAGTCAGAGAAAGGAAAGATGGAAAAAGGATTGCAGTGCTAGATCAGCTCCTCATGATGCTCACAAAACAAGTAAAAGGAAAAGCCCCCATTTCGAGGATAGAATGGACACTCCTCGGCACAAATCAAAAGCCCGAGGTGGTTGGACTGGTGGCGATGATCTCGACGATCTACCTTTCAAGAAGTACAAATCCAACGGGTGGGGTTCTCCATCTACACCCAAGAAGTCATACACAAATCACTCGTCCAGCGGTGACTATTTCACGCCTCAGCCCTCACGAAGGAACAACCATGATTTTGCGACGCCAAACTCGAATTACTCTCCCAGCGCAAAGAAGCACGGGTACTCGTCATCAAGATTCGCCTCCAGCAACAACCACCATACCCGGTGGAGAAGTTAGCTGGACGCATGAGCCCAATTTTGTTGTTCCTTCGCCAATAGATTATGGTTGCCCCCAGGGGATGAACTCTGCCTGCCGGTTCATTCCCTTCGATAGCTGTTTGTCTTTTATGATTACATATGTATCGCTGTTCCATTTAGTTTTGACTGAGAGCAAGCTTCCTTGCCTTGATGCCTACTGCAAAGCAGCTAATGTAAACCTGGAACTCCCCGTTGAGCCTTCCTGGTGTTTGTCTGAAAGGGCAACAGGTTGCCATCACTATTGTATTCTGCAAGTGCATGGGCACAAAGAGAGAGTCATGTGCTTTGCTTATATCTGTTCGACTGTTTGGTAGTCGGTACTGTGTCATAACCATCGGTCATCGTATTCTGCTTCTAAGCAGCTTACCGGCGAAAATAAGCTACAGTCTGATACGAACTCCCCGCTTATTTTTCACCTCGCAGCTTATAAACAGCGTTTATTTTTTCACTTAGCAGCTTACAAACAGCTTACCGGCGAAAATAAGCGACAATCCCACACAAACGCTAGACTGCTTAGCGCAGCAGCGAGAAAACAACAGCCAGCCCGATTTCCTCGTACGCGATTACCTGTCAAGCGGAATATTTTTTTCCCCATGCCAATTCAGTCCCAAATTCTCTCTGTACCCTCCCTCCCTCTTCTCCTCGCGACAGCGCACGGCGCATCCCATCCGTCTGCCATTCCGCCGCCCCCCTCCCTCCCGTGCGCGCCGCCGTCGTGCCCTCCGGTTGCGCGATGGCGATGCGAAGCATAAGCTCTCTTACTTGCTCCACCCGATTGCAACCTAACCTGCCTAATCCAACCACACGAATTCAGCTCCACACTTCTAGCCGCCACCGCCGCCGCCCGACGGCCTGACAGGCCGATGCGCCCGCGGCCTGCGGATCCTGGCCGGATTAGTACCACGTCCCGTTTGGAGATGCTCTTACCTGCGGGCTACGGTGCCGCCGGCAGCCAGTTGCAGTGTCCGCGGGATCAGAGCAGAAATCAGTGTAGCGCGGAGGGCCGGAGAACCGGAATCGGAGTCCCCTATCTCTCGGGGGCAGAGCAGAGCTGGATCCAATCGGCTGGAAATTCCGAGTCTTTCTGCGGCTAAGTCCGTGTTCCAAGAGCAACGGGAACTGTGTGGAGTTGCTCTTGGATTCGGATTCCGCCCACCACCGAGTCGGATGCTGGGTTCCTCCTTCCTGATCCATAAGTATCGAGCCAGGAGGCTGCCCTCGGTACGCTCCTCACAAAGGATTGCAAGCGTTCGTCGAAGCAACCGCAACCCCTGTTCATCGTCTCCGGTGAGAGCTTAAGAAAGAGATCCAATTGCCCCCCACAAAAGCAGAGATACTACATTTTTCGTTTGCTCCAGTGGAAATGTGCAGCCGAGCCGGGATGAGCCGAGCCGGGATGATGAGCCTAAGGTGTCTGTGCCGTCTGGTTTTGCGATTTCTGCCCAGGATCTCTGCTCTTTCCCCAAACTTACTGAAGACACTGAAGGCAGATGGGGATGTTCATTCCCCACTCATGAAGGAGACAGCTATTATGGGCAGTGAATCTTCGGAGCTGCCAGTGGACATCCTGATGGACATCTTTGCGTTGCTGGAGATCCCTGATCTTTTGCGAGCAGGCTCTGTATGCTCCTCATGGCACTCTGCCTACACCATCCTGCGCAGCAGTGAGATGTACAGGTGGCCTCAGACGCCATGCCTGTTCTACACCTCTGAATCTGACGGTGACAATGTTGCCTGCCTCTACAGCCTAGCGGAGAAGAGGGTCTACGAGCTCGCTCTCCCAGATATACCGATCCGCCGTATGCATCTGATCGGCTCCCACAATGGGTGGCTGGTTATTGCTGACGAGATGTCTGAGCTGCACATCATCAATCCGATCACCGGTCAGCGGGTCGCCCTCCCATCTGTGGCCACCATTGAGCAGGTGAAGCCCATCTTCGACGATGCGGGGGCACTTCAGGAGTATGAGTTCTCACAGTACTTTGGGGAAGAGGAGTTGGCCGACCCGTCATTCCATGCTCCCAGCAGTCTGCGCAACCACCTCTATGCCAAGGCATTTGTGTTCCCTGATCCTGCCACTAAAAGCTACATAGTAGCCCTTATCCACAACCCGGTAAATCAGCTTTCGTTTACAAGGGTAGGTGATTCTGAATGGACCTGGTTGCCACCAAGTGGAGATTATGAAGATTGCATCTATATTGATGGTGTATTGTATGCATTAAGAGGTACCGGTGCTATCGATGCTTTTGACCTCACAGGCCCTGATGTATCAAGGAAGGTGTTTATGGACGACATGAAGGACTATGTTTATGAGTGCCTGTACATTGTTCAGACACCATCAGGTGATGTGCTTCAAGTTTTGAGGGAGCAGGATGTTGCAGCAACGGATAGTCATGGTAAGGATGTTGTCGACATTTCGGAGATGAGAAAAGAAACTAGGAAAATCACAGTGTATAAAGTTGACATGGCCGCCAAAGAGTTTTTGAGAATTAATGGCCTGAATGAGCATGTCTTGTTTCTTGGGCATAACCAGTCGCTTTGTTTGGCTGCTGAAGAATTTCCACACTTGAAAGCAAACCATGCCTACTTGACTGACAACGACGGGTGCATTGCATCTTTTAGGAGCAATCACCGTAATATAGGCATTTTCAGCTTGGGAAATGGCAGCACAGAAGAAATCGTGCCACCTCAATTGTGGTGCAGCTGGCCAGCTCCCATATGGATAACGCCCAATCTTAGAAAGATGAGCTTGGATTGAGTTAGTTAACTGTTTTCTGGGAATGCCATAGTTTTGTTCAAATATGATTGTATTTCTGTCATCTAGAGAATGAAATGGGAATAATATGTACCCAGAAATGGCACCCCACTATGTTTTAAGGAATTCCATGTTTTAATCACTGAATTCAGTGAATGGTGTTTTCTTGTTTCAAGTTCTAAATTTGTATTTTAGTAAATAATGTGCGATGGGTGATTGCATAAGTAAGTACAAAATTAGCTTGGACGTTTGAGCACGGGAAAGACCTAGTTTGCCAGAAGAATTGCCTGGCCTACCGATGAAGATGAGGAATTTGCATGATTGGTACAAATGTAATCCGGCATTTACTTTGGAGTGAGGTACCCAAAGGAATTCTTTGCCAAATAATTGAAGGCAGTCCTCGTCACGACAGGTACCCTCGAATACAAGTCTCTATTTAAGTTGTACCAGCAAGATGCTCTCAACGTCACATCCTCTTCCTGTGGTGCTTGTAAGTATTCTCTTCTGTGTACTTCTGTTCACTTCTTTTGCTCAACACAATGCATTTTATAACTAGATCTTTTTTAGGATGCAGTCCCACTTGTTAAAAGAGCGTGGGATTAAAGACATAGCCGTCTTGGACCCTGTTGCAGTAAATGAGAAGAATTTTGGCAAATGTTGATACCATGCATTATTTGTACAATACTTTTTGCCTTCTTAAAATGAGGAAAGCATACTTCTACCGTACAACTTCCTGTAAGTGTGTTCCTAGTTACATTTCATCTCTCCTTTATCTAACCGTTGTTAGTTACGCGGCAAAAATGATCATGTTTCACCCTTTGGTTTACAGCGGCCATTATGTTCTCTTGGATATTTGCATTCTTCAAAGTTCCATCAAGGTTTATGACTCAAAAGATAGGCCTCTTCATATGATCGATCCACTCATTCAAGTACTAAACAAGTAAGTATAGACAAATCACTCTTTTGGATCAAAATTGATTGCATCTGCCTGATCACATTCACTCCGAAAATGTCCTGTAGGGCTTTCAAAATGTATTGCAAGAAAAAGGAAAACAAAGGGTTGCATAGACCCTTCGTCACAGATAAATTCACTGTATCATCTACAAAGTGGATTAAAAAGCAGCCGATGGGAAACAATCACTGCGGGTACTATGTCATGCACTACATCCACTGCTACACTGGTGACGACTTTAGCGCTCTAGAGAGACAGGTTTGTGGGGGTTTACCGCTTTATGTGAACCTAACTGGGGTTCGTATCGTCTTTTACTTTCTCAATAGTTTTAGCCATATATGTTAATGCATTTTTGATTCACTAACTCATGTTCTTACTTCACTACTCATGTGCTTGCTTCGCTCTCACTCATGTTGCAGGAAGCCGAGGTTGGTGCGTCCGCGATGATTGCGACCGACATAATTGCACTTTCAGAACAGCTTGCCGGGTTCATTCTCGAACATGTTATAGCCGAAGATGGAGAATACAACATTATGAAGCCGTGAGACTAGATGGAACTTGTAATATATTTGACATGCACTCGTAGCGTAGCGGAACTTGATATGCATGTATTGAACTTGATGTGTATGAACTTAATGTAATAACGTCCAGATGGTTTCGTTGAAATGTTATATTTGGATGCATCGTGCTTTATATGTGGGTTCTGAATATGTGATTGATATTTATGGAATATTTGATATATATGCGAAATATATTTGCTATATGAAAAATGAAAAAAAAAGATCACAGCCGGTTCTAGGCTATGGCCGGCTGTGATAGGGGGCCTATCACAGCCGGCCATAGCCTAGAACCGGCTGTGATATCCCCCCATCACAGCTGGTTCTAGAAACAAACCGGCTGTGATCACCCACTATCACAGCCGGTTCTAGACAAAAACCGGCTGTGATAGTCCCCCCATCACAGCCGGTTTTTGAAAACCGGCTGTGATAGTGGGGACTATCATAGCCGCTTTATCTCAGCCGCCCCCCAAAACCGGCTGTGATGGGGGTTGCGAACCGGCTGTGATGCCGGTTTGTGTAGTAGTGTTACAACCCATTATAATATTTGCTCTTATCGCCCAAGCACTAGGAACCGGCCCATTCCTTTCTCCAAGCCTGGCTGTGTACTGGGTTGTATGCACCCGTCCATAGGCCATGAAGGCCAGCAATTAGTACTGACAATTGTTAATACTCCAAGTTTTTACCGCGGATAGAAAAACTAACTGATTGTGAAGACTACATCTGTACGGTGTATCATGCAAACCGACCCTAATGTGCCCGTGAATACCGCACGCGCCGCGGGTGAGGATGACCTAGACATCTACTAGGATCGGCAACTCTACTGGCGACTCGTCGGCAGAGGCTATCGACGCCAGATTTCTACGCGAGTCCTTGTTCTGTCACCTGTTCGACTCAACAAGGTGTCAACGGAGACGAAGGAAGGCGGCAGGGATGACCTAGGGCTCCTCTAGGGTTTGAGCGACTTCGGCGACGATCTCCGCCGGCGAAGGAGGATCATGAGGGTGGGCGAGTCTAATAGATCGCTTTTTTGTCGTTGGGTCTCATCGATGGCAGCAAATCAACCCAAGTCATCGGTTTTGTTGCGGTGGAAGTTGATGAAGGCGAAGGATTTCAGCGAGGCATCGTTGAACAAGGAACTGGCAGACTCTGAAGAGGAGGGCTGCCAGGCGCAATGAGTTGCATCACCTGGAACTGTCGTGGTTTGGGAACGCTGCGACAGTGAAGGAGCTTCGCGAAATTGCGAAGAAGTTTGTCCCTACCGTGCTATGCGTTGTTGAAACTCAGGTGAGTAAAGCACGGGTTGAAGGTCTGAAAGGCACCTTAGGTAATGATAATGCTTTTGCAGTTAGCAGTTCAGGTCGCAGCGGAGGTATTGGCTTGTACTGGAACAATGACACTAAAGTGGAAATTTTACCGTTCTTCCAGTATCATATTGACTCAATTATTTTTGAGAATGGGGGTGATCCGTAGAGATTTACATGTGTTTATGGTGAAGCTCAAACTGCTGAGCGCCATAAAACATGGGATATGTTGAAGTTTATTAGAGCATCATCACCGCTACCATGGGTCTGCGTGGGTGACTTTAATGAAGTATTGCATAGATACGAACATACGGGGGTTCAAGAGAGAAGTCATGCTCAGATCGCTGCTTTTAGGGAGAAGGTGGATGTGTGTGGTCTTTATGACCTGGGGTTTGAAGGCCGCAATTGGACCTTTGAAAATAAAGTTGCGAGAGGCTCCTATTGTCGTGTGAGACTTGATCGTGCCCTGGCAACAGCTGACTGGTGCACAAGATTTCCGATGGCGAGAGTGTCCCATCTTACTGCTGCAGCTTCAGACCATGATCCCATCATGCTACGATGGCAGCAGATCTCTGGTCGCAAGGGGAGAAAAAAGAGGAAAATGTTCAGATATGAGATGATGTGGGAGGCTCATGATGAATTCTTCCCCATGCTTGCGAAGATGTGGGAGGCTCATGATGCAGGAAAGGCCTGCACGGTGAAGGAGTTACAAGAGAAACTGGCGTCGGTGTCGGGAAGTCTTAGTGAGTGGAGTGCCAACTCTTTTGGCAATGTGAGACTGGAGCTGAAGAACCTGCACGCGGAATTAGAGCGCCTACGATCGGACCCTATGCGTGTTGGCCCATCGCACGCAGAGATCAAGGTGCAGGAGAGGATTGTTGAATTAAATCGCCGGGAGGAGATCATGTGGAAACAACGGTCCCGGATTATGTGGTTGGCGGAGGGTGACAAGAACACACGTTTCTTCCATCTCCGAGCAAGCCAGAGGTGAAGGAAAAATCGCATTACAAAGCTCAGGAAGCCCAATGGCCAATCACAGAAAATGAAGAGGAGATGGGCGCGTTAGCGTTGACTTTCTATAAGGATCTATACACGTCCGAGGGGGCGGAAGATATGGAGCGAGTACTGACCACGGTTCCGGCCAAAGTTACAACCGCTATGAATGAGCAGTTGTTGAATCCCTTTAAAAAGGAGGAAATAAAAACAGCGTTATTCCAGATGTTCCCAACGAAGGCGCCGGGACCGGATGGGCTACCGGCACACTTCTTCCAGCGTAATTGGGAGCTATGTGGTGATGAAGTTTTAGAAGTTGTACTTCGGGTTTTAAGAGGTGAGGATGACCCAGTAATAATTAATAATACATGCATCGTCTTGATCCCGAAGGTTGACAGTCCAGATGAATTAGGCCAGTTTAGGCCAATAAGCCTTTGTAACGTGATTTACAAAATTGCTTCGAAGGTGATGGCCAACAGACTAAAACTTATTCTGCCAGAGATTATATCAGAGGAACAGACTGCTTTTGTGCCAGGGTGTCTGATCACAGACAATATTATTACAGCTTACGAGTGTATGCACTTCATGAAGAAGAAGAGAGCTATGGACAATAGATTTTGTGCTCTTAAGCTGGATATGCAGAAAGCGTATGATCGTGTAGAGTGGAGCTACGTGAAAGCTATCATGCTCAAGCTAGGGTTTCATCGGCTTTGGGTAGATATGATCATGCGTTTGGTAACTACCGTCTCTTTTTCAATTCTGTTCAATGATGACGGGCAAGAGAATTTTATCCCTTCAAGGGGGATCCGACAAGGAGACCCAATTTCACCCTATTTATTTTTGCTAGCAGCAGAGGGCCTTTCGTGCCTTCTAAAATCTAGAACTCAGTCATCAGTTCTCAGTGGAATAAAAGTGGCTTCGTCGGATAGAGAGTGCTCTTCGCAGATGACAGCCTGCTGTTCTTCAAAGCAAATAGAGAGTGTGCTGAAGTGATAAAGGATGCACTGAATGTTTACTACCGAGTCTCTAGGCAGCAGGTCAATATGGACAAATCTTCGATTCACTTTGCTAAGGGCGTCGGAGGTAGCACCCGAGAGGAGATTAAGGCTTCTTTGGAAGTCCACAACGAGGCACTTAGTGAGAAGTATCTGGGAATGCCTACTGATGTTGGCACATCATCTAATGGTGCATTTAAATACCTAAAGGACCGGGTCTGGAAAAGGGTACAAGGTTGGCAAGAGCAAGCACTCTCAGCCGGGGGTAAGGAAGTGTTGATCAAAGCGGTGGCCCAGGCGATACCAACCTACGCAATGTCATGCTTTCGACTGCCAAGAGGATTGTGCAAACATATTGATGGTCTCCTTCGGAGCTTTTGGTGGGACAGCAAAGAAGGAAAGAGAAGGACCTGCTGGGTAGCTTGGGAGGACATGACAAAACTGAAGTACATGGGTGGTCTTGGCTTCCGGGACATCGAGTTTTTTAATTTGGCATTACTGGCGAGACAAGCCTGGAGAATATTACAAGAACCCTCGTCTTTAAGTGCACGAGTCCTTAAAGCTGTATACTTTCCTGATGGCGAGTTCTTGGAAGCGGAAGTTGGCACATCGCCATCTCGAGTATGGAGAGCAATCGTTGATGGCAAAGAAGTATTGCGCCAAGGCCTAATTCGTCGAATTGGGACAGGTGAAGCTACTGATATATGGGTGATGAACTGGATCCCGAGAGACGGGCTAATGAGACCTGTTGCAAGGCTATAGGGGAACAACATGTGAATGGTGAGTGACCTCATTGACAACACATTACGATATTGGGACATGCAGCGGCTGCAAGAGTTTTTTCTGCCGATGGATTGGGAGGTCATTGCTAATATTCCACTAAGTACCAGAAGACAAGAGGACTATGAGAAATCAGGTGTTTTCACTGTAAGATCAGCTTACCAGATGCTTATAAGCAAGCGGGAACAACGGATGGACTGGATAGAACACAATATGGGCAGATCAAATTGGTCAGCTGAGCGCAAGGAGTGGACAGATATTTGGCGTGTCCAAGTTCCATCCAAGGTACGCCTGTTCTTGTGGTGCCTCGCTCGGCAGACGATCCCAACAGGAGATGTCCGGTACCGAAGGCACATGGCTCCGGATAGCAGGTGTGCCGTGTGTGGAGGCCAAGACTCATGGAAGCACTCTCTAATTGAGTGCCATCCAGCGAGGTGCGTGTGGGCGCTACGGTGTGATGAGATCATCGACTTCATCAGTTCAACACAGCAGCAAGATGCTCGGGGATGGCTTCATGAAGCTATGAACTCCCTAAGCCATGATGAATTAGTGACTGTTACTGTCACACTGTGGGCGATATGGTACGCCAAGCGCAAAATCATCCATGAGGATATTTATCAGAGCCCATTATCGACAAATTGTTTTGTGAAAAGGTTCTTGGCTGATCTGGGGGCGAGCAAATCAACGAGGATTGCGAGGCAATCTGTTCAAGCCAAGCAGACTAGATGGATCCAGCCGCCACCATGGGTTTGTGAAAATTAATGTTGATGCAGCGCTCGCAAAGAACTCAACAAAGGTCACGATGGCGGCGGTGGCGCGTGATGAAGCTGGAAACTTCATGGGAGCCTCGGCGCTGGTAATGGAAGGCATCTCTGACCCGAAGATGGCGGAGGCAATGGCATGCCGTGAAGGGATGGCGCTTGGCTAGTGACCTGGTGCTTCAAAAATTCAGGTTGGCGACTGATTGCTTGAACGTATTCCGGAATTTGCATGGAACTGCAATGGGAGCTTACGGCCACGTTGTTCGTGAGATCAAGGCAATGGCGACAGACTTCACTAATGTTAATTTTGTTCATGAAGGAAGGGAAGCTAATGAAGATGCTCATAGACTCGCTAAAGGGTCGTTGTATGAAAGTCTAGGTAGACATGTTTGGTTTCTAGCTCCACCTGATGGAGTTTGTACTGCTGTAAACGTTATTTAATAAAAGCAGTACACCTATTCCTCAAAAAAAATGCAAACCGACCCTAATACTTCAAGTTTTTTTTACCGTCACACGTCGTGGTTATAGACAGTACCGTTGGGCCAGAGGCAGACGTAGGGGGCTCCTCCCCAAACACCATGGGTATCCCCCTTGTACTCTCTACATTTTTAGAGAAAAGAAAGAAGAAGGGAGAGGAAGAGAAAGAGAAAGAGAAAGAAGAAGAGCCCCTAATTATCAAACCCTTACTAAAAACCGATGATATAATTATTTGTGCCCTCAGTTTATAATTTTCGACCGAAAATGGAACTATTGATCCGCCGGTATAATCTCTACTTGCAGTAGTGGGTGGTCTATAATGAGTCCACCTTGAGAATTTTAGTAGAATGACTCCATCTCTCATGCGGCTGTCCCATCAAAACTTTTGAATAGCATATACGTATATCTTTATGTGATAAATTTTGGATGGTTGCTTTGGTCCTCTTTGTGATGGATAAACTGCATTGTCAATTTTTTATTTTTTTTCTTTTTGAACGTTGTAGACTGCCACATGTTTGGGAAATCCAAATTCATCAGTTAAATGTTGTGCTATATTAAATTTATTTACTGATGAATCTAGTTTAATAAAATTAAACACTGTTGCTTTGATTGAAAACTAATTTGTTTCATGTCTCTTTTAGTCTTTTTTAAATCGTTTATGTTATCGACTTGTGGTGGAACTGAATCTAGTTGCTCCACCCAAGAAACCCCATGCCCAATTTAATTTTTTTTTTGTCCCAGTACTACATAATTATTGCTCAGCAATACACCTGTGGTGACTTTGTCCATCACAAGCTACGACATGGTCCAGTCTCTCGAAGATGGGTAGGATGTGCGTTTATAGAAACTAGCAAAAGGGCACGTGCCACAGACACGTGTTCTTTAAAAAAATTATTAAATTACGTGAAAATCCTCTTAACACGTTTACTTCTTTTGTCAAGATAGTGTGTTGTACTGATGTCGCACATCAGGCTTAAATGTCACGCGCACATTGCTATGGGACATAAGATTGAATTATATGTGAGACACTCACATAGTCACATTGGACACAGAGAAATTTGCATGCTAGGGATACATAAAAGCTTAGAAATAAAATAGATATATATTAAAAAACATATGTTAGTGATAAAATCATCAACAAATTGTTGCTTTCCTACATGATCTTCTCACGAGCATACATTGTGCATTTATGATTCTTATGTTCAGTGACGAAATGTAACTTTGCCATTCCAGTGAGTTCTTAGTATATTTGATGATGGTCTTCTACTACTTTCAGCTTGCATATATAATGCAGGACACATGTTTCAGAGCATTATTTAATCTGCAAAGTTCAGATCAGTCACACCTTAGTTCATGTAATTAACATCTTGTCTCCAAGAAAGTTCAAGCTGCCCACAATTCTCTGTATTATAATCTAACTGTCAGAAGCTATCCATGCATACAATGATTGTAAAAAAAATACTCAATTAATTGAAATGGGCTCGCTCAGTCTCACTCTGCATACACTTTCATATAAGCATTATATCAAACAAGTGGTGATATGAGAAACTTTGTCAAGGTGAGGGAAATAATAATGGTGCCATTAATCCACTGACCATAAGAAGGCAAAGAATGTTAGATTAGCAAAATAACCAAGTGGAAGTAATCGTAGCAGAGTTTGCAAACCTGGTGTTCGTGGCCTGCAATACCCACCTGCTGATGAAGACCGCCGAGCAAGCCTGCTTGTGATAAGAATGTCGTCAACAGCTCTACATCAGCACACGTACGCACAACAGCTGCATGCAAATTCATAAGATCATTAAGCTATGTATGGAAGGACAAATATGAAATTGCATCAACCTGCACGTATGAATATATCATGTACTCACCTAGCAACCTGCAAAGTGCAAACACCAGCCTGCAAATGCTTTTTTTACCTTCAAACACCATAGTGGTTAACTCACAAGGACTCACCTATCAACCTGCACGTATGAATATATCATGTACTCACCTAGCAACCTGCAAAGTGCAAACACCAGCCTGCAAATGTTTTTTTTTTACCTTCAAGCACCATAGTGGTTAACTCACAAGTCTTAGATACAAAATACACATTCTAATAATCAAAAGCTTCCATGTATTTTACAGATTTGAAATGAAATTACGAGGTAGCTAGGAATCTACAAATAATTGATACTCTTGCAAGTAAATGAACATGTTCAATTTTCTAATACCCAAACAGTACATAAAGAACACATCAAGAACCAAAAATATTAACCGAGTATTCTGTTGATACAGGCGGCTTGTGTAAGGTGTCAAGAGCCCTAAAAGCGCAATATCAACAGGCACCCTGACCAAGATCAGTAGCGTACAGCTCAAACTCTGCCTAGAAAATCTTCCCCCTCATCTGCACCAAAACAAAAACTCAGCTCACAACTATAGATTTGTAACTCGAAACCTTTCATACTCTGATCACTTAAGAACCACACACATGTTGCTTATTTTCCAAAACAAAATCAATTGGTTATTTTTGCAAAGATATAGTATATCTTAGGCAGTATATGTACCTGGTTGTGCTAATATTGCTAATAGTTACTCATAACTGGCAGCATTGGATCAGAAAGTTCAGACTAATAATGTGCTACTATGCAATGACAATGAAGCTACAAGGCACTGTGCATGGTAAAATTATTCAGAATTATTGTTGCAGGTGGTGTTTATGCAAACATGTAGGCGGAAAATATTTGAACCAAGAAAACCTTATCTGAAGTGAAGGGGGAATATTGAAAAGCATACAGTAGCACCAGCACATTGGATAATTTCCTTTTGCGATGTATAGAAAATTATACATCGCAAAAGGAAATTATTTCTAGTATTGGATAGCCATAATAATGAAAATACATGCTCTCAAGTTATCTAATTAGTTAGCCCCAGGATAAGAGCAGATCATTTTTCGTTTACAATTTCCCAATCAGTAATCATTTTATATGGAAGATAAGACAGCTAGCATGGATACAATATAGTAAAGAGGTGGCTTATCAATATAGTAAAAGGGAAGCACATCTAGTCCTGCCATGTTCACGAAAAGAAAAACAGAAATCAGTTTGGAGCCCATTGCTAACAAAAAAATCTCTTCAGCAAACATGATGTTGATTTAGAGCTGGATATCTTATGAAACAGTCATTTCCTAGAATATAGCAATAGATGATATATATTTACCTCTCAGAAATTTTGCATTTCGAAGCTTGCTACTGGACCCTGACTGGAGCTTACCTGTTTTGAGCATATAGGAACTCGTTAGGTAAATAACCCTGAGAACTCGTTAGGTAAATATAGAATTAGATGCTACCTGACATCCAAGATCTCAAAGTCTCAAACTCCATTCGACATCAGAAACAACAATAAGTTGAGCCCTCCTCTACAAACAATGAAAATCATTTAGCAATGAAAATCATTCGAGCACCACAAAGATCTTTCCCCTACACGGCCAAGTAAAACAAACAATGAAAATCATTTAGCAAAAGAAATTTAGAACAAACAATGTTCGAATGCTCAGATCGCCGAGCAGCCTGCGCGACACAAGGCTGATACATTAAAAGCATCTAGAATACTCTCATGTACCATTATCTAATCTATAATTTTCCTTTTTCATTTCGGTTATGTCTATTAACTGAACTTAGTTCTGCATAGACCACATAATTTATAATCTCATCCAAACATAAAAATTACCCACGTAACCAGACCATGTATAAAAAAGAACGTTTTTCCTATGAAAATTAGTACTGAACTGCAAAAGGGCACTTTATTTAGCTGTTAGAGAAATTAACCTTTATAGGGGCTTGGCGCGCAGCATCCTTGGCATCTCTATGATCCTCTCCCTATCATCAGATCAGGAAAATCAAGTGAGCACTACATGTTTGACATCAAAGGATAACACATTAGGGATCGCACTAATTGACCAAGAGAAATCTAAACCAAGCAGAAACAGGAGAAAGAACTTGCCATCTATTTCCCTCGAGTCACTGTTGTCCATGTTTGCAGGAAAATTTAGAAGAACAAAAATGAGAAATCAAGGGCTAGTACTTTCTTCTGAGTAGGAGAAGACAAGCATTGATACCTAAATTGGTTTGTGAGCAGACTATTTTGTTGATATCTCTTAACATGTTACATTGCTACTTCTTGTAAAGTAGCAAAAAATACATCTGAGAAAGAAATGAAAGCTTCAAGCAGACATTTTTAGATAGAACCAAATGCCAATATTCAGAATTAACATGCAGTGCCACTGAACATCTTGTCGAGTAGAAGTAGGCATTGTCTCAAACAGGTGATACACACGTATGCTTAAATGATGGCTAGAAAAAATGGGGCTAGAGATGCAGAAAATTGGATCAAATCGAAGAAACCAAAATAAAAATGAGTCTAGAGATGTAAGATTTTTTTTACCTGATCCAGGGAAGGTTCTTGACGGTTGCGGACACCAACATTGCATTAATCATGGCCTGAATGATTCCAAGATCTGCCGACAGCCTGGAGGAGTGCAAACACGAACTGACAGAAACAGAGGATATGGATATGTACAATTCTTTCTCACTGATGATTTTTTTGGGATAAACAAAATTAGCAGATGGACATGGTCATAGTGGGGCATAGACAAATTAAGCTGATGGCCATAGATGCACACAAGTAACCCCAAAGAATAACCTCTACTGTCTAGACAACTGAGTATTTCGAGAACAAACTACCAGAAAGAATCATAGATGTATTAGAACTAAAGTAAGAGAGCAACTGTCTTACCCTTTGGAATGTCAGATATGCTATGATGTCCTCTATTCAGCAACATACAGTTGGAGATGGAAATGGCATCAACAATGTTCCTAAAATTACAACGAAGAGATCATCAATTGATCGCATACACCTACCGGCAACTGATCCCCTGCATCCATAAAGGAAAAAATCAACACAAGTAATTTTATGGTGTGGAATGCTTAAATTCAAAGGGCATAAACTAAATTAGCTCATGGCTGTGGCAACACTGCACAAAGTAGAGCTTGCAGACTTTGCACAGGTAAAGGGAAAAAACTACCTACAGAAATCCCCACATATTGATGATGCTAGCTTATGCGTTCACGGCCGGATTTAGGCATCAAATGGACCAGACTTGCTCGCTTTGCACGGAACTACCTATGCTAAATTGAACACTAAATGGTAGGGGTGGATGCTAGTTGCAGCTCTCGTGCACGGCCAATGCCAAAACAGAATCTTGCATCAGAGGATGCTAGCATGTTGCGGCCGTTCCGTATCTGCGAGGAGGGAGAATGCTGGACCCGCCGATATTGCTGCCACTGGCCGCAAGGATGCACCAATCTGCTGGCGATGCAAGCGAGAATGCATGGATCTGATGAATCAATATTGAAAGAGATGGAAAGCAGGAAGTAATCACCTTATCCAAATCACATGAAGATGTGTACCGGGTCGTCGTCATGTCTCGTAGATAGAAATCGCAGTCCGCCAGATCGAAGCACCAGATGGAGATGATGATGCGCAGATCCGGCGATCCGCCGCTGCCATCCCCAACTACCAGCGCAAGCACGCCGTACACCGAGACGTGCAGCCGGCCCAACGGCAAGTCCGGGACTGCTGTTCTGATGAAGATTGGCCTAAAACTGGTTCATCCCAACCTTGGTGAACAACAGCGTGGACCGTGGGATCGTCGACGGGGACCATGGGTCAAGAAACATCTTGCGGAGTGGGTGCCCGGCGAAAGAGGGGAGAGAGTGGAACCAGAGCTTCCTGGTACGTGGCAAGGGTGGAGTCAGCGCCGTCGTTGCGCTCACCGGGTGTGCTGCCATGGCGCAAGCCCAGCGTTGCCCCCAGATCCGGCGACCAAACTTCGTGCCGCGTCGGCGACCGCCACGGCCGTGCTCCGGGACCTCGGGGAAAGCTTCGGGGTCCACCTGAAGCACAAGATCTGTCGGGCACCCACTCCTATCGCCGCCTTCCTCTCCCGGCCGCACCTTGCCCGCCCGCCATCGGCGGTGGAGTCGTGGTCGAGACCCGATGCGCCACGGCGAACCACTGGTTCCCCGGCCCTCACGCCTTCCCCTTGCGACGCCTCTCCCTCTCCCACGAGGCGGCGCGAACGAGCGGAGCCACGAGCTGCGGGAGGCAGTGGAGGTCGAGGAAGCCGCCGCCGAAAGGTGGGGTCGTGGGGATGAGAACGGGGGTGTGGGAAGGAGAGGAGTCAGGGTGCTCGGGAACGGGGCCACCGCCGCCGCCGCAGGGGATGGGCGTGGAAGGAACAGGGGGGAGGGAGGAGGCAGAAGCGTGATTTGCGGGGGCGGGTCGGGGTGGGCGGGTAGACCGCACTGTGGTGTGCGAAATATTTCGCCGTTCCATCTTTTCTGCCCTCAAAATTTCACCAGGGCCGTCAGATCTTACCTAGAGAACCCTCTCGTGCGTCCATTCCATTGCTTGATGACCAAACATTTTTAGTGGAACCCTGTCAAGTGGGGCCTTTGTGAGGGGTATGGAGGGTTTTAGAAAAGCAGTTTTTTACCAATTGTTTTGGATCCTTATAGTATAGATGAGGTTGCATAGCATATATACGCATCTGAGGAAAAATCATATATTGTTTTTTTCTCTAGAACAAAACGGAGGATATTTCTGTTATTGTCCAAAGGGAGGAAAAGTTGTTGAGGCATCAATAATTTTGTTGCCAGTAAACAGACTTGTGGTTGAATTCTCTACGATGTTCATTTGCCAGATTTGGCGGTTGCTCCATCTCGTCGCTGGTCAAAGAGTCCACGAGCGGTGACACGGTTTTTTTTTTTTTCTAGCACACAGCACGACGATGTTCGGGGAGATTCATTCACCATCTGCATGATATTCCATGCAACCGTTCACGTATCTTGTCAAACAACATGCTACTTCCTAGTTCCTATGCCATTGTCATTTTTCTCCTTTTTTTTCTGTTACTCGACTCTGTTATGACTAGTAATTTCGGTGCAGTTTTCTCCTGATGCATGGTGCTATCCTGATGTATGCGCTTGAGTCAATTAGTCCTGAAACATTTACCGCTAACCCACTTTGTGCGATACTAACCGATTCCTAACATGTCTGCATACATGTCTGCATACATGAGAAAGGAAACCTTCAAGCTGTACTACCAAGACCAACGATGAAGAACTCCACTCCTGCGTCAGCGAGAAGAGCTCCGTCCAACTCTGGTGACGCGCGCGACAGGCGAAGTAGCTTCTTTTCTTCGTGCTCCTCCCTCCGACGGGGCAAGCAAATCGTCTAGCAGCTGTGTAGTGTAGCATAGTATGTACGGATCGAATTTGATTGCTGTGGAGAAACGACTCTCTCGTCTCGAGTGGGTTTGTACTGACCGGCGTAATAGACTACTGCAACATATATACTATTCTTCTGTGTTTGTTCACACAATGCATGGTCGTTCGATTGTTCTCTTGCCTCTCTGAATTTGAGTTCGCACCCTGACAGCACTGCTACTACCTCCATCGAGAAGGGCCACCGAGGGGAGGGGGCACGTGTTTGTGTGAAAACAGGGGAACACTAAGCACCGGGACTCAATTGCCTGTTGCTCAGCGACCGGCCCATCTGTACCTCCAGAGCACACATCTTGCTTGCAATCCGGCACATCTGTAGCACAAGATTTTTATGTAGGGTTGCTTCTACAAGTTTATCTTTTCAGAATCTCCGAAAGATACACCATCATACGGATTGCATATCCATCGTCTGTTTTCTGGAATCAACGATGCCTGTAACACCCAGGGTGTTTGGCTTAGGCAATTAGCATTAATCAGCTGTGCTAAAGTAAATTTATAATTTTTTGTATGGTTTTCAGTTTAAAAGTGTTGTTTTTTTAAAGAATTTTGGTTAATCTCCTAATTAAATATTAATGAAAATCTAAATATGATGAATAAGAAATTTTGGCTCAAATAAGTCTTTAAAGTGTGTTGAGAACAATTTTTGTCTCATGAACATGTGCTATGCCAAAACAATTTCAAACGATACATTTATAGGGGTGTATGTTGGTAAAATGCAAAGTATGGGAATACATCCTTTTTGCCTTGTTTAATTACTAGTTAAAATTTATTTTCTCTAAACACTTTATTTTCGGCCAGCATAAAAGTTGGAGTGCACTATATATATTTTCAAATAGTAATATTGTTTAGCTAATCAAGCCTGCTGAAACCTTAAAAAAAAGTAGTCAATTTGAGTAACGGTAATGCTTCTCTACGGACGTTCGACGTCCGAGGCCACGCGTCGGACGCTGGCCAAAAAAAAATTATCGGCCCACCACCGCACATTCTCATCCATGCGAGCGACTCCTACCTACGCGCACAACATTATTTTCTCGCTCTGTTCCTATCCACATCGTTCATTCCCACCGACGCCCGCTTGTAGGATGGACTTGCCGCAGCAGCCAGCGGAGGCTTCGCCGCCGTCTTCGCCCACCACCACCACACCTTCTACCTGAGCCCGCGCCGTTGGCTGTCGCCGCGCCCACCACCATCGCATTCCCTTGCTCGTCCCCACTCCTGCTGCCCCCTCGCGCCGCTAACCATGGGCCTGACGCTGCTCCGCGCGGTGCGCAGTCGGCCCCTTCATCCTTGCCGCCGGCAGTCGGGCTTGTCGCCACCTGGCCTCCCGGGGGCTCGTTGTCGCGCTCAATTCCATGTCGCAGAGCTCGTCGCCCCGTGATGTGGCTGTCAGTCCAATGAGAAGGGCAGCACATGAGGTTGGCGGCGAGGCGAGCTCCTCCAACGGTGCGAGTTCCCCACGAGGACGAGGTCCCCTGTCCGCGCGAGCTCCCCTGAGTGTTCTCCCTGACAGCGAGCTTCCTACTCTCCATCCTCTTCCTCCTCCGTCCACCTTTGCAGTTCTCCTCTTTTTGCTAGGGTTTGTTGCATGTTGCAAGTGTATATTTCACATGTTTCATACGTTTCAAAAAATGTTGCAACTGTTTTATGTGAATGTTGCAAAAGTAGATCTGGATGTTGCAAATGCTGCGTTGTTTCACACACATGTTGCAAGTGTTTTATTCATATGTTGCATTTTCAACAAGAGGTTTTGGCTCTGGCCGTGCGTGACTGAGAGTTGGGAGCGCGCTGTCTTCAGTGTTGCAAACGATGAATTTTCGTATTGCAGATCTGTTCTTTGATGTTGCATATGCTATTTTTAGATGTTGCAAAAAGTTGTACATGTTGCATGAAAATATTGCACGATGTTGCGGCGGAAATTTTTCTCCCCGCATCCAGATGTTTCACTGTGTTTCGGTACGCTGTTTTTGATGTTGCAAACATGTATTCTCAATGTTTCGAACGTGTATTTTGATGTTGCAACGACCGTACGTTGAAAAAAAAATCCATCCGACCTCCGGCCGCTAGCCCTTGCGAGTAAAGAACGGGTCAAAGCTTCCTAATCCTCCTACCTGCTCCCGTCCTTCACCCGTGCACGCGCGACGCGCGGCCGGCATCGAGCCGCCGGGGTGCTGTGCTGCGCCACGCGCCAGCCTCCGCGGCCATCACTCCACGGCCCTGCCCACTTGCTCCGCGCGGCCATGCCCGCTGACGCCACGCCAGTGCCGCTTCGCCTCCGTTCCCTCACTGCATTCGTGCAATGACGCTGGGCCGCTGTCCTCGCTCGTCCTCGCACCGCTGCTCGTCTGAGCACGGCCAACCACTACGTCGCGACCTTATCCCCTCTCCAAGACGGCCCTCATTCCTTCTCCTTCCTCACTTCCATCTCCTTCTTCCTCAGGTGAACAAGAGCAGGGCAATAAGCGAGCCGAGACCGTCTCCACCGCCGGCCAAATACTCCACATCCTCCCCGCCAAAATCAAATCGCTCTTGCCCAGACCTCCCACACATCCCCAGCTTGCTCATCATCACCTCCTCGCCCAGCCCCGGCCATCACCTTGCCGGGAATCGGCGAAACCATGGCCGCCAAGCGCCGCCAGACCGTCGCCTTTGACCTGTTCGACGAAATGTGCTAGCCGGCGTCGTTTCCTCCTCCTACACCAAGCTGTACGTGCCTGAGGTCGTCTTCATGCGAGGAGCGCTTGGTGAGCCACAGGTGATTCTCTCCGGTGCTGCTACAAAGCCATGCGAAGTCAGCAGGTCTTCTCCGCTCCTCTCCCTGCCTCTGTTCGTGCGATTGTGCTGATACTAGGAGATAAACAGTACAGGCTAAGGCTAGTTAATTAGTTGGTTGCCGTTGTTAGTACTTGTGCATTTCAGAGTCTGGAAGAACCTATGCACTGCTCATCGATTTGAAAATATGAAGTATAGGCCTTTTCATGCCTTCGCCAATTAGAATAGCAGAACGACTGAAATGCTGAACTCTTCTGATGGTCTACCTGCCTTAATAGTCGGATTGATTTAGAAACGTTGGTGTGCTGAACTTAATTTTCATAAAGAATGCATCTGATATTTCAAATTGCTATACCTTGTGCATTGTGTATATCTAGAACTGCTATTTCTATCCAACCTTTTTTCTACGGCCTTGGGAACCTGGAAGCACCCTGATGAATCACTAAAAAAAAAACACATGTTAAGCTTCTTCTATTTTAAATATCACTTATCTCTATAAATCAACTTGTCAGTGGTTTGAAAATATATATCTTTTTTACTCCAGCTTAAATCTTGAAGCTTGCTGTATAAATGCTATGTGTTTGTTACCATATTATTTGATCTGTCCATAACTGGAGAGCTTTGGAATAATTCATTTATGAACTTTGAACTACCTCCTTGTTTGTTTAAATTAACTAACCACCAGCATCATCCATACCTATTTCTATAAATTGTTCAATTGTCATTCGATAAACACTTGTTTTTTTTTTGAAGTAAAATGTTTGCATCTACTTTAACTCTGCATGGCATTCTTGCATGCATGTAGTTTTCGCTGCACACAGAGCTTGTGGCTATGGAGCAGGAGCAGCCACAGCAAGAGCCCGGCAGGAGCATCCAAAAGACCCGGCCCAAGGTCCGGAAGGGCCCAAGGCCTAGATAATACTAACTTTGTCCACCAAAGGCAAGCCCCGGAGCATAACCCTTCTTTTAAAATTACAATTATTTATGATTTGTGCATTTACGTTTCAGGAGTTGAACGAGACCATAGATGCATAATCCATAGGCTTCCCCACTTATACTAGTATATGCAGGTCGTTAGTGTTGCCATGCTTAATTAATTAAGACCGGTAGAAGACGAGTGATTTCCTGTCACTCGCGAGATATAAGGTTACATGGTACTTCAGTTAATTCTGGAAATTGGTTGACATGATAAATTGGAGACCAGACGGAGATGTGGATTATTATGTTGTTGTTGGTTACTAGCTCCGCTTGTGTCTATTAAGGCCCGACCGTTGTTGGCTGTATTGATCGAGTTTGAAAGTACTAATCACATGCTGGTAGTGGGAAGTAGTCGAACCCGGTAAACCTACGTACTTGATTCGCTCCGGAGTTGGAACTCCTTCCTGCCCTCCTAGGGTAGCACAAGTGGCCACAGAGAATTGGGTATGTACTTTTATTTTGGTGGTCTCTCGTAGGGCTTGGCTGAGTAGTGCGGGCGGGGCAGATCTGACTTCCGGTAGTGAACATAGAAACGGTTGGCACGTGTTGTTCGACGGGGCATGCATGTGACGTGTCGTTAGGTCATCCTTGCAAGGATTAAAATCGAATCGATTCGCTGCCGCTCTCGGATAAGAGAACCTCGATCACTTCGCCGCATCGTAGTAAAGAAGTAAATTTATGATGATGATAATACTGTTGTTTGATTAATTATTATTACCATGGTTGTTGTAGTTATGCAAATTTAGAAATAGCTTATCTCACCTTTAATTTGGCTAAAATATTGAAAATAAGGATCCACTATTAGCTGCTTTTTGGCAAATAAACCCCACAGCCAAAAGCCTTTCATACTAGGAGTCTTTTCGTCGGGTAAGTCCTGCTGAGTATTAGTTGCTCAGGGTTTGTTGATTAATTATTTTCAGGTGGAGTTGTCTTCTCTATGATGTCATATCAGTGGGCTCGATATGACGTCCTTCGCTCGTCGCCGCTACCGCCGTATAGTTAGTTGATCCGTTTTTGGTGTTTCAAACTTTAATTCCGCTGTATAATTGAACTCCGTTCCATTCTTGTATTTGAACTCAACTTGTATTATTAAGCTCCTTGTCTTTGTAATTAATTATTTTATAATCCCGTCATGTTTGTACTATCTGATCTCACCTTCGTGTGAGACTACCGGTGTTTGTTTCGATCGAGATCCTAGAATTGTGGTTGAATCGGGATTTTACCCGACAGACTGCCGAATTATGCCGTTTTAACTGCGTGTTGACCAGATTAATTATTAAAATGATGGTTAGTACACTTAAGCCGGTTTAATTTGGTCGGTTCCGCCACAATGCCTCTGCAGAGAAACTCATCCATGCAGTAGTCATTCCATGGCCAGGATATGTCAGTGCACGGTGAGAAGGGTACTGCAAGCTAGCGCGTCAGCCGCGGCGGCGCTCTGCAACCTCCTGCAGTTTGGGGGCAGGCACAACAGTTGAGAGTGAGACACAACTAGCATTCCATTTGGTCTTCCACCGTGTCATGTCATCAATGTTATCCTAAACGCTAAACGGTAAACAGTCGGACACCATTCGTTTAGTGTTTAGACGGTTTAGATGGCGTTTAAACGGATTTAAACGGGCTAAACAATTTTGTACTATACCACTAATAAAGTATACATACAACATTAAAATAAAATAAATTGCTCAAAACACAGTGCCTTGTCATTTATATATAAATGAAGCAGCACCATTTTGACAAATGCTATGCGAGCGCACTCTCGACCGAAGTTTGTTTTAGTTTAATTGGGGACAAACTAATTTTATAATCCCCAAACGATGCACACCGAGAGTCCTCTCTCTCTTGCCAGGTCTCGTCTGACTCCCATGCACTTCCTGTACGCGCACACACTCTATCTTTCCAGCTCTCTCCCTCGCGTCTTGTCCATATCCTCCCATTCTTCTTCGCTTGGATGCTGCAGAGCTAGCACCGCTGCAGCGGCGATGTGGCAGGCAGCTGTAAGCGGCATCAACGAGAGCCGAACGGGAGAAGTGCAGCGGCCGCTGTGATCGTGCGAGTGCGCGGCTACGACTCTGTATATTCTAAACGACACGTTTATCCCCGCTTCACACCGTCTAAGCCCGTTCCGAGTCGACCGTTCTAGACATTTTTCAACGTCCAGGACCGTTTAAAACGGTCTGGCCGTTTAGGTGACCGTATATGCACTAAACAAGACGGAAAGGGTCTGTTTCCGTTTTATAAGCCGTTTAAACGGCTGTTTAGCCCGTTTAGGCGAACATTGCATGTCATCCGCGCTTGTTTTAGACGCAGCCACAACGCATCGGCTTTTTTCAAGCTCATGCACCACATGGCTTGGGCAGCCATGTTGCGCAGGGAGCGAGGATTCAGTAACTTGCCTTCCTGATGGCACGTCGTAGCTGTAGGCCCATCATCCACCGTGCAAATGCATCCAACAGCCAGAATCATCAGCAGGTAAAATCCAATCTCCTCCGGGATTTTTCCCCCACGGACGGAACGGAACGGAGAGGTGGGAGCGCACATTCTCCCACACGCCACACTGCTCTCACACGCATCACGTGCTGGAGGATAAACTCTATATAGACTATATAGCTAGTGCTGCCATGAATGAGCCATGTAAGGTACAAGAAAATATTGAGCCAAATGTGCATCCAGAAATTAACTTTAAAGCTGCACAATCGAAGAAAAAGGATGTAAAGCCACAAACTTCAAGGAGAAAAAAAAAATTGGCTTGATAAGTTAAATAATGGGAAGCACAAGCCAACTAAATCTAACGCACCAAAAAAAGTCGGGGCAGAGGTGTCCGGTAAACTCACAATCTTGATATTCCTACTTGTTAGTTGCATTTTCATTGACAGCGAACAAAAGCAAAATGATGGCGTACAACCCTAGAAGTGAACAATGAAGACAGCAACATATCAGTTATCAAGGTTCGAGAGTACAATATTATTGGTAGCTTTACCCAACTCGTGACAGCACCAACCGGAAGATTTACCCAACTTGTGACAGCTCCAATTTGTGGTGATGATATTCTTCATGATAACACAATATGTTCTAGTAGTGCAAGTTAGTTAGGTAGTATTTTGTACAGTGCTAAGTATAGTATTTTGTGGGCTAACTATAGTATTTTGCGGCCTAAATGTACAAGTCTAAATGGCCATGCTTACAATGATTTAGCGGTAGCACTTGTTGCATAAGAGTAACAATTTGAGTCATTAAAAAATACCATGTATTGCTCCAGTACTCTTGATGTCATTTTGAATGATTCAAGAATGAAACTTTTGTTTCATATTTATTCTTACGCCGATCTCCCCAGTAGTACAATGCCTGAATAATTTTCCTTTGAAAAATGCTAAGCCAAGATGTCTGAAAGATTTATGTGATACAGTTTTGCTCCGAAAAAGACGAGAGCCATCTAGATTGAGATGGATGGTTATGGAGTCCAAAGTTACAACACGACTCCATGAAGCAAAGCCATTGAATCCTCCCACGGTGCGCAGACACCACGCAGTGCACGATCGCGCACAACAGCCACCGGGAGTATGATTAGCTCCCGATTTGTACTTTATGGGGAAGAGGGGGTTGTCTGAAGAAAAATTGAAAGGAAAAAAGCAAAGAAGTAGGAAATCAAGGCAAGAAACAAAAGACACCTCCAACTGCAGGATCTCTTCTACAGCAATGATTCCAACTCCTCTAGCAAGCTCCGTTTTGGTTTAGCATTTCCGGTTTGAGTTGGGGTTTTGTAGTTTTAGGTTGCGGAAATTGGTGGCGGCCCGGTCTAAAGAGGGTTTGTTAGGTCGATCTCCTCCACCACGGCCCAAAGGCCGTGATGGGCTCGGTCCACGCACCCTGATCGGGGGAGCCCAACCTAGCATTGGTTGGTGGGCCCCCGTTGTACAGTGCTATAAAGAAAGGGGTGGGGGCGCTGGCGCCTGTCACGAGGTTCATCGTCGCCAGCCGCCACCCCAACAAACCCTACTGATCGAGGGGCACTGGAGCAACGGGAAGCCGCACCGCCGCCGCCAGCGACTTTCGGGTGGATCCGGAGGACCCGCTGCCACCGACCCGACCTCAACCGGAGGCCGACCGCACTGCCAGCGCCTCCCGAACCCGCGGTCGCATCAGCGACCGCCACCGCCGCTATGGCCGCCGTCAACCCCGACGCCACCACGAACGGTCTGTGCTTCTACTCTCTCCTTCTAGGTGCAGATGTTTTAGTTCATGCATGTGCAAGTGGTTAAATCTTTTATTCAAAATTATACCCGTGAGATTAATCTATTGCTAGTTGATCCTCAAGTCTTATCAATGGTATCAGTTAGCCTAATCTAGTAGTAGATTAGTGCTCAGGGTAGTTTTTACACTCATTTTGTTCAAGTTTTACTCACTGTTAGTAGAAACAGGGGGAGTTTCGGTTAAATCCAAAGAAAAAGAGGAAGAAATCGATGAAAATCGAAGAAAAAAACGAAAAGAAAAGTGGATCTCAGATCCAAAATCCCGAAACCCTAACCCTAACCCTAGATCTACAAGAAGGGGCACGGTGTAGGGGGAGGACCTATCTCTTGGTCTTCTCCGCCGCCGGCCATCACCGCCGTGCGCGGGAAAGGACGCCGGAGGGACACCCCTTGACGGCGGTGCGCTCAACCTTGCGGCGAACGCGCTCGCCGGCGAAGGGGCTCACCCCGGCGCCAAAGATTGAAGGAGGGAGGGGGAGCGCGCTGGCCTTGCGCCGGCGGCGCTCGTCCTCACCACGACCGGCAAAGGCCGGCCATGGTGGGCCGCGAGCCCCCTCACCTCTCTCTGGATCTCACTGAGTTGGGTCTGGGGGAGGGGGAGGAGAGGAGCTAGGGAAAGGAGAGGAGGAGGAACACTGCGGCCATGGCCGGCGGCGCTCGTCCTCGCCATCGCTGGCGAAGACGCTGGCCATGGCCGCCGCCGTGCGCGCGCTGCCGAGTCGGGCGCGAGCTGCGCGAGAGGGGGAAAGAATGGAAGGGCTAGGGTTTCGCCCGGCTCCTCTGGCATTTTATACGCGCGGTGCATGCGGAGAGCCGTTGATGGCGATCCAACGGCCGAGGGCGCTCGGCGCCAACGCGGGCCACAAGCGGCCTGTGCGGGAGGAGAAGCTGGGCCAGATTGGCGGCCCAGCCGTCGGTTTTCGGGCTAAAGCCCAGGCGGGCGATGGGCTGGTAAGGCCAGGCCGCCAAGGATGATTTCTGCCCGCGAACGAGAGTCCAGGGGCCAAAAGCAGACTTATGCCGCGAGAGCGCGGCTGGGCCTCGCGAGCGGCTGGGCCGCCGCTGGGCCGAAACGCGCGGAGGCGCGGGCGCGCGCGTGTAAATTTTTAGCGGGCCGTTGGGCCAATTTGTTTCGCGGGCCAAAAGTGACGCCTGTGAACAGTACATTTTCACAATTAAGTTTATTTATTTTCAGAAGCTATATTTGGTTGTTTTGGTGTTTATTTGCATGTTTTCAAGTAAATATCTATGTTTAAATTTTTGCACATAGTAATTATTTTTACAGAGAGTAGAATGCTTCTGAAAATTAATTTTTCTTATGATATTTGATGTTTTTCCGCTGCGTAATTTATTCTCTAGTTAAATTGAACCAAAGGGATATTTAATTAGAGAAGTAGAAATATTATTATATTCAGTTTTATGATATTGTTATTTTTGGCCAAAGCTGATAATTGCAATATTATAAATATTCTTGTCAAGTTATTATGCATTTATTCTATTTTCTGCCCAAAGGTGATAAAGAATTGATGTAGAAAGCATGTTGTATGTGTTGATTTTGACCAAAGTTAAATTAATACATGCAATACTTATTTTTATTATTGTTCTCACCAATTTTATGTCAAAATTTCAGGCCCAAATTCTTCGAGCTATGTGTCTGATATCCCTATCCTGGTTGGAAGCAACTATGGAGAATGGCGCACACAGTTCAACCTGGCAGTGGTCGTGACAGATATTGACACCGCCATGAACTACCCTTATCCGGTATAGCCTGAGGCACCGGTGCGTGCAGCAAATGAATCTGATGAGGCATTCGCGGCACGAGAGCGTGACCACGCGCCCATTAGATCACTTTATGATCTCGAGAAGAGAAAGTGGGATATCTCAAACAAGAAGTGTCTGCTGATAATGCGGACAAAGATGGCAGAGGCCATAAGGAACTCTATCCTGAGAAGAATGCAGAGGGTGTTGCTCACACTGCACCTGAGTATATGGCACTAGTGGAGGCTCATTTCACTGGGTCGTCCAAGACTTATGCCAGGACGCTGATTGATCAGTTTCTGAACCCGAAGTATACAGGTGGAGGTGTGAGAGAGCACATCCTGAAGTTGAGCAACCTACATGGGAAGTTAGCTGCTTTGGACATGAAACTACCTGAAGATTTTCTTGTCCATACAGTTTTTCACCCACTTCCACCTGCATTCTCCAACTTAGAGATCACTTACAATTCCTTAGAGGAAAAATGGGATATGCAGAAGCTCATAGGCCGCTGTGTGCAAGATGAGGACAGGATGATTGCACAGAATGGTGGACAAATTAACTATGTCCACCATCAGTAGTAGAAGAAGAACTTTCCCAACAAGAACTTCAACAAGAATTTTAAGCCTAAGAACCAGTGGGAGAGTGGCCCTTCAAATGCTCCCAACAAAGACAAGGGAAAGGCACCAGTGCAGTTTGATCGCTCAAACAAGCCACAAGACAAGAAAGAAGTTAGCAAAAATGAGTGTCTGCATTGTGGGAAGGCAGGACACTGGCAGAACAAGTGTCCTGAATGGCTTGAAATGATGTGGAAGAAGGGTGAGGATTTTATTACTTTTGTAGATGAATCCCTGTTTTTAAGCTATGATAAATCTACTTGGTGGATTGATTCAGGTGCAACTACTCACGTTGCTAATTCTATGCAGGGATTAAGTATGAGCCGGATGCTGCAAAGAGGAGAAAGAGGAGTTAAAGTTGCAAACGGCGTTGAAGCTAAAGTGGAGGCGATAGGAGAACTCCCCATCAAGTTGAAAGACGGCTTCACGCTTCAGCTACACGACGTTCTTTATGTTCCCTCTTTGAGCAGGAATTTAATTTCAGTTTCATGTTTATCAGACGATGGTTTTAAGTGTTTATTCGATAGCGAACGGATGCTTAATCATGTTAAATAAAGTTTGTGTGGGTCTTGCCTTCCGACAAGACAAACTTTATAAGTTATCTGTTTATGATGATTTGTATGCATGCTGAAGATGTGTATGCAAGTACTAAGATTGTGCATGAGATTGAAAATGTATCCTCGTCTACAAAAGTAACCAAGAAGCGGAAAATAATTGATGACGTTTCATCGAAATTATGGAACTGTCGTTTAGGCCACATTTCGAGGGGGAGAATGGAACGTCTAGTTAAAGGATCAATTCTTCCACCACTACAATTCTCAGACTTAGAACAATGTATTGATTGCATCAAAGGCAAATACGTTAAGCAAGTAAACAAAGTAGCAAAACGAAGCAAAGGGAACTTTAGACATAATACACACAGACATCTGTGGTCCGTTTCCCGTTGCATCAGTGGATGGTTTTGACTCGTTCATCACATTCACAGACGATTACTCTCGTTATGGTTATATTTATCCAATAAAACAAAAGTCGGAAGCGTTGGATAAATTTAAGATATTCAAAGCTGAGGTTGAGAATCAGCTTAATAAGAAAATAAAATTAGTAAGATCAGACCGTGGGGGGAGTACTACGGTCGACACACCCCGTATGGCCAAATTCCATGACCTTTTGCAAGGTACCTTCAGGAAAATGGCATAGTAGCCCAGTACAGTGCACCGGGTGACCCATAGCAAAATGGAGTAGCTGAAAGGAGAAACCGTACCTTGATGGATATGGTTAGAAGCATGATAAGCTATTCCACTTTACCAGTTAGTTTGTGGATGGAGGCTTTGAAGACTTCCATTCAGATCCTAAACAAAGTGCCTAGCAAAGCAGTTCCTACAACACCTTATGAACTTTGGACGGGTAGAGAACCCTCTCTCAGATATATGCGCGTATGGGGCTGCCCCGCTGAGGCTAAGATTTTTAACCCAAATATTGGGAAGCTAGATCCCAAGACGGTCAATTGCTATTTCATTGGCTATACTGAAAAGACAAAAGGGTATCGTTTCTAACAGACACACAAAATTTGTAGAAACGAGACATGCAGTTTTTCTGGAGAATGAAATGATCAGGGGGAGCATGGCTACTCGGGAGATATATCTTGAGGAGAAGCGGGTCTTTGCACCTTGCCCAATGATTCAAGAACCTTTTTTCGAGTTACCTGTGTCAATTCCAACAGTGGAAGCCACTGTGACACCGGTACAAGCTCCTAGTCCTGTAGTGCTAGCAATGAATGAGAATGTGGAACTTATTCTCAAGTTGAACCAATTGTGGCACAAGATGTCGAACCAGTTGTTGCTCGAGAAATAGAACCTCAACAGCCTGTGGTTCCTGAAGTACCAGTTGTTGAGCCAGCTGCTGATCCAGCTGGAGGAGGACTGAGAAGGTCTACAAGAGTGAGACGCTCAGCCATTCCTGATTGCTATGAAATTGGCAACTTAGAAGAATTTCAAATGGGGGGTGATCCCGTCACATTTGAAGAGGCTAAGAGAAGCGCTCAGTCTAAAAATGGCTTGAAGCCATGCAAGAAGAAATCAAATCAATGAGTGCCAACAGAGTTTGGGACTTAGAAATAATTCCTAAAGGAGTCAAATCAGTAGGCTGCAAATGGGTCTACAAAACAAAATGTGACTCCAAAGGGAATATTGAAAGATATAAAGCGCTACTCGTGGCCAAAGGATTCACACAAAGAGAAGGAATAGATTACAATGAGACCTTTTCTCCAGTCTCGTGTGAAGATGCCTTTAGAATCATAATGGCATTAGTGGCACACTATGATTTAGAATTAAATCAGATGGATGTAAAGACAGCGTTCTTAAACGGGGATCTGTTTGAAAACGTTTACATGACTCAACCTAAAGTTTTGTTGTGGAAGGCAAAGAAAACATGGGATGCCGCCTAAGAAAATCCATTTATGGATTAAAACAAGCTTCTAGACAGTGGTACTTGAAGTTTGATGAGACAATTAAGAAATTTGGGTTTAAAGCAAATATAGAGGACAATTGCATCTATGCAAAGTTTAAGAATGGAAAATACATTTTCCTAATCCTATATGTGGATGATATCCTGCTCGCTAGCAGTGATACAAGAATGTTGCAAGAGACAAAAATGTTCTTGTCCTCTAATTTTGATATGAAAGATCTTGGTGAGGCTTCGTATGTTCTAGGCATTGAAATTCACTGAGATAGAAGAAACGGGGTTTTAGGACTATCGCAAAAGACATATTTGGAGAAGATCCTAAAGAAATATAATATGCATGCGAGTAAAGCCACACCTGCACCGATAGTGAAGGGCGATAAGTTTGGGGATTTCCAACGCCTCAGGAACCAGTATGAGATCGATCAAATGAAAATGGTTCCATATGCTTCAGCAGTTGGTAGCTTACAGTATGCACAAGTGTGCACCCGCCCTGATTTGGCATATATCACCGGAGTACTCGGTAGATATCAAGATAACCCAGGCATAGAGCACTGGAAAATGGTAAAGAAAGCTTTGCGGTATGTGCAAGGCACAAAAGACCTCATGCTAATATATAGAAGATCTGATTCTCTAGAGATAAGAGGATATTCAGATGCAGATTTTGCGGGAGACAAGGATGATAGAAAGTCCACGTCAGGTTATGTATTCACTCTCGCAAGGGGAGCTATTTCGTGGAGAAGCTCTAAACAAACTCTGGTTGCATCATCTACGATGTATGCAGAGTTTATAGCATGCTATGAGGCAACGTTGCAGGCCAAGTGGCTAAAGAAATTTATACCCGACTTGAAAGTAGTAGATTGTATTAATAGACCACTTAAGATGTACTGCGATAATGAGCCCGCAGTATTTTACGCTCACAACAACAAGTCGAGTAATGCTACCAAACCAATAGAAATAAAGTTCTATGTTGTGAAAGATAAAATCCAGGATCACACTATAAGTCTGGAGCATATAAGTACGAAAAATATGCTAGCGGATCCGCTCACAAAAGGCTTACCACCTAGTGTGTTTAGAGAACACATTACCGGTATGGGTTTAAAGGAAAGCCTTATGATCACTGGATAAGGGCCCAAGTTATGATCCTTCGTAATGGAGAAGTTTATTGTGGCTGATTAATCTAATTGAAATGACAATTTTGATGACTCATGCTCAATGTGCTTTTTGGTTATGAAGTGGATGTCAAGCGAAGAGCTTAAGGTAAGAAATAGAACTTATGGTGAGATCGAGGGGGAGATTGTTAGGTCAATCTCCACCACCACGGCCCAAAGGTCGTGATGGGCTTGGTCCACGCACCCTGATCGGGGGAGCCCAACCTAGCATTGGTTGGTGGGCCCCCGTTGTACAGTGCTATAAAGAAAGGGGTGGGGGCGCTGGCGCCTGTCACGAGGTTCATCGTCGCCAGCCGCCACCCCAACAAACCCTACTGATCGAGGGGCAATGGAGCAACGGGAAGCCGCACCACCGCCGCCAGCGACTTTCGGGTGGATCCGGAGGACCCGCTGCCACCGACCCGACCTCAACCGGAGGCCGACCTCACTGCCAGCGCCTCCCGAACCCGCGGCCGCATCAGCGACCGCCACCGCCGCCATGGCCACCGTCAACCCCGACGCCACCACGAACGGTCTGTGCTTCTACTCTCTCCTTCTAGGTGCAGATGTTTTAGTTCATGCATGTGCAAGTGGTTAAATCTTTTATTCAAAGTTATACCCGTGAGATTAATCTATTGCTAGTTGATCCTCAAGTCTTATCAGGGTTTCAAGAGGGATAGGAGCCCTAGCTGCCTAGCATTTCATTTTTTTTAGAAAAAGGATAAAATTCCGGCCTCTGCAACCGCACACAGCCAAGTCTTTACATCATTCTCAGCACGAAGCTTATTACATAAATATGACAAATAGTACGCAAACGATGGGAAAATATTAAAGGCAAAGTCTATTATTGCTTTTCCATCCATTCTTGGCAAAGATATCTAGAGCAACGACCTCCAACGCCTTGCTTGCCAAACGGACAGACTTCCTTTGTTCCTCATGCTGAAGTAGGGACCAATATCGCAGCCAGTATGCTCCCCTGAAGACAGCCTGCATAAAAGAGGAAAACTGTTTTTTTTTTCAAATACCAAATCGTTACGCGTATACCAAATGGCCCACAAAAGAGCTGCAACTCCAACAAAAATCAACATCCTATCTTTTTTGCCTATGTCTGTTAACCAATTTCCAAGCATGTGCGATATTGATTTTGGTGGAGTTAACCCAGTAGCTATATTAACAACTCTCCAAATCATCTTAGCATGCTGACAATTAAAGAAGAGATGCTTAATTGTTTCGTTGCAATCACAAAAACAACATTTTTGATTTCCTGACCAATTTCTCTTAGCCAAGTTATCCTTTGTTAAAATAACACCTCGTTGTAGGTACCAAAGGAAAATTTTTATTTTTAAAGGAATCTTCAGCTTCCATATAAATTTATTATAAAAGGAATATCCTGGTTAATAAGATATTGATACATAGACCGTACTATAAAATTGCCATGTCTATGCAAATCCCAGGTAAAATCATCCCTCCCATTTGAAAGATGTTGATTGGCTATTTTAGCTACAAGGTTTTGCCAGACAGTCAGTTTATCTCCGACTATAGCTCTTCTAAAAGAGATGTTCAATGGCATTTGGTTCATGACATTTGATACTGTAACATGAGGGTAGTATACTATATTATATAGATTGAGAAATTGCTCTTTGAGTGGTTTGGAGCCGACCCATGTATCCTCCCAAAATCTAGTTTGTGACCCATCTCTTATCTTAAAGGTTCCACAACCTAGGAAATCTTTCCTAACCTTTAGCAAACCTTTCCAGAAGTGCGAGTCGCCAGGTTTAATTTTAACCCGAGTCAAACAACTGGAACTTAGATATTTATTTCTAAGAATAGTCTGCCATATGCCAGTCTTCGTTCAGCAATTTAAATAACCATTTGCTGAGTAGGCATTTATTTTGAATCCAAAGGTCTGTTATTCCTAGACCTCCTTGATCTTTAGGATGGCACAGAATATCCCATTTGGCCAGGCGATACTTTCGTTTATCATTATTGTCTTGCCAGAAAAATCTAGACCGATAAAAATCCAGCCTTTTCAAGATACCCTTAGGGATTTCATAGACGAAATCAATGATGACGAGATTAGCAGCATGTGGTATGCATGGTAGCAACAATCTCAGGACGCTTGACAATTAGCAGTAGCAACGAGCGGGGAAGTCGCTACACTCGCCTGCTTTCCTTTCTACATGTATCTGCGAAGATGGCGTCGTTCCAGCACAACCCAACAAAGCTGCCGCTCAGGTGCAGGCAAAATTTGCCAGCAACAGCGCCCAGCTCTGCAAGCATGCATATGCATGAACACGTTTGCAAGAACATCGTTAGTTATTAGCTAGCAAAAAGAATGTAATCAAAATTCATGTGCGTCTCAAAGTCATTAGTTGCTAGCCGTTTTGTGGAACTTCGTACGTTGATATAGAGAGAGCCCAGAGAGAGATGACGTCTAACTACGTAGATGAGATTTTTCTGCATGCATGCTCCAAAACCTGTAATAAAAAATTTACTAAATTATCACACTACATATGCAAGACTGGTCGATGAATCATCAGACTTACAAAGGTTGTCTGGAGAAAGCTAACCCCAATCAATTACGGGATTATAAATCTCCCTATATGGCAAGGTGACTCGCACTAACAACACGCCTAGGCTAGCTATTTTTATTCCTTTAACAACTTCATTTACAATTTCATCTTTTTATTTTGTAACGTTTATTACTCCGACAGCACAATGTATTGAATTTATATATTTACTAGAATAGTGCACGAGAATAGTGCTCGTGCGTTGCTACGGTCAGTACATATGGAAAATGTGTTTGTCATTGTAAATGGGATCAGCCTCGGCACCTGCCCTCGCCCTCCGCGCCAGTCCCTTCACCTGACGTGCATGCATGGGAGCAGCCCGCCTCGACAAATCTGCTGGTGCCCCTTCCGCCCGCTGCAGAAGATGTTTTTGGCATGGTCTCGCACTCGCGACCTCCACCGTGCAGATGGTAGACACCGTCATCCTACTCTATCCTCTCACTCCTGCGCCTTAGGGGCGGCAGCCACTGCCACGGGAGGGCGCAGGCGGATCCTGCGCGGGTGGTCCAGCTCCACCACACGGTCCACCTCGAGTTCCTCCGCACCACGGCATTTTCCGTAATCTTCTTTCCCTGTGCGGCAAGTCAACAACCGTGGAGAGGTAGCACTGGGCCTTCCTGCGCGGTGTCGGCGATGGCAGCAAGGAGGCTCCTGCGGCTCTCCTTTGCGGTCGCCCTCCATTGTGGCAGCGGTGAGAGGTGGCCCCTGCAGCCCTCCAGCACGGCATCAGCAATGACGAGATACTCAAGTTTGGATTAGCACAATGCGCCAGCTGGACCTGGGCCGACATTTCGACACGATTGTCCAGCCTGGCCCAAGAAAGCCATCGGGCTTAGTAGTGCCGGGCCTAGCCGAGCTCGTTCAAAATCGAACTAGTGCCGTGTTGGAGTCTATAGGATAAGATCTAGTGTGTAGTTGATTAGTTCTCATGATATACGTTCGAGGCCCACCTATCAATCACACAAGTTGGACCAAACCATAAATTAAGGGTGGAAACACTATTTGCTTTAAAAATAGCTAAAGAAATGAACTTTTTTTTACACCGTGGTGGGAGTATATATACTAGTATTGTATCTTGGATTTTTAATTTATCTTATTTTTTAAGAGCTAATGCAATCACTTAAGAGCTTATGTTCTTCTCCCTAGGTGCCATCTGCCCGCATAGTCTCTCCTCTCTGCACCCTGTTTCATCAATATCAACACCAAACCAAAAGGAGAGGTCAGCCATGGAGACGCATGTGCTACAACCTTCGTCCTGCAGCGAAGGCGGACGCGAAGGACCCTTGTTGTTATTTTCTTCAAGAAAAGATGAAAAGCCAGGCTCATGCCTAGCTTGGCATATGTTTGGCTTGGTTCATGTACCGGTCACAACTCACAAAGTCACAACTCAAGGCATCTCATGCAATTGATTGTGTTGCCGCTAAACACAAATGTGTAGGTTATTCGCAAAAAAAAAATGTGTAGTTGGATTGCCAGATTTAGCGGTTGTCGCCCGTCAAAGAGTAGTCGTGACCGTTTTATTTTTTCCAAGTACGCAGCACGACCATGCATGTCACCGAGGTTCATGCAGCATGCATGATTTTGCATGCAAGAGCCCCATTGTTCTGGTATCCAACAGAAGATCCTTCTCACACTGAAACTAGGCACTGCTTGATCCGAGAATAAAATAGTTTCAGTAGTTTTCTTTGGTGGCCCTAGTTTCAGTGTTCTCACACAAAAGGTGAAAAGTGTGAAGCTGTCAAGACCTTTAATGGAACCCCCCAAAAAAAGATGATCTCCCATCGTCTGCATGCGTTAGGCCCTGAAATAAGAACAAGTATTGCACTTTGCGCAACATTGTGTGTGTCCTATTCATTTTTAATTAGGTGCAGCTTTCTCCTGATGCGATTGAGTCAATTATTAGGCCTGAAATATGCCCGCTAGTGGGCACACAATGCATGCCCGGTCACACTCTTTTATTGATTAAACCATGCGAAAGTTGTTTTTTATTATTAAAATAAACCTCATGCAATGCATGCTGTGTGACTTGTTCGTGCAAGGTGAGAAGAGTAATAATGCGTGCTAGCGCGTCCGCGGCGACGTCGCTCTGCAACCTTGTGCAGTTCGGTGGTTGGCACAAGGCAACACAATAGCATTCCATTTGGTCTTTGGCCCTGTACGTCATGTCATCCGCGCTTGTCTTGACGCATGTAGGGAGCATGCGCTTTTTCAAGCTCATGCCAACACACGGCTTGGGCACACCCATGGTGCGCAGGGAGCCGGATTCAGCAACTTGGCAAACCGGTTGTGATAGTGAGCATCACAACCGGTTTGTAAGAAAAACCGGTTGTGATATGCCGGCCGACTATCACAACCGGTTTTTGAGAAAAAACCGGCTGTGATAGCCCTATCACAACCGGTTTTTACAAAACCGGTTGTGATAGCCCGTTTGTGTAGTGGTGAAGGCCTATTCAGATGCCTCGATGGGCGGCAGGGGATGGCGGCCGGAGCGGGGTTGGCGGGGGAGATAAGGGGTGGCGATGGCGGCCGGCTCACGCCGGATTAGCGCGAGGTGGCTGTGGAGGTGGGGGAGCTGTCCCATCAAAACTTTTGAATAGGATATCTTTAAGTGATAAATCTTGTATGATTGTTTTCTTTCTTCCCCAATGTTTCACGTCCCTTTTAGCGAAGAGCATCTCCAGCGGACTAGCCAATTTTCACCCTCCATATCTTCATTTGGCTATCCACTCCAAAAGATTCCCTCTCCATATATTACTCATCACTCCAGCAGGACTAGCCAAATCTCACCCTCCAAATCCAATTAATCTATTTTTATTGATATCAATTTTTTCATGATGGTGAGATTATAATGGCTATTATTTTGCACAAATTTTATTTCAATGGCTCTAATTTGAATTACAAGTTTTAAATTTCAATAGATTATTTTTCCACTAAATTGTTTACAAATATATTTCAATTACGTACGTTCGGAACACATGAATTAACCATAGAAAACTTCTACCTTGAGTGGGTCCCAGTAGAGGTATACAACCACGTTAGCCATTCTTATCTATCCTTGTCGTCATTCTTATCATCTTTCTCCATTGTTCCTAACCAGAAAATCAATCGCGTTGATGCGCCTGGGTGACTCCGCGTGGGCAGCGAAAGCAGGACTGGCGGCATCTCCCGATTCTTGTGCCGGCAGCCACGGGCGCCGCCTCCTTCCCCGTTCCATCTCCGCCCCGTCCTCCATCGTCGCTGCAGCCGCGACAGGAAGGAGGTCCTCCGATCGCCGCCTTCGCGATGGCCTCCTCAAGCTGGGGCAACAACTGACATACCCGCCCGCTGTAGCCGTGTGGGGAAGGACGGGATGTGCTAATGTGCAGTGGTGTGCGTTCATAGAAATGAGGTTGGATTGCATATATATGCATCTGAGGAAAAATAAAATAGCTAGATTGCTTTTTGCTCTAGAACATAAGGGAGAATATTTCTGTTATTGTCCAAAGGGAGGAAAAGTTGTTGAGGCATCAGTAATTTGTTGCCTGTAAACAAACTTATGGTTGAATTTTACAATGTTCGTTTGCCAGATTTAGCGGTTGCTCCAACTCGTCGCTAGTCAAAGAGCCCATGAGCGGTGGCATGGTTTTTTCCCCAGTAGTACATAGCACGGCGATGTTCGGCGAGATTCATTCACCATCTGCATGATTTTCCATGCAAGATCACCAAAGAAAGATGCATGTCATGCAATCCGTTCACGTATCATGTCAAACTACATGCCACTGGCTAGTTCTTATGCTATTGTCGATTTTCTTTTTTTCTAATTGTGTTTGTTATGACTGCTAATTGAGTCTGCACGCAGATGCAAAAGGTTGGAACAGTATTATGAGACTTGCTAACTGAAGCTTGTAGAACAAAAAGATCAAAATCAGGGGCATTTATTGACTACTACGTCCTGCACAGCCGTGTGAACGATCTTCAGGGACGGTCAAGGTACACATGGGACTGCATCATCTCTCATGCTTATGTGATGGATAAGGTGGTGAACTAGTGATAAATCAACTAAATTCTCATTTGACTAACCAAACAAAAAAATTGAGAAGTTGAGAAGGTGATGGATCATCCCATCCCTCAAACCAAAGACCCCTAAGTGAACTAATGATCAAACAGAAGGTGCAAAGAAAGCATATCATAAGAAAAAAAAACACAGAAGAATGCAAAGTGTTTCAGTAGTTCTTTTGTGGCCTTTAGTTTCAGTCTTCTCACACAAAAGGTGAAAAGTGTGAAACTGTGAAGACCTTTAATGAAACCCCAAAACAAAAGACGATACTCCATAGTTTTCTCCTGACGCGCTTGAGTCAATTAGACCTGAAATATGCCCGCTATTGGACAAACAATGCATGACTGCTCACACACTTTTATTGATTAACCATGCGAAAGTTGTTTTTTATAGTGAAAATAAAGTTGATGCAGGAAAATATGCATGTTGTGTGACATATCAGGTGACTTGTCTGTCTGTGTTATATAAAAATCCACAGAGTCCCTCCCTGCTATGATGGCCAATATTATAGCTAATGATCTGAAACACGACATATAATTTAGCAATACTACCATGTCAGTGCAGATCATAAACAGAGGTTGGGCGTACAATGAGGCTTTGGAGGGAATCAAATGCTTGGTCGTCCTTGGTTCACAGGTGGAAAGATCGGAGCATTGCATGAACGTCTACAGTTGTCTGGTTCACCTGTTAATTCTTACGTTCTAGCGCCTTGCTTGCCTTGCTCCTCCTCGCAAACGCTAATCAAATCCCAAATTAAAATCGCAACATCCCTGGTCCGGAATATTCCTGAGAACAAATTCCCCGATCCTGGCTGCGAGAATTAATCTGGCACCAGAATAAATCAATTAATCGGCCGGTAGAAAAAAGGCTAGGCCCTGTGGAGGACGACGCAACGCAATAATGCGGACGCCATCAGAGCGCATTAGCGGCGACAAGCGAAGCGAGCAATGCCCCGTCCGTCTCCAATTACTTGCTCCATCCATCTCCCGTTCCATGGCCGTGTGCTGACTGATGAGTCACGATCCGTTCCACAAGGACGGACGCTGCCATCCATGGCAGCTAAGCTACGACGGGGGAGCCGCACGTGCACGCGGCGGGGAGGACGGCGGAGGACGTCCGCGCCTGCCTCCGCGCGGCGCCGCTGTCGCCGCACGTGGCCGCCGCCATCAGGGCCTCCCACGCGCGCGGGTGCGACCTCCGCGTCCTCAGCGACGCCAACGCCTTCTTCGTCGGCACCGTCCTCGCGCACCACGGCCTCGCCGCCTTCTTCTCCGGCACCGACACCAACCCTGCCCACCTCGACGCCGCCGGCCGCCTCCGCATCCGCCCCTACCACGAGGCACCCTCCCATCCTGCCCGCCCAACATGTGCAAGGTACGCGTACGGTTCCCGCCGATCATTAATTCCTCGCCGGAGCTCGATAATCCCTGACGCCGCCGGCGATGGTTGTTGTTGAGTGATTTCAGGGCAAGGTGATGGAGAGGATACTACGAGAGGAGGAAGAGGCGGCGGCGGCGGCGGGGAGAAGGCGGGGGAGGGCGGTGGTGTACCTGGGAGACGGGAGGGGGCATTACTGCCCGTCGATGAAGCTGGGGGAAGGGGACTACGTGATGCCGCGGGCGGGGTACCCCGTGTGCGAGACCTCATCGCGGCGGCGCCGCCGGCCGCCGCCGTGCGCGAGTGGGACGGGTTCGAGGAACTCGGGAGGGTGCTGCTCGGCATCGTCGACGGCGAGATCGCCCGCGCCGCCGCCGCGGCGACGGAGGAAGAAAAACAACAAGAAGATGGCGGTGGTGCTCCGGCAGCCGTGACGAACGTCGTCGCCACCGGCGTCGTGCCGCCGGACTGCAGCGCGCTGCCGGCGGCGCTGCTCCCCCAGGCGGTGCGCGTGCCCAACTGATGATCGCGCTAGCCGAAATGCAGGGCGGGCGTGACGAATAACACCCAGTTGGCCTGTTATATCCATTGGTTTACTGCTAGGAGATCACGCAGGAATTCTGCCTGCTGGCTGCTGCTGCTAGCTGCTGCTTCGCCTCAGGCTCAAACCGAAAGCCTTCACTGTGTGCCACTGCCATCATATATATTGTTACCATCTGAGGCCAATATTGTTCTCATGTTTTCCGTTTCTAAACGTGTACCAGATCGACATCCAACATCTTAACTGTATTGTACTTCCTTCCTGCCTCCCTCGTTAATCTGCGATGTGATATTCCTTTGTGCTCCTAGCTGCAGCCATCTTCCATAGAGACTTACGACTAGATCCATTGCTACCGTGATGCACCAACGTAGAGCACGTCATTCGTGCGGGCACGGAACCGCCACGCCATAAAAGAAGTATGAATTAATGAGGACGCCAAGTCCACACGAATAATAGACGACTATGCTTGCTCCTTGCTGGTAAGATATCACACCAACATATATATGTCACAGCTTTTTGTGTGTCGCAAGTCAGGAGCCACAGTATTTTTCATGCGAAATGCACACGCACGCAGTATTCACCTTTGAACTCACAATTTCATTCCACCCTCGCGCGGCACCTCATACACACGCGGTATTCATAAAGTTCTAATCCATTATTTGGGCATGCATCTAGATAACTTTAATTTTTTTTAAAAAAATACACTACAAAGTTACAAATCTCGGCGAAGCGTACAATTTCCATATAAAGTAGGTTTACATCCAACGTTGCATGCAAAACTTACAAATTTTCCAATACAACATAAAATTCAAACTACAAAGACAAAAAACACAGATGAAACTATATAAAATATTTGAATATATGAATAATTTTAAATTAAAAATATTTCAACTACAAAGTTGCAGATCAAGTTAAAATCTACAACTTTCATATAAATTTTGTTTTCATTCGAGCCATATAAATTTTTTTTCAAATACAACGTGAAAATTGATTATTAAAAAAAGAAAACAAAAAATTTTCATGTAAAACTTATCTCCATCTGTATGTAGCAATTACAATTTTTTAAATTTTTTAGTCCATATGTGCACCAGCGCGGATAATCCAGATGACTATGGTTGGTGCGAATAATCCTTATCCGTGCTGGCTTTTGTATTCAAGGTAGCTCTGTTACACATTGGTTATTCATGCTAGCTCAATGAGAGACGGGTCTTACAAGCAGCAAGTGTTAGGTCGATCTCCACCACCACGGCCCAAAGGCCGTGATGGGCTCGGTCCATGCACTCTGATCGGGGGAGCCCAACCTAGCATTGGTTGGTGGGCTCCCGTTGTACAGTGCTATAAAGAAAGGGGTGGGGGCTAGGGCACGCGACACGAGGTTCACCGCGCCGCCAGCCACCACCCCACAACCCTACCGATCGAGGGGCACTGGAGCAACGGGAAGCCGCACCAGCGCCGCCCGCGACCTCTGGGTGGATCCGGAGGACGAGGTGCCATCGCCCCGACCTCAACCGGAGAGCCACCGCGCCGCCAGCGCCTCCTCAACCCGCGGCCGCCCCTGCGACCGCCACCGCCGCCATGGCCGCTGTCAACCCCGACGCCACCTCTAATGGTCTGTGCTCCTACTCTCTGCTTCTAGGTGTAGTTGTTCTAGTTCATGCATGTACAAGTGGTTAAATCCTTTATTCAAAGTTATACCCGTGAGTTTAATCTATTGCTATTGCTAGTCAATCCTAAGGTCTATCAGCAAGACCTCTCGACAACACGCTTCGTAGTAGCAACATGCAAGTTCTCAATAGATGCATGCGTGACGCCGTGAGCGCAAACACGAGTACACTGCAAGTTGCATGCCTGTGGTGACGAACAACCTGAAACCAAGAAGGTTCTGCACTAATGTAACTGAACTCTGACTACAACATTCACCTTTCCATGTGCATGTCTGAAAGGTGAATGTTGTAGTCAGAGTTCAGTTACATTAGTGCAGAACCAAGCCCAGCACGCAGTCCATAGTGCCATGCTGGCCTGGCCCGATCCACGTAGACCGTGAGGCGGCAGCCTAGTCCACAGCGCCCACGAGTCCGGTCCATGAAACAGTAGCCGCAGCCGATCCTGCGTCAGCCCCTAGCAAAATGCTAGATACACCCGGTAAGTACACATCAATAGTTATTTAGAGTCCTTCCTCACATCCAAAAATTCTCCAAGATTCTTCAAAAATACTAGGAATATTTCTAAGCCTATTAGAGCCATCTAAACCATTTTATAACATTTCTCGATCCCAAACACAAATAGAGTGACTCTCATCCAATAGAAAAGCCCCATTAGTGTACCCCAAATATTACCATTTCCATTCCAGGCTCTATAAATTCCTAGAAAATTCCCACAAATATTAGGAATTATTCTAAACATTTTTATATGCTTATCCTAAGCCCAACCATGCCAATATAATGCCCTTAAAAAATCCAGAATATTAGCAAACCTCGTCGATACGCCGCCCGTATAAAACCCTAGCTTCACCAAAACCCCAGCCGACATACCGACTGAAATACCAATGAAATCCTAGCCGTCATGCTGCCCAGAGTTGAATAAGGACTTTCTAGAAATCCATATTCGGGAATTATTCCTTAGAAATCTATATAATCCTGAAATACTAATTATTCAATAATTCTCTTCAAAACCCCCCATCCTTTAATCCATTAGTTATTTTATATAATTAATAGATTATTAATCCAATCTCTAGTCATTATTCCTTAATCCTTAGAGAAATCCTTCAAATCCCCGCCTTCCTTTCATTCTTCTTTCTCTTTTTTACAAAGTGATTGGTGTACTGTTATATTGATTATTATTTTCCATGATTTATCGATAGCATGACTGGGCCCTGACGAGACGCCAAGGTCTCCTGGTGTCGGAAGCCCCAGCCCGGTCAACATACGATACACGCACGCGTAAGGAACATCTAAGGACGACAATGAAGGCAAGTCTCACCAATAATATCACCCATCCACTAAACTTTACGTTATTCACAGCATTAAGCTACATTGGGCATAACTGTGATTTATGCCTAGCATTGCTGTAGAGATAGGGTATTGTCTTGCTTTAAGATCGGGAGTGGAAGGGTAGCCTCGTCGGGGGATCCTATCCTAAAGAGCTAGTCTGATCAAGCTAAGGACCGGTTGATGGGAGAATCTTTCTAGTGACCAGTACAACCCTGCATGCCAAAAAGGCATGGCCAACGGAATGCCTATTTATGTGAGGCCTTGATTCACACCCCACTAGCTGAACCTAGTAATCCATCCCACAGGAGCCGTATGAATGGTGCAATGTGCCAACAGGCGGAAACCGGGTAGCACCCGGTACCTAGTCATGCACGTGCCAAGTTGGGAAACGGGTATACTAGAGACAGACCTAGACAGAGGGCTGGGTCTGGTTGGCACAGGTTGACCGGAGGATCGAGGACCCTCATTGATTTATATATGCATATACCCGGGTTGATATCTGCGAGGCGGATGATGGTGACCCCTGCGCGGACCCAGTATACACATGGATGGACCTAGGGAACACTGACCAGCGATGGTCGCCGGTGGGTACGGGTCTCGTAGGTCAGTTCCGCCATACCGAAAGGTATGGGCTGACCGAATGCGTAGTATATAAGTACAACCTCTGCAGAGTGTAAAACCTATCTGGATAGTCGTGTCTCTCGGTATAGAGTCCATTTAGTCAAAATCCCCATTGATTAGACTTTTCCTTCTTGCATGGAGAACCTGGAATGGCAGAGGTGCCGTTGGGTGGGTTCTGGATAGCATATCGGGACTGGCCGGGAGGAAATGCCCCTCCAGAACCGACCTTTATAGTTATTTACTTTTAATATTTATATTATTGAATTTGTGGGATTTGCTGAGTACCCTGTTCAGAGTACTCACTCTTGCTTTCATTGTCGTGCAGGTTTAGGACTCCGGGGCTATGAGGTGCTACAGCTCATTCCGGTTGAGGAATGAGTGCCCGCCTGCTCTCCTCTAGTTTAAACGGTGTGAAACTATTTAATTTATACTGCTTAAATCTGTGATGGGATCCGTATCAGGGTACTGATTCAGGGACAGATACAGGCGGTCTCGAGACTTTCGGAAGAAGGTCGCCACACCATTAGTACATGTGGATGGACCTAGGAAACATTGACCAATGATGGACGCCGGTGGGTACGAATCTCGTAGGGTAGCACGACCAAAAGGCCTTGGTATGGCTATCTGACCATATAGTCATAGAGTACAAACCTCTGCAGAGTGTATAATCTATTCGAATAGCCGTGGTTCTCGGTTAAGAACATGTCTGGCTAAAGCTCTCCTCGATTAGCCAACTATAAACAATAGTGAATGCTTGGGAAGCTATGATTGCAGGACCAGTAGGATCGCTGCCAAAATCACTGAGAACTGGCAGGGATGGTTGGATTCCCCTCCAGGGCCCAACCATTACTCTATTTATTGCCTCAAGCATAAAACTGGCCTTCCGCAAAAACTCCTCATGTCTTTAATTCTTCTAGTTAAGACTTGTTGAGTACCGTTGTACTCAGTCTTGCCTTTGTTGATATACATGTATGGGCCTTATAAGGCGCTATAATTCATTCCGATTGAGGAGTGGGTGCCAGTCCCGCCTTCCGCTAGATTAAAGGTATAAAACTATTTAGTTATACGCCATTTATTGCTTTTGATATTAATCTATGATGAGATCCGTATCAGCGTACTGATCCAGAGACTGATATAGGTGATCTCGAGACTTTCTAAAAAGGTCGCCATAGGAGAGGTGGGAGCGCACATTCTCCCACATGCCACACTGCTCTCACACGCATCGCGTGCTGGAGGATAAACTCTATATAGCTAGTGCTGCCATGCTCCCACATGCCACACTGCTCTCACACGCATCGCGTGCTGGAGGATAAACTCTATATAGCTAGTGCTGCCATGAATGACCCATATAAGGTACAAGAAAATATTGAGCCAAATGTGCATCCATAAATTAGCTTTAAAGCTGCACAATGAAGAAAAAGGAGGTAAAGCCACAAATTTCAAGGAGAAAAATAATTGGCTTGATAAGTTAAACAATGGGAAGCACAAGCCAACTAAATCTAACGCACCAAAAAAAGTCAGGGCAGAGGTATCCTGTAAACTCGCAATTTTGATATTTCTACTTGTTAGTTGCATTTTCATTGACAGCAACAAAAGCAAAATGATGGCGCACAGCCCAAGAAGTGGACAATGAAGACAGCAACAAATTAGTTATCAAGGTTCGAGAGTATAATCTTATTGGTAGCTTTACCCAACTCGCGACAGCACCAACCGGAAGATTTACCCAACTTGTGACAGCTCCAATTTGTGGTGATGATATTCTTCATGATAACATAATATATTCTAGTTGTGCAAGGTAGTTAGGTAGTATTTTTTACAGTGCTAAGTATAGTATTTTGTTGGCTAACTATAGTATATTGCGGCCTAATTGTACAAGTCTAAATGGCCATGCTTACAATGATTTAGTGGTAGCACTTGTTGCATAAGAATAACAATGTGAGTGATTCAAAAATACCATGTATTGCTCCAGTACTCTTGATGTCATTTTGAATGATTCAAGAATGAAACTTTTGTTACATGTTTATTCTTACGCCAATCTCCCCAGTAGTACAATCAGTGCCGGCCCAAGGGGTAGGCCACCATGTGCGACGGCCGAGGGCCCAAGCCAGGAGGAGGCCCAAGCCCAGGTATGTATCATGTATGCGTATAGCTACAGACCAGCCGGTTTATTTGATCGCAGACCAAGAGGCCAAGAAACAAAAATGTGGAACCGAACCGTCGAGGGCCAGCACCTAGCAGCGGAATCGAAAACGTCGGCCGTCGGGCATGCCGTGTGCCAGTCCAACCACCCCTGGCTTTGGATTTACGCCGAGGTCCATTCCATCCTCAAAATGGCGGCTTTTCCTTTTACTTGTTTTATGAGCATCATGAGGAGCTGACGTAGCACACTGGAATCCTTTTACCATTTTTCCTTTCTCTTGCTGTGTTATGATGACTTGCCTTTCGACCAATCAAACTATCGGGGGAGAAAAGAAACAGAATGACATACAATCATGAATACACGGTTAACTCTTTGTGCAGCCATGCGTGTGAAGTGGCCTTCCTCGCCACATTTGAAGCATTCGGTTGGAGTTGTGACAACACTAGTTTCCCTGCGGTGCTTGGCACATCCATAGAATAGAAGGTCGATCCACTGTTCATCACCTGCCACGACTAGCAACATACGGAGGATGCGGATTCTCCATGGCAGCTGCTACCAGATATTGCCAAGTTAAAACCCTAAATTCAGCATCACTTTGCCCACGTCTGTCATGCGTTCTGTGGATGTTTACCGATGTGAAGCAGTACACTCTAAATTTCAAATGAATGCCCATATATCGTCTATCCCCATTTCGCAAGGTCACTTTTGGAGCATCCATGTTCACTTTTCACGTATAATAAACACTTACAAATTTGGCGATGAGGCAAAGAGTTGGTGTGAATGATCGAGTCTAGAGACTTCCAAATTCCGGATGACTCAGTCTCGAGAGGAAGCAAAAGTATAGGCATAACTGATGTGAATGCCACCCGTTCTTTTGCCTTGTTCAAACAAAGAGAATACATGCATGGCCAATAGGTGCTGATGCAGTGTTTCAGTGAGATAGTGGAGATAAACAATGAACAGTGATGCGCATTCTGAGTATGCATGGAAGTTCATCAATCTGTAACAAGAAAAAAAAACTGCTCATGTATCTCAGTATTGTGAATTTGTGATCCATGTAGAGATTGAAGAAATTGCCTGATAAGTTGCCTGCCTCGCAGTCTTGCTGGAAATGCTCTGTTTCACTTAAATGGTGCTGCAAATGTTCTGTTCATGGGCCTTTCCTTGTTTCATGCTTCACTGAAATTGCAAACATTTCGTCTTTGTCCTCTGGGTTCATTTCTAGAGCGATTCGTCTTTCCTGGTTTGATGCTTCACTGAAATTGCAAACGTCGTTCCATTTCACTTGAATGCTGTGTAAAACTATCGTGCTTGGTTTCAACTGCAAATACTCTGTGAAATGGGTTTTTCGTCCTCAAAACGATTCGTCTTTGTCCTCTGGGTTCATTTCTACAGCGATTCGTCTTTCCTTGTTTGATGCTTCACTGCAAATGTTCCATTTCACTTGAATGCTGTGTAAAACTATCATGCTTGACTTGAACTGCAAATACTCTGTTTCATGGGTCTTTCGTCCTCAGCTGCTGAAATTTGTATTATTATTTTACCCTTGCCTTTAATTTACAACCTCTCATGCAGCTGACCAACATCGAGGAGGAGAAGGAGATCGAGCTGCCCAAGGACACTGAGATGGTTAGTTATTATCCAACCAAATCATACGCTAGGCTGCTGTGTGATCTATAGCACTAACTCGTGGGCTGTAAAGATGAAGGCATCAAATGCCACAAGCTTGGATGTGCACTTCGATGCAGTTTTTCGGTGCAGTTAGGCACTGAAATACCAACAGTTATTGATCTTTTTTACGGCGCATTGTGTGTGTCCTATTCATTCAGTTTTCTCCAGATGCGCTCGAGCCAATTAGGCCTGAAATGTGCCCGCTACTTAACACATAATGCATGCCTGGTCACACTCTTTTATTGATTAACCATGCGAAAGTTGTTTTTTATGATGAAAATAAACTTCATGCAGTAAAATGCAAGCTGTGTGACATATCGATCGGCTGGCTTGTCTATCCGTGTTATATATAAATCGACAGTCCCTCCTGGCATGGTATGACGGCCAATATTGTAACTAATGATTATTTGAAGCAAGACACATTAGAAAGACACATAATTTGACCTCAGTGCAGATATAGAGAGGTTGGACTCGAGAGGCATACTACAATGAGACTTTGGAGCAAACCAACCATATAGTCTGTCTTGCGCGTGATGAACCCCTCCAGCCTGACCACTTACAGGGCGGTTACATCGCCCTCTTCTACGCCATGTTTTGTCAGAGCAGGGCCTCAGAGCTGGAAGGCAAAGTCAATTTCGAGATGATATGCCATATCTGTTTCTTCGATCGAGGGCATGTCGCCGAGGTAGGTAGCATGTCGAAGGTGGTCGTGTGTTTCTACCACTACCTACACGAGCGTGACCGCTGAGGTAGATTGAAGTCGCCAGCTTCACATGCCTCCGCGGCAGCAAGAGCTCCCTGCAACACACGCTTGTTGTCGCCGCAGGCGCTGGATTGAGTTTCAGCATCCAAACTGCCTGTGTCTACGTAGTAGCATTAATAGGCTGCAAATGTTTTGAGCATCTACATCAAGTTTGGTCTTTTCCTGATCTTCTAAAGATTACACATCATCAAACAGATTGCATTCTCAACTCCAACAACTCTTTGTTTTCTGGCAACAATATGATGTCTCTGCAGAGAAACTAGTTAATGTAGTAATCATTCGAGGGCAAAATATGATGTCAGTGCATGATGAGAAGGGTAATGTGCTTGAGTCAAATTTCAAGGCACATGCGCTTTTTCAAGTTTATGCAGTTCAGTGGTCGGCACAAGGCAAGACACAACTAGCATTCCATTTGGTCTTCCGTCGTGTCTTGCAATCCGCGCTTGTCTTGACGCATCCAAGGCGCATGCACTTTTTCAAGCTCATGCCAACACACGGCTTGGGCACACCCATGGTGGGCAGGGAGCGGGATTCAACAACTTGGCTTATGATGGTATGTTATCCACCGTGCAAATGCATCCACCGCTTAGAATCATCAGCAGGTAAAGTCCAATCTCCTCCGGGACTTTACCACCACGGACAAAATGGAGAAGACAGGAGGGCTCACATGTTGGACAAATGGATTCACAAAATTTGACTATTGACAATTAATTTGCTCGTTCTTTATAGCATAGATTTAAGTACATATTTAGCTAACCTAATTAAAGAATTTGGAGGCCTCAAATGTTTGGGGCCTTTGTACGATCGTCCACCCTATCTGTGTTGATGTCATGTATGGGCCGGGCCTGATTAGGTCCCTAGCCACCTGAAAAACTCTTGGGTGATGAGAAAGGAAAACTTATTGGACGATCAGTTGCGCTCTAGAGGTAGTGCGCAACCGGTTCAGCCCAGCAGGCAACCGCCACCCCTTCTCTTTCCCATTCTTATATTTTTCCTATCTAGTAATAATTTCATGAAAATTTTTTAAATCCATATTTTTGGTTTATAAACATTCCAGAAAAATTTTGGGATGTTACATATTGTCTTGTATTTATCATGAAAATACATATATTTTATTGTGGTAGAGGTGGATAATATCGACGTGTAATTAAAATACGGATCTGTATGTTACTTTATATTATCGTTCACATATAATGGCATAGGGGGTAATGGAGTCGCAAATTTAGCCAGGTACTTTATATTATTTTTTTGAGAAAGACAGAAAGGTGTCTTATACCAGATTCATATCAAGCAGAACAAGTGGTACAAACGAAGAACAACTTGACACAAGACTACGAAACAAGATTAAAATTACATCGAACATTGCTTGTCAACCACCGGGACTTGAAAAGTGCATTGTGACAGCAGCAAGGGAGAGGGACACATGCAAACACCATCGTTAATAAAGGCTTTAAAGGCCACATAAACCACTCACTACTTACAACAAAAATCTAGCGACCGCTGAAAGAACATCGGCTGGGGGAACACCCATCGTCGTACAGGCGTGCAAACCTTCACCACCATAGCAGAGGTTTGAAAAAACTGGATCTTATCGCAGAACAAACTGAATGAAGAGGTCGAGGTCGCCGCAACAAAAGATAGCCAACTGCATCTCCTTATATGCACACAAATTGCAAAGATCTGGAGGGAACCTGTAGATCTTGCAGAAACTACTGTCACTGGCCCTTCATCGGCGCCGGATTGGACGTCATCGAGGTATGGAGAGGCTAGTGAGACCTTATTCCAGAACATCATTGTCAACGCCACCTCGTCGAAGCAGCTAGAACCAAACCCTACGGAAAAAGGAGAAAAAACTAGGACAACGAAGAGGATAGATCTCCACTCCTCCGCTTATTGGCAAGGGCGCTAGATGGACGGAGGAGGGGGACCGAGGAGGCGGATGGTGAGAAGGGCCGGCGGTGGTTAGGATTGGAGCCCAGGCGGCTAGGATCTTAGTTTATACTAGCAGAAGGGCACGTGCCGTACGTATGTGTTTTAAAAATTTACTAAATTAGAGATATAGTCAATATGTACTCTTTAGATTAATCTAGAGCGTTCGATCACCATAAAATCCAATGGTGTGTGCTCAAAGTCTAAGAGTTTTAAATTAGAGATGTAATCAACATAGGCTTTTTAGATTAATCTAGAGTGTTCGATTATCATAAAATCCGACGGTGTAGGAGGTGTAAGAGTAAAATTTCTATGACCGTCAAATCTTTCGCTCTTTATACTATAGATTATCTTTTGTTTTTTTTGACCGAAGAGTTTATATTATCTTTTATAATAGTAGATGTCGACAATTTTTTAGAAAACAAAATACACCTAATGACTATTATTATTACTGATGATTAGATTTGGCAAGATATATATGGTTTTTATGAGGGTTTTAGAATTTATCATTTTTCCTATCGCATCTCATGAGCATGATAGTTGCTCAAGTGACAAGTAATTTGGTACAGATGGCAGATTATTGTTCTTCTCTAGCTTATATAATTTAGGCCTTCTATGGACTACGATAGTCCATAAGCAACCCAGGAGAGATGGTTATTTTAGCTGATTTTCTGGTCTTTTACTATACCACGCCCATGCCACTTCGAGTTACTTTGATATAGATGGTAGTGCTTTTCGCTTAACTTATCAGTCTTTCCCGTTGTTCCACTGTCCTAATTTTTTCCACGTGTGTTTCTGCAAGGGGGAAACACTAGACAGCCGGCCAATCTCGTGTTTTAATTCCCCAAGGATCCAAAATAGATGCCTGCCCTGACGGAGGATCATGCTGTATACGATATTACGATATGAGGATCCCGTAGTTTTTAGGAGATTGCGTTGCTTCCTTCTCAGTTCTCCCTCCCAGCATTATATTATTGCAAAGTTCCAAGTAAGTGTGTGGCGATTGTGTATGCATGCGTAGACGAAAGCAGCGACAGCGAGTGTATCGCCTTCCACGTGAGACCGTATTCCCCGGCTTGCACTACAAAACAAGACGAGCAAATTCCTTCTATGCCATTGAAAATTACATTTCATCCCTTATGTGCCATCCAAAATTAGCTCGTCCCTTGTATGCCATCGGTTGTAATTTTTCATCCCATATGTGCCATTGCCGTCACGGAGAGATAACAGATCCGTCAAGTAAGGGTTGAAAAGACAATAATACCCCTGGCTGGTCTTTCTTCCTCCCTCGTCTCGGTCATTCCACACCCCCCCCCCCCCCCGATCCCTTTCCTCTCCCCACGCCTCGCCCATCCCTCCATGACTCCAACCTCGTCTGCTCGTCGCCTGCATGCACGACCGCTGCGCCACCCCCTCCTGTTGCCATGGCCGGAGCCGCCACCGCTCCTCCGCCTCACCCCGCACGAACCGCCGCCCCTCCTTGCGGCCGCAGCCTCTCGCGCCATCGCTTGAGCCTGCCGCTCGACTGGCCCTGGATGGGAGCGGCGGTGGCCGGGCGCACCCTGCCTCGTCGGAGGCGAGGAGGTGCGAGGGAGAAGCGGCGCGGGGGATGCGCGCAGGCGAGGGATGGAAGCGGCTTGGGGATTGCATCAGCGGCGGCGCCATGTCCAAATCAAAGGAGAGACAGCTCAAATCGGCCAAATTCGGAGGCGCCATGGCCAAATCAAAGAAGAGGCGGGCACGTTTGGCAGAGGAGGGGTCCCGGGCCATGGCCAAATCGAGCGAGCTCGAGCCACAACCATGGGCGGCGGCCGGGCACGCCCTGCCACTCCCTTCCCCGTCCCGGCGCCATGGTTGAGGACAGGAACGACGGCAGCCGGGCTTGCCCTGCCACGGACGGGAGCGGTTGCGGCCGGACTCTTCCTGCCCCGGTCGGAACAGCGGCGGCGCGGCTCGCCCCTCCCGCGAGGCAGCAGTCGGAGGTCGAGCGGGAGCCGCGAGGCCGTTCCGGCCCGCCATGCTCTTCCGCGTCCTCAGCACCACGGACGAGGACATTTTACGCCAAGACCCTCGTAGAGATTTGTAATTTTAAATCTAAATTTTGTCTCTTAGCCGTTTTGTAAAAAGACCCTCTGTAAAAAGGTAAATTATGCGCTAACAGCGACTTTAACGGTTCTGTTACCCTCCGTGACGGCAATGGCACATACGGGATGAAAAATTACAACCGATGGCATACAAGAGACGAGCTAATTTTGGATGGCACATAAGGGATGAAGTGTAATTTCCAATGGCACAGAAGGAATTTGCTCAAACAAGACTTAGGTATAAAAAAAACGAAGCCATCCATGCCAAGCTAGGCGTGACGCTGGCTTTTCATCCCTACTTGGCATAGGTGGCTTGTTTTTTTTTTAATACTTCGCGGCTTGGTTCATGTGCTGGTCACAACCCATAAGAGCAACTCCAGCCCAGCCCTTATATTTGGGCCTCTATTTTTTTGCTTTTTTAGATGGGCATCTAAAATTTAGAGGCTTTAAATTCTCTTTCCACTCCAACCCAAAGACTAAATATGAGCCTCTATTTTGTGACAAGTGGGTCCCATGGCTTCCATCCCCTCTCTTTCTCCCTCCCCTGCCCCTGCCATGGCGGGGAGCTGGAGCGCGCGGAGGGGCCGACCGCGGTAGAGATGGACAGGGCGCGGCGGCGGTCCGAGCTCGCGCGGCGGCCGGCTCCCTCTCTCTCTCTCTCTCGCGGCGTCCCACTTCCTCCCCTTCTCCGATTTGCAGCGGCGGGCGGGCCCTCCTTCTCCAGCACCGGCGGGGCGTCGATTTGGAGCCGGCGAGGCCTCGATCTGGAGCCAGCGATGCGAACTCCGCGCGCAGCTGCTCCACTGGCGGCATGCGCCGAGACGAGCAAAGGACGCGCCCTCCGGTGCCAGGTGAAGCTCGCGCGCGGGCTGGGAGGGCACGCCGGCGGCCTCTCCCCGCGCCGGCCACGACGCGTCCCTTGTGCCTCCACTGGCCCGAGCTCTTCCCATAAGCTTCTCCGCGTCCCCTCTTCCTCCTCTCCGGCGTGGGCGAGCTCTCCTGTGGGAACCCCATATCAAGAAGTCACTTGATCACCCGTATCAGTCCCTGGATCAGTACGCTGATACGGATCTCAACACAGATTAGTGTCAAATGTAGTAAATAACGTATAAACTAAATAATTATACACCGATTTAACTAGCAGGGAGCAGGCAGGCACTCATTCCACCACTGGAGTGAGCTGCAGCACCTTATCGCCCTGGAGTCCAAAACCTGTATGACAATGAAAGCAAGAGTGAGTATTCTGAATAGAATACCCAACAAATCCCACGAATTCAATAATATAATTATATAAATTAAATTAATTGTAAAGGTCGGGCCTGGAGGGGCAATTCCTCCCAACCAGTCCGGGTATCAGGTCCAGAACCCAGCCAACGGCACTTCTGCGCCCAGGTTCTCCATGCACGAAAAGTAAATCTAATCAATGGGGACTTTGACTAAATGGACTCTACGCCGAGAGTCGCGGCTATCTAGATAGGTTTTACACTCTGCAGAGGTTGTACCTATATACCCTAATATTGAGCAAAGTGGACCCCTTAAAAATTTGAGCTACTCTGGGCTCAGGAAGAACCTAGGCCGCGCAGCCCAGGCCCCTCCTGGCCACGCGGCAAGGGGTGTTTCTAGCCCCGATCGATCTCCGTCAGCCCTAGTTTTGTTCGTTGCAGACTCTTGAAACCGCGTCCCGGATATTGGCAAGTTTAAACCAGGAAAGAATGGGCTTCTCGTCCAAGTCTTTCGGCATATAAATAGATGTGGTTTCTCCCTCGAAAAACTATCTCATTCCATCCATGAAGACCCCCCTAAGCGTGCATGCGAGCCATGATGAGCTGCAGGAGCCCGAGCGTGAAGACCGGAGGCGAGGCGGCACCGGAGAAGCCCTAGACGCGTGGCCAGAGCTCTCCAGGCGGTGCGGCACAGCCCCCTCCCTTAGCTGCTGTCGAGCTCCTTCGACAGGAGGTGCGCCGGTGTGATCTACAGCCTGTCTTTGCGAGGAGGCAGCATATGCAGCCTCGGATGAGCGTGGGAGGATTCCGTCCGACCAAGCCTCTCGCTCCTCGCTTCCCTGTCATTGAGATCATCGACGATGAACCTAAGGAAGTGCCGGTAAACACGTTCATCATCCCACCAAGGCGTTCCTTGCGTCTACTCGGCAAGAGGAAGGACTACTCCGAAGAACCGCAAGACTTCGCTGGCGACAACGATTGGGAAGATGACCGTAGCCCTGGATCGTGGGGAGATGGGAAGGATGACAATGACAACTACGTGTGGGAGGAGCAGCCTGCTGAAGACGAAAAACAAGAGAACAATCAAGCTGGGCAAGGAGATAAAGGTAATGGTGAGCCCGATCCATTCGCTCCGCATATGAATTGTTGTCCCGGATGCAGGAGGAATATACAAGAGCTATTTGCTGGACTTGATGATTACATAGCGTCAATCAAAGCTTTCTACCATAGACTGCAGGAGCTGGAGAAGCAGGTGGACGACGACTTCAGGTTCCTCAACCAGAACGTGAGGAAGTTGTTCGCTAGGGACGACAACAAGAAGAAGGGCGGCGGCAACATCAAGTGCAACTGCGGGCGTCATCACTAGTGGTTCCACGAGCCTCGTGTTTCTCCTATTTTGTCTACGATGAGGATGTCGTAAGGTTTGAGCGTGGGGGGGAGAGCGAGCTCGTGTCGTGTCTTTTGTGAGAGTCAGTTTTGTCGGTGTGTGAGAGTCATGAGATTTATTTTTCTGTCAGTATGCTAGTCGTGTGAGAGTCATGTTAAATTAGTGCGAGTCTTAAAAAATCAAATAAAAAGTGTCTTGAATAATTGCTTGGATCGCACGTTTTGCAAGTATTATTTTTGTTCTCATAACGATTTATCATGAGCAATGTCTAGAAATTTAAATCATGGTTGTGGTACTTATTAAAGAATTTATTCCTGCTATACCCATGCTTGATTTTGAGCGAGGACTTGGATTTTTGCTTAGCACATGCAAGTAACACTTAAATTGGAGGAGATTTTGTTTAAATAAAGTTTAGAAAAACCTTGCACAAAGAATGACTATATGATTTTCCAAGTCGAGAGAAATTCCTATCCTACCAAGGCTTTAAATTCAATATTATTCGTTCCACCATAAGCCAGGATGATGTGATGCATTAAGTTAGGATTTTTCTCTCTTGGGAGTTTTAATTTTGAGCAATGATCATGTCCTTGTTCTCAACTCTTCATGCTAGCCTCGACATTATTCGGTAATGAGAGTTCTTCATTAGAACAATCATATGATCTACCAGACTCCAAAATCCGAACCAAAATTCTTTATTTTATATCTATCCCTCGAACACAACCTAAAAATACGAGGATATATTCTATTTCTGGGCAAGATCGAAGGAACACAGACTCTGGAGAATATTTGGAAGACGTGCGTAAAAGATGAGACACAACCGGGCCAGAAAAGGGCCTGGCCGCGCCGCCCAGAGGGCCTCTGGCCGGCCGGCCAGGTGTGTTCCTGGGTCCCCTGGGCTGCAGAAAAATTGTGGAGTTGTTATATATATTTGTTATCTCATATGCAAAAGGTTGGGTTCAGAGGATGTTCGGAAAAGAGTTGTAAATTCAGTGAAAGAAGAAAAAGAAAAAGAAAGAAAGCAAAGAAAGAAAAATATGAAAGAAAATATAAGAAAAAATATAATAAATTAAGGAGGGACTGTTCTACAGATTGGAGATCATTTGAAGTGTAAGAGAAGACCGCCCTTTCATCAAAGATATATCCTCAGTTCCAACCATGTGCAATCCGACGATGAGGACGGCATTAGTGCCTCAAAGTCACTTATTTTATTTGCCCTTGCACATGTCCACCATTCTATATCTTCTCATCCTTGAACCCCTCACATTATGGTTATACTCTCATGATCATTGGCTCGGAAGGTGAACACCATTAGAGGATTTTCTTAGCTTGATAATATTTACATTAGCTTGGTTAGCCTTTCCTATAGCTCCACTATATTGAGAGAATTTTGAGAGGAAAGGATTTGAAAAACAAGATAGGAATAGCCACTTTATAAATGATGAGACTTGTGAGGACTTGGAAAAGAATATTGGTCTAACTCTTGTTGCAGGATGATTTGTTTTTGATTAAAAAGAAGAAAAACCCTCCAAGGAAAGTAAGCAAGTGATGTGCTGGTAAGCTTCGAGTTCTTTAGCGAAAGGAAAAAAAGCTCTGGGATGATTTGGCTTGAGTAAATGATTGAACGCCCATGCTTTGATTATCTTTGCTGCTCCGCTGATATTTTGTTTAAAAAACTTGAATGATTTCACTTGCATCAAGTGTAAAGATTAACTCAAGATCGTTTGCAACCCGTTGAAGAAGTTTGACTTGCTCGAGGACGAGCAAGAACTAAGCGTGGGCGGATTGTTGGCGCTGTTAAATGACACCCTTTTAGTGTTGTTTATACATCAATTTCATGCTTATTCTAATGCTTGCCACTTGGCACTGAAATAACCCCGTTTCCACTTGTGTCTTGTATTTTGGAGTATATTATGAATTTGTAGGAAACTCGACACATTTGGGCTAGTTCTGGTGATTTGACGATGGGCTTAAAGTATACATAGGCTGATGACATGGAGAAGGATCAACACGCAAAAGATGAAGTGGATCAGGGCCAGGAAAGGCCCTGGCCGCGCGGCCCAGCCCATTTTTGGGCCCAATCGTGCTCCTATTTCTTCGAGGCTAAGCATTCGTCAACCCTAGCCTATATATGAGCTGCCATTCACCAGAGACGAGGAGAGCCGCACCAGAGGAGACGAAGACATCAAGCAACCACCAGGGATTGACCAAGATCCAATCTAGAAGCCATCCACGTGGACGAAGCGGAGCCGGGAACCCTAGCGGAGGCGCCGGCGACGCTGAACCCTAGAGGACAGCAAGGAGATCGTCTTCACAAGAAGTTTACCACCATGATTAGCGCTTCAGCACCAATCTACATGGGGTAAATCCTTCGTATGTTCATGGGGTTGTATGGTGATCTTGAGATGTAATCGTTGAATCCTTGTTTTGATCATTGATCTATCATGTTCTTATGGCTATGTTCTTCATCTATCTTATGCCCTAGCTAGGCCTTGATTTGGTTTGCACAATTGCTCTGCTCACCTTAGATCATTTAGCCATGAGTTTGATCCTCGTAGCTCAGTAGCAGATTACCCTTGTTTGGTGACAGCTTGTGGGAGGGAAAACTGCTGAGCTTGGTTCATGTTCATCATTGTGATAGATTAGATCAGTTTCTTCATGTTATACGATGCATCTACAAGTGACCCTAGACCCCATGAACATTCGTTCCTCATATCTTGTGCTCATCATTAACTGTTCTTGTTAATTTAGACTAGATTGATCTTCTAACCATACTAGATTAGATCCAATTCATATCTAAGTCTTTACCAACTCGATTAGTGCTTAGTTAAGCGTAATAACCCACTTGTTCCGGTGATTGATAACCTTGGGGGAGTACTCTCTTGAGGAAAGAGCTACAACTGATCCGTGCGCTTGCGGTGGATCTTGGTGCGCGTTCGGCGCGCCAACAGAACCTGTATTCCATATTCGACATGTAGAATTAGTTTTTCAGAAATTTTCTTCATTTCTGATCCTCTGCTTGAACTGTTGATGTTAGAGGGACAAGAGCTATGGATAATCCTTAGGTGTTAAGGAATGAATGGTTCTATCCACACATTTCTACGATCAACTACCAATCAAATCCATATCTATTATATGAAAAAGGGGAAACTATTATCCGGGCTTAATCAAACATTATTCAATCAAAAGTACGTCACTATAAGGTCGTAGGCTTATTTCCTATAGAAAATCTATGGCTATCATAACTTGATTTCTAGTTATTCCGGGTAGTATTTGCTTTTCGGCAAATCTCTATCTCATAAACTCCATATTACGGATCATCTTCTGGGCTTCACTCTCATGATCCATATTTGCCAAAGTAACAATTGGATTTAAGCATAAGGTTAGGGGAGTTTCAGGGTACAAAATGAGGATTTTTTGAGAAATTTCGTAAAATACGAGTAGAATAAGGGTTTAGGGCTTCCAAATGCGTGTGGACTGTCTTATATGGTGCCAGAAATTTATTTATGGCTCTGATACCACCCTGTAGGGACCCCATATCAAGAAGTCCCTTGATCATCTGTATCAGTCCCTGGATCAGTACGCTGATACGGATCTCAACACAGATTGGTGTCAAAAGCAGTAAATAATGTATAAATTAAATAATTATACTCCAATTTAACTAGCAGAGAGCGGGCGGGCACTCATTCCTCCACTGGAGGAGCTGCAGCACCTTATCGCCCTGGAGTCCTAAACATGTATGACAATAAAAACAAGAGTGAGTATTCTGAATAGAATACCCAGCAAATCCCACGAATTCAATAATATAATTATATAAATTAAATTAATTGTAAAGGTCAGGCCTGGAGGGGCAATTCCTCCCTACCAGTCCCGATATCAGGTCCAGAACCCAGCCAACGGCACTTCTGCCGCCCAGATTCTCCATGCATGAAAAGTAAATCTAATCAATGGGGACTTTAACTAAATGGACTCTATGCCGAGAGTCGCGGCTATCCAGATAGGTTTTACACTCAGCAGAGGTTGTACTTATATACCCCACATTCGGTCAGTCCCTACGTTCGTCAAGGCAGGTACTGACCTACGAGACTCGTACCCACTGGTGACCATCGCTAGTCAGCATTCCCTAGGTCCATCCACGTGTATACTGGGGCTAAGCAGGGGTTACTAATCATCCGCCTCATGGATATCAACCTGGGTGTGAGCTCATAAGTCGGGCCTCTGGCCCTTAGGGTTTCTGACCCTGTATCCTAGTCAACCCGTGCCGCGCAGTCCCAGCCCTCTGTCTGGGGCTGGCTCCAGTATACCCGTTTCCTGACTTGGCACGTGCACGACTAGGCACCAGGCGCTACCTAGTTCGCCGGTCGGCACTCTGCACCAATCATACGGCTCCTTGGGATGGATTACTAGGTTCAGCTGGTGGGGTGTGAATCAAGGCCTTACATAAATAGGCATTCCCGTAGGCTATGCCTTTTTGGCATGCGGGGTTGTACGGGCACTAGAAAGATTCTCCCTTGATCCGTTCCTTAGCTGGATCAGAGTGGCTCTTAGGATAGGGTCCTCTGGCGAGGCTATCCTTCCACTCCCAATCTTAAAAGCAACATAACAACCTACATCTGCAGCGATGCTGGGCATATCCTCAGATCATGCCCCATATAGCTTATGCTACAAAAATGGTAAAGTTTAGTGTGTGATATTATTGGTGAGACTTGCCTTCATTGTCGTCCTTAGACGTTTCTTACGCGGGCGTATATCGTATGTTGACCGGGCTGGGCTTCGGGCCTTCTGGAGCCTCGCCGTCTCGTCGAGGCCCGGTCATGCTATCGATAAAACACGAAAAATAATAATCAATACATCAATCAATGCCTATAGAATAGAAGTAAAGAGGAGAGATAGACATTCCAGAATTTACCTATAAGTGACGGATAATCCATTAATTATAGGAAATAATTAATGGATGGACGATTAGAGTTCCAGAGAATAATCTCAGAAAACTAATGGGTATTTTCCCTGGAAGCAATGAAAGAATGGTAGTGATCAATATTCTGGGAATTATATAGATTTCTAAGAAATAATTCCTGAATTACCGATATGGGCTTCTAGAAGGTCCTTATCTAGATGATAGGGTGCTTAGGGTTTCATCGATACCTAGGGTTTATGGATATTCTAATATTTGATGAATTATCCATTAATTATTTAACGGATAGGGTAATGGGGCTTAGGAGGGGTCTAAGTGATAGAGTGGCTTTGAAGAAAGGCTAGAGATAATTATTCTGGAAATTATCGGATACCCGAGTAATTCCTGAATAATTATATTAATTATTTAGAAATAGATTTCTAAATAATTAATGGATATTGGATTGGGTATCTAATAATATTTTGGAAAACTAATAAGTAATTTCCCTATAATATTATGAGAAGAATCGGGCGGCATGACGGCTAGGGTTTGCTAATACTCGAGAATTTGGTCGGGCGGCCTAAGGGCTAGGTTTTACCTAGGGTTTTATTCGGGCGGCACAACGGCTATATGGGGCTGGGGTTTAATAGCCGGAGTTTTTGGTTGGGAGGCATAACTGCTATACCGGGAGCTATCTAGGGTTTGGATTTGGACAGCGTAACTGCTAGGCGAGGCTAGTGGTTTTGGTTGGACATTACAACAGCTAGGGTGGACTGAGCTGGAAACCCGAATCGGGCAGCATCTCGGCTACTGTTGCGAAGCAGCGAGCAGCGATGGGGTTTAGCGGCGGGGGTCGGGCATTGCCCGTCCAGCCGAACTGGCATCGTCCACAATGTCGGGTTAGATGGCTAAAGCTACGCCGCTGGTTAGACTGTTCCGGGCAGTCCTGGGAGCAGAACAGAGCAGCATGTTGGCACACCTTTCCTATGTATATGTGAGCAGTGTGGTATGACTAAAGCTACGCCGCTGGTTGGAATGTTCCGGTCACACCCGAGAGCACAGCAGAGCAGCAGTTGGCGCACCTTTCCTATATGTATGTGGGCAGTGTGGTATGACTAAAGCTATGCCGCTGGTTGGACTGTTCCGGGCACACCCGGGAGCAGAGCAGAGCAGCAGTTGGCGCACCTTTCCATTGTGTATGTGGACAGCGCTTCCGCAGTGTATAGAGAGAGCGAGAGCTGCGCTCTCATGCATGCGGTAGTGCATGTGAGAGAGCTTTCAACTCTCGTTCTAGCGAGCTGGGAACGGAGGGATCGGCCTCCTTTTTATAGGCGAGCAGAGAGAGGGCGCTGGCTACCGGCGTGTGGGGCAAGCGAGCGGGCGGCGGCTGCGGGGCGAGGGAGCAGACGGCGTGGCCCGCATGCAGCGGTCGGTGTGGCGAGGTAGCAGGGGGTGAGGCGGCTCCGCCGGGCAGGAGCAGGCCAGCAGGGCGAGCGCCCGCCGCTGGCTCGGCCCGCATTCAATGCGTGGCGGGGAGGGGGGCTTGCTCTGCCGCGGTTGGGCCACGTGGGGCAGTGCACAGGGGCAGCGGCGCGATTGTCCGCAGGCGCGGTTTCTGGGCGGTGCGCATGGTGGCTCGGTGGCCGGCGGCGTTGGGGTGGCGTCGGGCGGCTGTGGAGGGAGGAAAAGAAGGTGAAAAATTGGAAAGAGGAGGTTGGACTCTGGTTTTTGGGCTAGAATGCGAGCTGAGCTGTAGGGGTGGTTGGCGGCCTGCTAGGGAAAAGAAGTTTTTCTATTTGTTTGGGGTTTGAATTTGAATAAAAATTTAGATTCGATTGGGATTTCGAGGTGGGGCTTGAAGGAGTAATTTTAGAATATTTTTTGGGAGATTTGAGATTGTAATATTCAAATTAAATTTGAATGTTAAATCTAAATTTTGGAAAGAGACCTGGAGGGATTTCTATTTAGAGATTAGAGAGGGCTCTAAAGCATTCATATGCATCACGCATGGCAGGTTAAATGCATTGTTTAATTTATAAAATATATTTTGAATATTTCAGAGAAAAGAATTATATTTAATTAGGAGAAATTATATATTTTTAAATGCTCTAAAAAGACGGGGTGTTACATCTCCCACGGCGGGCCGGATTCCGGCGGCCAGATCGAGCCGTCCACCTCGTTCCCCTTCCCCAACGGCGGCCATGGAGATGGAGGTGGTGGAGCTCCAAGAAGCCGACGTGCTTTGGCCGGAGCACGACGACCACTGCCACTGCCACGGCGGTCGCCACCACCAGCAGCTGGAGGCAGCGAGGATGAAGCTGCCCCAGGGCGGCGGCGCTGCGCGCGGAGGCGGAGTAGGCGGTGAGGCGCGTCGCGGCGCAGCAGGCTCGTAGACGCCGGTGGACATCAGCCTGGGGACGATGAGGTCCGGCCCGCCCTCGTGGGCGCGGCGGCGCGCTGGCGGCACGGCACGGGGACGGCGACGGCACGGCATCGCGACAGAACCAAGGAGAAAGAGACAAAAAAAGTGATGGGGCCCACGTGTGGGTGGAAATGGAGGGCCTCCAGATCTAGGGGTTTTGAACCAACATTTGAAGGCCTCCACAAAATAGAGACTCATCTAGGGGCCCGACCGGAGCTAGTTTTTTGCACTTGAGAGACTAAAATTGGTACAGAGACAGACCCATTTGAGGGTTGGGCTGGAGTTGCTCTAAGGCATCTCATGCATGTTACAACCTACTGATGAAAAAGTCACTTAGATTAAAAAAACTTTTCTAAGCGATGCAGATGACAATGGCAAGTTTAGGGTCTCATTCCTGCCGATTATTGAGCCGGCAATTATGACTTTCTCTATTCGCATTGCCCTCTGGAAACGGGCCTATAACAGTGCCACGCCGGCATGTATGAGGGTCATTGTATTAGTGTGCGTGGAAAAAAATAGTTTATCATAAAGGAAAAAAAAACATTGAAGAATGGAAGAGTTTCAGTAGTTTTCTTTTGTGAACCTATAGTTTCAGTGTTCTCACACAAAAGGTGAGAAGTGTGAAGCAGTGAAAATCTTTAATGGAACCCAAAAAAAAAAGACGATGCCCATAGTCTGCATGCGTTAGGCCCTGAAATACGAACAATTATTGTGCTTTGCGCACATTGCGTGTGTCCTATTAATTTTTCGGTGCAGTTTTCTTCTGATGGGCTTGAGTCGAAATCAAGCCTAAAATATGCCTGCTACTGAACCCACAATGCATGCGCGCTCACGCACTTTTATTGATTAAACATGCGAAATTTGTTTTTTTTGTTATGAAAATAAACTCCATGCCGAAAAATGCATGCTGTGTGACATATCGGGTCATGTCTATCTGTGTTATATATAAATCCACAGTCCTAGCTACTCCCTCCGTCCCATAAAAAGTGTAATTCCGGCATTTGAAAAAAAAATTTCTCAAAAAATACAATTCTAGAAGTTGGATCTCAACTATCTTCCTAATTAAGTTGTCAGATTTGATTTGCATGCCAAAACGCAAATAAATATGGGCATTGGAGTGTTTTCACGCCATCACTAGTCTGTCTTGAAAAGATTAGAATTGCACTCTTTATGAAACGGGGGGAGTATACTGCATATCTGGTGTTGATATAGAGAGGTTGGAGGAAATCAAACATGTGTTGATTCTTGGTAGCTGTGACTGTGATGAACCAAGGACCAATTAACGTCAAAATCCAGAAAGAACAAGTTGAAGAACTCGATGGAGAAGGATTCATACGCTGTCCCTGCGAAAAGGACCTCGATTTCACCAGTCCTCGGTGGAATAAGCATGTGTTACAAACTTCAGAGGAGTGGTCCTTAGTAGTTTTTGACTTCTCATGCCTGATTTAAATATTTATGCGTTTTGCTCAGTCTGAACAAGTTCCCTGTCTGAATTTTAGTTCTTAGTCAGTTAGTGTCATGTCTCCCATCGTGTAATGGCGGAGTGGGACCTAGAGATTGCACAAAGCCTGGGCACATGCTGTACTATACATGCAGACGGCTGTGGTGCTTGCCTTTGCTGCGTGCCATGCTAAAGCTATTTTTTTGCCCAGTGAAACAACGAGCGGGTGGCCGGTTGGTCAGCCCGTTCGCTTCGCACCCTGCCGGCCAGGGTTCGATCCTTGGATGGGATGAATTTCTGGTCGGGACGGGTCTAAGGCCAGCCAAGTCCCACATGAGCTGCGGTGCCGCCGTGTATGGGTGGGATAGGGGTTTGGAAGTTTTCTCGACCTGCGTGAGAAGATCTTCTTCTTTAGCACAATGCCCGGGGGCTGTACGTCTACCCCTGCGGGTCGAGTTTTTTTTTTTTTTTACATGCAAATTGCAATGCACTTCTTCTCACTAGAGCCCAGGCAGGCGCCCAGGGTCGCTGGGCGCTGGGTCCGTCGCTTCTTGCAACCTGGGCACACCGTTAGTCGCCTTCCTCTCGACCCCATCATCTTCTATATTCTCAACTCAAACAACTCTTTGTTTTCCAGCAGCAATGATACCTCTGAAACTCGTTCATGCAGTAGTCATTCCACGGCCATGTCAGTGCACAGTGAGAAAAGGTAATGTATATGCTAGCGCAAATGCGGCGGCCAGTTCATGGCGTAGCTCTGCAACCTCGTGCAGCAGTTCCGGGTCGGCACAGCAGTTGAGGGCGAGACACAACTACCATTCAATTTGCATTACTCTTCTGCTGTGTCCGCGCCTGTCCTGACACAGCCAGGGCGCATCCGCCTTTCCAAACCCATGCACCACACGGCTTGGGCACACATGGTGCGCTTGCCCAGCAAGGACAGTGATGCTAGGATTGCCATACAGTGAACCCATGGAAGCGCACAACAGCCACCGCGAGTGTGATGTGTTTGCACCAGCAGGCGACAGCATAGCCATAACAGAAAATCTAAACCGAAAGTGCTACCAATTTAGTTTATAGAGATAGCCCTCCGGATTTGTGCTGTATAAGAAGAGGGGGTGGTCCGAAGCAAAAAGAAAAAGAGAAAAAAAAAAGCAAAGATATAGCGAATCGGCAAGAAAGTAACAAAACACACCTCCAACTGGAGGACCTCTTCTCCAGCGACAATCGCAACCGCTACGGGAAACACACGGTTTGCCGTGTGCCAAGGGCACATGGCGAAGCCTGAAAGGCACATGGCAAAGCTGTTTGCCGTGTGCAAAAGGCTTTGCTGTGTGCAAAATGGCACACGGTAAACCTTACGACGGCAAACAGCTGTTGTTTGTCGTGTGCCTTGACCTTTGCACACGGCAAACACCTGTTGTTTGCCGTGTGCCAGCCTTTGCACACGGCAAACATCCTTCCCCCTCCCAAATTTTTGCTGTTTTTTGCTTTTAAATGTCCCCCAAACAACAAAAACAATCACATGATGTTCATATACATTACAATTAACATCTCAGGCAGTTTATATGCATCACAGACAATCAAATATTGCTTCACCAGCTCACAAACACCATAAGCCATAACACGGCCACAGAAATTCATACAAAGTCCATAAACAAGTTCATATACAGTCCATACGAGTCGATATGACTCCAAAGTTCATAAACAAGTTCATACAACGTCCATAGTCCAGGACAAGTTCATACAAAGCACACGGCATAGAAACCACATGATACATACCGCTCACTCGTTCGCCGACGGCTGAGTCGGAGGCGGAGGCTGCATACCCCAAGCCCAGGGCGGCGGCACCTGCGACGACGACGGCGGAAGCTGACACGGCAACGACGGAGGCGGCGCCCCCTGCCACGGCTGAGTCGGCGGCCCGTGCCACGAGCGAGCCTGCATCCCCTGCGGAGACGGCCACGGAGGCGACATATCTGGATTGATTGGCCCTTCATTGGATGCCGCCGATGGAGGCTGTCCAAAGTTGAAGATATTGAATGTGTTAAGCTAAGTGATTTTACTAAGTCATTGGTTTCTATACTAAGTCTTTCTACTTTATATCCTGAGTTTGGAAAGTGCTAAGTCACTATAACAAATGAAAGTAAACGGCTATGAAGTCACTCACAGGAGTTGGAGTACCGCCACGAGCTCCAGGTGGTGGACCGAACGGTGACAGCGGTGGCTGCGGATACCCCAAGGACTGCATGTACTGAGCATAGGCCTCCCATCTCCTTGCATTTTCCTGCTCAATCCTTTCTGTCTGGGCCCGCAACTGCTCCTGGACCGTCGCCTGTACCTGCGCCTCCATCTGGGCCTACAAAATATGATGCATGGGTTAGAATACGAAGCTAACGTGTGTAAAGCGCTTGAACGACGAGTGCAACATAAATAACCTTGAATTGCTCCATCTCTATCTGTACGGCGCTTCGCCTCGGTCGTATAGGCGGTGTGGAGTCGGTTTGCCGAGCACGAAGTTGCGAGAGAGTGGGAGTACTAGCCATGTCGATCACGCTGCCAGCCATAACGTACCGCCCATGCTTCTTGCCTCCTTCCATCCTCATGACGGTCTCTCCATCAATGGGCTCCGTGTGTGGATCGAAATCCGGCCCCCTCACCGCCTTTGCCATCTCGGTGTAGTCACTCAGGCAGCTGTGGACAGAGGAGTTGCTGTATGCCGAGGGGGGGTCATCCGGGTTGTACGTGACATCGGAGGTCGCCTTCCCCTCTTTTGAGCAAGCATAAGCCCCGAGGATGCTGATTTCTTGGCCATGTGCCTGCGACTGCGGGAAAAGGCAGATTCATTAGAAATTCTACAGAATTTAGCGTTGGAATAAATAAGTAAATACACGTACCCATTTTTTCTGTATCCCTTGAGGTTGTTGCTGCCTTGGTGGTGTGATGATCCTCCCATCATCCCTCGCCGCACTCGACCACCCTCACTCTTCTCCGTGAAACCCTCCGTGAACCACTTGTCGACCACCATACCCCAGCATCGATCATTGTTAGCTAGCCACCACGGAGGCACCTGCACGCCATCAAGTACGCCATCAAGGCACTACGGAGGCACCGATAATTGATCAAAGCAATTAAATGTTGAACATTTACCTTTAGAAATTGTTCCTTCGTCAGCATCATTCTTCTCGCCTCCACTTTCGGCACGCTCCACCTCTCGCGTTTAGGCGCATGGTGAGCCCACCACTGTATGATGGCACACAGCTTCGTCTCATACCACATATCGGCCACCAGCTTGCGGCAGGCCGTGTCAGCCACCTGGATCGCCTGGTTCAACGTTCCATCCAGCGGCTTGTAGAATTCCTGCACAAATCACATGATGTATTAGTAATTTCAAAAATAATTGATGAATGCGATGTAACACGAAGAATACTTACAAACAGCTCGAGCACAACCCGTCGCGCCTTGCTCCCAAACTCCTGCCCATTCTCATCTAGTTCCAAGTCCTGGGTGGTCGCGTAATCCTCCCACGACCACGCCGGCTGCTATCGGCCCCCTTTCTGTATGACGCCAGGGTAGTGCAACCTGCAAAGCTGGCCCAGAATGCCGTTGGGAAGGCGAGAGTGAACGCCTGGCTCCACAATCTCAAAGCCCCTGCCAAAGGTAAAAAAGACAAATTTATTAGTTTTAATTATCCATGAAAACATGAGAACAAACATTAGTAAGAACATGTCAAGTTAATTACCTGCGAGGGTTGGGTGCAATAACCGGCCGTTGAGCCATAGGTATGGGTCGTCTCGGGAGGGAAGAGGAGCCTCGCAACCAAACTTTAGGTGAGTCGCCTCCCTCCGCCCCCTCCTCCCCCTCCTGCTCCTCCTCCTCTCCCTCCCCCTCCTGGTCCGCCTCCTCCTCCCCCTCCTGCTCCGGCTCCTCCTGCTCCGTATCCTCCTCTCGGTCGTCCTCCGCACTAGAGCTGTGCTCAGAGGGTACAGGCGAGGGCGCCCTTCTGCGAGTACTCCTCCGCGGTCTCTCCACTGTAATTAAAAAGAGTTGTGTGTAAGTACAGGTATTAGAAAGACCACTGTAATTAAAAAGACCAAGCGTAAGTACCTTCAGCCGCCGACGAACTCGCTGAACCCTTCCCTTTTCCCCTGTTGGCCCCCTTGGAGGACGACGCCGAACCGCTGCCCCTCCCAATGAGAGAGTTGAGCGACCTCATCACACCTCTGCCGCCCACCATATTTGATCAATCACCTGCAATGACAAAAGGTAAGAACAAGTAGTAGAAATAAAATCACGCGTACTAAAAAATAAATTCAGAAAATATAGATTTATAATACATTATTAGTACACATATCTTACACGAATTAGAAATAGTCATCATGATCCACATTAGCTGGATCACATGACTCATCATCGCTATCACGCGTGTCCATATCTTCAACACCATGCTCCAAAGGAGGTTCGTTGTCAAAATCGTTGTCGTTGCCTAATCGTAGTTTCTCAAGTAATTCTAAGTCTTTCACATTATAAATCACATCTCCGGCATCCTTCTGCTTAACTCTTTCATTATCTACTTCCATTCCGATCGCTTTGCTCAAGAGTATCTGAAATGTCCCTTCTAGCCCATCTTCTTGATAAAACTCTCCGGCATATGTGTTTGGGTCAATGTTGTAATCTTATTATTTGGGACAGGTAGTTTGCCGCGTGGCAATACTTTGTACACAACATCCCAACCCAGGAGACGTTGGTCGGTTTGGCATGGGTATGAGAGATAATAGACTTGTGTGGCCTGTTGGGCCACAATATAAACATCATCTCCTTTGTACACGGATGACCGTCGAATTTCGACTAGCCCAAGTTTCGGAGAACGTCTCACAGCTTGAGGATCATACCAATGGCATTTGAATATCACAGGTTTCAGGGATTTCGAGCCATGAAAGTCCAGTTCTTATATTTGTTCGACTATTCTATAGTACTCGAGTTCATTCGTCTCCTGGAGTAAAAATTCCAGTATTTGTGGTTCTTCGATTGGGACGACTCTGTTTGTGGCTTGTTGTGTGAAAACGATACCCATTCACATCATAAGCGTCGAATGACTTGACCCTATAGGCAAAACCTTTGGAAACCTGTTGCAACTCAGCACTCATAGAAGTATCTTTTAGAGCCTACAAGTTCAAAACAGGAAACAATTTCGTCATATTATAGGGGAGCAACTTGTAATGTCATACTACGAACTACGAACGAGCTAAATTGTTCATTACCTTTTGTGAGAACCAAGAAATAAAATTAGGTCTTCCATTTCCCGCACCCTGCCTAAGAAGGGTATCCATTTCCTGTAGGGTAGGGGCCCTAGGACCGTGCCAGAATTCCGCACGAAATTCCCTGTATACCAAAGACGAACAATGGGGTTGGATGCAGAATACAAAGTATTGAAATACTAAACGCTTGTTGAAAACTTACTCTATGTACGGCACGACTTCTTCAAGGTTGGTCAACACATATAGCATGATTTTGCTCCACTCTTCATGGTTCAAGGTCTTGATGGCCGAACTACTTGCACTTCCGAGTTGCCCTCGGAAAAGACTGAGAGTCGATTCATGCTCGCCAACATTGTAACGAGAGGGTGGATTATGCACGCTAGGAAGGTTGTCAGCATAGTATTTTGATGTGAAGTTTGAGACCTCCTCCAGAATGTATGCCTCGGCAATAGAAGCTTCAATTTTGCATTTGTTTTTACATTTAGTTCGAAGCACTTTTTGGCATCTCTCAATAGAATAGCACCAACGTGCTTGCACAGGCCCCCCCATTCGTGCTTCATACGGGAGGTGCAAAATCATATGCTCCATCAGATTGAAAAAGACGGGTGGAAAGATCTTCTCCAACTTACAGAGCAACACGGGCGCCATTTTTTCCATTTCCTTGATCACTGTCACAGATAATTCCTTAGCACAAAGCGTGCGGAAGAAAAAGCTCAACTCTGCAAGCACTTGCCAGACATGATCAGGAACGTAGCCTCGAACCATCACCGGAAGAAGCCGCTCGATCCATATGTGATAGTCATGACTCTTGAGCCCGTTGATTCGCATAGTAGTCAAGTTCACCCCTCGCCTCAGATTCGCTGCGTACCCATCAGGGAACATTAAGTTCTGAATCCAGCGTAGTACTTCCCTCCTTTGGTCCGGCGTTAGACATAAATCGGCCTTTGGCTTCTTCAACCTCTTCCCCTCTTGGGGAGCTGGAATATTCAACTCTGGTCTCTTGCATAACTCTGCTTGATCAAGTCTAGCCTTAACGTTGTCCTTTGATTTATCAGGCCAGGCCATGATTGAACCCAAGGTCGCCTCAGCGACATTCTTTTCAGTGTGCATCATGTCGATGTTGTGTGGTAGAAGGAGGTCTTGCATATAGGGGAGCCTCCACAAGCCACACATATCCACCCAGGCATGTTGCTCGCCATATCCCACAAACCCACCATCTTCATTCATCACGAGGGCTTCTAACTCGGCACGAATCTCATCAGGTGTCATCATGTGCGGTATAAGGTCTTTAACTTCGACGCCTTTCCTAAAGTTCTTCTTATCTCGTCTGAATGGATGGTCAATAGGGAGGAATTGTCGATGTTTGTCGAACGAACAATATTTGCCGCCCTTCTTCAACCAAATGAACCTCAGACGCGCCTTGCATATTGGGCAAGGGAACTTCCCGTGCACACACCAGCCACAGAATATCCCATACGCGGGCATGTCATGCAGAGAGTAGTGGTACCACACATACATTCTGAAGTTTGTCTTTGTAGCTCAGTCGTTTGTCCAAACCCCTTCCTCCCAAGCACGGAGCAAATCATCAATCAGAGGCTCCATAAACACACTCATATTATTCCCCGGGTGTTCAGGAATTATCAACAACAGGAAAATGTTCTGTCGTTCAAAGATAACACCCGGGGGGAGATTGAGAGGGATAACGAACACATGCCAACAAGTGTATGGGGCTGCCGACATTCGTAAGGTTGGAAGCCATCTGTCGCCAACGCAACACGCACATTACGAGCTTCAGCAGCTTTAACATGGTGGATCCCGTCAAAATGGGTCCATGATTCAGCATCGGATGGATGTACAAGCTTGTCTGGTTTGTATCGAGTTCCATTTTTGTGCCATGTCATCTGTTTTGCGGTGTCCTCGCTCATGAACAGCCGTTGGACCCTCGGTATGAATGGAAGGTACCGTAGGACTTTCGCGGGGATCGCGAGCTGCCTCTTCTGACCATCACCAGCGTCTACCTCCAAGAACCTTGAGGATTCACACTTTGGACAGTACTTTGCATTCTCGTGTTCTTTTCTAAATAAGATGCAGTTCTTAGGACAGGCGTCAATCTTCTCGTAATACATCTTAAGTGCACGAAGGACCTTTTGTGACTCATACATGTTCTTTGGCAGAATGTGACCTTCCGGAAGCAGGCTGCCAAATACCGTCAACATAACATCGAAGGTGTCTCGACTCAGTGCAAACTGGGACTTCACGGCCATTAGGCGCCCAATAGCATCCAATTGGGAAACCTTTGTATGCTCGTGAAGGGGTTGACCAGCTGCAGCTAACATGTCGTAGTACGCCTTCGCGCTTGGCTCTGGCTCATCTTCCCTTCCTCCTTCATCAAACTGAGCTTCCTCAAAGTCATCTAACATGTCCGCCACCCAAGCATCTGAATCAAGTTCATCAATGCGTTGTCTCACGGCCTCGTCTCTTCTACGATTATTGCCTTCAACATAGTAGGTCCACCGGGTTTGGTCTATCGTAAATCCGTGTTTGAAAAGATGACTTGTCATTTCTTCCTTTGTTCTTCGACGCGTGTTCCCACATTTATCACAAGGACATCAAGTGGTCTTGTTGGTTCCTTTAACCTTTGCAAATGCTTCATCTATAAAAGCCTCGGTCCTCCGAACCCATTCCACACTCAAATCACCCCCAGGGTTCCAACTCGTGTGCATCCAGCTACGATCATTCATCATCTATGACACCGGCAAATGAAAATGGAATTCTTTTACATGTACATAGTGTAGGTCCTACACGATGTCTATACTCTCTACTAGGTGAAGATAGGTCCTAATCCCACCCGAGGATGCGTAGCTAGGGTAAGTTTCCATAGTCTACTCCGATCTGGGACAGAATTTCGACAACACCTCCCCGCTGTTCTCCAAATACACGTCCCAGAGGGAGATTGTGTATCTGGAGAACACCGGAGAGATGCTGCCGAAATCCTGTCCCAGATCGGAGTAGACTATGTAAACCTACTCTAGCTACGTATCCTCTGGCTGTCCAAATAACGTGGACAATTCGAAACAGATACGATCGTAGATATGCAAAGTTCTGCATATTTCCAACCATATCTCTTTCAAACGGGAGACACCTAACTGGGTTACGTGATCTACGAACATGCATGTAATGCGAGCGTGATTGCGGTGCTTACGGTGGGTCGGCGGTGTAGGCGTGGCCGGCGTGGTGTAGACTCGCGGTCCCGCTCCCGCTCCGGCTCCCGCTACAGCTCCCGCTCCTGATACCGCTCTGGCTCCCGCTTCGGCTCCCGCTCCTGGTACCGCTCCGGCTCTGACTCCCGCTATAGCTCCGACTCTCCGTCGAATAAGTGGAAGCGGATTCCTGCAATATTCAATAAATGATTATATGAAATTCAAAATTTCGCCAGCACCTCCCCTATACGGTGAGGGTTTCCAAACCTGCAACAAAAACCACGACACGAAGGTTGGGCCACACAGATGTTTAAGCACACGGCTCGATGGCCGGACACAAGGCTTTGACCACCGAAACTACAAGGCTCACCTAGAGGCTCAACGGCGGTGAGGCGGAGATGGGCTCCTGTGGACGGTGGCTTCTGCACGTCAAAAAACCAAAGAAATGTCAATATATATAATTCGGCAGCACCTAATTATAACTATGTATATGCTAACTAAGTTTTTGCTAACTAAAGTAACAACTAATTATAACTAAGTATATGTTAACTAAGTTTTTCTAACTAAATTAACAACTAATTATAACTAAATTAAATCAAATCAAACAACTAATCATAACTAAGAAAAAAAACTCACCGGCGGAGGTGGAGGTGGAGGTGGCCGGCTAGCGGGCACGGCCTCTCCCCGGCAGCGGGCGGCGCGGCCTCCCCGACGGTGGCCGGCGCTGCCTCACCCCCGGCGGGCACGGCCTCTCCCTGGCTGCAGGCAGCGCAGGGGCCGGGTAGGCGCGGCGGCGGGGGCCAAGGAGGCGCGGCGGCTGGTAGGAGCGGGCCGGCGGGAGGAGGGCTGGGAGGAGCGACCGGGCGGGAGGCGGCCGGGCCAGGCTGGGAGGCGGGCGTCGGGAGCCGTGCCGGCGCGGGTAACGGCGGCGCGGGGGCCAGGGAGGCGGCGACGCGGCGCGGCGGCGGGGGAGGCGCGGCCGGGCGGCGGCGGGCGAGGCGCGGCCGGGCGGCGCGGCGGCGTGGGAGGCGGCGGCGCGGTGGCGGGGGAGGAGGCGGGCGGCGCGGTGGCACGTACGGGATGAGTGTCTGAGTGTGTGTGTGTGCGTGTGTGGGCGGGAGAGGCGGCCCGAAACGGGTAAGGGAAAAAATCTTTGCCCTGTGCCCTGGATCTGGGCACACGGCGAAGCATGCGGCTTTGCCGTGTGCCCAGATCCAGGGCACACGGCAAAGATTTTTTTTATTTTTTCTAATTTTTTTAAATTTCTAGAATTCTAAAAAGGTTTCTGTTTTTTTTTGAATTTCTGGTATGTTTGCCGTGTGCCCTAGATCTCGGCACACGGCAAACAGTTTTTTGCCGTGTGCCGCCTCTGGAGCACACGGCAAACAGCCTTTGCCGTGTGCCTCTAGGTACAGCACACGGCAAACATTTTCCGCCTAAACCAAAAAAAATTTTAAAAATATCAAACGAATTCAAAAAATAACCAAATTTGGGCACGAACCTGTCTAAGGTGTATGAAGACTATAAAAATTGAGTTTTGTGGTAAAACAAAATTTGAATTGTCACGTTGTTTCAAATCACAACATCTCATTCAAAACTCTTAGGATCTTCTCCCGTGAAGCTTCGGATTGTAAAGAGACAATGCGTCAACTTGCTCGAAACCTTTTACATTTTTTACCATAGCCTCTACGTATGAAAACATGACGTCACGCCAAAATTTATAATTTTTTGACCTTTTTTGTATTTTATAAACTTTTTAAACGAACCGAGCCCAAATGCGGGCACACGGTAAGCGAGCAATATATTCAAAATTTGATTCCATCTAATGGACATGGTATCATATTAGTCTTAAGAATCCGAATAACATTTTTCCAAACATTACATTATTCGAAACACTTACAGTTCAAATTTGCCGTATCGGTAAAATTAAAAATAATGATATAAAATGATTAAATATAGAAAACAGACCGAAAAACATGCACAAAACTAACATGCAATAATACATGGACAAAGAAGTTAGCAAAAAAATTTTGGAGGCAAAATTCGAATTTTTTCAGCCTGTTTGCCGTGTGCCTGCGTGTGGCACACGGCAAACAGGCCACGTTGCCGTGCGCCACCTGTTTGCCGTGTGCCACATGGCAAGGGCACATGGCAAACAGGAAGGCTTTGCCGTGTGCCTCAACAGGGTGCACGGCAAAGTTAACGGCCGAGCCAACGGCCGTTTGGGGTGGGCTGTTTGCCATGTGCCTGCCGTATGGCACACGGCAAACAGGTCAGATTGCCGTGTGCCACATGTTTACCGTGCGCCACGTGGCAGGCACACGGCAAATATGTGACTTTGCCGTGTGCCTTCCTGTTTGCCGTGTGCCTGCCTGGGGACACCGTGTGTCACGGCTTTGCCGTGTGCCACGTGGGAAGGCACACGGCAAAGCCGTGGGCACATGGCGAACAGGCTGTGGGGGATATAGTACCCGGGTACCTCACGAGCAAGCCTGGCAGCCCACCAAAAGGGGGCGGCCCAGCCCACCGTTCTGGACCTGAAGACGTGCGGGACAAGTCGGCGCACGGAGGAAGGATCTGGAAGGAGAAGTTCTAGTTGGAATAGGAATTATTGTAAAGAAGGAAAGGATTCTTAGAGATAGGATCGGATACAAACCGACTTGTAACTCTGCCCCCCGATATATAAGGCGGGCAGGGACCCCCTCCAAAACAACCGAACATATCTGAACCACGACTCGAGCCAACTCGAATCACCAAAACATGCAATACAACACCCCAAAACAGGACGTAGGGTATTACGTCGAGTCGACGGCCCGAACCTGTATAAACCCTTGTGTCTGTCCATCCTAACCATCTTGCTTCCGATCTTTGCGATCTTCCCTGCATTACAAATCACTTCCGTGGGCTACCCCGTGGAAGACTGCCGGAGATAATATCACCGACAGTGGCGCGCCAGGTAGGGGATATCGCCGAGATCAATCTGGTAAGCTCGATGGATCGCGTCAAGATCTTGGACAGCTGCAACCTCCCGGACGTCGACGAAGTCGAGATCCAGTTCGGGGACGTCATCACCGCCGCTTTGGATACCCAAGCGGCAGGAGCTACGGTCGCCACGGAGGTCTCCTCTCTGGCACCGACTTCGGCCATCACGGCCCAATCCGGTCCAATCGCATCTGATCGTGCCGGATCTACCCCGCTGAGTCCATCGCAGAACGCGAGGCCAGACCAGTCGGGAACAGATCTACAATCACTCGGTTCCGATCCGACTCCTGAGAGTCGCGTCGCCGAATCATCGCATAGCGTAAACGCTCAACCAACACGCGTCCAGAGCCCTGAGGTCATTACTGTTCAGACCCCTGGCTTTTGCGCGCTTGCTCGGAAGCAGAAGAAGAAGGACATCGTCCAGTCGGATGATTACTTCTCTGGGAGCGACTCCTACGGGTTAGATCTACTGGGACCCTCAATCCTGGACGATCTGCCGGAAGGATACACAGTGTCCGATGCCTCTACAGAGCCGGAACTACTAGGATCACTCGGAGAATTGACTCCGAGTAGTTTGGAGCGTTATACGCCCACATCCGACTTCTCCGAGTCCGAGGAAGACTACCTCGCGCAAGAGGGAGTCGGATCATATTGCTACATGGTGGCGCCAGCAACGCCAACCAATCCTGTCTCAGAAGATGAGGTCACTCCTGCTGAGGAGACGACTGAAGCCAGGAACCAGCGTCGAGGACGCAATGCCAGTCGGGCGACTCGCAGAGCCGCACGACCGCACGGAGCCACCGCGTCAGGATCTGGCACTGCTCGACTCCAAGAGCCTCACTCTGAAGATCATCGTCGCCAACGGGATCAACACGAACGGAGGAGCACCCGGAACTTGATGCGCGACGGCATGTTTGAGTTCAACGGATACGACGTCTACGAGACACCGGTCCAGAACCTCGTTACTATCAACGAGGAAATCAATCGGCTGCCACCTAATACTCCGGGCCTGGAAAAGGTAAGGGCTCTCGTGCAGGCCGCCTCCGTCCAGGTTCACCAGATGCAAGGCAGAACGACCACGGACGCTCCTGAGCCCGGTCCCTCTCGACACCGGGCCGGCGGCGGATCGGGTCGTGATGAAGACCTCCGCACCACGATCAACAGAGATCGAGATGCGAGGGACGTCATCACCAACAGCACCGAAGAGCGCCACCGTGAGGAAATCCGACGGCGCGAAGAGTATGATCGGGATCATGGAAATCCCCGTCGTAACCCCAACAGGAGCGGCTACTCGACGGAGTCAGACTACTCTGACCTCTCCGGTAGCCCAAGGCGCGGCAACAATGGCGGTCGCACTCCGCCACGACGACGAGTGCTTCCACCACCCAGGCGACCGACTCCGCCAAGAGATCGAACTCCACCGTTGAATACGACGCGCAAGTGGCGCGCATTGAAGACCTCGACAGCATCGAGGAAAAGAGATTGGCTGCCCAGATCCAAGCCATGCGTTACGCTCAGGTCCTGCGACGCTATCACGATCGATCAGTTAAGCAGAGGTCCTTTGAAGCAGGCGATTTGGTTCTGAGGAGGAAGCAAGACACCAAGGGCGCGCACAAGCTTGCGTCCCCTTGGGAAGGGCCATATATCATCAAGTCAGTAAGTCGCCCAGGCTCATATCGCCTCATGACGGAAGACGGCGTAGACATCCCAAATCCATGGAACATCGAGCACTTACAGCGTTTCTACGCCTGAATCAGTTATGTATTCATCTTTTCTATTTTAGATTTATTTTTTCCGAGTGATTTTGGAGGGTAGTCACCCCCAGTTACGACTCGGCATGTTCACAATGAGTTATCAATAAAGTTGATTTCATCTTTCATCTATTTCTACTACTCGCATTTCCTCTTTCGCGTCACGCACATAAAGTATGAGTGGAATAAACCTTAAATCGAGAGGGAAATACTCGCCAAGTCAAAGCTCTAAACGTACGACAAAGACTCTGCGGCATGAGACTGAGACCAACGAGGCTAATCTACTCCGTAACAGGTCAACCACTCAGAAATTAAGGCTAGCGCAGAAAGAAGGGAGTTGTAGACCAATAAAAACTTATATACAATAATGACAATTCAAACATTGTTCAAACAATACTGGTTCGACCAAATACTACAAATATTTTATTTACATTGCAGGGTCACCAGCACCAGACGGGGCCGCTTCATCCGAGTCATCAACAACATCCTTGGACAGGACATTGGCGATGGGCTCGACTTCATGGAGTAGTCTGCCCACGTCGTCTTCAGAGGTGCCGGCAGCATACCCGCGGCCGAGTGGCTCCAGGTCTGACGTCGGGATCAGCGATTTGAGCACCGCCAGGACATGGCCACAGCTGGCCTGGCTGATGGAGCAGAGCTGCCGCCGGAAGTAGCGTGGGAGCGCCCGAACGCGGTCGAGGATGGAAGCTGAAGACGATGACGCCTCCGGCTCGATCTCCTCCGCCACCACTCGGATAGCGTCCTCCAGCGCTATCTTCTCGGTGCGCAGCGCCTCAGCCTCACCTTGCAGCCGGGCCACCTTGGCAGTAAGCTCTGCGAATTGGGACATAATCCGATATCGATAATCTACAGAAAGTTAGATCTGAATAATATTTTCACGTCTGACAGAAAAACAAACAAGGAAGAACATACCTCTGAGCTCGTGCACGGCCTGGGCCTCGTTGAGCTTAGCCTGCTCTACCTCCCCGCATAAATCGCGGGTGGTACGCTGGGCTTCCTCCAACTCAGCCTGGCGCTCTACCGCAGCAGCCTCGAGCTCAGCCACTCGGGCCACCAAAGAGTCGGCCTTAGCAACTGCTGAAGATAATTCTTGAATAACCGAGGCTTTGGCCTCAGCATCAGCAGCTAAGTCCTGCAAAAACAAGTCAGATGACAATATGAATCAATGTACCACTCGGTACTTGATATCAACAAGATAAGTAGCTCGGGAAATACCTTGGCTATGTGGCCCATGCGACGATGGAGTGACATGAACTCCTCCAGAGGAGTCAGGGGAGCACCACCACTCATAACGCCGACCGCCGCAGAAGCAATCTCGACCGCCGCAGTCTGGGGCTCCTCCACTGCTGCAATCGGTTCAACCGCAGGAGCATGCTGGGGGCTGCCTTGAGGAACTGGCGGCGGGGCCGGCGACGCCGGTGTAGGACTCGGCGGTGGCGGGGTTGGCTCCCGCTGCGACTCTGGTGGCGGACCCACAGGCTGATCGCTGAGAAGATCAGCCGAGTGGATCGGCACCTCTGGAGTTTGGATTGATGGGGCTTCGGTCTCAACCGCCGACTGAGGCGGAGGACCCGAGAAGGGGACCTCAGACGGCGTGCTACAGGATAAAGCATATATGGATCACTAATAGAAGAACATAAAGGAAATCAAGAGATGATAAGGATACTTACAGAGTAGAAATGCGCATTCTCAGGCGCTTTCCTTTCCGAGTAGGGGAAGGGAGGTCCCTCGGACTTGCAGCACTCAGAGGCATTACTGCAAGGGGAGACTGCTCCGAGCTTGTGATTGGCGGTTGGAGTGACGACTCGGCGACGCCAGCTTCATCTTTTTCCGAGTCAGACGACTCAGAGATAAGGAGTTGGCGGCGGCTTGGCGCATCCCTAAACACGATCCCAGTGGAGATCTTCCGCTTCTTCAGAGCAGGAGCAGCCTTCCCACCACTCGGAGATAGCACATCGGGAGAAGGAGAGGATGACAGAGTGATATCCGAGTCGCGCAGATCACTCTCACTTTCCCCGACTGCTTCTTCAGATCCAACGGCCCTGCGCCGAGCCGGTTGATCCACTCCCTTTGGCATCTCAGGCAAAGGAGGGAGGGATACAAAGGCAGCTCGACCCTGCAAAAATTGGGTTCAGTTCTGAGATTACACCCAATGGGTGGAATTGAAATAAAAACAACAACAGATTGACTAAATACCTCAGGGCGTGGATTTCCCAAGTTGAACGCCGGAGGACAGTCAGTGGTCCTCAGGGAGGTTCCAGTCGCGAAGAATTTGCCAAGCCGAGCGGCGGCTTGGACTTTGTCGACGCGCTCGGGGGCTTCGCGCGTGTTGTCCCCCTCGGCGTAATACTCATACGCCGGGTGAGCCCGCTGCTTGAGTGGCTGGACCCGGCGCAGAACGAAGTTGGCTGCCACTCCGACGGCAGACAACCCATTGTCCTTCAACTGGGAAATAAGACCCAGGAGTTCCCGAACCTGATCCATTTCACTCTCCTTGGGAAGAGCGGTCCAGGATTGGGAGGGAACAGGATGAGAATCAATTTCTGGAGAGATGGCAGGCGAGTGGTTTCCTACGTAAAACCACTCGGACTGCCACCCTTTATTGGAGGTAAGGAAAGGAATGTCAAAATACTCCCGAGTTCGACCCTCGCGGAGTTGGAGTCCGGCGCCCCCGACTACTTGTGGGCAGTCGGTTCGGGGATAAGGTTTAAGAAGAAAAAGATGAAGAAAAAGATTGAAGTGAGGCTCTATCCCAAGATAGGCCTCACAGAGATTGATGAAAATGGCGATATGAAGGATGGAGTTGGGATTCAGTGCGCAGAGACTGATCCCATAGTAATGCAGCAGCCCGCGGAGGAAAGAATGCGCGGGCACGCCAAAGCCACGGAGAAAGAAAGATTCGAACACCACCATATCAGAAGAGTTTGGGGTAGGGAAAGACTCACCGGCGGCGGCGCGCCACTCGGCGGTTTGCTGGTCGGGGAGGATGCCGTCGATGACGTATTGCTCGAGGCGCCTGGTGGTGGTGATGGACTCCCTCCACTCGGCGGCGCGATCCACGGCGACCTCGGCGGTGGCCTTAGCCTTGGACGACCGGGCTCTTGCAGGCGACCTCTCCTTCCGCTTCGGGCCTTCCGTCCTCTTGGGCGCCATGGCGACGAACGGGGCTGAAGAGCGAGGAAGAAAGTTGCGGGAGCGGATCTAGGGTCTGCTCTTGCGCGGGGAAGAGAAGTGGAGCGTCGGGGAAGGCAAATGGCAAGTAAAGGAAGAAGAATGCGGCGGGGATGGCTTATAAAGGAATAAACCGTTCCTCCCGCGCGCGGCGCGGCGCTCGTCTCGGGAACTCAACCGACGCAGGCACGTCCCGTCGCTTTGAATTCAAAGATGCGGTAAGGAGTCGCGATATCTCGTGATATTTCGCCTTCCGTAAAGCAACCGTTAGGGACGCAACGGACTTTGCGGAGTAGTGGGCCTAAATGGGCTGAAATATAGCACGACCTTTCGGTTCTGTTACGATAATAAATTTGTGGGTTCCTGAGCTAGGGTTCAGGGGCAGAAACCACTCGGTCGTGAGGCTAAAATTAGTCGACGACCAGACTTGATTTTGCAATTAATATTGCATCCTTGCAATTGATTTTTTACGTAAGGCATGCGATACTATCGCTAAAATTGACTCAGAAATCTGGGTCAAATGCTGACAAGTATAAATCTTGTGAGAAGATGGCTTACCATATGGTCAAGCTGAGTCGTGGGACACGACTCGGAAGTCATGCCGAGTTCAAAGAACTTGAGGACAAAATCCTTATAAAGGGGAAATAAAAAAAGCCTCTGAAGGAAAAGATTATCTAAAATCCATGTCCAGAGGCATGGGGGCTGAAAAAATCAGTCGGAATTCATGGCTTTCAGAGTCTTGACACGATCATGCTGAGTCGTAACAAGACTCGGGGGCTACACCCAATGGGTGCACCTGGAGGTGCACACCATTGATGGATTAAGTTCAAAAAAAGAGATTCATAATATTTTATTTTTGACCCTCGACCAGAATATTCTATTCTGCTCAAGGCTCGGGGGCTACACCCAATGGGTGCACCTGGAGGTGCACACCATTGAAGATCAAGATACAGAAGGATAAAAGTTGAAGGCCTTTGGCCAATTTCATACTAAAATTGCCCGAAGCCCGGGGGCTAAGTGTATTCACTTCGCTGTCGCGTCGTGAAAAAGAGCACTCCTTCCCCTCACTATGGCTATGATTGAAGAATCGTTTTCAGGAACGTCTGAGCATGCACTCGGATCTTCCTCGAAACCACTCGGATCTTCTTCGAAACCACTCAGAAGAAGTCCTAGACAACTTGGGAGTACTCGGATCATGCAAGAAAAGACGAATCAATTACAGCCAACGATCGGCCAAGAAGTGCTCGGGGGCTACTGTGGGGGATATAGTACCCGGGTACCTCACGAGCAAGCCTGGCAGCCCACCAAAAGGGGGCGGCCCAGCCCACCGTTCTGGACCTGAAGACGTGCGGGACAAGTCGGCGCACGGAGGAAGGATCTGGAAGGAGAAGTTCTAGTTGGAATAGGAATTATTGTAAAGAAGGAAAGGATTCTTAGAGATAGGATCGGATACAAACCGACTTGTAACCCTGCCCCCCGATATATAAGGCGGGCAGGGACCCCCTCCAAAACAACTGAACATATCTGAACCACGACTCGAGCCAACTCGAATCACCAAAACATGCAATACAACACCCCAAAACAGGACGTAGGGTATTACGTCGAGTCGACGGCCCGAACCTGTATAAACCCTTGTGTCTGTCCATCCTAACCATCTTGCTTCCGATCTTTGCGATCTTCCCTGCATTACAAATCACTTCCGTGGGCTACCCCGTGGAAGACTGCCAGAGATAATATCACCGACACAGGCGATTTCCTGTAGTGAACTCTGGCAAGTTCTCTTTTGGGTTAGTGATTCCATGAGAGAACATCCCAGCTGTTACTAAAGTTACACATAAGGAAGTAAGGAAGTGCATAAAGGGCCAGTAACGCGTAGCCAAAACAACTCCAAAAGGACGTGAACTCGCTCCTGGCTGAAATAAACTTTAATATACATGAGAACATTATATTACCTCTGTGTGCTACTCTTGTTGTTCTTATGCATAAACCTGAAGAGGAGGATGCTACTGTACATGGGGATGAACTGCAGCAGTTGGATCAAGAGGATCGGACCAATAAGACATCAAGACCAACCTTGATAGTTCGGATGGTCAGTTTGGACAACCGGTTCCGACAACCGCCAGATCAATTTTGAATTGAACATAACTAGTGATTCCTGAAGGCTCTGGAGCCCCCAAATACTTGATGGATCACTTAACAAGTCTATTTTCCAACACAATAAACCGCATGTTCATTGGACTTTCCAATCAAGAGTTATGATCAATTTGGTGCCCCAACGCTGTCAAGTGCTTCAACTTCTTGTGCAAGTCTATACCAATCTGTCATTATACATGGCGCTTATGATACATGGTTGGAACACTTATGGTGTCCACTTTCCAACGCAACAAGCGGTGCATCATTTGGACTTTCTAATATAGAATAACATCCAATTTACTAAAGTCTATGCTGAATGTGCTGGAGGCTAGGAGACACACGAAACCTGAGGGTCAGTTCGTGAATGCTTTCAACCTTTAGTGTTTCACCTCCCAACTTGGTGGCTTCAGTTTATACGTATCTAGGATGGTTTTTCCTAGTATAAATAGCAGACATATGTACTACTGAAAATATGAGTTGAATATTGATGAAAATATAGCTTCTAGGGTGTATGTTCTGTTCTAGACTCAGGGGTAAATCCACAAAGGAGAGGCAGCAGCGGGATGATGATGACAACAAGATCGAGGAGATGGAGATAATGACCATGAAGAGAAGATATGGCAACGGTTCCATTTGCCGTACTCGATCAAAGGCAAAGGTTAAGGACAGAAACAAAACCATCTGGAGCATTTAAAAATGAAAACACAAGCGGGCAACATTCGACGAATCAAGTTGTTACAAGCAAACCACAATGGATTACAAAAGGCAACATCGAGTTGCATGGACAAGCATTGACACTTCGATTTCTCGCATGAAGGATCATGAGTCCACAACAATGAAAAGGTATATGACAAAGTCAAGATCTATGACTTTAAATGAAGTGCTTTATGGGAGGTAACCCGATCCTTTTATCTTTTATATATAAAATGACGGTCCGTATTGTGCCCTTCAAGATGTCACCTACACCTAGTAATATCATCTCAGTCAAGAAACACTACATCACTGATGACCGGTCCTAGCAAACCAACAAACCGGTTTGCACTTCAAGAAATGCTGATGCCTATCGCCCATATTATCTTTTTGTTGTTTTCTTAAAAAATGATAAAAAGCTGGGCTCACGCGCCTAGTTTGGAGCCGGCGCCCTATGCATGCACAAGCACTTGGAGCCAGTATAATTGATCTCTCATGCTTATCTGATGGCTTAGGTGGTGATGGCGGAATTGCCTGAAATCAGTTGATATTGTGCTCTTCAAGATGTTGTGATGGATAAACTGCATTATGTGTGTCCTATTCAATTTTTGTTGCAGTTTTCTCCTGATGCGCTTGAGTCAATATAATTAGGTTTGAAATATATGTATGCCCGCTACTGGGCACACAATGCATGCTCGCTCGCACACTTTTATTGATTAACCACGCGAAAGTTGTTTTTTGTTATGGAAATAAACTCCATGCAGTAAAAATGTATGTTGTCACATATCGAGGGACATGTCTATTTGTGCTATATATAAATCCGAAGAGTTCCTCCAGGTATGATGGCCAATATTTCTAGCTAATGATCAATTTGAAGACAAGACACAGGACGTTGGAGGCAACAATTGAGAGTTTGGACGAAATCAAAAGCATGGCCGTCCTTGGTTCACAGGTGAAGGAGCAATGCAGGAACGTTCACAAGGCTGGCGGATTCATTGGTTCAAGGGTGGAGGAGCATTGCAGGAACGTCCACAATTGTGTGGTCAGGTGCCAGACCCTTCGAGAGGCCGGCCTGCACACTGCTACTACCTCCACGAGCAGCGCCACCGATGTAGCAATAATTTCATTTCTTCTGGATTATATGGCAAACGCCAGCATCAGCTGCCTCCGATCCGGGGTTTGATCTGACCCATTGCTTTCCTGATCGATCTCCTGGTCCTGGAGCAGCAAGAGTTCCTCTTTGACTAAATCTTTTGAATAGCATATCTTTAGGTGATAAATCTTTGGATGATTGTTGTGGTCCTCTTTGACGCAACGATGGAAAAATTGCATAGTCATTTTTTATGTTTTTTTTTCTTTTTGAACGTTGTAGATTGCCACATGTTGGGAAACCCAAATTAGTCAGTTATATGTTGTGCTTTATTAAATTTACTGATGAATACAGTTTAATAAACTAAGCACTGTTGCATTGATTCAAAACTATGCTTGTGCTGTTTTTCTGTGGTCTTTTCTCTCTGCAGCAGGCAATTTGTTTCGTTCTTTCTTTTCCAGTCTTTCATGTCTCTTTTAATATTTTTAAATCGTTTATGTTATCGACTTATCGTGAAACTGAATCCAGTTGCTTCACCCCAAGAAACCCCACGCCCATGTGTTTCTTTTTCGGCTCAGTACTACATAATTATTGCTCAGAAATACACCTGTAGTAAGTTTGTCCATCACAAGCTACGATATGGTCCAGCCTCTCGAAGATGGGTAGGATGTGCTGATGTGCATTGGTGTGCGTTCATGGAAATGAGGTTGCATTGCATATATACGCATCTAAAGGAAAAAACATATTGCTTTTTGCTCTAGAACATAACAGAGAATATTTCTGTTATTGTCCAGAGCTCTTTTTACAATGCTTAAAAAGTAAGAGGTATAGGTACCTCTAGGTACTCCAATTTGTTTCCACCATCTGAATTCTCGGAATGGACGGTTCTCATTATTCCCAAGCATTCTAAAATTTCTCTATTGTCCAAAGGGAGAAAAGGCTGTTGAGGAATCAGTAATTTTGTTGTCAGTAAACGACTTGTGGTTGAATTCTACAATGTTTGTTTGCCAGATTTGGCAGTTGCTACAGCTCATCGCTGGTCAAAGAGTCCACGAGCAGTGACACGGTTTTTTCCCAGTAGCATGACGATGTTCGGCGAGATTCATTCACCATCTGCATGACTTTCCATGCAAGATCACCAAACAAAGGTGCATGTCATGCAATCCGTTAACATATCATGTCTACATGCTACTAGCTAGTTCTTATGCTATTGTCATTTTTCGTTTTTTTTTCTAATTGTGTTTGCTATGACTACTAATTGAGTATGCACGCAGATGCAAAAGGTTGGAACAATATTATGAGACTTGCTAACTGAAGCTTGTAGAACAAAAAGATCATCAGCGACGGTCACGGTACACATGGGATTCCATCGTCTCATGCTTATGTGATGGATAAGTTGGTGAACTAGTGATAAATCAACTAATTTCATATTTTACTAACCAAAAAAAATTGAGAAGTTGAGAAGGCGATGGATCATCCCATCCCTCAAACCAAAGATCCCTAAGTGAACTAATGATCAAACAGAAGGTGCAGAGAAAGCATATCACACGGAGAAAAAACACTGAAGAATGCAAAGAGTTTCAGTAGTTTTCTTTTGTGGCCCTAGTTTCAGTGTTCTCACAAAAAAGGTGAAAAGTGTGAAACTGTGTGTCCTATTCATTTTTCGGGACAGTTTTCTGCTGATGCGCTTGAGTCAGTTAGATCTGAAATATGCCCACTGCGGAACTCGCCGAGGTCATGGCCAGCCCCCTTGACGGTCTCTTCACGCAGAGGCTGACGACCGTGGCAACGGAGGAACTCGCCGTTCTCCAGGGTTGCGTCCAACAATGTCCGACAACCGAGGAGGACGACACCAGACTGATGGCTGGCACCGCAAACATGACGTTCAGTTCTCGCCACGCCTTCCACAAGCTACAGACCACCGGACTTCACACCCCCGATGTGATCATCTTTCTCGAGGACCCCGTGACAGTGCTCACAGTACGAGTCCTCAAGTGGGCGTATGTTTTTCTCATAGAAGATAGCTCGCAAACTCATCCCTCCAGTCACAATTCTACCACTTTCGGTTAATGACCTAGATGGTTCGAGCTGCCACTACCGCAAACAACTGGGCCCTCTACAATCCTGCATCGAGCTACTTCGCCAAGCTCTCTCCCCGGACTAACTCTGTCTCCCTCTTGCTCCCCTTGTATTTCTTACCGGCTAGTCCGGCTTGTAACCTGTAAAGGATACGTTCGTGCAATGAATCAGTAGGTGGGGATCTTCCCCCGATATTGTTCGAAAAAAATGCCTGCTGCTAGACAAACAATATAATGCAAGCCCGCTCACACAATCGGCAAAAAATAATACACTCGGCAAAGCCTTCACTGAGTGTAACACTCGGCAAAGGGCACTCGGCTACTAGAGACTCAGCAAAGGTCGTCTTTGCCGAGCGTCCTTTTTCAGACACGAACAGTTTGCCGTGTGTTAAAGTAGACACTCGGCGAACATTTCTAAAAAAAATTAAAAAAAATCGTTCGGCCAGCATGGCCGGCCGGCCACCTCTACCCACCGTGCCCCCACTTGTAGAGGAGAGGCATGAGAGGGTCTGCCGCTAGCGCTGCGCCCGTCGTCACCTCTCTGCGCAGCCGTGCCGCTCTGCCATGGCCGCGGCTGGCCTCGGCGTCCGGCCAGCCTGCCAGCGCCCCACCGCCTAGGTCCGCGCGTGCTGAGCGGCCGCGGGGCCGGGGCGCTGCCTCCGCGTGTCGTGCCGCGTCGCTATGGCAGCGCCGCCTCCGAGCGCTGCTCGTCGGGGTCAGGCCGTGGGGAGGGAAGGGGGTGTCGCCCGTCGGGGCCAGGCCACGGGAAGAGGGGGCGCCACGGCCTTCTGGGCTAGGCCACGGGAAGGGAAGGGGGTGCCGCCCGTCGGGTCCAGGCCCTGGCCGCCGCGTGCCCGGCCGCCTCCGCACGCCAGGCCGCCGATGCGCCGCCGACGGTAGAGGAGGGGGGCCGGCCGCCGTGCGCCCCCACTGCCGCACTACTGCCGGGAGAGGAGAGGGAGGGGGCCACGCCGCGCCGCCGCCGCGTCACGGGAGGGAGGAAGGTCGGCCGGCCTTATCCAGCTAAGGGAGGGAGAGAGAGGGGGGGGGGAGGGATCCAGGTGAGGGAGTAACCAATGAGAGATCACCATTTCAGTGACGCGGATTGATGACGTGGACATGTGTGTTTCTTTGATTGCCTTCCAATACTGTTTAACGTAGCCAAACGAGCTCAAATACAAAAGTTGTAAACTACAAACGTGTACGTCTTTTTGAGATGTGCAACTTTGATATAGAGCTTATTTACATCCGAAGTCATTTGAAATTTTGAAAATTTTAAAATTTAAAATCCGATTGCTTATAATGTTTTTCTTAAGTACTAAACTGTCTGAAATACAAAACTTTTGAACTACAAAGTTTCATATTTCATTTAGATGGAGAACTTTAGTGTAGAATTTATTTACATCCAAGATCATTTGATGTTTTAAAATTTATAATTTCAAATTAGATAACTTATAATAAAATTTTTGAAACATTAAATAATGTTAAATACAAAAATTGTAAACTACAAAGTTTTATAATTCATCGAGTTGTACGACTTTGGTTTAAAGTTTTTTTCCATATGAGATCATATAAAAGAGTTTGTATTCAAAAAATATATTGACTAACTCTCTCACATAGAATAACACATATACTTTATATGAGATGTTTAAATTTTGTAAACATCGTTATGATAAAATGTGTGAAATCTTCTCAAAATATTGTCATATCCTTCACGTGTGACACCATCATATCACGCAAAATCTCATGATTTTTAGAATTTAAAAACCTCTCATATTTGTTGAGCGTCACAAAAATAGACTCGGCAAAGAAGCGCTTTGCCGAGTGTCAAAAAATACACTCGGCAAACATCCATCTTTGCCGAGTATTTTTTTTTACACTCGACAAAGCGCTTGTTTTCCGAGTGTTTTAATTTTGCCGAGTGTCTGAAAAAATACACTCGGCAAAGATTTGACACTCGGCAACTTCGTGTGATACTAGCGGATGAGGGGGGGGGGGGGGGGGGGGGCGCAAAGCCAGCAGTCGGCTTTGAATACAAAAAGAAAAGCACAAAATAAACTAAAGATCCTTTCATATGTAATCAAAATCTTAATGACGCTCATGTCACTTTGTGTGCACAAATTTTGCAGATTTTTAGTAAAAGGTTTGTCATCCATATCAAGAGAAGGTTCTGCACTGAATGAAACTGAACTCTGACTACAACATTCAGTATGAAGCTGCTTCTTTGACAACCCTCTCAAAAACACAAAATCGATGCTAAGTGTCAGATTATTATTTTTCAGGAAAGGAAAGCAACATAGGCTCAGCATAATTTTAGTTCTATGTATCTGCATCAAACAATAACAAACAGTCACTGGAATATGCCTGAACAAATTAAACCGAAGTAAGGAAGTACAGATTTTAGTTTTCCATGCAAGATCACCAAAGAAAGGCGCATGTCATGCAATCCGTTCACGTATCATGTCAAACTACATGCTACTGGCTAGTTCTTATGCTATTGTCATTTTTTCTTTTTTTCCTAATTGTGTTTTTTATGACTACTAATTCAGTCTGCACGCAAATGCAAAAGGTTGGAACAATACTATGAGACTTGCTAACTGAAGCTTGTAGAACAAAAAGATCAAAATCAGGGGCATTTATTGACTACTACGTCCTGCACAGTCGTGTGAACGATCACCAGGGACGGTCACGGTACACATGGGACTCCATCATCTCTCATGCTTATGTGATGGATAAGGTGGTGAACTAGTGATAAATCAACTAATTTCGGCGAGATTCATTCACCATCTGTATGATTTTTCATGCAAGATCATCAAAGAAAGATGCATGTCATGCAATCCGTTCACGTATCATGTCAAACAACATGCTACTGGCTAGTTCTCAAGCCATTGTCATTTTTCTCTTTTTTTTCTTGTTACTCGACTCTGTTATGACTACTGATTTCGGTGCAGTTTTCTCCTGATGCATGGTGCCATCCTGATGTATGCGTTTGAGTCAATTAGGCCTGAAACATTAACCGCTACTGGACACAAAATTGATGCCCATCTAATGGCCAACTTAACCCACTTTGTGTGATACTAACTGATTCCTAGCTTGTCTGCATACTTGGTCGTCTCACCACTCACACTTTTCTTTCTCAAACATGAGATAGGAAACCTTCAAGCAGGAAAAATGTGTGACATACGTGTGTTAAATATAGTCTAAGCCCTCCATGTATATATCATGACAAATGTTCGAGGTAATTATTGGTAGAGGAAAGAATTAGACTTTATTATAGTAGATACAGAGACGAGGAAAGAATGAGAGTTTGGAGGAAGCCAAAGAAATAAAAAATTTCAACTTTCTCGGCCGGAAGCACAACGGTTGAGGGCGAGACACAACTAGCATTCCATTTGGCCTTCCGCCGTGTCATGTCATTCGCGCTTGTCTTGAAGCAGCCAGGGCGCATCCGCTTTTTCAAGCTCATGCACCACATGGCTTGGGCACCCATGGTGCGCAGGGAGCGGGGATTCAGTAACTTGTCTTCGTGACGGCACGTCGTAGCTTTAGGCCAGTCATCCACCATGCAAATGCATCCTACGGCCAGAATCATCAGCAAGTAAAATCCAATCTCCTCCATGACTTTCCCCCATCGACAGAATGGAGAGGCACGACTGCACGAGCGCACATTCTCCCACATGCCACGCCGCTCTCACACGCGCCGGCGTGCTGGACGATAAACTCTATAGAGGTAGTATGCCATGAATGAGACATGTAATACACGAGAAAATATTGAGCCAAATGTGCATCCGCAAATTAACTTTAAAGCTGGACAATTGAAAAAAAAGGTCAAGCCAAAATTTCAAGGAGAAAAATAAAATTGGCTTGCTAATTTAAACAAGGGGAAGCACAAGCCAACTAAATCTAACCCACCAAAAAAAAAAGGAGGAACAAAGGTATCTTTCAAACTCGCAATATCGATATTTCTACTTGTTAGATGCATTTTATTTCATTGACAGCAACAGTAGCAAAATGATGGCATACAACCCAAAAAGTGGACAACTGAAGACAGCAACAAAGGATATATAAATTGTCAAGGTTCGAGAGTACAATGTTATTGGTAGCTTTACCCAACTCGTGACAGCACCAATTGTAAGTTTTACCCAACTTGTGACAACTCCAATTTGTGGTGATGATATTTTTCATGAGAATACAATCTATTCTAGCATGTGCTAGTTGGGTAGTATTTCGTACAGTGTTAGGCCCCGTTTGGTTTCTCGTGCTAAAGTTTAGCACCTATCACATCGAAACAAAGTACATAGGCATGAAGTACTAAATATAAACTAAAAAAATAACTAATTACACAGATAACGACTATTTTACGAGGCGAAATTTTTAAGCCTAATTAGTCTATGATTTGACAATGTGGTGCTACAGTAAACATGTGCTAATGACGGATTAATTAAACTTAATTAATTTGTCTCGTGGAGTACTAATAGAATCTGCAATTTGTTTTTTTATTGGTAATCCAAAATCCTTTCCGATATCCCTCTTACATATCAATGTGACACCTACTAAAGTTTAGCACCAGGATCCAAACACAGTCTAAGTATAGTATTTTGTGGGCCAACTATAGTATTTTGCGGCCTAATTGTACAAGTCTAAGTGGTCATGCTTATAATGATTTAGTGGTAGCACTTGTTGCATCAGAATGACAATTTGAGTGATTCAAAAACGCCATGTATTGTTGTTGTACTCTTGATGCATTTTGAATGATTCAATAAACGATAAAAAGCCTGGCTCACGCCTAGCTTGGCATATGTGTGGCTTGGTTCATCTACCGGTCACAACTCACAACCCATAAGGCATCTCATGCAATTAATTGTGTTGCCGCTAATCAGAAATGTGTGGTTGGATACTACAAATGCTCATTCATGTACGTAGCACGACCATGCATGTTCATCGAGTTTCATGCACCATGCATGATTTTGCATGCAAGAGCCCCCTTGTTCTGGTATCCAACAGCAGATCCTTCTCACCCTGCATCCTGTGTTGACCCAAATAAAGTTTAGAGCCGGCGCCCACAAGCACTTGCTTGATCCGAGAATGAAATAGTTTCAGTAATTTTCTTTTGTGGCACTAGTTTCAGTGCTCTCACACAAAAGGTGAAAAGTGTGGAGCTGTGAAGACCTTTAATGGAACCCCCCAAAAAAAGATGATGCCCGCTACTGGGCACACAACAAATGCATGCTCGGTCACACTCTTTTACTGATTAACCATGCGAATGTTGTTTTTTATGATTAAAATAAACCTCATGCAGTAAAATGCATGCTGTACGTGTGACATATTGGCTGGCTTGTCTATTATTATATATAGATCCAGAGTCTCTCCTTGTATGATGGCCAATATTCTAACTAATAATGATTAGAAGCCAAGACACTTAAGTTGACCTCAGCTACAGCAGATATAGAGAGGTTGGACTGGAGGCATACATGAGACTTTGGAGGAAACCAATGAGACAGTCTCTCTTGCTCGTGATAAACGGTGGTGCTCCTCGGCGGCGGCGGCGGCGGCGGCGGGCTGGTTCTGGTTCTCGGGCTCCTCCTCCAGCGGCGGTGCTTCGGCTTCCTCGACGCCGGCGCCTTCCTGGCTGCCGATCACCTCCTCCGCGCCATCCTCGAGGGGCCGTCCCTTCAGCCCTCGCCATCCACGCCCTCCGCGATGCCCAAGACCTCCACGTCGCGCGTCGCCGCGTCGCCGGCGACGTCGTCCGAATCGGACCCGAGGAACCACCGCCGGATCCTCGCCAGCAAGGGCTCCGGTGGCGGAGTTGCGGAAGGGGACGGGCTCGGGCTCAGGAAACGCGGCCGCGACCGCTTCTTGCTGGCGAGATTCTTCTTTCGCCCAGCCATGGCGGCTTGCTTCTTGGAGAAGGGAGCTCGCCTGGCTTCTTCTAGGAAAGGATCCGGGGGAGGGGAGGGGAAGGCGGCGATGTGCTTCGGGAAGGGGAAGAAAGACGATGGGGAGGGAAGTGGACGGTGGGGGTTCTTGCTAGGATGGGGAGGGGGACATGCGGGGGCGAACTATGTGAAGGCCCGGCCATCTGCCTTGATCTTCTTGTGCCAACCGACCTCACGCCGTCCGGCGAGAGACAACCGACCTTTTTTTTTCACTAATTGCAGCAGCTTATGTACTAGCGCTACTACTTCTTCTCCTTTTTTTTTCTTTTCTTCTTCTTCTCACGAGACATACATACTAGTAGTACTTGATGGGTGGTGAACCGTGCATTGCCTGGTTACCAGAGCCCACCACCACCACCATGAATGTTTGTCCATGCATGTCATCTTGGCAAGCCAAGTCGAGCTTTACATTTGGTAATAACAATAATTTTTTTTATTAACTTGTTCCTCGCCCTCACTGCTGCGCAACAAAACTCCGGCCACCACCCGCAATGTCGTCTTCGCCTGCTGCTTCGTTCTTGCGTACCCCGCCGACGCTGCCGCCATGGCACGCATGTCGGCGTCCTTCCCTTACAATCCACCCGGCCAATGTGCTGATGGGTAGGAATGTGCTCAGCAATACACCTGTAGTAATTAACTTTGGAGCAAATTCTGTATATGCCATTGGAAATTACAACTCATCCCTTACGTGCCATTGGAAAATAGCTCATCCCTTCTATGCCATTGGTTGTATTTTGTCATCACGTATGTGCCACTGCCGTTAAAATTCGGCGCAAGACGGCGTTAACATGGGCTACTTCGGACATTTTTACCCCTCCCAGGCCTTCTTTCCTCTCCCCGCATCGAACCGATCTCCCACAACCGAGACCGACGCCCCCGAAAAAACGATGCCCAGCCCTCGACCTCGACCATGGAACCCTAGCCGCCGCCCCCTTTGTCCACCAAAAATGGGCCAGATCTTGCGGCGTAGCAAGGCGCGGGCACGGGGAATCGGACCGATGGGGAGCTAGGGCGCGGGCCCCCTCGGTGCGGCGGGACGCGTGGCCTTGCGTGGCCGTCGGCGCTGAGGTCGGGCGGCGCGGCCCTCGCGCGGCTGGGCGGCGCTGCGGCCGGACGGCGCGCCCATCGGGCGCGGCCAAGGACCCCAGGCAAGGGCGCCGGCGCAAGCATCGCCTCGGGCAAGGGCACCGATGGGGACAGCAGCACCAGACCATCCGGATTGGCTTCCAGCAGGGTGAGCCACGTTTCTTGTCGGTGATATTATCTCCGGCAGTCTTCCACGGGGTAGCCCACGGAAGTGATTTGTATGCAGGGAAGATCGCAAAGATCGGAAGCAAGATGGTTAGGATGGACAGACACAAGGGTTTATACAGGTTCGGGCCGTCGACTCGACGTAATACCCTACGTCCTGTTTTGGGGTGTTTGTATTGCGTGGATTGTGTGTTGAGAGATTTCGTGGTGAGATGATTTGTTTTGGAGGGGGTCCCTGCCCGCCTTATATATCGGGGGGCAAGGTTACAAGTCGGTTTGTTGCCGATCCTATCTCTAAGAATCCTTTCCTTCTTTACAAAAACTCCTATTCAAACTAGAACTCAACCTTCCAGATCCTTCCTTCGTGCGCCGACTTGTCCCGCACGTCATCAGGTCCAGAACGGTGGGCTGGGCCGCCCCCTTTTGGTGGGCTGCCAGGCTTGCTCGTGAGGTACCCGGGTACTATATCCCCCACAGTAGCCCCCGAGCACTTCTTGGCCGATCGTTGGCTGTAATTGATCTGTCTTTTCTTGCATGATCCGAGTGCTCTCAAATTGTCTAAGATCTCATCCGAGTGGTTTCGAAGAAGATCCGAGTGGTTTCGAGGAAGATCCGAGTGCTTGCTCAAACGTTCCTGAAAACGATTCTTCAATTGTAGCCATAGTGAGGGGAAGAAGTGCTCTTTTTCATAACGCGACAGCGAAGTGAATACACTTAGCCCCCGAGCTTTGGGCAATTTTAGTATGAAATTGGCCAAGGGTCTTCAACTTTTCTCCGTCGATATCTTGATCTTCAATGGTGTGCACCTCCAGGTGCACCCATTGGGTGTAGCCCCCGAGCCTTGAGCAGAATAGAATATTCTGGTCGAGGGTCAAAAATAAAATATTATGAATTTCTTCTTGAACTTAATCCATCAATGGTGTGCACCTCCAGGTGCACCCATTGGGTGTAGCCCCCGAGTCTTGATTCGACTCGGCACGATCGTGTCAAGACTCTGAAAGCCGTGGATCCTGACTGAACTTTTCAGCCCCCATGCCTCTGGGCATGGATTTCGGATAATCTTCTCCTTCTGGGGCTTTTTTGTTCCCCTTCTTAAGGATTCTGTTCTCAAGTTCTTTGAACTCGGCGTGACTCCCGAGTCGTGTCCCACGACCCAGCTTGACCATATGGTAAGCCACCTTCTCACAAGATTTATACTTGTCAGCACTTGACCCAGACTTCTGAGCGAATTTAGCGATAGTATCGCATGCCTTACGTAAAAATCAACTGCAAGGTTGCAATATTAATTGCAAAAGCGAGTCTGGCCGTCGACTAATTTTAACCTCACGACCGAGTGGTTTATGCTCCTGAACACTAGCTCAGGAACCCACATATTTGTTAATTTGACAAAACTGAAAGGTCGTGCCATATTTCAGCCCATTTAGGCCCATTAATCCTGTAAAGTCCGTTGTTTCCTAGGGAAACTAACGGTTGCCTTATTGAAGCCAAAATATCGCGAGATATCGCGACTCCATACCGCATCTTTGAATTCAAAGCGACGGGACGTGCCTGCGTCGGTTGAGTTCCCGAGACACGCATCGCGCCGCGCGCGGGAGGGACGGTTCATTCCATTATAAGCCATCCCCGCCGCAATCTTCTTCCTTTCCTCGCCATTTGCCTTCTCAGCGCCCAAGTTCTCCTCCACGCTCGAGCGCAAACCCTAGATCCATTTTCGCAACCTCCATCCTTCAATCCTCAGCCCCCGCTTGCAGCCATGGCGCCGAAGAGGAAGGAAGCCCCGAAGCGGAAGGAGAAGTCGCCAAGAAGGGCTCGGTCAGTCAGGGCCAAGGCCGTCGTCGACGTCACCGTGGATCGCGCCGCCGAGTGGAGGGAGTCCATCACCACCACCAGGCGCCTCGAGCAGCACGTCATCGACGGCATCCTCCCAGACCAGCAAACCGCCGAGTGGCGCGCAGCCTCCGGTGAGTCTTTCCCCACCCCAAATTCCTCTTATTTGGTGGTGTTTGAATCTTTTCTTCTGCGCGGATTTGGTGTTCCTGCACATCCCTTTCTCCGCGGCGTTCTTCATTTTTCTGGGATCAGTCTCTGCGCACTGAATCCCAATTCCATTCTTCACATCGCCATCTTCATCAACCTCTGTGAGGCCTATCTTGGGATAGAGCCTCACTTCAATCTTTTTCTCCATCTTTTCCTGTTGAAACCTTATCCTGGAACCGAGTGCCCGCGAGTAGTCGGAGGCGCCGGGCTCCAGCTCGTCGAACCCAGGAGTACTTTGACATCCCTTTCCCTACTTCTAATAAAGGGTGGCAGTTCGAGTGGTTTTACGTAGGAAACCACTCGCCTGCCATCTCTCCTGAAATTGATGCTCGTCCTGTCCCCTCCAAGTCCTGGAGCGCTCTCCCCAAGGAAAGTGACATGGACGAAGTTCGGGAGCTGCTGGGCTTCATAGCCCAGCTGAAGGACAGAGGGTTGACTGCCGTTGGAGTGGCAGCCAACTTCGTGCTGCGCCGGATCCAGCCCCTCAAGCAGCGGGCTCATCCGGCGTATGAGTACTACGCCGAGGGGGACAACACGCGTGAAGCCCCTGAGCGTGTTGACAAGGGCCAAGCCGCAACTCGGCTTGGCAAATTCTTTGCGACAGGGACTTCCCTGCGGACTTCTAATGGTCCTCCGGCGTACAACTTGTCGAATCCACGCCCTGAGGTACTGAACCAAACTGTTGCTGTTTTATATTTTCAATTCCACCCATTGGGTGTAATCTCAGTAAAGAACTGAACCCAACTTTTGCAGGGTCGAGCTGCTTTTGTGTCTATCCCTCCTTTGCCTGAGATGCCGAAGGGAGTGGATCAGCCGGCTCCGCGCAGAGCCGGTGCTGTTGAAGAAGCACTCGGAGGAAGCGAGAGTGACCTGCATGACTCAGATATCAGTCTGTCGTCCTCGCCTTCTCCAGACGTGCTGTCTCCGAGTGGTGGGAAGGCTGCCCCTGTCCCGAAGAAGCGGAAGATTTCTGTTTCAACGGGGATCGTGATTGGGGATGCGCCGAGCCGTCGCCAACTCATCCTCACCGAGTCGTCTGACTCGGATGATGACGAAGCTGGTGGTGCCGGGTCTTCAATCCTGCCCCCAATTATCAGCTCGGAGCAGTCGCCCCTTGCCATAGTACCTTTGAGTACTGCAAGTCCGAGAGACCTTCCTTCCCCCACTCGGAGAGGAAAGCGCCCGAGAATGCGCGTATCTACTCTGTAAGTAATATTGTCAACCTTTAATTGACTTTTATGTTTTTCTGTAATTAATCCTTGTTTGATTTATCCTGCAGCACGCCGTCTGAGATCCCCTTCGCGGGTTCTGCGCCGCAACCAGTCGCGCGAGACAGAGATCCCAACAATCCAAGTGCCAGAGGTATCGTCCCACTCGGCTGATCCTCTTAGTGATCAGCCTGTGGGGCCGCCACCAGAGTCGCTGCGTGCACCAACCCCACCTCCGCCGAGTCCTGCGCCAGCGTCGCCGACCATACTGCCAGCTCCGCAGGGCAGCCCCCAGCCTGCTCCTATGGTTGAGCAGACTGCTGCGATGGAGGAGCCCCAAGCTGCAGAGGTCGAAGTCGCTCCAGCGGCGGTCGTCGCTCCAGGTGGTGGTGCTCCTATGACTCCTCTGGCAGAGTTCATGTCACTCCATCGTCGTATGGGCCAAATAGCTGAGGTATTTCCTGAGCCACTTTTCTTGTTTAGGTTGAGTACCGAGTGGTACATTTATTTGTTGTGTCATCTGACTATCTTTTGCAGGACTTAGCTGCTGATGCCGAGGCGAAAACCTCGACGATTCAAGAGCTTTCTTCTGCAGTCGCTAAGGCCGACTCCTTGGTGGCCCGAGTGGTTGAACTTGAAGCCGCTGCGTCCCAACAGCAAGCTGAGTTGGAGGAAGCCCGGTGCACCCATCGCGATCTTCGCGGAGAGGTTGAGCAGGCTAAGCTCAACGAAGCCCAGGCCGCACAGGAGCTTAGAGGTATGTTATTCTCTTGTTGCTTTTATGTCAGACGTGAATATATTATCCAGATCTAACTTTCTGTAGATTATCGGTACCGCATTATGGCCCAATTTGCAGAGCTTACTGCCAAGGTGGCTCGGCTGGAGGGCGAGGCGGAGGCATTGCATGCCGAGAAGAGCGCGCATGGAAGATGCAGTCCGAGTGGTGGCGGAGGAGATCGAGCTGGAGGCAGCATCGTCTTCAGCTTCTATCCTCGACCGCGTTCGAGCACTGCCACGCTTCTTTCGGCGACAGCTTTGCTCCATCAGCCAAGCCAGTTGCGGGCATGTCCTGGCGGTCCTCAAGTCTCTGTTCCCAGCATCGGATCTGGAGCCACTCGGCAGTGGATACGCTGCCGGCACCTCTGAAGATGATGTGAGCAGACTGCTCCTTGAAGTCGAGCCGATCGCCAATGTCCTGTCCAAGGACGTTGTCGATGACTCTGATGATGCGGCCCCCTCTGGTGTTGGTGACCCTGCAGTGTAATTTTCATAGAGTATTTGTAGTATCTGGTAGAAGTAGTACTTTTGAACAATTGTTTAAGCTTTTGTGATTGTATATAAGTTTTTATGGGACTACTACTCCCTTTCTTTCTGCGCTGGCCTTAATTTCTGAGTGGTTGACCTGTTACAGAGTAGATTAGCCTCGTTGGTCTCAGTCTCATGCCGCAGAGTCTTTGTCGTGCATTTAGAGCTTTGACTTGGCGAGTACTTTCCCCCTCAATTTAAAGTTTGTGCCACTCGTACTTTATGTGCGTGACGCGAAAGAGGAAATTCGAGTAGTAGATATAGATGGGAGATGAAATCAACTTTATTGATAACTCATATTATAAAACTGCCGAGTCGTGACTGGGGATGATTATCCTCCAAAATCACTCGGGAAAACATGTCTTAATGAACAAAAAAGATGAATACATAACTGAATCAGGCGTAGAAATGTTGTAGGTGCTCGATGTTCCATGGATTAGGAATGTCTACGCCATCTTCCGTCATGAGGCGATATGAGCCTAGGCGACTCACTGACTTGATGATGTATGGCCCCTCCCAAGGGGACGCAAGCTTGTGCGCGCCCTAAGTGTCTTGCTTCCTCCTCAGAACCAAGTCGCCTGCTTCAAAAGCTCTCTGCTTGACAGTTTGATCATGATACCGTCGCAGGACCTGAGCATAACGTGCGGCTTGGATCTGGGCAGCCAATCTCTTCTCCTCGATGCTATCGAGATCTTCAATGCGCGCCACTTGCGCGTCGTATTCATCATAGAACTCCACTCGGGGTGAGCCGTATGCGATGTCTGTTGGTAGAATAGCTTCCGAGCCGTAAACCAGAAAGAACGGGGTTTGCTTCATGGCACGACTCGGCTGGGTCCGCAGCCCCCAGACTACAGCTGGTAACTCCTTGATCCATCGTCCATCGTACTGCTTCAGCTTCTTGAATATCCGAGCTCTGAGTGCCTTGATTATTTCGCCATTGGCTCTTTCAACCTGGCCATTGGCCCTTGGGTGCGCCACAGATACGGGGCATAGCTTGATGCTCCTCTCGTTGCACCAGTCTTTAAACTCCTGCGCCACGAAGTTCGTACCATTATCTGTAATGATACGATTTGGGACTCCGAAGCGGTGGGTGATGTCGGTGAAGAACTCAATGGTCTTGGCTGCCGTGTGCTTTTTGACTGGTTTCACCTCGATCTACCTGGTGAACTTGTCAATAGCCACTAAGACATGGTCAAAACCACCAGGAGCCTTCTTGAATGGACCAATCATGTCCAAGCACCAACACGCGAAGGGCCAGGACATTGGTATAGTCTGCAGCTGTTGAGCTGGTGCGTGTATTTGCCTTGCAAAATACTGACACCCTTTGCAGCGCCGCACAATATTTTCTGCGTCTGCTACAGCAGTCGGCCAGTAGAAACCAGACCGGAAGGCTTTACCAACAATGGTTCTAGCCCCGGCGTGATTACCACAGATTCCTTTGTGTATGTCTGTCAAGAGCTCAACACCCTCTGCGCGACTCACGCACTTCTTGGTGATGGCCGTGATCTTCTCACGATTTGCCTCGATGCCGCGGTTGCTGACCATGAAGCCGAGTAGTTTACCTGAGGGTACTCCGAAGACACACTTTTCCGGGCTGAGCTTCCACTGGAATTTGCGTACGCGTTCGAAGACCTTTGTCAGGTTCTCTATCATGTCCTCAGGGTTCATGATCTTAACCACGATGTCGTCGATGTAGGCTTCTACTATGTCTGGAATCAGTTGATCCAGACATGCTTGGATTGTCCTCTGATAAGTTGCGCCTGCATTCTTCAGACCGAAGGCCATTGTATTGTAACAAAAGGCACCGAACGGCGTGATGAACGCGGTCTTTATCTGATCTTCCAATTTTAGGCCTATCTGATGATAGCCTGAATAGCAATCAGAAAGCAGAGCAGGGAGGAGCCTGCTGTGGAGTCAACGACTTGATCGATGCGGGGGGGAACGAAGGGGTCTTTAGGGCAAGCTTTGTTGAGATCTGTGTAGTCAACGCACATTCTCCAATCATTATTATTCTTTTTTCTTACAAGAACTGGGTTAGCTAACCAGTCGGGGTGGAACACCTCCTGAATAAAACCAGCAGCTAGCAGCTTTGTAATCTCAACCCTAATTGCCTCCTTGCGGTCCTGCATGAATCGACGAAGCCTCTGCTTGATCGGTTTGGCAGTCGAATTGACCTTCAAGGAGTGCTCGGCAAGTTCCCTTGGGACACCTGGCATATCGGATGGTTTCCACGCGAATATGTCGGCGTTTTCCCTTAGGAATTTGATGAGCACTTCTTCCTATTTGGGGTCTAACTCTGCCCCGATGATGGTCGTCTTCTTCGGGTCATCCAGGTCCAGTGAGATCCTCTTCAGCTCCGTCTCCTTGCTTGGCGCGATGGCTTCTCTTGCTGGCCTCTTGGCGGGGATCTCCAAAGAGTCCCTGTCCACCTCCTGTGATGCAGCCAGTACTTGCTCCATGTGCTTGGACATGTCCAGGGCAGCTGCCGCGTTGAGGGTCTCCTGTTCGCATGTGTAAGCGACTCGGATGTCCCCCAAGACGGTGATTACGCCTTTGGGTCCTGGCATCTTGACCTGCAAGTAGACGTAGTGAGGAGATCGCCATGAACTTGGCGAGCGCTGGCCTCCCGAGGATGGCGTGATATGCAGTCTCAAAGTTTGCCACCGTGAACTGCATATGCTCGGTCCGGTAATTGTTCCGGTCTCTGAAGGTAACGGGCAATGTGATGTGCCCAAGTGGTTCTGCCCCCTCTCCCGGTATCAAACCGTAGAACGCAGATTGGGGGGGACGTAGGTCGAGAGTGGTCAGGCCGAGCTCCTTCAATGTGTTAGCAAAGAGGATGTTCAAGCCACTGCCACCATCGACTAGCACCTTGGTGAGCTGAACGTTGCGGATCGTCGGAGCTACTACCAAGGCGTGGGATCCGGGCTTCGGTATGAAGCTCGGGTGATCCTCCCGGGTGAAGGTGATCGGAACTTCCGACCACTTGAGGTACTCAGGTACCGGTGGCTCCCTCGCGTGCATGACTTGGCGATGGGTGAGCTTCTGCTGGCGCTTCGTCTCGAATTCCGGTCCGCCATAGATCATGCGGACCACTCGGTCGGCCTCCTGGAAGTCGTCGCCAGGCTCGTCGGTCCGCCTGTCCTCACGGGGGGAACCATCGTTCCTCTTTCTGTAGGGAGGGCCTCTGTTGCCCCCAGTAAAGGCTCGCTTGAGCCTGTAGCACTCTCGTGCCGAGTGCTTGTGCTTGTGATATGGACATTGCTCATCGAGCATGCGCTGGAAATCTTTTGGAGTTACCCGGCCTCTGGGCCGATCCAGAGTGGCGACCATATCTCCCTCGCTCTTCTTCTTGCGAGGGTGACTGTCGCTGCGACGATGGTCGTTGTGTCGGTCTTCGTCTTCGCGGCGGTCGCGCTTGCGGGTCGTCTTGTTCTCTTCTTCCCAGCGATTCTTGAGCTCGCTGAGCTGTTCCTTCTCCGCAATCTCCGCGTCCGCCCACGTGCTAGCTACCCGGAACATGTCATTGACAGTCGCGGGTGGCTTCCGAGTCCACTTGTGAATCAGTCTTCCATCGGAGATGCCGTTCTGGAAGGCTGTCATAACTTCCTGATCCGTCACGTCCGTAATGGAGTTGCGCTTCTCCGAAAACCTGCGCACGAAGTCGTGCAGGGTCTCATTCTTGCGCTGTCTTATCTGGCCGAGGAGCCGCTTGCTCCCGGGCCTCTCCCAGGTACCGAGATAGTTACCGACAAAGAGCGCGGTAAGCTGATCCCAGTTGTCGATGGCGTCCTGCGGGAGTCCTGCCAGCCAGTTGCGGCAGTCCTCGGTGAGCATGATGGGAAGATAATTCGCCATCACGTCCTCGTCGCCGCCGGCCGCTTGTATGGCGGTGTAGTAGATCTGAAGCCATTGAGATGGATCAGACTTCCCGTCGTACTTGTCGATATCCGACAGCTTGAAGCCTCTGGGCCATGTCACGCTCCTCAAGCGCTCGGTGAACGACTGGAATCCGCCGATCCGACCTCTAGGGCGGGAACCACTCGGACCCGAGCCGTCTGTTGTTCTTGGGGGAGTGCTCTCCCTCCTGCGATCCCGATCCCTGGGAGGGGAACGGGTCCTCCGATAGTTCCGAGTCCTGGGTGGAGTTCGGTCCCGTCGGTAGGTTCTGCTGCGCGGTGGAGTTCGCTCCCTTGGCGGGGTCGACCGTCTGTGTGGGGGAACCGCTCGTCCTCGTGGCGGAGTGCGACCGCCGTTGTTGCCGCGCCTTGGGCTACCAGAGGGGTCAGAGTAATCTGACTCCGTCGAGTAGCCGCTCCTGTTGGAGTTACGATGGGGATTCCCATGATCCCGATCGTACTCTTCGCGCCGTCGGATCTCCTCGCGATGACGCTCCTCGGTGCTGTTGCGGATGACGTCCCTCGCGTCTCGATCTCTGTTGATCGTGGTGCGAAGGTCTTCGTCATGATCCGATCGCCTACCTGGCGCGCCACTGTCGGTGATATTATCTCCGGCAGTCTTCCACGGGGTAGCCCATGGAAGTGATTTGTATGCAGGGAAGATCGCAAAGATCGGAAGCAAGATGGTTAGGATGGACAGACACAAGGGTTTATACAGGTTCGGGCCGTCGACTCGACGTAATACCCTACGTCCTGTTTCGGGGTGTTTGTATTGCGTGGATTGTGTGTTGAGATATTTCGTGGTGAGATGATTTGTTTTGGAGGGGGTCCCTGCCCGCCTTATATATCGGGGGGCAAGGTTACAAGTCGGTTTGTTGCCGATCCTATCTCTAAGAATCCTTTCCTTCTTTACAAAAACTCCTATTCAAACTAGAACTCAACCTTCCAGATCCTTCCTTCGTGCGCTGACTTGTCCCGCACGTCATCAGGTCCAGAACGGTGGGCTGGGCCGCCCCCTTTTGGTGGGCTGCCAGGCTTGCTCGTGAGGTACCCGGGTACTATATCCCCCACATTTCTCTTCCAACTTTTGCTTCAATTTCATCTCCATGGTTTGAGCTATCAGTAGAACGAGTAGATTTGATGGCCCTTCTTTAACAGGATGGACCCTAAGACCAGCTACTTTCTAAAAATTCATATCAAAGCCAATCATAGAACGTGTAGGCCGGAAACTTCATGCTATAAGTTCACCAAAGTCCAGGATTCTGATGTATGCAATTTCATGGACTTCGTCAGAGAAATTGTGGATAAATGCCCTCATGGATACCAGGAATTAGTGCATGTTTTCTATTACGATGATGTCACAAAAGGCTCCTCACAAGTGACATCAGATCAGGAGCTGCTTGAAATGTTTAGCAAACATGCTGATAGCAAGGTGGTGCATATATCCTTTACATACACTGAACCTAGAGACATGCCTGTCCCTTGTATGTGCTTCCACCCAAAAATTCAAGAGGTGCTTGACATCCCTTGCACCCCATCTATTGGTTGTCCATCTATTGCAGCAGCAAGCCAATCCTAAACCAACAACAAGCGAGCCAAGAACTACCCAACAACCTGCTGAACCTAGTTATGCAGTTGATCATGATCGTAATGATGAATCCGATGATCCTGATGATGATGGCTATTTGGCAAATCCTAAACCACACAATGAACATGTTGGAGTTGATGATGAAGAATTGTACTTACCTGCTCCTGCTCCTAAGACACATGTGGGTGGTGATGATGTGGGTGAGCAAAGTAAATCTGATTCTGAATCTGATCCTGAATCTAACTCTGAATCTGATGTTGAGTATGAGGAAGAGGATGGGCTGATTGGGGCAGATCCTTTGCCACCTATGCCAAATGTAGCATATGACCGAGATAATCCTCCAATGAGTGTAGGCAGCCTATATCCCAATATAGCACAATTTAGATTGGCTCTTTCTCAACATGCTATCAAGAATGAATTTGAGTATAATACTGAGAAATGTGATCCAGAGAGAGTGAGGGCTTATTGTTCGAGGAGGGAAGAAGAAGGCTGCAGATGGAGATTACATGCTTCTACTTATAGAGATGGCATCACAATAAAGGTAATTGGCTGCTATGATCAGATTTACTTTTATTAGTTAGCAGTTTACTTTTGTTTTGTTTTTCTACATTTGACATTTGTGCTTGTATGTATCATGCTAGGTTGCAGTCCCACATGATAGTCCAGCCAAGGGTACTAGAAGCAAGACAACCCCTCAAAAGCATAGCCCTGCAGCACATACCAGAAGCAAAAGAAAGCTTGCACATCCAGATCTGAATATGTTGTAGATGCAAATCAGCAAGTTGATGTGTCATATTTTGCAAAACCTCTTGTTTATGTTCTTGCCATGTATTTTGCTAGAACCATGTTGTGACACCCTCAAAACTAAAAAGAATTATTTATTTAATTAATAGATTAATTATTAGGTTTGCTAAGATTATTATAGGCTAGAATGAGAATTTCTAGGAATAATAGAATATAAAATAATAATAGGAAAATAAAATAATAAATAAAGTTCTATAACTTGGGTGCTCTATAAAGATTAAAATAGTATCGGAAGCCCTAGGTTTAAATTAAAAGAAGTTGATTCAAAAATCGAATTCAAAAACCCTTTCAAAATCCCTTGGAAAAAATAGAGAAAGAATTCTTTGCTAGTGGGCCAAGCAGCCGCGGCCCAGAAGTCTAGTTTAGCCCCCTTACCTCCTCTCCTCGGCTCACCCCCGACCAGCCCAGCCCAGCGCGTCGTCCTCTCACCGCGAAGTCCATCCCACGCCTCTCAACTTCTGGCCCAGTTCACCCTGCCCCCTCCTTCTTCCTCCTCCCTCTCCCTTCTCCGGTTCCTCCCTCCTCCCTCATAACTCCGGCGCCGACGCTGCCGTCGCCCATCGTGCCACCGCATCGTCCCCGGTCCTCGTGGCAGCCGCGGTTCAGCGCCACGCGTCCACCTCCATCCCCTGCGCACGTCAGAGCGGCCGTCCCGGCACGGGAGCCCCCTCCTCCTCCATCTCGCAGCACCCGTACCACCGCCGCCGTCGCTCGATCCGCTTTCTTCGGTCGAGATAGGCTCAACAACGGCGCGCAGGACGCGTGCCACTCCCACGTGAAGCCACCGCACATGAAGTGCGGCGCCGACGCTTTCTCCCCGGCCATCCGCACGAAGGACCGCGGCAGCACGCCTCGCACGCCGGCGAACTCGCCGTGCCGCGCGTCGCCACCCCGCTGCCCTGGTGAGACCCCGGGGAGCATCGTCGGGCTATAAATAGCCCAGCGCGCGCCCCGGATGGAGCTCAACACCACCACACCCCACTACACCATCACCACGGCCACCACTTCGAGCGCGAGAGCGCCGCCGCACTGCTCCGGCAGTCCCGCCGCAGCCAAGCCCCTGGACCCCCTTCCGACCGCCGCGGCGCCGCCCAGAGCACCCCGTGGCACCCAAGGCACGAAGCAACGTACCCCAGGGAGCGCTCGTGCACTGGAGAAACGCCGCCCGAACACCGCCGTGAACCGCAAGCACCGCCGCACGCCGGCGCGCTACTCCGGCCATCTCTCGCCTCAGCCACCCCGTGGTAAGCACCCTGCCACTGCCCCTGCCCTTCCCCCGCTCATCTCCCACTTCCTCCAATGCTGATCGAATCACGGCCGGTGGCCGTGCGCGCCACCGTGCCCTGGCAGGCCGCCGGCCAGCTCCGGCGCCCCTCCTCCGCGCCTCTGTGCCCCAACCCACTCCGCGCGACCCACTGGGTGCGCATGACTCCTAGCCAAGGACCCAGAAACCCCCTGCCGCGATTCCCACTTTCCACCGGCCGCCGCTCGAACTCCGGCGAGCCCGCGCCGCCGCATCGGCCCTGGACCCTCGACGAGATCATCCTCGCCTTGTCCGCCGTGCTCCCCTGAATCCGTAGGTGTCCTCACCGCCGCGAGATCCGCCCTGTAGCTGCCGGCGGCGAGCCCTCCGGCGAACCTCCCCTGCAATCCCTTCGCGCTGCGGTGAAGTGCGGCAGCTGCGTTGGCGCCCGCGTGGCAGCCACGCCAGCGTGGGGCCTGCCTGCCAGCCACCTACACGGCCACGCCAGCCGCCACCTCCCCCTCCCCGCCTTGCGTGAGCTCGGTCCAGTGGACCGCAGGCTCGTGGGCCGCGCGGTCCACGCGCTCACGCTGCCGGCCCACGGCACAGTGGAGTGTGGGCTGGCGCCAAAGCTGGCGTCAGCCGACCCCACCCGTCAGCCGCACAACCATAGGAAAAATGTTAGGTACACCCCGCTTAATGCACCCAAGAAGTTATTTCTTCACCTTAGAAATTCCCAAAAATTCCTAGAAAATACCCAAAAATACTAGAGAAATAATAAGCTGATTAGTACCATCCAAATTATTTATACACATTTCTAGGGCCTGGATTTAAAGGGATTCTTTTTCAGCCTATAGAAAGCCTCTGTTAACGTACCCGGATTTATGCCAAATCTAAAGTAAAACCCCATAAATAGCCAATAAATTCCTAAAAATATTAGATTATATTCTAAGGTTTTTCATAAAGTTAGATTCCCTAGAAACCTTTCCTAAGCCTAGAAATGATTTATTGCCTTCCACTGACGTTTTCCAAACCCCGCCTAAACCCCAGGAAAAGCCCGAAGCCCTTGAAACCCTGGCTCCGAACCCTCGTTTAACCTAGAAATCACCCCTATAGCCATTCTTCTCAATCCCTCCCTCTCTTTACAAGTACTTCAACCGCTGTGATGATTGATTAGTCATGTAATTGTATTTGTATAGATACTCCGCCAGGAAACTTCAGGATTATAGCCCCGGCGGAGACTACCATCGTATCAGGCAAGTCCTAGCAATTCCCTTGCTCATGTTAATCAACTGCATTAATATGCTCTACTCCCTTCTTGATGTCCGTGGTTGCATTGAGATTAGCCACTCAGATACCCCCAACTACTAAGACACTACCCAGTACCAGAAACCCTTGATGCGAGAAGCACCAAGGGGGGAGAAGATGCGAGGTAGGGTGGATAGTCTCGGAGGAGCTTCTATCCAGAGGCCTACCTTGGTCGCTTAAGGACCGGTTCTTGGGAAAGTCTTTCCAATGCCATGTACGGCTATACGGGCCAAAAAGGACATAGCCTTCGGGAATGCCCTGTAATGTGAGGCCTCGACTCACACTCCACCAGCTGCCTCTGGCAAAGCTACCCCAGGGGCCACGGTGGGCAACGGAAATGCTGGAGACAGCCCCAGACAGAGGGCTGGGACTGGTCGGCACGGGTCGCATGTGACAGGGCTGGTACGGCCCATGGGCGATGCATGCCCTAAATTATATGATGCATCCATACCCGGGTTAGTGTCCTTGTGTGGACGTTTATGCGATCCCTGTTTGGACCCCAGTAGCATCCGTGGGTAGACCAAGATGGAAGCTGTCCAGAGATGGACGCCAGTGGATACGAGTCCCGTAGGGTGGCCCTGCCGTTGGCCACGGGAGGGTCGCCTGACCGTATAGTTCCAAGAGTACAAACCTCTGCAGAGTTACCCAATCTATCGATAGCCGTGGCTCTCGGTTATGAGCCCGTCTGGTTAAAGCTCCCATAGATTAGCCAAGATTAACCTATAGGAAGGATAATTATGAGATGATGGTGATTGTAGGATCGACAGAAGGATCCGGGCCAGAATCACCGAGGACTGGTAGGGAGGTTCTTGCCCCTCCAGGACCCAACACCGATTCACTTAATCACATGTCAACTAATAATGCATGTTTTTACCTTTTGATTGCTAAGTACTTGCTGAGTGTGGTGGTACTCAGACTTGCTTGTAAAACCTTGCAGCTCCATTCCGTCGGAAGGCTTCCCTCCCTTCATCGGTACTACAAGTCGTCCCGATCAGGTCCTAGTTCCGATCTTCACTTTCCAAATCTGGTTAGCCGCTACCAACTCTTATGCATTTAATGTTTTTCCTCTTGCCAGGAAATGTCATTAGTTCATGCTAGGTGGGCCCGCCGAGGGGCGAGGCCCACACATGTGATCTGTGTTGCTGGTAGTTTAACCATGTATGGGCAGCAAGCTGATGTTGTTGCCATGTATGGGCAGCAAGTTAATGCATGTTTGGAAATAAAAATGGTTGTATGAACATCAAGTATGGTTGCTGAAATGAACAGCAAGTTGATGTTGCTGCTGTTATTTTGCAATGAATTTTAATATTTCATCTCAGCCAGGAATGGAACATCATGTATGGTTGCTGTTATTTTGCTGAAATGAACATCAAGTATGGTTGTGACATCTTTGTATGGTTGGTCTTACATATTTGTGGTGATATTTAATTATTGTTCTTGATTGTACTTGAAAGGAATGGATGAGAGGCCACACATATGCTTCATTCCAGCCAAGGATATTTTGGTCTTTTTACCCGACTCTTTAACAGCTCGGTTACTGTGTTTTAACGGCAGTGGCACATACGGGATGAAAAAATACAACCAATGGCATAGAAGGGATGAGCTATTTTCCAATGGCACATAAGGGATGAGTTGTAATTTCCAATGGCATATACGGAATTTGCTCTGTACTTTGTCCATCACAAGCTACAATATGGTGCTGGTGGGTAGGAATGTGCTGATGTGCGTTCATAGAAATGAGGCTGCATTGCATATATACGATACGCATCTAAGGAAAAGAACTAGATTGCTTTCTGCTCTAGAACCTAACGGACAATATTTCTATTATTGTCCAAAGGGAGGAAAAGTTGTTGAGGCATCAGTAATTTTGTTGCCAGTAAACAAACTGGTGGTTGAATTCTACAATGTTCTTTTGCCAGATTTGGAGGTTGCTCCAGGTCGTCGCTAGTCAAAGAGTCCACGAGTTGTGACATGGTTTTTTCCCCAGTACGCAGCACGACAATGTTCGGCGAGATTCGTTCACCATCGGCACTGTAAGATTGTAGGATGCATATAATGTGGTCGATGTATTGCATTGAGCCCCTTGGACGGTATATATGAGAGTACATGGCTTGGAGGGCAAGTAGCCTCTCCTAGGGATAAGGAAGGTTATCCTGGGATTACAATCAATCCTAAACTAACCACATATAGAGTTGCCTAGTATATCTCTATACGCCAACATCCCCCGCAGTCGTAGCTTTCGTCGTGTTAGCAACACGAATGGACAGACTGGAGAACAATGCAGAGATATCCCTCGCAGTCGGAACGCCGGTGCAAGCGCTTCGACTGGAGTAGCTCATGCAGATGATAGCCCCTTAGTGTCGAAGTAGCCGAAGTCGAGGTGGTCATGGTCGAAGCCATGGAGGAGGGGTCGAGTGATCCTGACCCCAGCGTGGCCGCCCGGGTGGTGCCGTGTGGTCGACCGGAGACGCCGAGTGGTTGACCGAAGAGCCGAGTTGCCACGGGTCAGCAGCTTCTGGCGACAACTTAGCAGGATGGTGCGGCTGGATGGCGATGGTGACGGCGCAGCTGCAGAGCACAACTTACAGTCCCTTCAGCACATCGGTGGCGGCGTTCGCAAGTTTGCAGCGTGAAGCACTCGGAGTAGTGGCGCTGAGTCACAGACCGGCGGCACTAGGGAGCGCCGAGTGGCCGATCGGAAGCGCCTGGAGACGGTGCTGAGTCGCCGACCGGCGGCGCTGGGAAGCATCGAGTGGCCGATCGGAGGTGCCTAGAGGAGGTGCTGAGTCGTCGAGTGGCGGCGCGGGGAGCGTCGAGGGGCCGATCGAAGGCATCAAGTGGTCAGCTGGGGGCGTCGGGTGGTCATCCGGGGGCACCGAGGGGCGGCGAGGTGGTGCGGGCGCCACCGCCGCTGGAAGGTGGCGACACCGGCGGTACAGGCTCGATCACGAGCGTTGTCGCTGCAGCCTGGGAAGGCGCAGCCACAACCTCGTCCTTCGGGGGTGTCGACGACGAACGGCAGGGCGACGCAAACCTATCTTAGATCGGAAAAAGGGAAAATAGCAGCAAGAGGAGGTCGCGCGTACAAGCTTGGGTGCTGGTAGTAGTTCCCCTCCCTTCCCTTATCAATTCCCCATCATGGTCAATAGGCCACAGGCAGCGTGCCTTCGAGCGGCACCTCTTCTCCAGCAACGGCGCGGAGCAGAGGGCCAACAAAGGAGGGCGAAGCCCCCACGGCGCCGCGTCCCTCCATGGACGGTGGGGAAGCGGCATGGCGAGGAGGGTGGAGGACGAACGAGGCGTGGTGGCCCCGATGGACTCCGTCCCGGTGATGGATCTCGGCGTGACGGGGCAGTCCGGTGGCGATGACGACGGACCTCAGCCACCCAATGGCGCGGTGGTCTGGCGCCCAACGAGCCTCCTCCCCAGCCACACCTTGTGCACAAGGCAACCGCGACACGGGAGGAAGGGCGGCGCAGGTCCAGATGCGCAGGAGGAGGGGAGCGACGAGGATGCGGCGGAGGCGACGAGATCGAATCGGCCATGGAGAAGTAAGCCCTCTGCTGCTGCTAAACCACGAGGGCACTGCGAATCATGGATCCGCGCGCATCCTACAGGGGCGCGGCCCCCGGCGGAGCTCGATCTCCCTGGGGACGGCACGGTGGCAGCGGCAGCGGAAGCCTAGGTCATATCGTGACCCTTTGAAACCATGTAAGATTGTAGGTTGCGTATAATATGGTCGATATATTGCATTGAGCCTCTTGGGCGGTATATATGAGAGTACATGGCTTGGAGGGCAAGTAGCCTCTCCTAAAGATAAGGAAGGTTATCCCGGGATTACAATCAATCCTAAACTAACCATATCTAGAGTTGCCTAGTATATCTCTATATGCCAACATCCCCCCACAGTCATAGCTTTCGTAGCGTTAGCAACACGAATGGATAGACTGGAGAACAATGGAGAGATATCCCCTGCAGTCGAAACGCCCGTGCAAGTGCTTCGACTGGAGTAGCTCATGAAGATGATAGCCCCTTAGTGTCAAAGTAGCCAAAGTCGGGTTGGTCGTGGTCGAAGCCGTGGAAGAGGGGTCGGGTGATCCTGACCCTAGCTTGGCCGCCCAGGTGGCGCGTGTGGTCGACCGGAGACGCAGAGTGGTCGACCGAAGAGCCATGTTGCGGCGGGTAGGCAGCAGCTTCTGGCGACAAGTTAGTAGGACGGTGCGACTGGATGGCGATGGTGACGGCATAGATGAAGAGCGCGAGTTACAGTCCCTTCAGCACATCGGCGGTGGTGTCCGCAAGTTTGCGGCGTGAAGCACTCAGAGTAGTGGCGCTGAGTCACCGACTGGCGGCGCTAGGGAGCGCCGAGGGGCCGATTGGAGGCGCCTAGAGATGGTGCTGAGTCGCCGACCGACGGCGCTGGGAAGCACTGAGTGTCCGATCGGAGGCGCCTAGAGGAGGTGCTGAGTCGTCGAGCGGCGGCGCGGGGAGCTTCGAGGGGCCGATCGAAGGCACCAAGTGATGGTCAGCTGGGGGCGTCGGGTGGTCATCCGGGGGCGCTGAGGGGTGGCGAGGAGGTACGGGCGCCACTGCCGTTGGAAGGTGGCGACACCTGCGGTAGAGGCTCGATCACGAGCGTCGTCGCTGCTGCCTGGGAAGGCGCGGCCACAACCTCGTCTTTCGGGGGTGTCGACGATGAACGGCGACGAACGGCAGGGCGACGCAAACCGATCTTAGATCGAAAAAAGGGAAAACAGCAGCAGAAGGTCACGGGTACAAGCTCGTGTGCACGTAGCAGTTCCCCTCCCTTCCCTTATCTCTTCCCCGTCGTGGTCAACAGGCCACAGGAAAGAAAAGAAGAGGAGAAGAATGACTTCCGCCCGTTGAAGGAGATCGACAGGCGGCGTGCCTCCGAGCGGCACCTCTTCTCCAGCAGCGGCGCGGAGCAGAGGTCCAACAAAGGAGGGCGAAGCCCCCACGGCGCCGCGTCCCGCCATGGACGGTGGGGAAGTGGCATGGCAGAGGAGGGTGGAGGACGAACGAGGCGTGGTGGCCCCGATGGAGTCCGTCCCGGTGATGGATCTCGGCGTGACGGGGCAGTCTAGCGGCGATGACGATGGACCTCAGCCCCCCAATGGCACGGCGGTCCGGCGCCCCCTCGAGCCTCCTCCCCAGCTACGCCTTGTGCACAAGGAAACCGCGACGCGGGAGGAGGGGCGGCGCAGGTCCAAATGCGCAGGAGGAGGGGAGCAACGAGGATGCGGCGGAGGCGACGAGATCGAATCGGCCATGGAGACGTAAGCCCTCTGCTGCTGCTAAACTACGACGGCGCTGCGGATCATGGATCCACGCGCATCCTACGGGGGCACGGCCCCCGGCGGAGATCGATCTCCCCGGGGGCGGCACGGTAGCAGCGGAAGCCTAGGTCTGATCGTGACCCTCTAAAACCATGTAAGATTGTAGGTTGCGTATAATGTGGTCGATGTATTGCATTGAACCCCTTGGGCGGTATATATGAGAGTACATGGCTTAAAGGGCAAGTAGCCTCTCCTAGAGATAAGGAAGTTTATCCCGGGATTACAATCAATCCTAAACTAACCATATCTAGAGTTGCCTAGTATATCTCTATACGCCAACATCCCCCCGCAGTCGTAGCTTTCATAGCATTAGCAACACGAATGGATAGACTGGAGAACAATGGAGAGATATTCCCTGCAGTCGGAACGCCGGTGCAAGCGCTTCGACTGGAGTAGCTCATGCAGATGATAGCCCCTTAGTGTCGAAGTAGTCGAAGTCGGGTTGGTTGTGGTCGAAGCCGTGGAAGAGGGGTCGGGTGATCCTGACCCCAGCGTGGCCGCCCAGGTGGCGCCGTGTGGTCGACCGGAGACGCAGAGTGGTTGACCGAAGAGCCGAGTCTAAAGGATGGGCATATAGGCTGTCGGACCGACAGCCATGGAGGGTCACTCAAGAGGGATAGGAGCCCTAGCTGCCTAGCATTTCATAGACGAAATCAACGATGACGAGATTGGCAGCATGTGGTATGCATGGTAGCAACAATCTCAGGACGCTTGACAATTAGCAGTAGCAACGAGGGGGGAAGTCGCTACACTCGCCGGTAATGTTGTCGCTGCTTTCCTTTCTACGTGTATCTGCGAAGATGGCGTCGTTCCAGCACAACCCAACAAAGCTACCGCTCAGGTGATTAGTTGCTAGCCGTTTTTGTGGAACTTCGTACATTGAAGAAGAATAAGCTATTGAGCTGATGATGGAGGAGAAGTTTGGCAATATATAGAGAGACCCCAGAGAGATGACGTCTAATAACTACGTAGATGAGATTTTTCTGCATGCAAGCCCCAAAACCTGTAATATGAAATTTACTAAATTATCACACTACATATGCAAGACTGGTCGATGAATCATCAGACTTACAAAGGTTGTTTGGAGAAAGCTAACCCCAATTACGGGATTATAAATCTCCCAATAACTGGCAAGGTGACCCGCACTAACAGCACGCTTAGGCTAGGTATTTTTATTCCTTTAACAACTTCATTTACAATTTCATCTTTTTATTTTGTAACGTTTATTACTCTGACAGCACAATGTATTGAATTTATATATTTACTAGCATAGTGCTCGTGCGTTTCTATGGTCAGTACATATGGAAAATGTGTTTGTCGTTGTAAATGGGATCCGCCTCGGCACCTGCCCTCGCCTTCCGCGCTCGTCCCTTCACCTGATGCGCATGCATGGGAGCAGCCCCACCTCGACAAATCCGCTGGCGCCCCTTCCGCCCGCTGCAGAAGAAGTTTCTGGCATGGTCTCACACTCGCGACCTCCACCGTGCAGATGGTAGGCGCCATCATCCTGCTCATCCTCTCGCTCCTGGGCCTTAGGGGCGGCAGCCACTGCCGCAGGAGGGCTTAGAAGGTGGCGGATCCCGCGCGGGTTGTCTAGCTCCACCACACGGTCCACCTCGAGTTCCTCCACACCACGGCATTTTCCGTAATCTTCTTTCCCTGTGTGGCGAGTCAACGACCGTGGAGAGCTAGCACTGGGCCTTCCTGCGCGGTGTCGGCGACGGCAGCAAGGTGGCTCCTGCGGCTCTCCTCCGCGGTCGCCCTCCTTTGTTGCAGCGGCGAGAGGTGGCCCCTGCAGCCCCGCAGCACGACATCAGCAATGACGAGATACTCGAGTTTGAATTAGCACGATGCGCCAGCTGGACCTAGGCCGACAGTTTGGCACGATTGTCCAGCCTGGCCCAAGAAAGCCATCGGGCCTAGCCGAGCTCGTCCAAATCGAACTAGTAGTGCCATGTTGGATTCGTATAGGATAAGATCTAGTGTAGTTGATTAGTTCTTATGATATACGTTGGAGGCCCACCTGCCAATCATGCACACAAGTTGGACCAAACCATAAATTAAGGGTGGAAACACTATTTGCTTTAAAAATAGCTAAAGAAATGTACTTTTTTTACACCGTGGTGGGAGTATATATACTAGTATTATATCTTGGATTTTAAATTTCTCTTATTTTTTAAGAGCTAATGCAATCACTTAAGAGCTTATGTTCTTCTGCCTAGGTGCCATCTGCCTGCATAGTCTCCTCTCTGTACACAGAGATTCATTGATATCAACACCAAACCAAAAGGAGAGGTCAGACATGGAGACGCATGCTACAACCTCCGTCCTGCAGCGAAGGCGGACGCGAAGGACCCTTGTTGTTATTTTCTTCAAGAAAAGATGAAAAGCCTGGCTCACGCCTAGCTTGGCATATATGTGTGGCTTGGTTCATGTACCGGTCACAACTCACGTACAACTCAAGGCATCTCATGCAATTGATTGCTTGTTCCCCACTCGTCGCCCGTAAATGGGTAGTCGTGACGGTGTTATTTTTTCCAAGTACGCAGCACTACCATGCATGTTCACCGAGGTTCATGCACCATGCATGGTTTTGCATGCAAGAGCCCCCTTGTTCTGGTATCCAATAGAAGATCCTTCTCACACTGAAACTAGGCACTGCTTGATCGGGGAATGAAATAGTTTCACCAGTTTTCTTTTGTGGCACTAGTTTCAGCGTTCTCACACAAAAGGTGAAAAGTGTGAAGCTGTGAAGACTTTTAGTGGAACCCCCCAAGAAAAAGATGATCTCCCATCGTCTGCATGCGTTAGGCCCTGAAATTAGAACAATTATTGCGCTTTGCGCAACATTGTGTGTGTCCTATTCAACAATTTTACTGACATGGCAGTGATATTTATGAGGGGAGTGTCATGAAATGAGAGAGGATGTCATGGTGATGACACTCTCTTGACACAGTTCTCAAAGTTTGCAGTCTTGGCAACTGTGCGGTGACACTCTCCACTGAGACTGGCCTTAGGTGCAGCTTTCTCCTGATGCGGTTGAGTCAATTATTAGGCCTGAAATATGCCCGCTACTGGGCACACAATGCATGCCCGGTCAATATCTGTGTTATTATATATAGATCGAATCTCTCCTGGTATGACGGCCAATATTGTAACTATTGATTAGAAGCCAAGACACAGAAGTTGACGTCAGCTACAGCAGATATAGAGTGGTTGGACTGGAGGCAGACTACATGAGACATTGGACGAAACCATCTCTTGCTCGTGATGAACAGGAGCAAACGCACGCCACGCCAAACCAAGAACAAAGAAACCCCCAACGCAACGCCCGCACGCGCAAACCCACCCAGACCCAAAGAAACCAAGAAATCCGGCCGGCGGCCGCGAACGGGACCAGCAGATATCAAAAGTTAGTTACTCACCGGTGGACCCTTGGGCTTCTTGTTCCGGCGTCGGGCTGCGGCTGCGGCTGGTGGTGCTCCTCGGGAGCGGCGGCGGGTTGGTGATGCTCCTCGGGCTGGTGGTGCTCCTCGGGAGCGGCGGCTGGTGGTTCTCGGGCTCCCTCGGCCGGGCTTCGGCCTCCCCGACGCCGGCGCCTTCCTGGCCGCCGACCACCTCCTCCGCGCCTTCGTCAGGGGTCTCGTCCCTGCTGCCCTCGCCATCCTAGCCCTCCGCAGCGCCCAAGATCTATCTCCACGTCACGCGCCGCCGGCGACGTCGTCCGAACCGGACCCGAGGAACCATCGAAGGATCCTCGCCAGCAAGGGCTCCTGCAGCACCCGAGGCGGAGGTGGCCGAGTCTTGCCCTCAAGTTCGGCGGCTCGGGACCTGCAGAAGCGGGCGTAGGAGAGTGCCAAGTCGTCATCCCTGTCAACCCTTCCCCGGAACAGCGCACCGACGCCGTACCCGTCCTTGCCCTCCAGTGGGTCGCGCTACAATGGTCATCACGCGCGCTAGTAAGATCGAGAGAGCCGAGCAAAGGAACCAATGTTTTAAATAGCTGGCTAAGCCATTTAGCTTCAAGCTTCTAAAAACGGCTAATAGCCGGGCTAAATGGAGCTATAGCGGCAAATAGCGGCTAAATTACACGTAGAAGCAAATAGCCGCGTCCTCCTCAATCAAGCTATAGCCGGCTATAGCGGAGGACTTAGCCAGCTATTTAAAACATTGAAAGGAACGCCAAGAAAGAACCCATCGATCGAGATCAACAGCGCACCAGTACTACTACTCGATCCGAGATCAACAACGCAACGCCACGCCACGCCACGAACCAAGAAAGCCCCCTGCAACGCAACGCCCGCACGTGCAAACCCACCCAGACCCACCCGGGGACTGCCAATTTACGGGCGAGCGGACGGAAGCGTCCGTCCGCTCGCTCCGACAGCGGCACGTGGTGGCCGTTTCCCTCGCTACGACGCGCTCCCCACATGGGGTCCACCCACTGAACCATCTCCGCTGCTCCACGTCCTTGAATCAGCCCCACATCCCCACGTGCATCCTCCGCTCCCACTGCCAACAAAAATTCAACAAAACTTTACATCAAATTTTTTTAAAAAGCTACTGCAGAAAACATGAAAAACTTTTTAGAAAAAGTTTTCTCAAAATTTTTAGAAAAGAAACCAGAATATTTTCAAAAAATATTGGCAACTTTTTTATGAAAACTATAAAAACTTATTGCAAAAAGAAAGAAAAAGATTTTCAAAAACTTTTCCCAAAATATTTCTGAAAAAAAAGAAAAATGACGTCTACCTCGGATAGCCCGCCGCGCGCCGCCTCCACCATCACCGGCGATGGCCGGACGACCGCCGACGCGCCCCATCCTGGCAGGGGCAGGCCGCCGCCGGCGCACGCCCTCCACGACGGGGCGGGGCACCGCCGCGAGGGAGGCCACTCGCGCCGCCCCCGGCCTCCCCGGCGAGGGCCTGCCGCCGCCGATGCGCCCCATCCTGTCGGGGTCGGGTGCCGCCGGCGCACGCCATTCACGGCTGGCCGCACGCGCATGGCCACGCCATTGCCGTCCCTGGCGGCGCCAGATCTGCGGAAAGAAAAATGGAGAGGAACGGAGAGAGCGGTGCGGGTAGAGAGCGCAAGTGGGCAGGTGGTATAGTTGTCCATGCAGCCCGCAGCCCATTGGCCCGCCCGAAGCACGGCCAATTTGGCCCGGCCCAAACACGGCACGGCACGGCCACCTCCGTGCCCGGGCTGGCCCGGCCCGACCACCGTGCCCGGGCGTGGGCCGCCGCCCCAGCCCGTGGGCTGGCACGGCCCGGCACGAAATTATAAGGCTGGCCCGGTGCGGCCCGCTAAATCTCACACCATATATATATTTTTTTGAAAACCTAATCCCACCGCCTGGTCCCCGTCTGCCTCCGCCCCCAGTTCCTTCCCGACGCCACGCCACCAATCCACCACCTCGCCCCCCTCTCTTTCCCCGTCTCCCCCACGAGTCCCTTCACTCTCACCTGACCACCCCATCCTTGGCGCCCACCTCCATCGCCGGCAGCGCCGCCGCCCATCCTCGTCATGGAGGAGTTCCGGGAAGAGTCCTCGCGCCGCCGCTCCCCTCCCGTCGCCCCCATCCAGTCCGCCGCTCACCTCGACACCTTCCCAGGCAGATCTGCGGCGGAGTTTGGGGGTCGGCCATGGGGCTAGCTCCGGCGGCGCGAGGGGCCGGCCGGTCGCGAGGAGCGGCGGTGGCACGACAGGGCTGTCCTCGAGGTGCGGCAGCCGGCCATCAGGACCAGCAGTCGCGGTGGCGTTTCGTGAGGAGGCCGACCATGGGGACCAGTCCCCTCCCTCCGGCGGCGCGTCGAGGTGGTCCAGACGACGCATGGAGAGCCGGTCGGCGTCGTTCCCTCCCTTCGCCGCCGCCGTCCTTCCCTCCCTCCGCCGCCGCTTGCCCCTCCAGTGCCGCCGCTCGCCCCTCCTCTCCTGCCCTCTAGGCCTCTAGCACCGCCGGAGAAGCACGCGATGGCGGATCTCTGGCCCCAGCGGCGGCAGATCTCCGGCTCCCTCCTCTCCTTCCTCTAGGCCCATGGGCGGATCTCCAGCTTCGGCAACAGCGCAAGTGGAGCAGAGCAGAGAGCAGGCAGAGGAGGCGGCATCGGCGTGATCCTAGGGACCTGGTGGGCTTCGGGCGGCCCGACCGGCCCTGTAGTGCCGGGCTAAGTCGGGCTGGCCCGGCCCGAAATGGCACGACAGGCCCGGGCTTGGGCCGTCACCCTAGCCCGTGGGCGCGCCCGGCACGGCCCGCAAGGGCATAGGGCCGGGCCAGGCACGGCCCGTGAAAGAGCGGGCCAGGACGGGCCTGTGCCAGGGCCGGGCCGGGCGGCCCGAATGGCCATCTATAGCAGGTGGGGCCGGCACATGTGCGGGTGGGACGTTTGTTTGTCTCCTGACACGTGAGGGTCAATTTAGAATCTCGCGTCAATACACCCCCTAAAAATAAAAAAACAGTGATTATACTTAATTTTTTTATCATATTTGCACCTTCCATGAACCCACAAGGCAAGTGCACCACCCTCCAATTTGCTCTAGCTTCGCCACCGGTGGACCCTTGGGCTTGTTCCTCCTCCGCGCGACCGAACGGATGCGGTTGGTGGTGCTCCTCGTGAGCGGTGGCGGCGGGCTGGTTCTGGTTCTCGGGCTCCTCCTCCGACGGCGACGCTTTGGCTTCCTCGACGTCGGCGCCGACCTGGCTGCCGACCAATTCCTCCGCGCCATCCACGGGGGGCCGTCCCTGCGGCCCTCGCCATCCTCGCCCTCCGCGGTGCCCAAGATCTCCAGGTCGCACGCCGCCGCATCGTCAGCAACGTCGTCCGAACTGGACCCAATGAACCACCGACGAATCCTCGCCAGAGCAAGGGCTCTTGCGGCGGCGGAGGCGCGGAAGGGGACGAGCTCGGGCTTGGGAAACGCCGCCGCGATCGCGGCCGCTTCTTGCTGCCGCCCTGCTTCTTGCGCCCAGCCATGGCGGCCGGCTTCTTGGAGAAGGGAGCTCCCCTGGCTTCTTTCGGGGGAGGGGAGGGGAATGCGGAGGGGAAAGGAAGCCGTCTTTGATCAATAAAGAGTTAGATATATCATGTTTTCCTCTTTTTTATAATTTGTATGGACTTATTCCAAGCGGCGTGCTATGAGCCGCTTAGAATAATCACACCAGGCACATGTGTCCCCCAACCACTTCATCTTGCACATACGTGTCCTCCAACCGCTTCATCTTACACGAGAAGTTTATAGGTGTGGCTCTATTTATTTGTACTCTGCTTCTTACTCCTTCCTCTGTTCCCCTTCTTTTTTCTGTCCATTTTATTTGCAAGGAAACCACAAGAGGGCCATGGATGTGCGCGCGGTCAGGGAGGCGCGGATACGGAGACGCTTCCCTAGATTGTGGCCATGGCCACCTCCAATTTACCGCAAGCTGGTCTCGCAACGGGTGATGGATCAGCTTTGGGTCATCCTCGGAGATCAGATTCGTGTCCTCGTCGCCTACGTTTTGCCTCGACTGGGACGACGTCATCGCCAATGACAAGCCAATCCATTCATCACCACCAAATTCATCGTCAACCATGTACTCGGCCATTACCGCTCTAGAATAGCATTGGCAGACGAATTCTTTGACCACACCTTCTACGTGCGGCTTCCTGAGGCAAGAGACGTGGAGAGGCTCCATGACCAAAGCTGGAAATGGAGGGGCACAAGGTGTCATTCACTAGGGTCTTGGCGCTCTGGCTCACGAATGAGAGGCTTGACTGCGTAGATCCGCCTGAGCTGCAGCCGCATTCCCCACTCCCCATCATAGATGCGTAGATCTGTAGATCCGTAGTTTTTATGGAGGACAATGAACAATATGACAGTTCTTTGTTTCGTCTTCTATTTTATTTTTTTTAACTTTATATTTCTTATTCTAAGCGGTGTAGGCTTCACAGCTTAGAATAAGGACTCGTTCTAAACGGCCCATTGTAAGTCGCTTATAATTAGCCCCCATTCTAAGCGGCCCATTGTACGCCGCTTAGAATGAGGCGCGGTTATAAATAAGCTGCATCGTTCCGATAGCGACCAAACCCTATCCACTCTGCTTGCCGCATCCTCCTCGTCATCCGCATGGTGTCCACCCTCGACGCAAGGGCCAAGACTGCGACAGCTCAAGCGGCTGCAGTAAGCCACGTCGCCGGCTTCTCGCTCGCGCTGCGGTGGCCTCGGCGGCGCGGGAGGCCTTCCTCCGCTCCTTCGCCGCTACCGCGCCACCGGATCCGCGACTGCCTTGGCCGGATCCGCAGCGGAGTCGTGGAGAGCAGTGGCCTCCGCCGCCCTCGCCGCTGCGGCTCTGGTCGCCTCCATCTTACAGCGGCAAGCCGGGCTGGAGGCACGGGCTAGATCCGCAGCCGCGGAGGCGGCCTCGGCTGCGGATATGACCCGTGCTGTCGCGGATCTGGCCCGCGACTTCTCCACTGGGCGTCGCTGCCTCCCCTTCGGCCAAAATGGGTTAATAAAACTACGCGGCGCTTAACGAACCTATTAGTATACATAGTCAAACACTCCGCCGCTAAACAAACCGATTCGAACAAGAAGTCATTCTAAGCGGTGCGCAGCACGCCGACACGTTTAAGAAGTTATTCTAAACGCTGCGCAGCACGCCGGCACGTTTAAGAAGTCATTGGAAGCGGTTAAATAACCGGTTAAGATGACCCCCTTATTGGCATCGGCAAAAGGGAAGCGGCGTCGGCGTCGGCGCCGACGAGGATAAGGTTTCTGCGCCGCTTAGGTTAATTGTTTCTGCAGTAATGATAGTGTCCGATTACTTTGTAGATTCATTTTGTGCCTTTTGACAATGCTCAGAAACCTCTGTTGTGACTGTGGTATGTATGGTTCATGCTTTTTGCTGTGACACCAGGGTATAATGCACATCTCAAGGAAGCTGGAAATTTTTACCCCCATCAGAGCTTGATGAGCATATATAGAGCAGAGCTCAAGGAAAAATCAAGACGACAAAGAAGACATCAGAACAGCAAAGTAGTTTGGACCTTTTCAAAATTCAAAAACCCCATCAGGGGCGTATCGTTGTCCAGATTTCGGGGGCAAAATATGGGAAATGGAACATAAAACCGACACAAGAAGCTAAAATTTGGATCAACAATATGGTATGAGCTGTTAATTGATGACTAAAGTCCGATGCTACTGCAGTTTTACATGCAATGCAAGAATCGCCACGTCATTAAAAAAATTGCACAGCATGAGCTTGTCGAGAGCATAGATTTTTATTGTGTTGCCAATATCTTCCTATCCATAGTAATGGGAGAGCAGATACTGCTGGATTACACCTACGTCATCAAAAATGGGCTTCACATTCTCGATGGTGTTCACTGATGGGGGCAAACTGCTCACTAGTGATCAGGAGGCAGGACAATGAAAACACAATGCGTTTAGTCGGCCGTGAGCTAACCCCATCTTTCTCCTGCGTCATTGACATGTGGGCCTAGCTGACCCGGCGCCAACGCCTCCTAATCCTTAGGGTTCGGGGTTAGGTTGAAGTGAAGCACGCTGGCTCTAGGAAGGATTCGGGGGGTGGCTGGCCCGGCGGAGGTGACGTTTAGCAGGCGGCTTGCCGGGCTGCGAAGGCGCCACCTGCTAAGGAGGCAAGGGACGACGATAGGCGGCGGTCGCAGCGGGGGCGAGAAACGGGATACATTAGCGTGGTGGCAGTGGTAGGCGGTGGCGAAAGGAGCCAGAGGCGGTGAGGGCAGTAGGGACATGGCAGAGACAGTCGTGTCAGGATTGACAATGTCCAACTCAGACATCTCATCAGCAGTAACCAGCCAGTCATTGGAGGAGACGATCAGATACCGATTACGGATTGGAGGCTCTGAAAGAAGAATCTGTCTAGTCTTTGTCTATACTTACATACTGAGTGGGAGACCTCTCCGTGCTTAGTTGCTCGGGATACTCTGTCGTGGATCCCATGGTATTGGTCATAGCTCATAGCGGGCCCACGTTCACAAGTGGGACCCACATTTTTAAATTTTTTCAATGCTAGATTTCTTTCCTTTCTTTCTTTTTCTTTTTTCTTGGTTACTTCCAATATTTGGCTTTTAAACTTTATATGCAATAACACTACTTTAATTTCTTTTTTGCTTTATTCCTCCAAAAAATCATAAACTCAAACCTATATTCAAAAAATTATCAAAACCATGAACCAGTTTAATATAACGTATATAATTTCGATTTTCTATCAAACAAAATACTTACACTAGACATCTCAAAATAAATCAATTTCAAAGCAAAGAACCATTATACAGCTCCAAAAGGAAATAAAACAGGAATCAGAAACTAACATTCAAAATTATGTATATTAGAAATTTTAAGTTCACAACATTAAATTACCACATTCAAAAAAATTACAAATTATTTGAACTTCAGGGAACAAGTTTAGAGTCTTATTTATCAAATTTGAACAGTGGGACTCACTGCTTAGGATTTCATTTGTACATTTCACTGAAAAGTCATCGCCATGTCATTGGACAGCTTATGATTTGGCGTCCCATTTTCCATCCCGTTTCTGAATTTGTCCACAAATACAAGTGCGAGTGTTTGTCCGCAAATACGAATGCGAGCAAGTCAAATGTAGAAAATGGCCGTGACAAAGTGGGATATGTCCTGAACGTTTTCACTACCAGAAAAACTCCCATTGGTGTGAACACATTAGTGCCAGGTCGGCCTAGAGCCGGCACTAACATGGCGTGCCCAGGAACAGTGATCGCGAAGTCACGTTAGTGCCGGTCAATAACACCAGCCGGCACTAACGTGTGTCATTTAGTGCCGGCTGGAGTTATTGACCGGCACTAAATGGGCGCGACACGTTAGTGCCGGTCAATAACCCCAGCCGACACTAAATGACGCACGTTAGTGCCGGCTGGTGTTATTGACCGGCACTAACGTTAGTGCCGGCTGGTGTTATTGACCGGCACTAACGTGTCCTCTGCGGGTTACTTTAAAAGGACATCATCTCCCACTCAATCACATGTGATGCATAGGTGAGATGGTAAGGAAGTAACGCGTGACGGCGCGCGCGTGCGGGCCTCCCAGGTGCGTGCAATATTTTTTTTATTGTTTGATTGACGTGAAAGCACGTTAGTGCCGGCTAGGGTTACCAGCCGGCACTAAACTGCGCATGTTAGTGCCGGTCGCAGCGACCGGCACTAATGTCTTGTATGACTGGCACTGATGGCCGATTTTCTAGCCGTGTTTCACCCCTGAGTGCAAATAATGTTCATTTAGTGCCTTGTGGCTGAAAGTGATCAACATAACCTTTTCAGCAGTAGTGACTGGTGACTCTAATCTGTGTTACTTGCCAAACATGTAGTTGCATGCTGTACCAAAAAAGTTGGTATGTGAAATACTTTTTCTACAATCTGTGACGCCCATGCTCAGATGGAATTCATAAGGATGTGGAAACTCCGTTGCAGTTGCTACCAGATATTGCCAAGTAAAAATCCTAAATTTTGCATCAGTTTGTTGCATGTCTGTCATGTGTTTCTGTCCATATGGTGTTTACCGATGTGAAGCAGTACACTAAAAATTTCAAATGAAAGCCCATATATCATCTATGCCCATTTCACGAGGTTAGTCACTTTTGGAGCATCCATACGTTCTGCATGCATCAGTGTTACAAATTTGGGCATGAGGGGAAGATCGAGTTGGTGTGAACTGATCAGCTGTTCCGGATGACTCGAGAGGAAGCAAAAGTCTCGGCATAACTGAACCACCAGTAGTTAGTAGATTGTTTCTATAATCTGTCAGGTCTAGCTTTGTTATATGTTTTTTCATTCATATAACTTTTACAATGTGATTATTTTGACTGAACATGGATAATAAGAAAAAATTGGTTCCTGTCTTCAACTGGTTATGATTTCATTGCCCTTGAAGATATGTGTTCACGTTTTTAGTGTCTATTAATTGCAGTAACATGTTTTCTTCTTATTTGTTTTAGTATGATCTACCCTATATGTCTTGATGGCCTTGTAGATATATTCATTTTTTGCTTTTCAGCAATGCTCAAAAACCTCTGCTGTGACTGTGGTATGTATGGCTCATACTTTTTGCTGTGAGAACAGAGAATAATGCACATCTCAAGGAAGCTATCTAGCACTTACAACTTTGGGCATGAGGGAAAGATCGAGTTGGTGTGAACTGATCAGGTGTTCCGAATGGCTCGAGAGGAAGCAAAAGTCTCGGCATAACGGACGTGAATGCTTATATTTATACCACCCATTCTTTTGCCTTTGTTCACACAAAGAGAATGCATGCACGATGCAGGTGCAGTGTTTCAGTGAGATATAGTGGAGATAAACAAAAGAACAGTGAATGCCTTGTGGCTGGACCAACACAGCCTTTTTCCATTTCCTCCTTTCTTCTTGTAAAAATTAGAATAGATCGGTACAGCCCTAAGGCATACCGGTGATTTGTATATATACTCAAGAATACATGTTACATGTCCTCGTAGGACACTAGGACATCAACCGAGTAGGACTCTAGTCCTCAGCTGTATACCGACAGGAAGTAGTATTCTTACATCCCCCTCAATCTCAATTGACATGACTCTTAGCCACTTACAAGATTGAGATTGTTACAAAATTCACGAAGCTTATGAACAGGTTGAGCTTTAGTAAATCCATCTGCTACTTGATCATTGCTGGAGATAATCCGGATGTCAAGTAGTCTGCTCAACTCTCTCGCGAACAAATGATAGTCTACCTCAATATGCTTGGTTCTTGCATGAAAAACCGGATTAGAAGACAAATACGTAGCACCAATATTATCACACCACAAGGTTGCCGCACGTGGGTGAGAAACCCCCAGCTCCGAGAGTAATTGTTGAACCCAAATAACTTCTGCTGTTGCATTAGCTAATGCTTTATATTCCGCTTCAGTACTAGACCGAGATACCGTAGCTTGCTTACGAGCACTCCAAGAGATGAGGTTAGAGCCAAGAAAACAGCAAAACCTCCGGTAGAGCGGCGATCATCCACACATCCTGCCCAATCCGCATCAGAAAAGGCACTAACAACAGTAGAACATGACTTGGACAACTTCAATCCATGAGTCATGGTGCCACTAACGTATCGCAAGATTCTCTTGACAGCAGTATAATGAGACGACGTCGGAGCATGTAAGTATTGACACACTTTATTCACCGCAAATGCTAAATCAGGGCGTGTAAGAGTTAAATATTGTAAACCTCCAACAATACTCCTGTACCTTGTAGTCGTAGCACTATCAAGAAGGTCACCAACCCCAACAGCAAGCTTCTCGGAAACACACAAAGGAGTAGGAACTGGCTTGCAATCCTTTAAGCCAGCCCGTGTAATGAACTCATGTGCATATTTGGTTTGAGAGAGAACTAAACCATCCGAACGACGAGACACCTCAATCCCCAAGAAATAATGAAGATCGCCAAGATCTTTAAGGGCAAAATCGCTCCGAAGGTTATCCAACAACCGTCGAACTGCATCACTGTGTGAGCTAACAACAATAATATCATCAACATACACCAAAAAATAGATGATAATGTCCCCTTTTTTGAAAAAGAAAAGTGACGTGTCAGCTTTAGATGCATGAAACCCAAGTTGCTGAAGTTTAGTGCTAAGTCGAGAATACCAAGCACGAGGCGCCTGTTTAAGACCATAGAGGGATTTATCAAGCTTGCAAATAGCATGAGGCCAATTTTTATCTTCATACCCAGGAGGTTGACGCATAAAAACATCTTCTTCCAGAACACCATGAAGAAACGCATTCTGTACATCTAGCTGGCGAATGCTCCAATTATTAGACACGACCAAAGATAAGACTAATCGAATTGTAGCAGCTTTGACAACCGGACTAAATGTATCTTCATAGTCTAAACCATATCGTTGTTTGAATCCTTTAGCCACCAATCGGGCTTTGTAACGATCAATCGAGCCATCAGCCTTTCGTTTGATTTTATATATCCATTTGCAATCAATGATATTTTGTCCAGATTGTGGAGCAACAAGATGCCATGTCTTATTGTGCATCAAAGCTTCATACTCTGCATCCATAGCGCACTTCCATTGCGGAAAGGACAAGGCCTCAGTAAGAGACTTGGGCTCCTGAATTTCGCTAAGCATACCATAACGGACTGTGCCATCCAAGAAGTCTTTAGGCTTGCGAATATTGTTTTGAAGCCGAGTTCGAGGGCGAACTGGAATCGGGCCATGAATAGGACGAGCAGCAAGTTCTGGAGTGGTCGGAGGTATACGTCGGCGAGCTAGAGGTTGCTCCATAACAGGCTCAGAAGATTCTGAAGCTGGCACGCTGAATCCAGGGGGCACAGTCGAAGAAACAGGTGGAGCCACAGAAGATCCAGGGACATCAAGAGCTGGATGCGTCTCTGTGGGCCGGGTATCAGACGACAGTATGACAGGTGGTGAAGTCGGAGTCTGATTTGCCTCTGCTGCAACAGAAGAATCAGGGACAATTTCCGTTTGCGGCAATGAAACAACACCAGGAGCATCGCTGGTCTCGTCTTGTAGTCCAGAACCAGAAAGTCCTTCGGTAGAGAGTGGAAATAAATGAACAAAACCTGGACTGCTTGCAGAGATTTGTTCTTGTGGACCATCAGATGCTGAACCTGGACTAGTATCATCAGAGACAAGTAATGGCTCGGGTAAAGTATTAGGCATATGATAAATATTATGATTCATATCCCCGTCATTGTTGGTTAGATCAGGTGAAAGCAAAAGAATTTCTGAAGCAAGACGACGACCAGCATTAGGTTGTAAATCAGAAAAAGGAAAAATGCTTTCGTCAAACACAACATCACGAGAGATGTAAACACGCCCGGTAGAGATATCAAGACATTTGTACTCTTTATGAAGGTTACTATATCCAATAAAAACACACTTTTTGGAACGGAATTCAAGCTTATGTCGATTATAGGGACAAAGGTTGGGCCAATATGCACAGCCAAACACACGAAGAAAATTATAATTAGGATTTTCTTGAAACAAGAGATGCAACGGAGTATCAAAGTTAAGGATGCGGCTAGGAGTTCTATTAATAAGATATGTCGCTGTTAAGAAGGCTTCGTCCCAAAATTTTAAAGGCATAGAGGCTTGGGATAGAAGGGAGAGGCCAACTTCAACAATGTGCCGATGCTTACGTTCAGCGGAACCATTTTGTTGATGGGCATGTGGGCAAGAAACATGATGGACAATCCCAACCTTCTGAAAAAAGGAGTTTAGACGTTGATACTCACCACACCAGTCACTTTGAACAACACAATTTTTTTTATTGAAGAGCCGTTCAACATATTGTTGGAAATTAAGAAAAACTTGGAACACTTCAGAACGATTCTTAAGAAGGTAAATCCATGTAAATTTGCTAAAATCATCAACGAAGCTTACATAATACTAGTAGTGACCAATAGACTTCGGAGCAGGTCCCCATACATCGGAGAAAATAAGCTCTAAAGGTGACGAAGACACACTCTGAGAGGTGGGATACGGTAGTTGATGACTCTTAGCTTGTTGACAAGCATCACAAACTAAAGAAGAAGTAGACTCTCGACTAAAGGAAAGACTATTATCTTTAATGACTTTACTAACGATGACAGAAGACGGATGTCCAAGACGATGATGCCATCGAGAGGGAGGTTGTCAAGAGTAGAAAGCGATGCCGTACAGGTCCAAACCTTAGTGCTCAGGTCCACAGGTACAGTTAGAACATGTTCAATCCTGCCTGCTCCCTGTTCGTCTTTGATTTGAGATGCAAGAGTTCTCAAGTCGTATGGGGCTCAAAGTCTTACGCGCATCACTGTTGTTTGTTTATCTCCACTATCTCACTGAAACACAGCACCAGCACCATGCAAGCATTCTCTTTGTTTGAACAAGCTAGGCAAAAGAATGGGTGGTATATATAAGCATTCATGTCCCTTTGCCGAGACTTTTGCTTCCTCTCGAGTCATCCGGAACAGCCGTTCAGTTCACACCAACTCGATCTTCCCCTCATGCCCAAATTTGTAAGTGTTTATCATACTTCACACTGATGCATGCAGAACGTATGGATGCTCCAAAAGTGACCAACCTCGTGAAATGGGCCGGCATAGATGATATTGGGGCTTTCATTTGAAATTTATAGTGCAGTGCTTCACATCGGTAAACATCCATATGGACAGAACACATGACAGACGTGCAACAAACTGATGCAAAATTTAGGATTTTTACTTGGCAATATCTGGTAGCAACTGCAATGGAGTTTCCACATCCTTATGAATTCCATCTGAGCATGGGCGTCACAGGTCGAAGAAAAAGTATTTCACACACCAACTTTTTTGGTACAGCATGCAACTACATGTATATTAGCCAAGTAACACAGATTAGAGTCACCAGTCACTACTGCTGAACGTGTACATCAGAGCGCAATATACAGCACCACGAGCAACTGATTCAGTAAAGGAAAATCGCGCATCGAAGATGGCAAGTAACACAGCTCTTTACCCCTGATGGACAAGACACAGCCATTTGGTCTCTGCATCATGATGTTAAGGTCATATTTGGCTAGATGAGATGCATGAGCCGCGCGCAAAGTAGAGACAGGGTGGTTTGGAGGACTTTTACCATGTTCACAAGCTGACATATTGGTTTGTAAAATTACTCCAGTATATTACATAATTTAATGTGAAATAGAGTTATAGGTAGAACAATAACCTTTAAGGCTTTCAGTTTTGAGACCAAAAGGAGGAAATGAGAAAAAGTTATGCTGATCACTTTCAGCCACAAGGCACTAAATGAACATTATTTGCACTCAGGAGTGAAAACGTTCAGTACATATCCCACTTTGTCACGGCCATTTTCTACATTTGACTTGCTCGCATTCGTATTTGCGTACAAACACTCGCACTTGTATTTGTGGACAAATTCAGAAAAGGGATGGAAAATGGGACGCCAAATCATAAGCTGTCCAATGACATGGAGATGACTTTTCAGTGAAATGTACAAATGAAATCCTAAGCAGTGAGTCCCACTGTTCAAATGTGATAAATAAGACACTAAATTTTTTCCCTGAAGTTCAAATAATTTGTAATTTTTTTGAATGTGGTAATTTAATATTGTGAACTTAAATTTTCTAATACACATAATTTTGAATGTTAGTTTCTGATTCCTGTTTTATTTCTTTTGGAGTTGTATAGTGGTTCTTTGCTTTGAAATTGATTTATTTTAGGATGTCTAGTGTAGGTATTTTGTTTGATAAAAAACGAAATTATATACGTTATATTAAACTGGTTCATGGTTTTAATAATTTTTGAATATACGTTTGAGTTTATGATTTTTTTGAGGAATAAGTAAAAAAAGAAATTAGAGTGTTATTGCATATAAAGTTTAAAAAAATATTAGAAGTAACCAAGAAAAAAGAAAAAGAAAGAAAGGAAAGAAATCTAGCATTGAAAAAATTAAAAAATGTGGGTCCCACTTGTGAACGTGGGCCCGCTATGATCTATGACCAGTACCGTGGGATCCACGGCAGAGTATCCCGAGCAACTGAGCACGGAGAGGTCTCCCTCTCAGTATGTAGGTATAGATGAAGGATTCTTCTTTCGGAGCCTCCAATCCGTAATCGGTATTTGATCGTCTCCTCCAATGACTGGCTGGTTACTGCTGATGAAATGTCTGAGTTGGACATTGTCAATCCTGACACGGCCGTCTCTGCCATTCCCTACTGCCCCCACCGCCTCCGGCTCCTTTCGCCACCGCCTACCACCGCCGCCACGCTAATGTATCCCATTTCTCGCCCCCGCTGCGACCGTCACCTATCGGCCGTCCCCCGCCGCCTCAGCAAGTGGCGCCTTCGCAGCCTGGCAATCCGCCTGCAATCCGCCTGCTATCCGTCACCTCCGCCGGGCCAGCCACCCCTCGAATCCTTCCTAGAGCCAGCGTGCTCCACTTCAACCCAACCCCGAACCCTAAGGATTAGGAGATGCTGGCGCCAGGCCAGCTAGTCCCACATGTCAACGACGCGGGAGAAAGATGGGGTTAGCTCACGGCCGACTAAACGCATTGTGTTTTCATTGTCCTGATCACTACCGAGCAGTTCGCGCACCCCCCCACAGTGACCACCATCGAGAATGTGAAGTCCATTTTTGATGACGTAGGTGTAATCCAGCAGTATCTGCTCTCCCATTACTATGGATAAGTGGATATTGGCAACACAATAAAAATCTATGCTCTCGACAAGCTCATGCTGGGCAATTTTTTTTAATGAAGTGGCGATTCTTGCATTGCATGTAAAACTGCAGTAGCATAGGCCGACTTTAGTCATCAATTAGTTGCTCACACAATTTTGTCGATCCGCATTTTAGCTTCTTGTGTCGGTTTTCTGTTCCATTTCCCAGATTTTGCTCCTGAAATGGTGTTTTCTTGTTTCGAACTCTGAATTTACATTCTGTAGAGGCAAGCTTGTTTTAACAAAGTATCAAATCATAGTGTTTCATGGAACACATAGCAACATCGAAATCGATTCCATGACAAAATTTTTACAAATAGCCTGACGAGTTGATCTTTGCTTCAGTGCCGTCGACTCGCTTTTGGTTTTTGCTCGAACTTGACAGCCGTCCTTGTTGCACTTGCACTTGATGCCCCTAACTTGATGTGCCTTCGGACAGTGTTTAATCACCTTGCATATGCCACAGAATTAAGGTAACTTATCAAACTTGCCCCAATGATAGCATATGGATTTGTTGTCAATTACTCTCATGTTTTACTTGTGGTTTTGGTTTCCCCCAAAGTCCCATTTTTGTGTCTTGCAAGCTCCCTATCTATACTGATGATATGTATAGCCAGACTAAGTGTAATTCTTCCTTTCCAAATCATAGCTGCAAAATTTGCCATCATACCTGGAGGAACTCTGGGACTATTTATAATGCAGATATTGAGATTAGAAAGCATACGTATGTCATACAATATGCATTTTCCTGTGTTAGAGGTGAGTGGACCACGCACAAAGGATACTACTGTATATAGTTAGTTTATGTACAAAATGTGCATGAGTTGGGCATGGGGAATCTTACTATTACTAATTGGAGGCTCCTTTCGAAGCCTCCACGTGAAGCCATCTAGGATCCTAGGTGGACACTCTAGGAAAAGAGAAAAATTAAAGAAGCCTCCACATGAAGCCACCTAGGATCTTATGTGGACACTCTAAAAAAATTGAGTAAAATTATCCACCTATGCCATTACGAAGAGTTAACCTAAAATAACCCCCTATTTCTATATCTAAATTACTCACCGCTGCCATCATAAAAAATATAACTATATACCGTTGATCACACGCAAGCTCAATAAAATCTTTATGAGAAAATATATATTGGTATATTTTTATTTTAAGAAATAAATAATATATCTGTATCCGTTCACATCTAATAAGCAACTAACAAAAATATATATGTCTTTGGGCTGCATAATCTTTCTTCGACCACAAAAGATCGTTAGTCACGTAAATCATTAGAAAATATATCACAAAAGATGGTTAGTTGGAAATAAATAATATATCTGTATCCGATCACATCTAATAAGCAACTAACCAAAATATATATGTCGTTGGGCAGCATAATCTTTCTTCGACCACAAAAGATCGTTAGTCACATAAATCATTAGAAAATATATCGCAAAAGATGGTTAGTTGAGATAAGAATCACAAAATGAATTTCTCTCCTATATTTAAATCACAAAAAGTCTATCTCAAAAGATTGTTAGTTAACTCAATTAACCAACAAGATTCTGTACGCGTGAACACAAACCAAATATTAGAGTATGCACGTATATATACATATAAAACGAGCAGGCAAAACTGAGGGAAACAACGACGGTTCTTCCTTCGGCGATGACGACATCAAAACTGAACGAGACGGCGACGGACGACCTTCCTTCGGCGACAACGACATCAAAATTGAACGAGACAACTGTGGTCCTTCCTTCGGTGACAACAACACCGGTGTCAGCGCTGCCCAACACGTGGTTAACTTTTCTCTGCAATAGGTGGTAAATTTCTGATTCGTTAGATCGGGATGCTTTTGATTATCATTCATGCTTTCTGTCTACGGATACGCCAAAAACGACAACCCTTAAATTTTATGAACTGCATGCTTTCTGCTTCCATCTACATATATGCCATAAACCACACGCCTTGCCATTCAAGGTTTAGGACTGAAAAAATATCCATGGATTGAATCAGTATAGTAAACCTTTATGTCTATTTACATGCATATTCCTTCGTATATTCCTATAAAAATATGTTTTACATGAACGTTGTTTGTACGAGAAAATTTATTTATAGAAAATAGCTTAATTTTTTGTTCCTTCCAAATATAAAATCACATGTTTCGATATCATATCTTATGCATAAAAAATGACTCAGTTAGATCAATCATCATCTTTTGGTAAGCAGTTGAATAAGTTGCAATGGTGAGCAAAACCTTAGGTGAAATTAGACCTGGAAAGGAATTGTGGAACATCAAGGCAAGGGTAACCAGACTATGGAATTCAATCTTACTTAGTAGTGGTGAACAATTAAGTCTTGACATGATCCTTATTGATGAGCAGGTACGATAGCTATTCACTTTGATTGCATTTTTTGGGAATATTTTTAGTTGAAAAATTATTAATGATGATGTTGAATCAGGGGACCATGATGCATGGTGTTATCAATAAGGCTTATATGGAAAAATTCAAACCACTGATTGAAGAAGGTAGTGTGTATATCATTGCAAATGTCAGAATCTCACCTGCAGCACAAAAGTATCGACCAGTGGAAAATGATAAGACACTCAACTTCTTGCCCACAACTACTGTAAAAAGGATCAAAGATAAGGAAGACATTCCAAAGTATAGTTTCAAGTTCATGAGCATAAATATGCTTTCAGAAAGAATAAATGTGGACATGTACCTCTCAGGTAAATCATCATAGACTTTAGAATTATTATACTTTTGCTCATTTGATGGCCTCTAATAATTCATATTTATGTTTATAGATGTTATAGGAGTTGCAGCACATATCGGTCCAATAGAAGAAACCAAAACAAATTTCAGATTGACCAAAATCCGTGATATTGTGCTCCTCATTGAGTAGGTTGTTAATTCTCTTTTCTTGCACATGTTAAAACAAATTTAAAGTTATCATGTTGTGAATTGGATTATTTTTATACTTTTAAATATGCAGTGATCATGAAGTTAAGGTTAGATTTTGGGGAGACAAAGTTGAGGAAGTTGATGATATGACAAAATCTCATGTCATCGCAGTAACATCTACAACTGTGAGGAAATTTGGCAGTAAGTCTTCATTCAATATGCTATTAAATTTTAGTAATTGAATAAAGTAACCTCTACTAGAAATATATATAACTAATATTTTTTGCAGGATATTCTCTGTCATCAACCAATGCAACAAAAGTTTTTGTAGATTTACCTATTCCTCAAACTAAGGATGCACAAGACAGGTAAACCAAATTTAGATATTTGTATTTGTATTTCATCTGTGTAGCAATCTAACATGATAAATCCTTTTGTGTGGAAAAAAGTGTTTGTTCAAGTGGAAATATTATCAAATAGATTCATATTGAGGACCATCTAAAAGGGACATTGGAGGACCAGATGCAGTACAACAGAACAACTTTAGAAGAACTAAATTCATTATTGTTTGATACATCAAATCAGGTACTCATTAGTTTCTTCATCATAGACTTTATTTTTAGACTAACATACATAATTGAGCTATTTTTTGAACTTACAGGACAAGATATTTACCGTTGAAGCAACAATTAATGAAATCAATACAACTTATGGGTGGTACTACATCTCATGTAGTTCACGGTTCAGTTCCAAAGGGGGGGCCTCCCACATGCCCATGTTCTCAAGTTTCTTGACATTTGATACAATGTCAGCAAACATAGTGAATTTTCTTTAATGTTATGGATATTTCAAAAATAAGCTAATTGTATTTATTAGCACCATCTTAAAGATGTATTGATATCACTTCTCAATTATAATTGCCATTGCTCATTGATATATTATGTATTATTTCAATTAAATCACATGCTAATAAATACAACACATACAAAAAACAAAAAAATAGTTATTCACACTAATTAAAATAATAAAAAATATTATTATTTATGAAAAAAGAAAAGTAGTAGCCCGTGCGGAAGCACGGGTTGATGGGCTAGTGTGTTTAGTAACTGACAATATTTCAGCACTAATTGACCAAATAAAGTAAATGCTGGCCCAAGACTTCAGGATGATGGACACCTGGCCTGTTTGGATGGCAAGTATTAGATCCAAAACCCTGGTAAATTACAGCCCCTAATTCTTTTCCAACCCTGATGTCAAAATTCTGTTTGGATGACCGGTTAACACACAAAAATTCCAACCAGTTTGGGCTATTACCGTTGTAAAAAAAATAATGATGTGAGGTGGTCTGGAAAATTAAACGACAATTATCGGGGGCAACTCGACAGACCGACATGCAGAGACGATTTCGGTGGGGAAGCGGCAACGGCGATCCCTTCCCTGTCAGTGCCGTCGCTATTCGAGGTTCGATCCATGGAGAATGCTTCCCTGGCCTCCTCCCATGCCGATTCCCGCACCCTGATAACAGATTGACTACTGCCAATTGCGGTGCTACCTGTGCCATCGCCATTGTCCGCGGCTCGATCCATGGAGTCATCAGCGTGCTGGGTAGGGGAGCCGGCGAGCGGCGCGGGCCGTCAGACCGGGCGGCGGCCAGGGCAGCGCGCCCGCGGGAGGCCGGCGGCGGGATGCAGTGGCGGGAGCCAGCCACGGCCACGCGGAGATGGCCATCGACTTAAAGCGCTCGTCGGTGACAACCTGCATCCCGAGAGCTGTGATCTGAAATTTTCACCCTTTTCTGTATCTGAATATTGTTAGATATATGTCTTAGAGCCAATTGGATTGGATCTACTAATGGACCTTCAAAGTGGAAACCCATTAGCAAGTCCCATTAGCAGTAGAGGGACTACACCATCTATTAGTCCCGTATTGCTAATGGACGAAGGGATGAGAGATTTTCCTCCTCATATATACGTGGGAGGGGCAAGGGGGGCGTCCCAAAAGTTGTGCCGCCCCAAGCCCTAGCCGCCCCTCCTTGTCCGCCGCCTTCTCCTCTCCCGCCGCGCGCGCCCTGGTGCTGGCACACCGGCGCTCGGCGTTCCATCCTCGTACATGTGGATACCTCGGAGGTGCTGCGTTTGGAGCACTAGGACGAACCGCACGTGCTGCAGGACCAGACGGACGATCGCAACTTCACGACACTGCTACCTCGACGCGCTTCTCTACACCGAGACGGTTCCGCTGCATCTGCGCGTCTAGTGGTAGCGATCTGAGATCTATAACTGCAGTTGTTCCTGGTTTTGGGATACACGATTTTGTATTGTGCTAGCGTAGCCTCCCCGAATCCCTACAGTGGCATCAGAGCCATAGCTACTTCGTTATAGGTTCGATCGTGGGCATATGGAGATATGCGTGGTTGTAGATGAGTCTCTGATCGGTTCGTGATCTTTGCTGTGACGGTCGTGTAACGAATTGCTCCTACCGGTCGGTTTTTCCGCCATCGGAGCTAAGTGATACTCGTAAACCCATGCATAGTGAGATGTAGATCAATTAGATTGATCAAATCGAACTTAGATCAATGGCCAAGCGCATAGGATGCGCGGCGGTGAAGATTGGATCTGAAACCGGGCCGGAGAAAGATGCGAAAACAAGGTGTTCTGTAAAACAGTCATAACTTTCGCATACGATCTCAGATGGAGACGATTTTTATATGAAAATTTATCTACAGAAACATTTACATCTGATTCAGACTGCCTATGGCAGTTTCACTGAAATTAGATTTGCGAAATTCGGCCAGGAAGATGGAGTTTTCTGCGTTTTAAGTTTAGACGTCGGAATCGCCTAACTAGTTTTTGCAGAAATTCATGTGATCGGTATGACCCTTATGTGTATGTGATGCATGTATGTAATTGAATCATGACTTTCGTGTCGTGAGTGCGGCAATACGGCTGGAGCCATATGTATTGTCAAGTTAATGTAATGGCCTGCGTGCCAACCTGTGATGATCTAAGCGCGATTATGTAATTTATTTACTTGCATGCGTTAGATGTTAGTTCTTGGAGGACTCATCACTGGAGGATGGCATGAATGGATCATGGAGATGGAGATCAACATGATGGATCATGAAGATGGAAATCAACATGATGGACAACACAATGGAGATGGAGATCTACCTATGATAATGGGCCATACTGCGTCATTATTGTGTGAATGCCGTCCTTAAACGTTCTGCTTTTGCTTACATGCGACAAATGACGTTTTTTTAGCATGCGACGATAAAAGTAGAACGACCCCTCAGTAATATTTGAGTTTACGTGCCCTCCCAAACCTTGCACCATCATGTCTTGTACGATCAGTGGTGGGTCTATAAAATTAGGGTGCTGCTGATTTTCCTCGACTAGATGGGTTCGTATCGGATACTTACTCGCACGGGGTTTGGTTACCTTGAACAAAGTCATCTTAACGGTTAAGGGCTTTGGGGCACAAGAGTTGGTCGCCGAGACATAGAGATGTCACCCAACAACAGGAGTCATATGAGATATGATTAAGCAAAGAGTTGCTTACCGATCTATCATGTCTTCTAGCGGTGATGCTAAAGCTCACTAGTCGACTTGTTAGTTGTGGATCCTGAATCACTAGTAATCAATCGAGGGATATTGATTTTAGTGGGAGTAGATTCAGTTAAATGGTTAATTTAATTTACTCCGTCATGGATACGTTGTCTTAGTATTTTGCATTATTATTTTGTTGTAGATCAATGGCTGTCAACGCACCGTTAACTTTACGTTCGATCCTTGAGAACGGAAAGTTGAATGGAACAAACTATGCGGATTGGATCCGCAACGTGAGAATTGTTCTCAGGGCAGAGAAAAAGGAGGGTGTTCTAGACACCCCTTTGCCAGACGAGCCTGCTGAAAATGCAACTGCTGCTGTGAGAAACGCCCACCAGAGAGTGTTGGACGTTGATAATCAGATAAGCTGTCTTCTACTTGCTAGTATGGAACCTGAGCTGCAGATGCAGTTTGAGAGATATACTACACATAATATGATTGTGGCTCTCCAGGAAATGTTCCAAACTCAAGCTAGGACCGAAAGGTTCAATGTGTCCAAAGCTTTTATGGAGACAAAGTTGGCAGAAGGTGCAGCAGTTGGGCCACACGTGATCAAGATGGTTGGTCACACTCAGAGATTGGAGAAGCTAGGCTTCCCAATAGGTCCAGAGTTGGCCACTGATTTTATTCTAGCGTCACTTCCGCCAAGCTATGGGAGCTTCATCTCGAACTACCATATGCATGGGGCAGAGAAGGGCTTGAATGAGCTGTGTGGCATGCTTAAAACAGCAGAGGCTGACATTAAGAAGAGCAATGGTGGCGGCCATGTGATGGCGATCCATAACAAGCCTAACTTTAAGAAGAAGGGCAATTGGAAGAAGAAGGGCAAGGTTAAAGATGTGATCAACAAGCCAAGCTCGGATCCCAAACCTGGACCAGTGCCTGATAAGCCATGCTTTTACTGTAATGAATTGGTTCACTGGAAGATAAACTGCAAGAGTACCTAGCTTCGCTAAAGAACAAGGGAAGTAAGAGTACTTCCAGTTCAGGTACGCTTCAGGTTTATGTTACAGATATCTTCCTCGCTGATTCTTATGTTAATTCCTGGGTATTTGATACCGGATCGGTTGCTCATATTTGCAATTCGATGCAGGGAATAATAAGAAGTAGAAGCGTGGAAAGAGGATAAGTTGATTTTCGCGTGGGCAACAATGCAAGAGTTGCAGCGTTGACCGTCGGGACGATGCAACTTCACCTCCCATCAGGATTTATCTTGGAATTAAATAATTGTTATTATGTTCCTAGTTTAAGTCGAAACATTGTGTCTCCTTCATGTTTGATGAAGGACGGTTATTCTTTTGCGAGTGAAAACAATGGTTGTGTGATATCTAAGAATGGCATGTTTGTGGCTTTTGCATCCATTGTGAATGGTTTGTTTATTTTAAATCTTGATGATGCGCCTATCTGTAATGTAAGTGCTAAAAGGCCTCGGCCTAATGATTTAAGTCTGACCTATATGTGGCATTGTCGTTTGGGTCATATAAGCGAAAAGCGCATGAAAAGGCTCTATTCAGATGGACTTTTAACTTCGTTTGATTTTGAATCATACGAGACATGCGAAGCTTGTTTGCTAGGCAAGATGACCAAGACGCCATTCACAGGTTTTCTTGAGAGGGCGCATGACTTATTGGAACTCATACATACGGATGTGTGTGGACCGATGAGCACGACAGCTAGAGGTGGATTCCAATACTTCATTACCTTCACTGATGATTTTAGTAGATATGGCTATGTCTACTTAATGAAACATAAGTCAGAAACCTTTGAAAAGTTGAAAGAATTTCAGAATGAAGTGGAAAATCAACGTGGTAAGAAAATTAAGGCCTTACGATCCGATCGTGGAGGTGAGTATTTGAGCCACGAGTTTAGCAGTCATCTAAAGAGTTGCGGAATTGTTCCACAACTTACGCCGCTTGGAATGCCTCAGAGAAACGGCGTGTCCGAGCGATGTAATCGAACCTTGTTGGACATGGTACGATCAATGATGAGCCAGTCAGACCTACCATTATTGTTTTAGGGATACGCTCTAGAAACAGCAGCTTTCACACTTAATAGGGTACCGTCTAAATCCGTGGATAAGACACCATATGAGATATGGACTGGCAAGACTCCCAGTTTGTCTTTTCTGAAAATTTGGGGTTGTGAAGTGTATGTCAAGAGACTTCATTCAGACAAGCTTACACCCAAGTCGGATAAGTGCATATTCGTGGGATATCCAAAGGAAACTATTGGGTATTATTTCTACAACCGATCAGAGTGCAAAGTGTTTGTCGCTCGAAATGGTGTTTTCTTGGAGAAAGAGTTTCTCAAAAGCGAGAAAAGTAGACAAAGGGTGTTTCTTGAAGAAATTCAAGATGAGCCTGTAAGGCAAGACTCTACTAGTGATGCTAATGTAGCAGAACCAGTGGAGGCACCGGTGGTAAGAGAAGAACCACCACAACCACGAAGGTCCGAAAGGCCACGTCGCGCAACTGATAGAATGAATCTCCTAATTACAGGAGAGTGCGACATATTGTACGATGGAAAACGATGAGCCTAGGACATATGCGGAAGCAGTGATGGACCCAGATTCTGAGAAATGGCAAAGTGCCATGAGATCCGAGATAGATTCCATGGGACACAATCAAGTTTGGAACTTGGTTGATCCGCCTGAGGGTGTTAGACCCATCGAGTGCAAATGGATCTTTAAGAAAAAGAGAGATATGGATGGAAATGTTCACGTCTATAAAGCACGGCTTTTTGCAAAAGGTTTTCGACAAGTTCAAGGAGTTGACTACGACGAGACATTTTCTCCAGTAGCGATGCTTAAATCTATTCGGATCATTCTAGCAATAGCTGCGTATTTCGATTATGAGATATGGCAAATGGATGTCAAAACAGCTTTCCTAAATGGAAACCTTGATGAGGACGTGTATATGATACAGCCTGAAGGTTTTGTCGATCCGACCAATGCTGGAAAAATATGCAAGCTTCAGAAATCCATTTATGGATTAAAGCAAGCATCCCGGAGTTGGAATATTCGTTTTGATGAGGTAATCAAAGGGTTTGGTTTTCATCAAAATGTAGAAGGGCCTTGTGTTTACAAGAAAGAAAGTGGGAGCTCTGTTGTATTTCTAATCTTATATGTGGATGACATATTATTGATTAGGAATGACATTCCTATGCTAGAATCCGTAAAGACTTCACTGAAAAATAGTTTTTCTATGAAAGACTTAGGAGAAGCAGCATATGTTCTGGGCATAAAGATCTATAGAGATAGATCAAGGAGGCTTATAGGATTAAGCCAAGATACTTATATTGACAAGGTGCTGAAACGGTTTAGCATAGAGCAATCCAAGAAGGGGTTCTTACCTATGTCACATGGTGTACACCTCAGCAAGAATCAGCGTCCTCAGACAGCTGATGAGCGAGAGCGCATGAATAAGATACCGTATGCTTCGGCAATTGGGTCTATCATGTATGAGATGATAAGTACTCACCCAGATGTCTCATTCGCTCTAAGTATGATGAGCAGACACCAGTCTGATCCGGGTGAGAGCCACTGGACAGCGGTGAAAAGTATTCTTAAGTACTTCAGAAGGACTAAAGATATGTTCCTAGTCTATGGAGGTGAGGAGGAGCTCATTGTAAACGGTTACACCAACGCTAGCTTCCAAACTGATCCAGATGATTCACAGTCTCAATCAGGATTCGTATTTACTTTAAATGGTGGCGCTGTGAGTTGGAAGAGTTCCAAGCAGGAGACCGTGGCCGATTCTACAACAGAAGCCGAGTACATCGCAGCTGCTGAAGCTGCAAAGGAAGGTGCTTGGATGAGAAAATTTCTCATTGAGCTTGGTGTGTTTCCAAGTGTGTCTAGCCCATTGAATCTCTACTGTGACAACAATGGGGCTATTGCACAGGCTAGGGAGCCAAGGAATCACTCGAAGAACAAACATGTACTGCAGAAGTTTCACCTCATTCGAGAGATCGTTAGACGAGGTGATATCAAGATATGCAAAATACATATGGATCTAAATGTTGCTGATCCTTTGACAAAGGCTCTTTCACAGCCTAAGCATGAGGTGCACATGAGAGCTATGGGTATTAGATATCTTCTAGATTAGCTCTCGTGCAAGTGGGAGTCATATTTCATTGTATCCATGATAAAGCACTAAGTGTTCATTGAATATCCATGAAAGGCAACTTGTATTGATCGACAATTATGTGAATTGTTTGTGAAACTCTTTACTTGTATGGTTTTTCTAAAGTTATCCCTGGTCGGAGTTCATGCTAGAACACATATGAACATTAGACTAGCACATGTATTAGTTGATGACTATGTTTCACAAGTCATGAACATGGAGATGTAAAACTAATAATGTGGGCACATGTATGACATGAGCTGGATTGACCCAACGTGAGATATTGTAATATTGTTCTCTGTTTCACAACGTGTATGCTTTGTCCTAAGACCTGAGATTGCCGCATGTACTCAAGATGTGAATTGACTTACTTAGGGGCTATCAAACGCTACGCCGTAATTGGGTAGTTATAAAGGTAGTTTTCGGGTTTGTCAGGAAGCATGCTGTGAGACATGGTCAATCAAGATGGAATTTGCCCCTCTCTATGTGAGAGAGATAACTCTGGGCCCCTCGAGTGATCGGATCAAGAAATGCATGGCCGTGCTAGGTTAATTGTTAACATCTTGAAGGATCCGACTCACAGGTTCGAGAAAGAGAGGTCAGCTTGGAGAAGCTAGACCAAATATCGTGAGGCAAAGGGAATAGCTTGTACATAACGTTGTGGTGGTTCGTCTGATATGATCTTTACGTGTGCATAGGAGTTGACACGTCTTGCTAGAGGCCGCTATCAACTACTGGTCGAGTAGGAGTACTCGAACCATGTCTATGTGTGCGTGAACCCATAGGGTCACACACTTAAGGGGTTTGGAACATTGAAAAACTTGACTAAGAGATTGTCTCTAGTGCAAGTGGGAGACTGTTGGATATATGCCTTAGAGCCAATTGGATTGGATCCACTAATGGGCCTTCAAAGTGGAAGCCCATTAGCATGGCCCATTAGCAGTAGAGGGACTACACCATCTATTAGTCCCGTATTGCTAATGGACGAAGGGATGAGAGGTTTTCCTCCTCATATATACGTGGGAGGGGCAAGGGGGGCGCCCCAAGCAAGTTGTGCCGCCCCAAGCCCTAGCCGCCCCTCCTTGGCTGCCGCCTTCTCCTCTCCCGCCGCGCGCGCCCCGTTGTTGGCACACCGGCGCTCGGCGTTCCATCCTCGTACGTGTGGATACCTCGGAGGTGCTGCGTTTGGAGCACTAGGACGAACCGCACGTGTTGCAGGACCAGACGGACGGTCGCAACTTCACGGCACTGCTACCTCGACACGCTTCTCTACACCGAGATGGTTCCGCTGCATCTGCGCATCTAGCGGTAACGATCTGAGATCTATAACTGCAGTTGTTCCTGGTTTCGGGATACACGATTTTGTATTGTGCTAGCGTAGCCTCCCCGAATCCCTACAAATATTTCATCCCAGACCTGAATTTTTAGTTTTAGGTTCAATATTTTTAGACAAGGGAATATGTATTAATATTCCAGCCGCTGCATCGAACAATGCATATAGCTGTTCATTATTACACGCTTAAGCCCACAAAAATCCATGGAATTAAAAAAATAAAGTACTGGCATTTTCTAAAGCAGAAGAAACTCTTAAAGCTCTCCATGTAAACAATCAAAAGGTAATTCTATTACTGAAACTCCATCCATGAGTAGCAAAGACTTCCATGGTTGTGGACTCAAGCATTCAGCACCCCGTACTCGATGTAGGGTGGTCCTCCTCCTTCTGTAGTAGCGACCAGAACCGAGTCCAGTGTGTTCCTCTGAAGAGTACCTGCAAGTATGAAGGCACTATGCCTTTGTCAAATACTATTTCATTTCTTGAGATCCAAATTGCCCAACAAATGGCACTTGCACCTGCTAGTATTTGAGATCTAAGTTTCCTTTTTATCCCAAACAACCAGCCATTAAACATATCATCCATGCTAGTTGGTGGCGACAAATTAAAGCAAACTTGAACAATTCTCCAAATAAATTTGGCAAGGTGGCAATCAAAAAACAAATGTTGAATGGTCTCATTATGTGAACAAAAAGAGCAACTCATATTACCATGCCACTGTTTTCGAGCCAAAATATCTTTGGTTAAGACTACCCCTTTGGTCAAGTACCACATAAAAACCTTTATTTTCAGAGGGATCTTTAATTGCCATACTTCCGTATTAACGGGTAATGCTTGGGTTATTAATAAGGCCATGTACATAGAGTGAACCGAAAACACTCCATTTTGATGCAAACCCCAAATAAACTGATCTCTCTGGCTACATTCATCACCATGGCCACAATTTGATGCCATGCCTGTAGATTACCTCCTGTGAGAGACCATCTAAATGCTACATTTAAAGGCGTCATGGATAAAACAGATTGTACCATAGCACTCCTTTTCCTCACAATATTGTATAAAAAAGGATAGAATTCTTTTAAGGGACGACATGTAACCCAAGCACCCTCCCAGAACCGTATCTGGGATCCGTCACCCAGAGCGAATTTTCCCAGTTTAAAGAACTCATCTCTAACCTTCATCAGGCTAGCCCAAAACTGAGAGTCCCCTGGCATATGTTGAACCTGTGTAATGGTTCTATAGTTTAAATATTTCCTTCTTAATAGATTTTGCCGAACACCATCCGAATTAATTAAGTTAAATAACCACTTGCTAAGTAAACACCTATTGTGAACATTTAGATTTAACACACCCAAGCCCCCTTGCTCTTTTGGGGTACAGACTACACTCCACTTAGCTAGCCTGTATTTCTTTTTATGCTCATCAATTTGCCAAAAAAATCTAGATCTATAGTAATCTAGTTTCTTTAGAACACCCCTTGGTATCTCAAAAAAAGAGAGCATAAACATAGGCATACTACTTAGAAATGAGTTTATCAAAATTAAACGTCCACCCACAGAAAGGAGTTTACTACGCCAGCAGCCTAACCTTTTCTCAAATTTTTCCTCAATGTGTCTCCAATCACTATTGCGGAGTTTTCGGTGATGCATGGGTATCCCCAAATATCGAAAAGGTAAATTGCCCAAATCACACCCAAAAATCTGTGAGTATTCTAGTTCTAACCCCTTTGCAGCCCCATAGCAAAAGATTTCACTCTTATGGAAATTGATCTTGAGTCCTGATAACTGCTCAAACACCGCAAGTAACAACTTCATGTTTTTAGCCCTCTCAAGATCATTATCCATAAAGATGACAGTATCATCAGCATATTGAAGGATAGATAGACCGTCTTCTACCAGATGAGGGACTACTCCTCTGACATGGTCTTCTCTCTTTGCACGGTTTATTAACACTGCTAACATGTCGACAACTAAATTAAAAAGAATCGGTGACAAAGGGTCTCCCTGTCTAACCCCTTTTTTTGTTTGGAAATAATGGCCAATGTCATCATTGACCTTTATAGCAACACTTCCTCTAGTCATGATCTTGTTGATCCACTCACACCAAGTGGGAGAGAATCCTTTCATTCTAAGGACTTGTTGTACAAAAGGCCACTTTAGTTTATCGTATGCTTTTTCAAAGTCAAGTTTTAAAATTACCCCATCCAATTTTTTCCTATGCATTTCATGAATTGTCTCATGTAGCACAACAACACCTTCCATAATATTTCTCCCAGGGATGAATGCTGATTGGGAGCTACTCACCAATTTATCTGCCAATCTCAGAATCCTATTGTTCATTACTTTTGTAAAAACTTTAAAACTAAAATTGAGAAGACAAATTGGTCGATATTGTTGTATTTTAATTGCTTCTTCTGTTTTTGGTAAAAGTGTGATCACACCAAAGTTAAGACTATGTAACGGCAACCTTCCCTCATGAAGTTCATGAAAAAGAGCCAATAAATCCGACTTAATTACTTCCCAGAAGAATTGATAAAATTCCGCCGGGAAGCCATCCGGACCAAGCGCTTTATTATGTTCCATCTGAAAGACTGCGGCCCTAATCTCAGGTTCAGTGAAAGATGCGATCAACATCTCATTTTCCTCCCTCGAGACTTGAGGTATATCGTCCCTCATTGTCTCGTCCATGGTGAAGGAATTTGAATCATGAGGCCCAAACAACTTTTTGTAATATTCTGTGATATAAGATTTAAGGTTTGCATCCCCCACAATTATACCTTCATCCTGTTCAAGTTGTACAATTCTTGTTTTTCTATATCGTCCATTAGCCACAAGTTGGAAGTATTTAGTATTTGCATCTCCTTGCAATAACTTTGTTGCTTTTGATCGTTGGAGCCAATAAATCTCCTCCTCTCTAAGCAATTTAGTTAACTGCCCTTTAAGATGGTTTCTCATTTCAATCTCTCGTGGTAACAATAACATAGTTTCGGCCTTAATATCCAAAGCATCAATCTTATTAAGCAGATCCTTTTTCTTTTTCTTATCTTGATAAACAACATTTCTCGCCCATCCCCTTAAAAACCGTCTTACTCGTCTAATCTTATTTTGCCACCTCTCCAATGGGGTGTGGCCTCTAGTCTCAGACTCCCACACCTCCCTCACTAAATCATAGAAACCATCCTTTGTTAGCCATCCTAGCTCAAATTTAAATAATCTAGAATTTCCCCTATGAGATGGTTCCCCTTCACTTAATAATAAAGGAGTGTGATATGAAATCTCTCGAGTAAGAGCACGCACAGACGCCAATGGGAATTTCAATTCCCACTCTGTAGAAACTAAAATCCTATCAAGTTTTTCATAAGTAGGGACCTCTGCGTAATTAGCCCATGTAAATTTTCTCCCACACATCTCTATCTCTTTTAAATTTAGAGTTTCAATAATAGCATTAAACAACATCGGCCATTTGTCATTGTACCGAGAATTATTCTTTTCCGATGAATTTCTGATAATGTTAAAGTCACCCCCACCATGATCGGTAAATCCTCACAACTAGTGCATGCCCGCACTAATTCTGATAGAAAAGAATCCTTATGTTCCTCTTGAGCAGCCCCATAGACCGACAAGAGAACCCAACGGAAACCATCTACCCTATTTGTTAAGAAAAATCTAATATGATAATCTCCTTCATCAATCTTATCAATGGCAAAAGATGATTGTTTAACACCTACTAATAGACCGTCTGACACCCCCCTAGGTGGGCGCCATTGCCATAGAAACTCAGCACCAGCTGCAAAGTTTTCTAAACAGTCCAACGAAAACTCATTTCTATTTGTTTCAGATAACGCTATAAAGTCGAGTTGATTCTCCAATGTAACATTATGTAAAAAGGAATGCTTTGCAAGGTCTCGAAGACCCCTACAGTTCCAAAAGATACCTTTCATTGAAAAAGTAGTTTTTTCTTTGCAGTAGGTTTCCCACCCTTAAGCAATCTCTTTTTTCCTTTTCCTTTTGCTAACTTTACTGGAACATCAAATAGGATTTCCCCAAAGTCAGCCCCATCACCGTCCATAATCTCTTCTGTTAAGCCGCCACACAATCGACTTAAGGTGGAGATATCTGGATCGATGTCATCATCTTCCTCACAAAAAACATCCTCATTTATTTTATGTAAAAAGGGAATTTTAGATCTTTTTTGCTCCACATCCTTTAGTAAACCTACTGCCGAGTCAATTGTATTAATACTCTGTCCCAACCCGACACCAATACTTCCCAATTTCATCTTTATATGCTCATTAGAAAAGGAACAAATTGACATATCAGCTTTCATACCTTGCGGATCCTCAAGATTCTTGATGGCTACTCTGATCCCGGCCTTCTCAACAGCATCCACGTCTGAGTCTCCCGCAGTCCTAATGCTACGGCGAAGCGGCGTGAGTTGTCCAACATTGTTCGGAGATAGCATTGCCATTACTGTCTTGCTACGAAGGCTCCCATTGGATGCACCATCAGCTGTGACACCTGCACCCAACATTGATTCCAGTAGACCTCCAAAGTCAACAGATGAACCACCTCCTGCTGCTATGCCAACCATTTGTTCCTTCTGTGATTTTTGGACCACCTCTCTGTTCCCCTCTATGCTGCTAGCACTCAAGTTTGTAGACACAATTTTCTTAGTCTCTATATTACTTGTTCCAGTGCTTGCTGCTCCTATAACATTGCTTTTAACCTGCTGCTCAATGTTGTCATCCATTCTTGGCTTAACCATAGGCCCAACACTTAGTATGTGCGGGGAAACTTGTGGTGATGCTCTGAAAATTGTAACCGGATCTCCCTGTTTTACACCTAGGAACTCCGATGCCGCCTTACTTAACTCATGTTCCTGATCTAGCAGATCATCTTGCTCATAATCCACTTCCATATTTTCCATCTCCTTGTCATTTGCATCGGGCATAGAATTCTCATTAAGATTAGCTCTAGTCGTCTCATTTCCAGGTGGCCCATCCAATGAATTATCTTTCTCTTTCATGGCTGTGTCTTTTTTTGTTTCATCCCCCCTATCACCGTTGTTTCCATTTGTAGTAGCCCTCAAACTTTGCAAACCAATGTTTGGTTGAAAAGGCTCTACTTCAAACTTCAACTGAAAATACCGGTTCCCAATGATGACATCCAACCGTGTTGGAATTGCCTCAGGTTCCAACACAGCAACAGCAAATCTCCCAAACTTGTTAGCATTTGTTGTGACCATGTCCACCTCCTGAGTGACTCCAAACAAAGTCCCTAGAGCCCATAACACCAAATACTCTCTCAAGATAGATGGTAAGTTTAAAACTCGCATCCATACCATTGGCAATGCATGCCCGAAGTATTCCTCATCTTCTGTATATTCCTCAAATTTCAGAGTGGCTCAATTTTCAAGTCCAATATTGAACCGAGTAGCTCGTATTAAATCAGTTCTAGTTGGAAACATCACCTTAAACACATTGCTCTCCTTTTCCTCGATTTCCCACTCATAGTTATCCTTTATTGACAACCGTAATGCATCAACTAGCTCTCCTTCTGTCAAGGCTTTTCCCATCACTGTCACCTTCGCATACCTTGTATCTCTCGTCGTAGGCTGAATTGGAGCATGAGGGATATGAAACGCAGCTAAGGCATCCACCGCCTGTCCAACCAATTGTACCACAGGCTTCGACTGTCTTGTAACTGGGCACCGGCATAAGGCATGGTCACTATTTCGACATATGTCGCAATAAACTTCAGTTGTACATTCAAAGAGCAAATGTCCTTTAAGACCACATCTCCTGCAGGTCTTGGCTGTTGGAAGACCTTGGCCAGCCCCATTATTTGTCAAACCAACCATGCTATTTTCCAATTTCTTGTCATTGTCTCCGGCCGATGACGATGAACCCCGTAGCACAGACTGGTTCTGTGTTATCTTTCCATCCTTTGTTGCCGCCTATGGTGGAACATTGTCCTGCCCAACCAACAATCCATCCGCAGCCTTCAATTTTTGTTGTTCTGTAACAACCTTTGTTGCCTCTAGTGTAACTGTCACTTTGGCATGATGTTGTGTTGTTTGCGGCAGTTCATTAGCCGTCACCCCAACTCCCTGCTGCTGTTGTAGTGTGTTGTTCGGCGCCGATGTTGTAGTGTGTTGTTCGGCGCCGATCGATGGACTGGACGGTAGCTTTGATTTCTCCCTCTGTTCCCATGATAGCCATGACCACCACCATACCTCTGATTCCTCTGATCACTCCACCCTGGTTCATATTGAGGCGGGTACGACCCAAGATTTGGGTTGAATTCTAACCTTTGGTCCTCTAATCCAACCCCGTGATAGTTGTAGCTATTGCCGTGGTTGTGGTTGTTGTACTGGTCCCCATGGTGGTTGTATCCGCTGCCCTGTCCGTAGCGTCCTCCACTGCCCCGTGCACCTCCGCCTCCCCAACCACCGCCACGGCCGGACCCTTGGCTGCGCCCTCCATTGCCGCCTGCGCCGACTCCCTGGCCTGGCGCAAAACCAGCACCCCCTGCGTGCCGTCCGCCTCGCATTGCTCCGGCTGTCAAACTGCGAGCAACGTGGAGATACGAAGGCACACAGGAGGAAGGATTGGTGGCTAGGGTTTGCCGGTTTGCAGCCTCGACGTTGAAGGACCCTGATAGGAAACGATCTGCTAGTGTTCCACGCCTTGTTGGACGCGGGCCCACCTTGGTTGGACCGTCGCCAGTCTGTCCGTATGTACTTGAACGGTATTTTCAAATGGCCATGAAAAGCGCCCCTTACTAAGGTCACGGTTAGCAGAAAGAAAAGGGGCGGAATTTGAAATTGAACATTGTTCCAGAGAGGTAGTCATCTCCGCCGGTGGCCGCGATGAAACGGAGTGCATCGACGTCACATGCAAGGCCTCCATGAGGTTACATGCCTTCGGCACTCTGTTGGAACGAATATCCTGTTACACCCCTTGCTGCTGGCGATCGCCGAGGCGTGAGCACACACAGAGAGATCAAGAGATCGGAGCATGGAGGAAGGAGGATGTCCCCTTCTCCAAGTTCATTAGCTAGTCTTCAAAACAGAGTTGTTTATCTCTTACAGATTTGGCTGGCTTATAGCCAAGGACACGCCACTGCCCAACGGGTCCACTCACACACCAACGCACCAACCAGTGTTGGACACGCAACACGTTTAAACACGCTCACGCCATACAGAAGACGGACTTCACGTTTACGCCTTCGTCGTCATGTCATTGGTCCTGACATCTCCCCCCGCTTGAGACGATGCTTGACCCCAAGCAGCTGCATCTGGGAATCACTTCTGGACGACGTACCAATCTTCCCATGTTGCTGCCGACGAAGGTAGATGAGTCCATTTCACTAGAACTTGAGGAATAGTACGATTTCCCTTCTTTACCAGGCGACGCTGAAAAATTGCCTCCGGCAGTAGAGTGACTGAATCCAAATCCACCAACTTGGACAAATCAGAGTAAACTGGAGTGTAATTTGGAGTAAAAGGCTTGAGTTGGGATACGTGGAATACTGGATGAATCAAACTGCCTTCAGGTAACTGTAAACGATATGCAGCAGCACCCATTTTCTCCAAGACTTGATATGGACCAAAATACTTGAAAGAATCTTGGGGTAAGGCCTGTTAACCACAGAGTGTTGTGCATAGGGCTGCAGCTTCAGCAGAACCTGATCACCCACCTGAAAGACACGATCAGTTCTCAATTTATCAGCTTGAGTCTTCATACGGTTCTGAGCCCGAGCCAGATGTTCTCTCATAATCTCTGTGTGTAATTCCCTTTCCTTCAACATGTCAGTTGCATCAGACTGAACAGCAATGTCCAAAGAAACAGTAGGCCCCATGTTAGCTTCATAACCGTATAGTGTTTTGAATGGAGAGCAGCCTAAAGCTGTGTGGAAAGTTGAATTGTACCACAACTCAGCCAAAGACAGCCACAGTTTCCATTTCTTTGGACAATCATAAACAGTGCAGCGAAGATACATTTCAAGGCATTGATTGACCCTCTCCGTTTGGCCGTCAGTCTGGGGATGGTACGCTGAACTCATCAGCAAAGTAGTTTCTGTTAGCTTGAACAACTCTGTCCAAAGAGTAGATGTAAAAACTTTATCCCTGTCTGATACAATGGACTTTGGGAAACCATGCAATTTTACCACTGTGTCCAGTACAACTCTGGACACTGAATGTGCAATGTAAGGATGCTTCAATGGAACAAAGTGAGCATACTTGGTGAAACGATCCACTATCACCAAAATAACTGTATATCCCTCAGAATTAGGCAACCCATCAATGAAATCCATCGAGATATCTTTCCAAGCACCATCTGGAATGGGTAAGGGCTGAAGCATACCAGGTGTGTGAATATGTTCATGCTTAGCCTGTTGGCAGATAGCACACTGCTTCACATAATCATTCACATCAGATTTAATCCCTGTTCTTGATAGTGATATCATTAAGTTTTCTGTAATCCACACAAAATCGCCAAGAGCCATCCTTCTTTTGCACTAACAAGACAGGAGAAGCATATGGGCTAGTGCTGTGAACAATAAATCCAGCTTCTAACAGCTCTTTCACTTGTCTTTCAATTTCAGTTTTGTGCAAGGGAGAATACCTATAAGGTTTGCTATTGACAGGCATTGCTCCAGGGACTATGGGAATTGGATGATCATAAATCCTTTCAGGTGGCAGTTTTTTTTGGGTCCTCAAAAACATCACTGTACTGATCTATGACTTGCTGAATTTCAGATGGTACAGTAACAGTATCAGCACTAGGAGCATAATCAACAATAGCAAAAGCCCATACCTCATTACCAGCACACCACTTGACCAAGGTTTCTGCATTGATTTCAGATAGAGTCATCTTTTGAGGCAAAACACCTTGCAACAGCACCTGTCTCCCATTGTCTTCAAATGCCATTGTTCTATTTGCCCAATGACAATTCATTGGACTGTGTGGTTTTAGCCAATCATAACCCAAAATAGCATCATAGGCTCCCAACTCCAGCACCCTCACATCAGTATTAAATGTATAACCCTGACACCACCACTCCATCTTGGGCACCATGTGATCAGAGATAAGAACAGCACCATTAGCTACCCTGACCTGCTTAGGAGTTGTTGAAACAGCCTTCACCCCCAGTTTAGTCAGAAAAGATGAGCTGACAAAACTGTGTGAACTACCACTATCAATTAAAGTAAGCATGACTTTGTTCTTCACCATAGCTCTTATTTGCATAAACTCACCCTCATCTCTGCCAGAAATTGCATTCAAGGATAAAGTGCAGAAATCTTGATTTAAAGCATATTCAGTTTCAAGCTGTTCAAGAATTTCATCTGTTAATACCATATCCAGATCATTCACAGCTAATGCATTCATTTGGGCCTTTGGTCTCTTTGCACATTTCTCAGCATGCTTGCTATCATAAGGTTCAGCACAATAGAAGCAGAGATTATTGGCTCTTCTGTAGTCTCTTTCCTTCCTTTCTTTAGCAAGGGTGCTAGTGGCTTGCAATTGTCTAGGTTCTGATTTGGCTGAAGACTGTGATCTTGGAAAGAATGATCCAGTGATTCTCTGCCCTTTGGCAGTGTTTCTGTCCAACTGCCTTTGCTGTATCTTGGCTATCATGAAGGCTCTCACCATTTTCTCTGGAACTTGAGATTGAACAACTGCTCCAATGTCAGGCTTGAGACCTTTAATAAACTGTGACACAAAGAAAGGTTCTCCAAAACCATCATTGTGCATTGTAATCTGATATTGGAGCTCCTCAAATGCTTCCACATACTCCTCAACAGTTCCAGTTTGAGTTAATTCCAACAGATCAGATATAGTTGTTTGATACTCATAGGCCCCAAATTGTTGTTCCACTGCTTTGGCAAATTGTTGCCAATTAACCACACCATTCTGCCTTTTGAACATCTGGTACCATTTAGAAGCTGTTTTTCCCATGTGTAAAGCTGCTGAAGTGACCCACATATTCTCCCTCAGATTGCTGATGGCAAAGTAGTCCTCACACTTATCAATCCAAATTCTGGGATTAACACCATCAAACTGAGGAAAATTCATCTTGGGAGTGTGATGCTTGTGGAACCCCGAACTATCCTCCCTCTCCCTCTGCTGAAACTGAGTAGGACGAGGAGGTTGCTCCTTAGAAGGAGGTTGCTCCTGCCGAGTGAAACTGGAAGCACCCCTCTCAGCCTGATCTGCCCTGTCCCTCATTCCATCCAAAGTCAACTTAGCCACTGCATTGCCAGTATTTTCAATCTGCTGAGCCATGAGTTTTTGTTCCTGCACCACTTTATCAACAGACCTCGTGTTGAGATCTAATTGAGCCTGTAAAAGCTCTTGAGATCAGCTTACATCAGAAACCGCAGCAAATAACAGATCTAGGCTCTCCATAACCTTATCCCATCTATCATCATCTCTCTCTTGGGTCTCAGACATTTTGTCGAGCATGAACTGAGTCTGAACTGAAGGCTTGGGAACTTTGGATGGAGCCGTGATGACTAATTCTCCAAAATACTAGTAAATTCTTCCACCACTAGGACAAGTATCTCGAGCCCCTGGTCACCGCAATCACTCTCCCAGCAACCGAAGGTAGAGCAGAGAGAAGTTGAGGAATACGAACCAGACGCTGGGGATGTCGAGCCGTGGTGGAATCTCGGTGTCGGCGTCGAAGAAGGGAGTCGATCTCCAATCCACCGCGCACACACGCCCTCAAACGCGAATCGAAGGTCTACTGCCGCCAATCGCCGCCAGAAAACCCGAATCGAAGGTCCACCGCTGCCAACACGCCGCCGATGAGTCGCTGAGAGTCTACCGCCGCCGCTCGCCGCCGATCACACCCACCGCCGAGGATAGAGAGTCTCTGATACCACCTGTTACACCCCTTGCCGCCGGCAATCGCCGAGGCCTGAGCACACACAGAGAGATCAAGAGATCGGAGCACGGAGGAAGGAGGATGTCCCCTTCTCCAAGTTCATTAGCTGGTCTTCAAAACAGCACTAGTAGAGAAAGGGCCATCAGCACCGGTTGGGAACCCCCTTCAGCACCGGGTTTCCAACCGGTGCTAATTTTTCGGTGCTAAAAGGTCTAACCTTTAGCACCGGGTCAAATACCCGGTGCTAAATGCATCTTTTACCACCGGTTGAAAGTAAAACCCGGTGCTAAAGGTTTTACGCGCCAAAAAAAATTAAATGTTTCTCCTACTCTCATTCCTTTCTTTCTCCTCTCTCCCTCCTTCCCACCACTGCACCTTTTCTTCCTCTTCCGGTTCTTAGTTCTTGAAGAACTTGTTCTTGTTCTTCAACAACATAACAGAAAAAAGGAAATGGTGGAAAGAAAAATTAGAGTAGAAAAATTTCTTTTAGATTATAACATTTGGTCCAAAATTACAACATTCAAACAATATTCAAAGAACAAGAAGCTCAACCATCTCACAAAGGAAAAAAGAAAAAAAAACCACCGTCGCATGCCCGCCTGGCTCGTGCGCCGCCTGGCTCGTGCGCCGCCGGCCGGCGCGCCCCCCGCCTGGCGCGTGCGCCTGGCCGGCTCGAGCGCCGCCGGCCGCTGGGCCCACGCGCGCGGACGCCTGGCCTGGCTGGAGCGCCGCTGGCCGCCTGGGCGGCGCCCACGCGCCGCGCGCCCGCCTGGTCCACGCGGGCGGACGCCTGGCCTGGCTGGAGCGCCGCCGGCCGCCTGGGCGGCGCCCATGCGCCGCGCGCCCTCCTGGCCCGCGCGCCGCCGGCTGCCGGCCGCCTGCTCCCACGCGTGTCCCGCCGCTGCATCTGTAGTTGAGAGAAAAACAAGTGAGAAGAGAAAGAGAGAAGAAATGAAGAGATAAGGCTAAGGAGAGGAAGAGATAAGGCTATGAAGAGAAGAAGAAGAGAGAAGGGAAGAGAAGAAAAAGGAGGAAGGGGCACGCTGCCCGCCATCTTTTTTGCACCGGTGGAAGATTGAAACCGGTGCTAAATCTTACCTATTGGCACCGGGTGTAGCCACCAACCGGTGCTAATGTGCCTGAGTGCATTTAGCACCGTTTGGTGGCTGCACCCGGTGCTAATGGGTACCTTTTAGCACCGGATTTTACTATTACCCGGTGCTAAAACCTTCCCACCTTCCTTTTCAGGCTCGTATCTTTTGGATCCGGTGCTAAAAACACATTAGCACCGGGTTCAAAAATGACCCCTGTTTATGTGCTCCGCGGATGCCTCATTCTCTTGTAGTGCAGAGTTGTTTATCTTTTACAGAGTTGGCTGGCTTATAGCCAAGGACACGCCACTGCCCAACGGGCCCACTCACACACCAACGCACCAACCAGTGTTGGACACGCAACACGTTAAACACGCTCGCGCCATACAGAAGACGGACTTCATGTTTACGCCTTCGTCGTCATGTCATTGGTCTTGACACATCCTGACCACACAATCGCCCAGCGTCACCGGCGGAGAAACACGCGTCACCGGCAAACGCCCTGACCATGGACGAGGAACATTCAAAGCCTGAAAGATGTTTTTTATTAGCTTCGCTGGACGATCAGCCGGCGATGGTGAAGCCGAGGCAAGAACTCTTCTACGTACAGAAGAATCCTCCAGAGCCCTCTCGGCCTCAAGCAGATCGGCCCTTGTAAAGCCATGCACAGCAGTATGTCGCACAAGATCAGGCGTCGTAGGCGATGAGACGGCCAAGTCCGGATCCTCGGCGTCATCCTCGTCTACAAGTGCCCAGAACTTCGATCGCGATCCCAAAGGTCGGAGGTCTGCTGCGGGATCAGCCATTGGCCGTGCACCCCAGTCCCCGACGACTTGCCAGTCATCGCCCTCCTCCGACTTCTCCTTTCCAATAAAACCAGAATCACTCACCTGATCGCTTACCTTATTCTCTTTGCAGAGTTGTTTGCCTGCACGCCGCCTGAGGACGGCTGCCTGCTTCGCAACGACGCGTCGGGTTGGAGGCCTCCACTTACCAGTGGGCGCCAGCCGGCATGCCGGGGCTGGATCCCGTGCGAGCACCCCGCCAGTGGTAGTAGCGACCACCGCCGGTTGCCCTTCGCCGAGGCTCGAGTCCCCGGCGTCACCTGAGTCGCCCTCACCCTCACCCTCCATCCTCGCGACAGTAACTATCACTGTGGACGCCGATGTACGGTACGTGGTGGAGGACGGCCGTGAGATTGAGCCGAAGCGGCGGCTCGAGGACCCGGCGGCAGCGTTGACGGCGAGAAGAGTAGGCGAAGACCCGGCGGCATCGCTTTTAGGTTCAATTTGGTGCTCTAATTGCTTGATTCCACTCCGATTTGGCGCTGAGTTTTCAGATCATGGATGACTTGACGGAATGCATCTGTCAGAGTTTCAATTGCTCCTCTGTCCGGTTGCAGCCTCAACTAATCTCTCTCTCACACACACTCTACCTCGAGTCAGCTACTCAGCTGCGTCGCCGTAAAGATGTACGTCCTCTCCGGCGTCTCGCCATCCTTCGGTCACCGCTACACTAGCTTCACTGGTGCGAGGGAGAACGTTGGTGGTGGTCTTTGTCTGCAAGTTTGCATTTTCCCCTTTACCCAAACAACGTTTTTCCACTGGTATAAAAATCTGATTCAACCAGAGGTATTCTTGTGCACAAAGAAATACAATTGGAATGATATTACAGGCGCAATAACTTACAATGCTCCCAAACAGGGCCATAGGGTTGGATCCAGCAGGGGTTTAATTTATTGGGGGAAAAGGGTGAGGATGAAGAAGAGAAAGAGGAGTGAAAGAAAGGAGAGGAAAGCTGAGGGTTAGTGAGCACCCCGCCTTTTTGGCATGCCTGTGTCTGCGACTGGGAACTCTTAGTAAATATTTGTATTTCTGGAAATTTAAGCAACCCCAAAACTCCAAAAGAGTGCCAATGAAACACTCCTAATATAAAGTTGCCTGGGAATTATTATTACCTTGATTGATGAGTCTGAATTAGTGTCCCCCAAAGTCTCATTGTTGTCCGTAGCTAGCTCTCTATCTGCATACAGTAAAAAAGGCAAATTTACTGTAATTGTTGATTTCCTATCATTAGCCACAAGCATGTTGCGTATTATGCTACTTTTTTTATTTTTTATAATAGAAAAGGATTCTAGCCTTTTGCGTTGTCTGATACGTGTGCACTACTAGAAACCATTTATAGGACGATCGAAATAGATTTTGCTGGGACCACTCCTAATTTTTGCAGGTAGAAATGTGACATTTGCAAGGAACCACCCCTACAAATGCATTTACACAGGGTCGACTAGACCATAATCCGCGTCTAAAATACATTTGCAGGACCGTTCATGGCCCTGCCCTGGAAATAAAGTTGCATGGACGGCTTCTGTCATGCATGCCTGCTCCTATAAATTACCTGCTTTTAATTAGTTTCACTACAAGAGAATGAGTCATCCGCGGAACACATAAGCAGCAGCCATTTTTGGACCCGGTGCTAATGAGACTTTAGCACCGGGTCTAACAAATACAGGCCTGATAGGGCTGTGAAGGCTAGATGGAGAGGGCTTTAGCACCGGTTATTGCCAAAATCCGGTGCAAAACCTTCCTATTAGCACCGGCGCTACCCTCGAACCGGTGCTAAATACGCCAGACGTATTTAGCACCGGTTGAAAGGTACCACCGGTGCTAAATCGCGAGCACATCGAAACACCCAGTGCAAGGGCAGGCGACATGGCTTTTTTTTTCTTTTATCTCTTTCTCTTCCCCTCTTTTTACCTCAGCCTTATCTCCTCCTCTTCCTCAATCTTATCTTCTTCTCCCTCCCTCCTCCTCCCTTCTCTATCTTTCTGCAGAGCCGGCGGCGCGGGAGGGCGCGAGGGCGGCTCAGCGCACGAGGCCGGGCGCGGCGGCACGCGAGGCCGGGCGCAGAGGCATGTGTGGCTGCGGCCGGGCGTGGGAGGGGAGGCCAGGCCCAGCGGCGGCGGCGCGGAGGGCCCAGGCGGCGGCCGCGTCGGCCGCTGCGCGCGGAGGGCCCAAGCGGCGGCCGCGTCAGGCCTCGCGCGGGGAGGCCAGGCCCCGCGGCGGCGGCGACGGCGCTAGCCTGGGGCGCCCAGGCCGCGGCGTTGGCGGCGATGCGAGCGCGGAGCCCAGTCCACGGCGGCGGCGGCGCGCGCGGGGGAACCGAGCGCCGACGCTCGATTTGTCTTCAATCTTGTCTGTTTATTTTTGTTGTCCCTGTTAGATTTTGTTGGTGGATTTGACTAGAATCACAAATGTAAGTAGCGAAGTTCTCTTGTTCTAAGTGTTGGATCTTGGGTCTTTGTAATTTCAGATATGAGTGTAACAGTGAAGTTCTTTCTACTGATCTTCTTTCTCCTCTAACATTTCTTCCCACCCATTTATCTTCTATGTTCTTGAAGAACAAGGACTGATGAGAACTTCAAGAACTGATGAGAAACTGATGAGAAAAATACGATAGTAGAAAGAAAACAGTGGAGAAAGAAGAATGAGGAGCTATTTAATTTTTTTTTAAATTTCTTTAGCACCGGGTACATTTATCAACCGGTGCTAAAGTCCGCCTTTAGCATCAGGTATTCCAACCGGTGCTAAAGGTTGGACCCTTTAGCACCGAAAGATTAGCACCGGTTGGAAACCCGGTGCTAAAGGAGGGTTGCCAACCGATGCTAATGGCCCTTTCTCTACTAGTGTTTCCTGCCAAAATTTTGGAATTCCGGTTCTCCCCAATTTCAATCTATTCAGATAGTATATATACGGTCACATCTTTTTTTTTTCAGGTAATATACGATCAAATCTTGAAGGGCTACATTTAATATATGAACTAGTAAAGACAGCATTGATTAGTGCCAACAGCAAATACCAAGATTGAGGAACATCCTTCCACATATCTTCACTATCTATAATGACGAGGGCAGTCCACCAATAGTAGATAGGGAACTAACTTTACTTCTACGACACCCTGAGCGGTCTCACAAGTGGTCTCGTACAATGCCACACATCAAGAGGGAAGGAGTGGTGAGAGAAAGAAGCTGCTGTTTTACACTCAAAAGAGAGATAAAGAGAGAAAGAAGTTGTTGTTTCACGAAGCAACCAGCTCACAGCATAAGTTAAGGACATCGAGACCACCAGTGCACCATTATAAAAAAGCTGTTGTTCAACTTTTAAGTAAAACCTAAGTACTAATTAATTATTGCCTTGTTTAGTTCCGTGGTGAAAAGATTTTGGAACGGAATCTTTTCACATTTAAAGTATTAAATATAGACTAATTAAAAAAGTAATTGCAGATTACGTCTGGAATTCGCGAGACGAATCTAATGAACTTAATTAATCTATCATTAGCACATGTTTACTGTAGTATTACTGTAGCAATTTAGTGTCTAATCATGACCTAATTAGACTCATTGGATTCGTCTCACAAATTCCAATCCATCTATATAATGCGATTTGTTTTTTACCTACATTTAGTACGCCATACATGTGTCCAAACATTCATTTTAGATTTTGGATTTTGGAACTAAACAAGGCCTATATTTCAAGTCTCCAAACATTTATATTGTTTTAATCTTTTGACTTATGTTATTTATTTCCATTATATCATCGTGAATTAAACTTTTAGATACCATTGGCATGCTTAAATATCATATATCGGTTAATATCATCTATAATTAAGCTTTAGTATTGAATAATGCTGGGCTTGTGTGCCAAATGAGCCGGTTCGAACTTTCAAATGAGTCGAGCTAAACTTGATTTTTAGCTTGTCGTCATCATGAAACGAGCCAGGCTAGCTCGATCGTGATTAAACGAACCACAATGAGATGAGCTGGCTCATCAGCCACCCCTAATGGTCTCTGCATGAGCTGCAAAACAGAGAAAGGGTGGTTTGGAGGTCTTTAACCGTATTCACAAGCTGACATATATAAGCATTCACGTCCCTTTGCCGAGACTTTTGCTTCCTCTCGAGTCATCCGGCCGGAACAGCTGATCAGTTCACACCAACTCGATCTTCCCCTCATGCCCAAATTTGTAAGTGTTTATCATACTTCACAGTGATGCACGCAGAACGTATGGATGCTCCAAAAGTGACCAACCTCGTGAAATGGTCATAGATGATATATGGGCTTTCATTTGAAATTTATAGTGTACTGCTTCACACCGGTAAACATCATATGGACAGAACACATGACAGACGTGCAACAAACTGATGCAAATTTTTTTTACTTGGCAATTTCTGGTAGCAATTGCAACGGAGTTTCCACATAAAGATGGCAACGGGGAATTCCCCATCGGGGATCAACCCCCCATCCCGTCCCCGCGGGGACAAAATTTCCTCGTCCCCGTCCCCGCGAACACTCGCGGGGGACAATTTGTTCCCATCCCCGTCCCCACGCGGGGAATTATCCTCGGCACGCAGTGCCAACACGAACACGACCCGATTTTTGACCAGGCACGATGCGGCACGATTACCTCGATCATAGTACTGTGAAATAGATGTCTCTGTTAAAATATTTGATGAGATGTATATATCTTTATATGAATTTATGATGTTGATCAATGTTCATATAAGTTCATAATGAAATGGATGAAATTGATGCATATCTAGATGAATTTGTGATGAAATATATGAAGTTTGGAATTGAATGAGTGGATGCATAGTGCCAGTGCCGGCACGAGCACGATGGGCCATCGGGCCCATGTGCCGGCACGACACTATAAAAAAGACATAGTGTAGTGTCTGGGCCAGAAGGTCGGCACGACAGCACGACGCGACACGACACGATTAGTGTTAGTGCCTATTAGTGTCAGTGCCTAATTGTGTCGGGCCAAATAGTGTCAGTGTCGTGTTGTGCCGGGCCGCCCATTTGGACATCTATATCGGGGATCCCCATCACCGCAAATGATGTTTTTGGCCATGCTAAAAAAATAGAAACTAGTAAAACAATAAATATGTCAAATAAAAGGACCATTAGTGTCACTAAAACTTGATCACTAGACACTACATTACATTACATAGATCATCATCAACTTATTTTTAACACGTTAGTAAACCACCAATTCACAATTGCACTTAACTACTTGTTGCTAACTAAACGGGGATGCGGGGAAGCGGGGATGGGGAATGGCATATCATCCCCCTCCCGCCGTCGTCCCCGACGAGGATGGAGTTAGCCCTATTTAATTCCATGTGGGGATCAAATTTTTACCATCCCCGTCTCCTGATGAAGGAATTCCCCGGGGTGAACCGGGATCGGGCCCGTTACCATCCCTATTTCCACATCCTTATGAATTCCATCTGGGCATGGGCGTCACAGGTTGAAGAAAAAGTATTTCACACACCAACTTTTTTGGTACAGCATGCAACTACATGTTTGGCAAGTAACACAGATTAAACTCACCTGTCACTACTGCTAAAAAGGTTATGTTTGTTAGGATTAATTAGGATTAATAGTGATCAATAGACACCTTTTAGGAAGAGACACCTTTACTGTATAGACACCTCTTCTAAAGAGACACTCTTTCATAGAAAGGCACCATTTGGAGGCACCCTTTGGGCTTTGTATATATATATGTAACTCACAACACAGTAATCAATCATCAGTCCCATTCTCATTTTCATTTAACACGTTATCACGCACGCGCTCTACCACAGAGAACTCACCGTGAGAAGAGAAGAAGACGCACGACGAGGAAATTGATCACGGCGTGGCATCAACCTTCTTCTCAGCGGTACAGTTCATTGATCCTACCGGCCTCCATCCCAGCGAAGCCTGCGAACTGAATCTCGCTCGACAACACTAGCATCTTCCCATCGGTGAAGCACTCACGCTCTGAGTTCATCAACATCACCGAACAACAACATCAAAAAGAAACTTCGTAAGCATTCATTGTGTTATTACCATTTTGATGCGTTCTTCATGGGAAATGGAACTGTTGTGCTTCCATTTTTTTCTCTGCCCAAGCCTCGGTTTGTGTGCTTCCTATCCTGCTTCGTGGAAATGGGAGATGCTCTGATCTTCAGTGGTCAGGCGGCCGCTGTGTTGTCCTCACGCCCTTGCGGTGGTTGCTCGCACACGCCATGGCAGCCAAGCGGACCGGCGGCAGCGGCGACGCCCCCCTCCCCACACTTGCAGCCACGGCCGCAGCGTTGTCTGCCCGACAGTGCCCAAGCAGCGGCAGTGGTGGGCGAGCAGAGGGGCGAAGCCGCGCTAGGAGCGCTGCTGCGCCCGACACAAAGGAGGCCGACGCCTGCTGGGGAAAAAGAGAAAACGGGTTTTTCAACCCTAAGCAAAATGCGCCTCCTAATCCAGTCGTGATGGGCCTCCAATCTGCTGCGTCTTGGGCCTCTTTTGCCTCTGAATCCTTCTAGAAATATTAGTTTTTTTTTTCAATATTTCCTTTCGATAGTGCTAGATTTAATTAGCCTTTCAATTAGCTATTTAAATTCTGCAAGAACTTTTATTCCTTTTATGTTGTAATGCCACTGTTGTGATTGCCATTGTATATATTTGTGGTTTGAAATTTAATTTTGTACATTACAATTGAATATCGTATGATTGTTTTGCTATTTCAATCAAACCACTTTTGCATCACATACAAGTTATTATCAACAATTCTTTGGTTATTGGTTAACATAATAGAAATTGCAATAAATTATATCTTGTTTATTTTGACTAATAATATAAGGTGATGGAGTCTAAGATACTGGCTGCGTTTAATTCATGTTTGAATTATTCTGCCCAGAGACCGGGTCTTAGCAGTGATTCATCACCCATTACTGAGAGGTCTACATCTTGTTTTACTGAAAACTTGATGATTACCTACGCCGTGTTTTTAATCAAAATAAAGGTTTTGGATAGTAATAAATGGTCTACATCCTTGTGGCGCGATTACCATTTTATCATATTATTGTTGATAAATACACAAAGTGGTAGAGTTCTAAGCATTGGCTGCGTTTAATTCACTTATGAATTATTCTGCCCAGAGACCGTGCTTAGACTGCAATGATTTTGCCTACCATACGATCTACTCTTTGTCTTAACATAGAGATTATCAAATTTGTGTTTATCAACATTTATGATTTGTTGTTTGGTCTACACATTCATGTAACTACCGACAATACTCCAAAACTATGATAAGATATAAATTAAATTTTAACTATTACATATACGTTGCAATTTTTGACATGCTAATTTTTAATTTACCATAAGGTAAATTAATTAGTACATGGTTGATCATGTAGGAATATGGCTACTAAAGAATTCGAGGAACTTACTATAAGTGGAAGCAATTATCCTACATGGGCTTCTGATATCAAGATTACCCTTGCATCGAGAGACCTTTTGTCTACCATTAAGGAACCCCAAACAGGGGTTGTCATATCTGACAAAAAAAATTACCCCGCTTTGGCTTTATTACGGTATTATATCATAAAGATCTCAAAGCTGAATATCTTATGATTGAAAGCCCTAGGACTTTATGGGACGCTCTTAAAGAGCGTTATGAACAGCAAAAGGAACTTATTTGGCCTGAGGCCAACCATGAATGGAATCACTTACGCCTCCAAGATTTTAAATCGATGGCAGATTATAATCATGCTATTCATAAAATTTTTTCCAAGTTGAAGTTTTGTGAAAAAGAGCCATCAGAAGCAGATAAGATAGAAAAAACTTTATCTACTATGCTTCGGCAGATAGAATATTGCAACAGCAATACCGGGCTTCTAAATTTGATAAATATCCTAAGCTTATTCATACATTGACTCAGGCAGAAAAACATGTTGAAACACATGAAGAACCATCATAAGCATCCTATTGGTGCTGCCCCTCTTCCTGATGTTCACAATGTACAGAAAAAGCATAAGAATAAATTTAATGGATCTTACCCAAAGAACAAATATGGTAAGAATAAATTTAACAAGAAGCAAAGGCCTAATTCACATACTTGGAAGAAGGACAATGCGAAACCCAAAAATGACAATAAGTGTCACATGATGTGGTGATTTTTCTCATTTTACCAAGAATTGCCGTACACCAAAGCACTTGGTTGCTTTATATCAAAAGTCTCTAAAAGAGGTCAAGCCAACAGGAGGTTCAAGATATGAGACACCCTTCAATCTTGCATCACAGGAAGTTGGTTGTTCTACTCCAGTTCCAAAAGAACAAACAAAGAGCAAGACTCCTGAAATTGATGAGACACTTCCATCGACGGATAACATACTCCTGGACTTTAGTTCTGGAGACATGTTCGGAGATTCAGAATAATCTCCATCCGTACTTGATATCAATCTTAGATATACATTGAAATTTAAATTATACAATTTTATAGTTGTTTTTCAAGATTGTATATTTAAGAGTTGTATAAACATATTGACATTGTAAATATTATACTTCTATATTTATATATTCAATAAAGTATAAGAATTTTTCATCTCTATTTGCTGCATAATATACTTCTTATATTATTACTTTACACATAGATGTCTGTTGCACTTGATCTAAAGGAGGAAGAATTATGCCTCGTGGACTCGTGCACCACAAACTCTATTCTTCAAGAGATGAAATATTTCCAAACCCTTAAGAAAAAGAAAGGAAATATTATGACCATTGCTGGTCGAGATGCAATAATAGTTGGCTCAGGACGAGCCATTATTACTCTCCCTATGGGTACACAAATTTTACTTGAGGATGCCTTATTGTATCCTGATTCAACTCGTACCCTTTTGAGTTATAGAGATATCCGTAAGAATGGTCTTCATGTTGAAACACATGAAGATAATAAAGAAGAATTTCTTATTCTAACTAAACTTACTGGATTTGGCAAGAAAATTTGTGAAAAGTTTTCTTCACTCCAATCTGGATTGTACTTTACTTACATAAAGCCTATAGAATATACTACTTATAAGATAATGTTCCAGAATATCGATGCATTCCAAAATTGGCATGATCGACTTGGACACCCAGGAATTGGGATGATGAGGAAAATTATTAGCAATTCCATTAGTCATGATATGGAAAAAGCAAAATTCCCACAAGATAAAATTTTTTGCTGCACTGCTTGTGCTACCGGGAAATTAATTTTAAGACCATCGTATCTTAAAATTAAATCTGAACCACTCAAATTTCTTGAAAGAATTCAAGGAGATATTTGTGGTCCGATTCAGCCATTGTCAAGACCATTCAGGTATTTCATGGTATTAATAGATGCATCTACAAGTGGGTCTCGCGTGTGTCTTTTGTCAACACGCAACCATGCATTTGCCAAAATAATATATCAAATTATTAAATTGAAGGCACATTACCCTGAACATCGGATTCAATCTATCCGAATGGACAATGCCGCTGAATTCTCATCCCGTGCTTTTAATGATTATTGTATGGTATTGGGAATTCAAGTTCAACATTCTGTTCCTTATGTACATACACAGAATGGTTTAGCTGAATCGTTGATTAAGAGAATCAAGCTAATTGCTAGACCTTTGTTAATGAATTGCAAATTACCTACGTCATGTTGGGGGTCATGCTGTCCTACACGCGGCTGACTTGATCCAACTACTGACCGACTTCATATCATGAAACTTCCCCATTACAGTTAGTACGTGGGAATCCTCCGAGTATTTCTCATTTGCGTAAATTTGGGTGCGCCGTCTACGTGCCCATCTCACCACCTCAGCGAACTTCAATGGGCCCTCACTGGAAATTAGGGATCTATGTGGGATATTCATCCCCATCGATTATAAAGTATTTAGAACCACTCACAGGAGATCTATTTACCGCCCGTTTCGCTAATAGTATTTTTAATGAAGATCACTTTCCAGCATTAGGGGGAGATAATACCAAAAGGAATGCCAGGAAATTGATTGGAATGCACAAAACATTTCTTTTACTGATCCACGTACTATAGAAACTGAACAACAAGTTAAGGGAATTATTGATTTGCAAAATATTGCAAACAATCTGCCAGACACTTTTTCAGATTATAAAGGTGTTACAAAGTCTCTTCATCCTGCAAGGAATGTGCCCGAAAGAGTGGAGGTACCAAATAAAACCACTCAACCCCAAATTGGAAATAAAAGGGGAAGAAGCACTTCAAAGCAAAAGAAGATTGTTAATACAAGTCAACCTTCGGTTGAAAAACACCTAGAAGTGGATATAAATAATCCACAATCCAGCTCAGTTATGCGCATAAGCACAGAAGTTGGAACATCAGAAGACCCAGAATTCATCATTTTGGGAAGTCATGATGAATCTTTAAGGGTAGATGAAATTGCTATAAATTTCATAGAGACCGGAGAATCTTACGATCGTAAGTCTATAATAGTAGATATTTTCCTCTCTGAACAGATTGCAAATATCTTCCAGACTGATTCAGAACCTAAGTCTTTGATGGAGTGCAAAAAGCGCTCAGACTGGGATAAATGGAAGATAGCAATTGAAGAGGAGATTGCCTCGCTTTACAAAAGGAAAGTATTTTCGGCTATATTGCCGACACCATCTAGTATCTTCCCTGTGGGATACAAATGGGTTTTCGTTCGTAAAAGAAATGAAAACAACGAAGTGGTGAGGATATAAAGCAAGGTTAGTAGCACAAGGTTTTACGCAGACCAGGTGTTGATTATAATGAGACTTATTCTCCAGTAATGAGCGGTATAACATTCCGATATTTAATATCACTGGCAGTACAAAACCATCTATCTATGCATTTGATGGACGTTGTGACCACATATTTATATGGGTCATTGGATTCCGAGATATACATGAAAGTTTCTGATGGTATCAATATACCGGATCCAAAGGGAAATCGCAACATGTATTGCGTTAAGTTATCAAAATCACTATATGGCTTAAAACAGTCAGGCCGAATGTGGTACAATCGTCTAAGTGAATTCCTCAGTACGAAGGGATACACAAATAATGATGACTGTCCATGTGTCTTCATTAAAAGATCATCAACCGGATTTTGCATAATATCAGTTAATGTTGATGATCTCAACATTATTGGTAATTAATCTGATATTAATGAAGCATGTCATCATTTAAAGGAAGAATTTGAAATGAAAGATTTGGGTAGAACCAAATTTTGCTTGGGTTTACAACTTGAGCATTTACATTCTGGTATATTCATACACCAAGGTGCCTATGTGCAGAAGGTGTTGGAAAAGTTCAATATGGATAAGTCATACCCAGTAAAAACTCCAATGGTAGTACGATCTTTAGATATTGACAAAGATCCTTTTTGACCACGTGAGGAAGGAGAAGAGATATTGGGTCCTAACTATCCATACCTTAGTGCTATTGGGACACTTATGTATCTTGCTGTCGGTGCCGGAACCCAGCAGGGGTCCAAACACCATGCAGAAAGTGCGCTGTGTCCCGTCTCTCGATGGTCGATGCAAGGGCAACACGGTGACACGAGATTTATCCTGGTTCCGATCTTTCGATCGTACGTCCAGCAGGGTGTGCTTGCGCACTATAATTGCCTTGCACCGGGGGTGCTCGTAGTTGGGGGGCTACAAGCTTGGCGGGAGAGGAGGACGAGCCCCCAAGTCCCTTATAGCGAGTGGGAGGTTGAGAGTTGTGTTCTTAGCGAACTTGGTGGTGAATGAGCGAGTGAGCGCGTCGTGTCTTGTGTCCTGCGTTTCTAGGGGGCTGCCTCCTCCTTTTATAGTCCAAAGAGGGGCAGTTACAAACAGTGAAAGTACAGAGCTTGGCATAGTGACAGCGTATGACGGGGTGTGGTCACAGGCGTGGCTCCTGTCCTGGCTCGCGTTTGTCGGATTATACGACTTCCTGGCGTATGGGGCTCTGGTGCTTGACGTGGTGTCCCCTGTTCATGACGCATGCTTCCTGTGCTCCTGATTTTAAGGGCTTACATCGCGCGGCGTCAGCAAGTGCAGCAGGCCGTGCGTCCTTTCGAGGGTTCCCCATGCCCGTTCGAGGGGTTCCCGTACCGGAGTTGGTGGAACAGGGGAACGTGACAGCACAGGTCTGCCACACTGCACGGGTCAGTGTGCAGCGTCGCGGGTGACCGCACGGACGTCAGGAGTGGGTGGAGATGACCAGGGATGGGTGAAGGATGCGTCACTTTGACTTCCCCATCCAAAGCCGTACAGAGCCATTAAATGCTCTTGTCCATGGGGCAGGTGAACCATCAGCGGGCCCCACGGGCGGGGTTGGCCTCGAGCGAGGCGGAGATGAGTCGTCGAGGGCGGCCCCCGGGCCTCGAACGAGGTGGCCTCGAGCGAGGCGGAGTTCCGCTTCGCTCGAGGGGTGCCGGGCACCCTCGAGCCCGACGGAGGTTTGACGATGCCTCGCTTAACTCTCGCTGAGTTAGTTCGTTCCTGTGGCTTAATTGGTAGTTACCGTCGTCTTAGGGCCCCCCTCAGGATTGGCACCGACACTTGCTAACACTACCCGACCTGATATTGCGTTCGCGGTAAATTTATTAGCAAGATATAGCGCTGCCCCTACCAAACTTATTGGGCAGGTATTAAAAATATTTTTAGGTACCTAAATGGTACAAGAGATCTTGGTTTATTCTATAGCAAAAATCAAGATCCTGTTTATTGGGATATACAGATGCTGGTTATTTATCAGATCCACATAATGGCAAATCACAGACAGGATTTGTATTCTTACAAGGTGGAATAGCTATATCCTAGAAATCCTTCAAAGCAGACTTTGGTGTCAATGTCCACTAATCATTCTGAAATAATTGCTTTATATGAAGCATCACGCGAATGCGTATGGCTCCGCAGAATGATTAACCACATAACACAATCATGTGGTATTAGTACACTTCACACACCAACCATTATTTTTGAAGATAATGCGGCATGTGTTATGCAAATGGAATCAGGTTATATTAAAAGTAATATGACTAAGCATATTATTCCT